>CM053513.1:84223734-84247564 GCA_028627145.1 Eidolon dupreanum
TGGTCTGCCTGGCCCCAAAGCTTCTGTCTGGTCCTGCCAACCTCTCCTCACCCTGGATATCCTACTTCTTACCTGCTGGAACTAGATCTAATCTCCAGACTTCCAAGGCTAGAACTTTCTTGTTAATGGATTGCATCCTCAAGCACAGCAGAGGATGAAGACTAACTAGCAGGCTGCCCAGAGAGAGCCTTCCTTAGTGAAGTCATCTGGGTGAAGTCATCACAGACTAAGGTTTCCATTTTTTGCTGAGGAAACATGCCTTGACCTCCCTCCCTTCATTCTCTTCAGCCTTCTGCCTGGGCTCCCATTGGCCAAACCCAGCTAGTAGCCAAAGACCCAGGAACTCAATGACACAATCTATACCAATCAGCTTCAAGGGCAGAAGAGATGGTGAAGGTTGAAGAATGAAACTAGGGAGACAAAACTGCTGCACAATTTCTTAATATGTTTCTTTGCATCTTTCCTTTATAATAGCTCCTCATGACACAGTTTTGGTCAATGACATATGAGCAGAAGTCTGCCTGGAAGTTTTGGAAATTTTATCCTTTCCAAATATAAATGCTATTCTTTCTTTCTTATGTCTACTGCCTTCTTCTTCCTACCTAAACGCAGACAAGAGGACAGAGAGAGAACAGCTGTTTTGTTACTATGAGGCAACCATGAGGATGACAGCCAAGAATGGCAGAGCAGAAACGTGGGGGGAGACAGGGTCTCCGGCAGTGGCAACCCCAGACGATACATCACCAGACAACGTGAGAGAAAAGTAAATCCTCCATCGGATTAATCCATGGGTCAGATTCCTGTTTTATGCAGTAATGCTTAATCTGAAGTTGCTACACCCCCCAAGCACTCACGAAGGGGTACCCAGGTTAGGTTCCCTTCTCTCTAACAGTATTGTATGCATACGCCCCATCATTGCCTCGCCAACGCTTTTCTTTTTCGATTCCCATGCTGAGTCTTGCTCTTCCATCCTCATATTCCTTCACATCTTACCACTTAAGCTATGATCACGTTTTGATAGCCTGGGAGTCACTCTCTTTAGAATGACTTACATGGCTTTTTTCTCATCTGTTATGTTCTGATTTCATTAATCCAATTTTCAAAGTTCCAGGAATGATTCCTATCACTGCCTACCATTAAGTCATCCAGGGATGGATAACAGAGTATTTACTGCCAAGATAACAACTAACATTTGTTGAATGTTTACTATGTGTCAGGCATGGCGGCACATCTCATTCTTTTGTTCCTGGCTTTATTTTAAACTTCATTTTATAAATCAGAAA
Organism: Eidolon dupreanum; assembly: GCA_028627145.1. Taxonomy (NCBI): domain Eukaryota; kingdom Metazoa; phylum Chordata; class Mammalia; order Chiroptera; family Pteropodidae; genus Eidolon; species Eidolon dupreanum. The sequence continues at coordinate 84,225,018 of CM053513.1, forward strand.
ACTGAGATTTGGAGAGGTTACATTTCTTGGCCAAGACTACCCAGTTAGCAAGAGTAGCGGCCAGCATTCTAGAACTGGTGATCTAATTTTAGAACCTGTATTCTTGCAAGACAGTGTATTAGAGTGGTTAAGAATGTGTTCTTTGAACTCAGACTGGCTGAATTCTAAATTCAGTACTGCTACTTAACAGCTATGTGGTTGTGGACAAGCCGATTAACTTTTCTATGTCTTGGTTTCCACATCTATGAAATGTGGACAATAATAATACAGTTTGTGATCATTAAATGAATCAATGCACAGTGTCTGACCCAGAATCTGGAATGAAATGGTCACTTGATGAATGGTAGTTATTATTCCATGACAGAAGCTGTACAGTGGCTCTGCTCAGATAACTAGCAGTGTCCCTTCAGAGCCAAAGCAGGATGAAGAAAGCACTGGCTGTGAGACCCAGCTGAGTCATTTACCATTTCTGACCCTCACTTTTTACATCTCTAAAATGAGGATAAAAACCTATACCTACTTCACAGTACTTTATGAGTGAAATCACCTAGAGAAAGGACGCATATGCCATAAAGCACCATATAAACCTAAGTCATTCGATTTCTTACTCAATTATCCCAAGATAATGGGGCAATGGCCAGAACAACGTCTTTTCTGCATATGATTCCGTTAGAATCGCTTTTATTAGTCCTCTTTTGGAGCAGCGGTTCACACCTTTTGTGGAGCTCTTTAAACTAGTCTGAACTCCACTCAGTTGTTGGGCTCAAAATATATCTCAGGAATAATCGCAACATATTAACATTTCAAAGATCTTCCATTCTGTCCTTGGAATGTCCCTTTCGAATTCAAAGCCTTAAAAGTCATGGTTCCCAATGCAGACACTTCAAAGTACGAGTAATTGAATCTTTCAGTTTATTGAACACTTTCTGTATATAGGTCAGGCTCTTACTTGTCACTGGAGATACAATAGTAAATCAGAAAGTGCCACCTTTACAGACTCACAGCCTAGTCACGGAGACAGACATGGAGATGTGTCATTACAATACAATGCGCCCAGAAGGAAAATTCTGCCTAGGGGTGTAACGGCTTCGACAGCAGGTAACATAAGAGCTGTCTTGAAGAAGGACATGCCGAGGAGGCACAGGAGAAGAAGCTGGCTGTTCTTTAAGCCTACCTATACTGAGATGGCGCAAGTACAGTCTATGGTAGGAGGCTGAAGCCCCTGTTGCAATCCCATGCCTCCTCAGTCTGACCTTTTTGAAGTGGAGAAGGGCAGACAGAAAGAGGAGGAGCTAGGAGAAGACAAAGGTAAACCTCCTACTTATCTGGCTCAAGCCTAACCAAGGAGCACAGGCCAGGTTCCCTTAAACCTATCGTTAAAAATTTGAGAGACTTGTGTTTGATATTTTCTTTGGGTATCTTAGAGTCTTCTTGGATGATTTTTTTAAAAAAAAAAGAAAGAAAGAAAGAAAAAGAAAAGAAATCTTCAGTCTCTCAGATTCTTTCCCTGCATTTCACAGTCCAAGTTAACATCTGGACATTCAGGGGGCTGTGGACCTTCCTGTGATCTACTAAAGGTTTTTATCCCAATTTTTTGAAGTAAAAAAAAAATCTCTGATGACTTTAATATGTATTAAAGAAATCAGCATATTCCATGCAAGAAGCTGTATTTGTTTAAAAACAAAAACAAACAAACAAACAAACAAAAAACTCTTTATAGGTCTTTAAAACCTGTTGCTCCAATGGTGAGATGTTTGTTATTATATTTTAAAGTGAGGTTCCGAGGTAAAACTATTACTGCTGAAACAAATGCCTGTTCTCAGATATTCCTAGTCTTTCCAGCTTTACAGAGAGTCCTCTCAGGAGGGACCTTATCTGAAGAGCAGGTAACATATGAGCTGTTACAAGAGATGCCGCCATCCAACCACTTTTAGTGACCCTCACAGAACTGGGGGGGGTGGGGTGGGGGAAGGGCTCAGCCCCAGGATGCAAAGGTGAGGTAGACACAGACCCCGTGCCAAAGGACCGTAGCCTGGAATCTCAAACAATCTGGGATTTCTGACCCTCCTTCCACCTAGAAGCTGTCCTAGATTCTCTATCTGTGGCAAAATCCGGAGCAAGCCTTCCCAGCCACTAACTCTAGGCAACAATTAAAAGTGCCAAATCTGAGATCAAAGAAGACTCAGATCTTCTCACCCAATCTTACACTGAATCTGCCGCTTTCAGACTTTGGGAAGACTACAGATTTCCCAAAGACTACCCATTCGCCAAATGTTCTCCGTGACACTGTCCAGCAGAACCCTTGACCATCCCAGAGCCTCAGATACCTGGTCCTCCTTGTATGTTACCCCTTCTAGCCTTATATAATCAATGCTCTTCCATATGACCTGAGATCATTCTCCCAGTATAAGTTATCTCTGTCTTTGAAGTCATCCTGCCCTTGAAAACTCAGCTTCCTTGCCCATCTCTGCATGTGTCCACCTAACCCAAAAGGAAGTAGGTATCTGGAAATTCTCCACTTTCTTGATCTAGGTGGCTAGCATCTCTGATCCAGGAAACCAACTCTGTAGCATTGGCTTTCCATGTGACCTTACAGTTGAAATTTATTAAATAACCATCAAATCTTTACTACATAATGGGAGTGATTATATGAGTGAGCAATTTCACTTGAGACAAAGAAGGATTTTACTATATGGCATTTGCATTTATTAAATTCAGCACTGTGAGGACAATTATTCACATTTGGAAAATTATTATTTGCTTGGCACATTTTAAATTCTCAACATATACTTGTGAAAAAATGAACACATGAATAATTGAAGGAAAGTTTGTATCTTTAAATTCCAATACTCAAAATCACTGTAAAAATGGGCATATAGCTCAAAAAAAAACTTGAAACAGGAGAATGGCATACTTAAATTGGAGTTTAAAACTATGTTAATTTTATCTAACCTTTACTGGCTTCCTAGAAACAATATGTAATAATCTACAACTCTATAATTCACTAAATAGGCCAAGGAATAAACCATCTAGATTCAGCCCACCAAAAAGTTCTATTTTTCTAAACTTACCATCAGAAACAAACAAACAAAAAATGTTATTCATACAAATGGATATTATTTGGCCATGAGAAAAAAGGACATCCTGTCATTTGCCACAACATGGATGGAACTTGGGGGCATTATGCCAAATGAAATATCTCCCATAAAGAAAGACAAATACTGTATGTTATCACTTACATAAGGAATGTAAAGAAGCCAAACTCATAGAAACAGACTAGAATGGTGCTTAGCAGTGGCTGGGGAATAGGGAGAAAAGGGGAGATGTTGGTCAGAGTACAATCTTCCGTTTGTAAGATGGATACGTTCTGGGGATCTAGTGTACAGCACAGTGATTATAGTTAAAATACTGTATTATATACTTGAAAGCAGCTAAGAAAGTAGATCTTAAATTCCTCCCTCAAAAAACAGAATGGTAGTTATGTGACGCGATGCCGGTGTTAGCTAACACTATGGGGGTGATCATTTCGCAATATAAAAGTGTTTCAAATCATCACGTTGTGCACCTTAAACTTACATGTTATATGTTGACTGTATCTCAATAAAGCTGAGGGGAAAAAAGAAACACTGGGCTAGTGGATTCCTGAAAATTCCTGAAAGAAAATGGCAAACCAGATGAGCAAGGCAAGATCCCAGATGGAAAGGACCAGTGACCCTTTGTACAAACTTCTCAAGGCAGAGGTCACCACCTGCTCAGCCTCCACATAACTTATTAAAATCACGAATATCCTCCCCTTGCAAAAATTTAAGCCAGGCAGCAATTCTGACCCTTTAAAGAAAATTTTTTAATCTTCTTAATGAAGATAGAATAGACTGTCTGATTCAGAACTGAAAAGCCTACCTGATATTTGAGTGCATTTCTGTTCACTTATAAATGAACATGCCAAACCGTGCTGAATGTGTTTTACAACGCCTTCTACAAAATTAGACACTTCTCTATAAATATGTCCTAATAATCAAGAGTGACATTTCCCTCTTTAAAAAGCCTATAAATTTACAGCAGAGTTTGTGTAAATTTTTAATCTTTTCAATTTACTAATAATGATCAAATACACGACTGCCTCATCCTTATAAATAATTCAAACAACACAGATAAAGCGAGTCTCCAGTCCCTACCTCTGCTCTCCATGACTTACACACAAGCAGTATCTTTGGAGTGTATCTTTTCAGTTGTTTTTTTTTTTTTTCCCTATTCAACTTCACATTATCTATTCATAGAAATCAGTAATTTTGTTTTAATTTCTAACATAATCGTTATTATATTATATACATTTTCCTGCAAGTGACCTTTGTCCCTTAATGTATTATGATATTCTTATGAAGTCATTACATGCAGATACTTCACTATTTCTAATTTCTGCATAGTATTCCATAGTATGGAAATACCATTGTTTATCATTACTACCCCACTTCTAACACATATTTAGATTGTTTCAAATCTTGTCCTATTACTAACAATGATGTTATGAACGTTCTTGGATATGCCCTGTTTTGAAAAAGCATGATATTGCTGGGTCTAAGAGTATGTACAATAAAAAAAATGTAACAGACATTGCCCAACAGCCCTCCCACAAGGCTATACCGATTTGCACTCTTAAAAGCAGTGTTTAGATTATTCTTTTCCCCACACTCTCACCTACGCTGGATATTATCAAACTCTCCAAATTTTGCAATATGGTAAATATTCAAAATTAGCTTTTCTATGAGCTTATTAAAGGTATTCTTCAATCTTAATGCATCTTCTGAATTTATTTTTCTTTAAAAACCTACCTGCTGTAACATACAAATTGTTTTATTCATTTGAATTAACCAATTTTATTTTCCATTTTCTCCCTGAAGAAATTTCCTAATTAATAGGGACGCAGCTCTTCTCTGAGTTCACCAATATCCTTTTAAAAAGCCATGAACTCCAAAAGGAAATACAGCAAAATACCAGTGATAACTATTTTCTGGATGATAGATGATATTTTTTCTTATTTATTATCTTTGCTGTCTTTTCCAAATTTTCTCCAATAAATAATATTCAGGGGATGTTTATTATTTTCCAGGCACTGTTTTAAGTACTTTCCATGCTTTATCTCATTTTATCCTCATTATAAGCATCTGAAGTCCTTACCATTATCCCTATTATACACATAAGACTTAGAGAGGTGAAATGATTTTTCTCAGGTCTCAGAGCTATGAAGAACTGAGAACAGGCAGACTGACTCCAGATCTTACCCACTGCACCATACTACTGCCTGTGAACATATACTATTTTTATAATTTGAGTAAACAAAATAAGATCGAAATATCAACTCAAAGCAACTATATTTACTAACCAGAAATCAATAGCATTATGACCTGTGAGTTTATTCCTCCCCCATGACCTTTCTTACATATTTTCGAAGGCAATCTTACCTTCCAAGACACACCAAACCTCTTCTCCCCAGCCTCATCTCTGCCCAAAGATTTAAAGATACGAGCTTCAACAAACTCGAGGTTTTATGGTCTTTTAATCTCCCTATATAATTCATTTTTATCAGTTTTCCTTTGTCTCCAGTGAAGGCATCTTGTTCTGTAAAATACACACTGTAATTTAATTGTTGGCTCCTCTGTGTAACATTCTTAGCCAGTTTCTGCTTTTTTTTTTTTTTTTTTTTTTTGAAGCTCCTCAAATCTCTCTCTTTAACTGATAGCTGAGATTTCCTAATATCAATGGGAATGGCCACAACGCCCAACACTGACACACAAAGTTCCCACAGAAAAGCCTCATGGTTAGGATTCCAGCTCCGGAGCATCAGTGGAGGTGGCGATGACTGAGAATCACCGTCAAAGAACACCAACAGATTGCATTACAATCTGTCAATCCTCCTCTAGAGAAAGGAATTGGCAACTTATTATATTAAAGAACTGCAATCAAGCATCTGGAATATGGCCCTGCACGTCGATTTTATGTGAACTGATGAGATTCAGCAATTTATTATCCTGCGCTTTCTGACATAATCTTATCCACAACATCTCTAGTACAAATGCACATTCCACATGAATCACAATTGTTATTCAAGACACACCTTTGTGAATATCCTGTTTGAGATTTAGCATTGTAGAGTTACATGTAGACTTATTCCAAAGAGAGAATTATGTACTTTTAAATTTTTAATTAACAAAATATCTGCCCCCTTCATTTGCCTCCTGCCAGCAGGAAAATTAAGACAGTTTCTTAATAAAACATTTGTGTCAATCTGTGCCCTGTTAAGCAATAACCTCCTCATCATTTTTCCACATAGAGTCAACAATTAGACAAAGAAGACAGTCGGAAAAGGCCTGAAATCGTCATCATAATAGCTGTTTACTGAACACTCACCACGTGCCCAGCACCTTGGCTATGTTTTATATGCATTATTTCATTAAATCTTCCCCATCGTGCTATGATATGTTATTGTCGTTCCCATGTCACAAAGAAAAAGTGAGGCTTAGAGATGAAATAATTTGCACAAAGTCATATAGCTAGTAAGTAGTGGATCTGGGATTAACTATTGGTTAGTTTTGCTGCATAACAAACTACCACAAAACTTAATGGCTTAAAACAACAACCATTAATTTAGCTCATAAAACTATAGGTCAGAGATTTGGGTTCAGCTCAACTGATCTCAGCTCAACTGATCTCGGCCCCCTCACGTGTCTGCAGTCAGCGGCTGGGTCATGGTTCTCATCCATGTGGCGTTGTGTCATCCAGAGGGCTAACTCAAGCTCATTCACACAGTAGCCTTAGGGTTGTATGTACACTGAGAAAGGGCACGTTCCATTGTGCAAATAGTTTCTGATCCTCTGCTTGTATTACATGTACTATTCTCCCACTGGTCAAATACAGGCCCCAAACTAGCTCAGATTCAAGTTCAAAATAGAGACTCCACCTCTTGAGAGACCATTTTTGCAGCTTATCACAAGTTTCAACCCACGTTTTCGATGCCAAAACCCACCACCCTACGCAGTCTTGGATTTCTTTGGCCTCAGATCTAGTTCTCAACCCCACCTGCTCTACTCTGTATCACAAGTACACAGTTCTTATAGGCTGAGTTTCTAGGCACCGGTGAAAGTCAATACAAGGTCATGGAAACAGGTTAGAAGACAGGAGGAAAGAGAAGCAGAGTAGACCTCACTCTCCCTCAGGCTGCATTCCTACCAGCGAGGTCTCCTCTGCACAGGTCTGGCATGGTGTCAGTCTCCACCTCCTCTATGTGTCCCTTCTTCCTGGGGGCAGTAATGGCTTGCTGCCATCACTAATGTTATGGTCTCCACATCACCATTTGACCTCCCAGCCCCTCCAAATCCTGTGTAACCAATGTGCTGTATTAAATTCCCTCTGTTCTAAATATTTAAAGACTTCTGTTGTCCTGGTTGAACACTGAGTATTACATACAGTCTCCTGATCTTCTGAATCTCCTAGGTAGCCCACTTCGTAATTTCTCTTCCATAATGCCAAGCATGATGGAATCAACCATATTCATCCACTCAGAAAAAATCTGAGAAACACTGGGCTATAGTTTATGGCTACAAACTTGAATAAACATCTTACAAAACAAACACAAGAAGACAGGTCTAACTACAAATTATAACCATATAATAAAGTTATTTGAAGAAGATATAGACTTTATTGGAAAAGCAATCAGATGCAATAGACCAGCGCATAAGTTCTGGAGTCAGTTCTGGGAACCCTTTTCTTTTTTTTACTATCAATAAGCATGTTATTTATCCTCTCCTCCCTCCTTGGTACAATGGGTGGGTAATAGGATCAACTTCATAGGGTTACATGTTTAGATTAAAAGTGATCATACCTACACTGGAGCTTAGGCCAGTGCCTGTCTGGTCTACATGTTCAATAAGTGTTAGGTACGACTTTATAGAAATATGACAGGAGTAACATCCATTTGTTTGGGGAATCATGGAAGTCTTCCCAGAATGAGGAAGACTTTCAGAGGACTCTTGAAAGAATAAGTGGTTACCAGTTGAAATGCCACTTCCCCAAACAAGTTTCCCGAAACCCTACCCAAAATGATTCCTCCTCCTCCTGACCACCCTCGGCATTTTGTTTTCATACTCCCCAAATTGCAATATCTCATGCAAATTTTTTTTACAGCTCTTGATGCATGTGCTTTTTCTCCCCTAAAAAATCACAAGCTCCTTGAAGGCAAACGCCAGACTCTCCAACTTTGCCCATCCTGTAAAAACTATGCACACTTCTTGGCACATAAGTAGATGTGCAAGTTTTGTTATTTTTTTTCTTAAACAAATTTCAATGTCTCTGCTTTGGTTACAGATCTTTAGACAGCAGCCACTGACAATGGATGATGAACCTGTGACCTGGTAAAACTTTGATCCAGCACTTTTTTGAGTTATGGTATATTACAAATGTGTTTGCCATACAGAGATAGTAGATGCGACTTTGAAAAACAACATGAACGTCTCCCTGACCCATAGAGCATCACATTAAACTGTACTTCCTGAGAAGCCTATTTGTGATATCCAGTGACATCAATTTTATAATAGCTTTCTGTAATTCACTGTGAATCATAAACCTCGATGAAAGAGAGTTCTTATTCTAAATCTGTGTTGTACTGATAAGCTGTTTTCCCTAGCTATTCAATAAATATTTTATTAATTGAGGAGCAGCCAAGTAAAAACGAAAACCTAATATTTTAAAAATAGTAGGTTTTCAAACATAGCCAATGTTTTAAGATCATAGAAATCATTTCACTGACCAGTGTGCCCCATACTAAGCCACTGTTCCTCAGCTCCAAACTCATTCTGCTCTACTTACTGCATGATGCTGGGGCTGCAATCAGACTTCTACTCCGGGGTGTCCTAGAGGCAGAAAGCAGGGCTGGAGGAGGAAGATGGCAGTTGTGCATTCTTGTTTGCTTCCTGTTGAAATCCATTCTGTTCCCTAATCCTAGAGGCATAGCACCTTAGAAATGCTTCTTCGCCTCTGGCGGTGCTTTCCTGGAGCAGCAGCTGAATCCACTTTGGGTTTTTTCCCCTCCACTGGTAGAAGTACCCTCATCCTACCACCCCAGTGACACCAGTATCAGGTATCTATCTGGTGACCCTTCGCTGAGGCCAGAGTTTCAAATCCCTTTCAAAATTCTCCTCTACTTTTTCTTCCTAATCAACTTGACTGAGCTTCACTTTACTTAAAATTAAATGTTACTATTTTAACTGTACAGTTTTATAAGTTTTGACATATTAATAATAAAATTATCATTCCAGTTAAAATACAAATAACTCCATCCCCCAAAAAGTAACTGTGCTCCTTTATAATCAATACCCCTCCCCAAAGTCTCAGAAAACAAATTATCTGTTTTCTGTTTTCTAGTTTTGCCTTTACTAGAATTTCATAAAATTAAAAGCATGTAGTATGTATTTTTTTGTGTCTGGTTTCATTTGTTCAGAATAATTCCTTCGAGATCCTTCCATGTGGTTACAGGAATCAGTAATTTTTTTCTTTTTATTGCTGATAACTATTTCTTTGCATGGATATTCTATAGTTAATTTATCTAGTCCCTTGTTGGAAATAGCTGTTTCCAGTTTGGGGTTAGTATAAATGAAACTACTGTGACATTCATGTGCAAGTCATTGAATGAACATGTGTTTTCATTTCTTTTGGATAACTAGTAGTGGGATTGGTGAGGCATATAGCTGTTGTACATTTAGCTTTATATGAAACTCTCAAACTGTTTTTGAATGGGGCTGTGCCATTTTATACTGCCAATTCCTCCAAATCCTCACTTGATGTGTGGTCAGTCTTGTAATGTTAGCCATTCACCTGTGTGTACAAGAGTATTCTATTGTGGTTTAAACTGCATTTTCTAATGACTAATGATTTTTAGTATCTTTTCATTGTTAATTGGCCAGTCATATATCTTCTTTTGTAAAGTATCTGTTCAAATATGTTATCCCTTTATTAAATTGGGTAATTTGTCCTGTACTATTAAGTTATGAGAGTTCTCCACATATTCTAAATGCAAGTTTTTTATCATATTTATGTATATAAATATTTTCTCTGGAATATTTTCTCCAGTCCACAGCTTCCCCTTTCATTTTCTATAAGTATCTTTCAAAGAACAGATGTCAATTTTGATGAATTCCAAGTTATCAATTTTTTCTTTCTGACTCATGATTCTTGTGCCCTAAACAATCTTTGCCTGTCCATGATCACAAAGAATTGCTTCTATGTTTTATTCTAGAAGTTTTAAGTTTTTAGTTTTTACAGTTAGGTATATTCGCCCAGTAATAGAGCCTCAAAATATAAGAAGCAAAAATTGACAGAACTGAATAAAGAAAGAAAAAATTAATTTTGATCAGCTATTTCAATACCTCTCTTTCAATAACTGTCTTTGTCAAGTTGGGATGCCATTACAAAATGGGGGACTTAATCAACATAACTTATTTCCTCACAGAGTCCGGAAGTCAGAAATCAGAGTGTCAGCATGATCAGATCCTAGTGATGGCTCTCTTCCTGGTTTGCAGATGGCCACCTTCTATATGTGTCCTCACACAGCAAAAAGACAGAGAAAGACAGAGAAAGAGAGAGAGAGGCAGAGAGAGAGACAGAGAGAGAGAGACAAAGAAAGAGAGGGCACTCACTCTCTGGTGTCTCCAAATACCATCACATTGCGGGTTAGAGCTTCAATATATGAGTTTGTGAGTGACATAATTCAGTCCATAGCAATAACAGATAAAATGACTAAGCAAAAACTCAGTAAGGACGTAGATTTAAGCAACACATTCAACTAATTTGATTTGACTGACATTTATAGAAAACTCCACGCAACAGTAGAATAAACTTTTTTTTCAAATGTTCACAGTACATTGACCAGAATATGTCATATTTCTGGGTTATAAAAATTTCTTCAATGCATTTTAAAAAATGTTCTCTGGCTACAGCTCAATTTTATTAGAACTCAAGTACAAAAACATTTCTGAAAAATGCCTAAAACATTGGAAATATAAATAACACATTTCTAAAACCTGTGGATCAAAGAAAATCTCAAAAGAGAAATTAGAAAGTGTTCTTACTGAATCGAATGAAAATTCAAACATAATATATCAAAGTTTTGGGGTGTGCCACTAACATAGTCTTTAGGGAGACATTTATAGCACTAAATGCTGACCTTAAAAAAGAAGGAAGTTCTCAAATAAACTTTGATTGCACATGAAGGAACTAGAAAAATATGAGCAAACAGAACCTAAAGTAAGCACAAGAAAAGAAATAATAATGAAAATCTGAGTGGAAATCAATGAAATAGTAAAAAAAAGAAACCAACAACACTTACTCTTTGAAAAGATGGAACAATTATGTGCAAATAAATTCAAATTAGATGAAATGAACAAATTCCTTGAAAGACATAAATTACCAAAGTTCACATAAGAAGAAATAGATAACCTGAACAGTCATGTATCTATTTTAAAAAAAAAAAGAATTTATAAAGACTTTTTCACAAAGAAAAATTCAGGACTAGATGGTTTCCATGATGAATTCTAGCAAACATTTAAGGAACAAATAATACCAACCTTCACAAGTTCTTCCAAAAAATTGAGAGGAGAGACTATTTTCTAACTCACTCCATGAGGTCATAATTACCCTGATACCAAATCCAAAGAAGAGCATTACAAGGTAAATAAAATCTGAACAAATTTTATCAAATCAAACCTTCATACATTACTAGTGGGAATTTAAAATGGAGCAGATACTTTGGAAAAGTTTGTAATTCCTCAAAATATTAAACACAGAGTTACCATATAATCCAGTAATTCTACACCAAGTTACCTACCCAAAAGAAATAAAACAAGGATACATACAAAAATGTGCACACAAATACTTAGAGTAGCATTAATCATGATGGCCAAAAATGGAAACAACCCAAATGCCCATCAACCTTTGACTAGATAAATAAATGTGGTATGTCTATACAATGAATTATTATTTGGCAATAAAAAGGAATGTATTCCTGGTACATGGTACAAAAATGGTCGAACTTCAAAAACATTATGCAAAGGGTAAGCCAGACACAAAAGACCACATATTATATGATTTCATATATGAAATGCCCAGAATAGGCAAATCTGTAGAGACATAAATTATTAATGATTGCCTAGTGTTGGGTGCAAGAGTTGAATTGGGGAGACTGCTAATGGGTCCAGGGTTACTTTTGGGGGGGGGGTTTATGAAAAATGTTTAAAAATTTAATTATGGTGATTGCTGTACAATTCTGTAATATAATTGAGACCGTTAAATTATATACTTTAAATATGTAAGCTTTATGGTATGCAAATTATATTTCAATAAAGCTACTGAAAAAATTAGTAACTCAAATCCAATAATATATGAAAAGGATAATATATCATGATCTAATGTTATATAAAATATATTTTTTATACATGAAAGTAGGGTTTATCCCAGAATGCAACGTTTGTTAACAAACTAAATATACTATCAAACTAAAAAGTAGAAGCCATATTATCATTTTAACAAGTACAAGGAGAGCATTTGACCAAATTAAACATCCATTCTTGATAAAACTTATCAGAAAATCATGAACAAAAGGGAGCTTCCTCAGCTTGATAAAAGATACCTACGAAAACCCTGCAACTAACATTATACTTAAGGAGTAAAGATTGAATGCTTTCTCTGTGAGATCAGTAACAAAGCAAGAATGTCTGCTCTCCCCATTGCTTTTCAACATTTTATTCAAGGTTCTAATGAGTAAAATAAGGCAATATTTAAAAATTTAAAAGATGCAAAATAGAAAGGAAGAAGTAAAACTGCCTTTATTTGCAGATAACACAAGATGATAACACAATCATCACATAGAAGGTCCAATAAAATCTATAAAAAGTTATTATAACAAATCGGTAAATTTAGAAAAATTACAGAATAAACAATAGAGTAAAAACAATTTTATTTCTATATGCCAGCAATAAACAATCAAAAATTAAACTTTTAAAACATACAAATTACAATAGAATCAAAATATGTGAGAAACCTAGAGATGTGACAAAATATATGAAAAGCCTGTATAATAAAAATTATAAAACACCGCTTTAAACAATTGAATAGGTATAAATGGAAAGACATACCATGTTCATGGAACAGAAGACTCCATTTTATTAATATGTTAATTCTCCCTAAACTGATCTATAGGTTCAATGCAATCACGATCAAAATCCAAACAGGGTTTTTTTTTGTAGAAATTTGACCAGTTTATTTTAAAATTCATGTCAAAACAGAATTAACCTACAATAGTCAAAACAACTTTGAAAAAGAAGCACAAATAGAACAACAGAACAGAATTTTAAAAATATACTCATACATATATAGAAAACTCATTTTCAACACAGATGCAAATTCAATTCAGTGGAGAAAGGATATTCTTTTCAACAAATGGAGCTGGAAAAATTGGATATCCATATGCAAAACTTAATTCAAATGATGGATTTAAATGTAAAACCTAAACTATAGGACTTCCAGGAGAAAATCTTTGGAAGCTTTAGTTAGACAAAGATTTCTCAAATATAATACAAGAGTCAGGGTCAATAAAAGAAAAAAAAAGATAAATTGGACTCCATTAGAATTTTAAACTTCTGCTTTTTAAAAGATGATGTTAAGAGAATACTATGACAAGCAAAGAAATGGGAAAAATAATTGAAATCATATATAAAAGAACTGTATAATAAAAGAATTGTATCTAGAATATGTAAAGAAATCACAAAGCTCAATAGTAAGAAACCACTGTGTTAGTCAATAAATTAAAAAGAACGTCCTGAAGAAAACAAAAACAAAACAAAAAAATGGACAAAAATTCAGACACGTTACACAAAAAATATATACAATGGCAAATAAGCCAGTGAAAGTACAACAATACTAGTCTTTATATCCACAATGAGATATTACTAGATACCTATTAGAGAGGCAAAAGTTTAAAAAAATGAGAGTGTCAAGCCTTGATGAGAAGGTAAAGGCACTAAAAACTGTTATATGTAGCTGCTGGAAATGTAAAATGGTACAATCACTTTGGAAAACATTTTGGCAGTTTCTTAAAAAGTTAAATGTATGCCTACCATATAATCTAGTCATTCCAGCCTAGATATTTACTCAAAAGGAATGAATGAATACATATCTATTCAAAGACCAGTATATGAATGCTCATAACAGCTTTATTTCTAATAACCAAAGACTGGAAGCAACCCAAATGCCCATCAACAGACGATTAAACAAACTGTGGTTTATCTACCCATGAAAACTATTCAGCAATAGAAAAGAATGAACTATTGATACATGCTACAACAGGGCCGTGCAGCAGGAGTTGAGTGGCAAGCGAGAGCTAAGCTTCATCTGTACTTGCAGCCTCTACTAAGCACTGGCATCACCACATCAGCTCCACCTCGGATCATTAGGCATTAGTTTCTCATATGAGCACCAGTCCATAATGCCAAAAAGATTGGGGACCACTGTGCTACAACATGCATGACTCTCAAAAAAATGAACTTATACTGTACTGTACCATTTATATAAAGTTTTAGAAAATGCAAACTGATCTAAAGTGGCAAAAAGCGGATCAGTGGTTGCCTGAGGATGAGGCAGGGAATGGGGGTGGGGGATTATAAAGGGATACAGGAAACTGTTGGAGGTGATGAAGATGCTCATTATCGTGATTGTGGTGAGGGTGTTGCAGGTGTATGCGTATGTCAAAACCTCAAATTTTACATGTTAAATATGCATGGTTTACTGTAAATCAACTATACTTTAATAAATCTGTTTTAATAATAAATAGTTGAATGATTTATGCTTCCTAGCTGAACCTTGATTGTTATAATAGAAACTAAAGAAGGAAGGAAGGAAGGGAGGAAGAGAGATGGGGAGGGAAGGAAGGAGGGAGGGAGGGAGGAAGAGACTCTAGTGTGGAATTAAATGGAAAGAAACAGATGGAATGGAAATATTCCAACTGTTTCAAATCCCCCCCCAAAAAAAACCTTTCCAGATAAACTAGGAAGTTATTTGGGGGTCTAATTGTAGTAATTATAAAGAAGAAAATGACTTCAAGATACTTTAGTATTTAGTGGCATAGGATCAGAGATAAAAGAATATATTAATATATGTGGACAAACTTAAACTTTTTTGTTCAAAGCAGTATCTGAAGGAGGAAAAATACGTTATGTAATTTTATACTATATATTTTATAAATATGCAATGTCTTTGTTTTTTTCATTTTAAGTAGCTGGTTGATAAGTTCAGTTGAAGGGAACAGTTTACTGCTTAGTCCCTGGGTCCAGCACAAGACCTTAAAACTCACATTGGAAGATCTTGATAGCATTTCCTATCCTGCACAGGATGGGAGTAGCCATGGTATCAAAATTTACTCATCTCCACTAAGGAATATTACTATTACAGAAAAGCACTCATGCAATAAGCATGTATGCATTTCTAGGGAAATTAAAGAGTTCTTGTAACAGAGCCTGCTAATTGAACCCAAGCTTTCCTACTTTCCTTTTAATATTCCATTCCTATCAACAAGGTGTAGCATGGCATGTGGCCAATCGATTGGCTAATACATTTCCTAGACTCCTTTGCAGCTAAATATGGCCATTGACTAAGTACTCATCAATGGAATACAAATAAAAGCGATGTGTACAGCTTTTATATCACTTCCTTAAATGGGAATCATTTGCCCTCTACTTTTCTCCTTTCTTCTTCCTAAACACTGGAACATAAACGTGGCCATAAAATTCCAGCATCAAAAATGTAGATGGCAATAACGTGCTAGGGCAACATGATTAAAGTAAGTGGATTACTGGCTGACTTTGCCACCTTCCTATCTTGGACTGCTCCCTCCCTCTGGAACACTGAGTGAGAGAGAGATAAGCTTCTCTCTAGTTTGTGCCTGGTGTTTTGGGTCTCCTTTCTATAGCAGCATGGTATCTTCTCAGAGAGTTAGGAATCCTTGCCCTTACTCACCTAAACTCAGTATATTTTTTGGAATAAAAGAGATGCAAGAAGAGTTATGAATAAGAGGCATAAGAATGTGATAATACTGAAGCTGAGGAAAGGAAATTCGTAGCCAGAGGCAAAGAAATTTTTCAAAAAAAATAAGAGATCTAAGGATGACAGAGGCAGAGGACTTGGCTGAAGGAGAGAAGGCAGAGAGCAGGGCCTGCCTAGCATTGAGCCTCTTGATTTAAATCAAGACAAATTTGAAAAATTTCCAGCTGAGAGTATTTCACTTTCCTGCCATAATTTAAAGTCAGTAATGTATTTTTGGCAGCGGAGAGTGTTCTAATTATACAGGCAAATGTGTTGATGGAGTAAAGTGGCATCTCTCCCCATAAAGCAAATGCCCTTTATTGTACAAATATTACAAATAACTTGAAGCTCTCTGTCTTTTAATAAAGTGTGTTTTCCTCTAATTTTTTAACTATACAGCAATAATTAAGAGTCAGATACATATTTATCTTATTTCCCACTTATCCTTATCTAGTCTTCATAACATAGTTCCGGAAATGTGCTATTTGACTCTTTGGTCTTTGTAAAATGAAAATAATTTAATGACTTTTAAAATAAAACACTGCCATCTGAAACTGAACTGTGTGTCATCAGGACGCCACTAACGTGCAAATATGGCGCTTCACTGGCTTTGCCCCACTCCTGAAATGCAACCATTAATTCCCACAATTCCTTTTCAAGAAAACTTTGCTGACATCACTCCCTATCATCTATATTACCTATTTCAAGCAATAATCCCCTACAAGTTAATCAGGGTTACAACAGTCCTGTATAACCACCTCAACAGCATACAATAATAAAGATTTTACTTATGTCATTGCTGTAAGTAGACTGATTCACACGGGGCTCAACTGAGCAATTTTACTGCTCTCACCTGGGTTCACACACATCTAAAGGTTGTCAGGGAGTCAGCAGATCCTAGACTGGGCTTGAGTATAGCAACTAGCCTGTGCTCCATTTGTCTATCATCCTGCTCCCAGTATCAGGAGCAAGCTCCATCATGCAGGTTTATTTCAAGCCTTTGGCCATATCATGCCTGTTAACATTCCATTGGCAAAAGCGTGTGTCTGCACACAAAATAAACAAGTAGAGAAATAAACTCAGCCTCTTTAATAGGATAAACCACAAAGTCACATGGCAACAGGCACGGATATATGAAGAATTAGGATCACTGAGGTATCCTACCAAAATCCATTTTATGTGTACTGCTTTAATTCCCACTTTTAAGTTTTAAATTTACCAACAGAGTGAATCCTAGAAACCCTAGGCACCCCAACCTCCACTCCAATAAAGACAGAACCTCAGGTTTAGGCACCGCACCTCCACCCAGGCTTGACCTTGCTGTGTGGCCCTGAACGTGCATATAATCTGCAGAACTTGTGAGTAATAAATCTGATGGTTGTTCCTGAGGTTCATATTGCAATCGTGTTAAGAACCAAAAGGACTGATCTGACCCCAACCTTGGCTCCAGTTAGAGAAATGTCAGTGAGGGCTCTCCACAAGTAGTGTAGGCCAAGGTGACTGCCAAGGCATTCCTAGAAGACTACATCACTATCAATAGACTGAGACTAACACAGAACGCAAGTACTTTGATAAAAGTCGGACAGGGAGCCAGGTAAGACTAAAGGACACTTACACCAAATGTCTGCTTGCTGTTATACTACATAATGGTGAGAGATGCTAGACAATTTGTCCAATTGATATAAAAATTTCAACTAATCCACCTTACTTACCTCCAGAATTAGAATGATTCAACTTCTACCCCCAAAATACCAAAAAAGACTGTGAACATGTTTTAACTAGGAAAAGGTACATTTCATTGGTGAGGACTTGGTCATATGGCCATTGTTAGCTACAAAAGAAGCTAAGAAATGAGTTATATAGTTGGTTGCCTATGTATCTAGATAAGACTGGGGGCATGGAGTCCAATGTTAAAAGAAAATGAAAAAAAAAAAGCAAGAAGTGCTGAATAAATGGAGACAATTGGAAGTTTACGTTACAAAAAGGTACCCTTAACTTCCTTGGGACCCATGTTTCTTCTGTCTCATGGCTCTGCCCTCGTCATCACATGACTTCCATCTTGTCATCCAATATGGTTGAATTATTCCCTGCACAGGGCCACATTTCTGCCAACAGAAATGGGAAAGTGAGATGGCTCACTCCTTCCCTCTTAGGCCATGCCATAGAAGTTGTAAATATCACTTTCTTTTATATCATAGTCACCTGAACCTAGCTGCCTCAAGGCCGGGAATGTAATCTATCAATTGGCTAGCCATGGGCGCAATGGTCGAACTTCTATTACCATGGAAGAAAAAGAACAGATTTTAGAAGACAATTCAATTTCTGCTAAGCAACCAAGAAAAAGATAAGCCATAATTGGATATCTGGGGGGAAAATCTAGGTGAGGCTCTGTTTTCATTCATGAGTCAAAAGTGAATAGTTAAGCCTCATCTTTCACGTGCAATTGAAAATCCCCACCAAAGGGATTCTAATGAGTTAAAAAAAAAACTGTATTATTGATTTTTCTATTAATGCATAACTAATTACCACAATCATAGAGACTTAAAACAACACAAATTTATTATCATTATCTCACAGTTTCCTTGGAGTATGAGTCCACACATGGCTTAACTGGACCTTCTGTTCAGCACTTCACAAAGCTACAAACAAGATGCTCACTGCGATGAAGTTCTCCTTTGGAGGATGGGGTCCTTTCCCAAACTCATTCACTCATTCATTGTTGACCGACTTCAATTATCTGTGGTTCAGGACTGAAAAAAAATATACGTTTTCCTGCCAGCTGGGAACCACTAGCAGGAAAATGTGGACTTGATGGCTAGGAACCATTCTCGGTGTCTAGAGGTTGCCCACGGTCTCCTGCCTCCAGTTAGTTCTCAGCATGGGTCAATCTGCTTTCTTCTGGGCCACCACTTCTCCTTTTTCTAAAAGCTCGTATGATTAGATCAGGCCCATCCAGGATACTACCCCTCGGATTAACTCAAAGTCGAACTAATTAGTAACCTAATATTCGCAGGTCCCATGCACATGCAAGGGGTCGTGATAACGTAAAGCATGTAAACCAGAGGGAGAAGCTGGGCCGTCACGTTAAAATACTGCCTACTGTACTGTATGTTTGAATTCTTTTAGTATTCTTTAGAAATAAAGAATGGAATTCCTTTTTAGTTAAAAGGAATTAAGTAATTTTGTGTTGTCAAAACATGTTTTATTAACACTACTAGAGAAGCAAATACTGGATCTCAGGGTTTATGAAAGAGAGACAGACCATGGGCAATAGGTGTGGAACTGCGGAAAAAGCTGAATAGTCTGTGATCAGCTGTTTGTGTCTCTGAAAGTCTAGTTTCAGATGTTGTATCATTAGATTCACTGAACATACTCTTTCAAATAAATACAGTAAACTATAGGGGAAAATATCAATATTTGTATTTAGAAAATGACTATACATTTTAGATGTATCAAAATTGCCTATGCCGAGCCAAAAAAGAATATCTGTCCTTATGAGAGGAAATAATATTTATATTTTTATATCGTCACTTACTACATAACAATGGGTGGTAGCTAAGTTTATTTCTGCTTTAAAAATTTCTTGAAAAAGCAACTTGAAATTAACCCTAAGGAAATCTGAAAGAGCTACTGGAAAAATGTAGGATGCTTTAAGGTATATTATTAAATTTTTATAAATTTAGTATCAAAAAATGCTAAAAAGTATTAATGGCCTAATTTTTTTTGTATTTTGACATATTTTACTTCATTTAACATTCACGATGATATCTGAACATATGCTTTACTCTCTCCATTTTCACAATGGAAGGTAACACTCAGGTGACTTCCCCAAGATCACACAGCTGGTAAGAAGCAAACCCAGGAAGGAAACAAATCTAAATATTCAAATCCACAGGCCTTACATTTTCCACTATGCCACAGTGGTTTCTCAATCATTTATCCATGTGTTCACTCACTGAGCAAATATTTACTTAGTGCTTGTTATGTTTAAAAAATGGTCGTAAGTTCTGGGTAACAGAGTGGTAAACAAATCGATTTAAGCTTTGCCTTCATAGAACTGCTAGTCTGGTGCATTCAAAAATACAGCTTAAATTTCTCCTCCCCTATTCAGCTTCCCCTCATATAAATACAATGAATTCTTTCATCTGTGCATCCACAGCATGTTACACTTAGTACCTTAAGAGTACACAGCACATTGTATCATGATTTATGGTGTCCCAGACAATAGGCCAAGCAAAGTGCCTTCCATGCTCCCTTCCCAGGACGCCTGCCAAGCTATTGAGGCACACATATGACACAAACCCGAGGATATGAAGAAAAGGAAGGGAAAGAACACACAACCTGAGTTGGTTGTCACTTTAAAGGAAGAAGAGGTCATACCATACTAAACAGGAAACTCAGGGAATATGGGACAAAAGCTTTTGAGTTTGAAACAATTTAACGGCTGGAAAGTTACTGAGTCACTGAAAGTTACCATCATCTCCTTTCTTACAGCAATAACTTTTATTCCACCAGAATTCCATCTTCAGTAAACATTCTTAAACCCATTATTTTGCTGGTTTATTGTCACTGGAGTTTAACAATTTTCTAAATAGCTCCTGAGGGTAACATATAAATAAAAGCAGTAGGTTGTCTGTGAAATCTTGGATAATGTTAATCTAAATCCCCATATAGTCTCTTGTTCCTCTTACTCTTAATTATATAACCTCTGAAAATTTAGTGTGATCCATATTCAAAGTTATCAATTAAGAAAGTCTTTGTCACAGAAAATTAATAACAGAATATAATGTAACGCAGCCTAATCTAATATAACATAACATAAAGAATTTCAGTAAGAAAAATCATGCTTACAAAGGATGTCATTTTTTCTAAAACTGAAAGACATCTATGGCGATTTCTCCTTGGAGAAAAGACTGTCTTTTGGATGACTGAGTTTGGTATTAAAATAAGAAGTTATGAACAACTGGGTATATATTCCTCACTCACAAGCTCTGGGACTTTGGCAAATCACTTGACTTTTTACAGATTCAGTTCTCCTACCTATGAAATGAAAAAAATAATAGAATATATCTTGTAGGGCTATTGTGGGGGTTAAACAAACACTGCATATAAAGTAGTTCAGTGCCTGAAAGAAGTAAAGCTCTAAGTAAATGTTAGCTATTTGTATATATGCTAATACATTCTTTTCTGTATGTAGTAACCAAACCCTTGAGAAAGACTCTGGATATAATATCACAAAAAACTCCACCCAAGTTCTTTCCTGAAGAACAATAATATTTCCAGCTGCCATAGAAAAATACTGTAAATAATCCTGCTCTTGTCTTTTATTAGATTCTTGCTTAACTAATGGAACCACATCTGAATTTGGCATTTAGAGTACTCACCAAATTTATCCTTTACAGAATTCAGTGACATTCCATTCTCCATGGCTAAATGTTTTCACCACCCATTATCTATAATATTTTTCTGTCTTCCTGGATGAGTTCTTATTGCCACTATCTGGGCCTTCTCTTTATGTCTCAATATTTACTTCTTTCGCAAAATACTCTTATTTTGCTTACAAAATTATGCTTCCTGTGTGCAGTCGGAGCCCTGACAACTGTTGCCACTGTTCTTGCCCTAAACAGGCCAGCCTCTCAGCCAGGCCACCTGCTTGTCATTTCATTAAGCCCATTGTTCCAAGGAAATCCTTCTTTTCTGTGTTATATAGACTTAGAGCACAAGTGTTTGATAAACAAGACATAAGGAAAACATTTATAAAGCAGGAGAAAATAACAGAGCTTCTGTTAAATGAATTAATGTCACAACTTTTAGGTAAATGTATTTTCTTAGGGACTGTTCCAGGTGCAGACCAGAAACAGAATTTTGACAAGTATCTCCAACTTTATTACAAGTCCTCAACTGAGTGCTGAGGACACAGCTGTAAACAAGCCAAATGTGGGCTCTGTCCTCATTGAGCTTGAAGCCCAGGGTACAAGCAGGAAAGACAAATGCCAAACGAATAATTATAACATAATAAAGTATAAAGGCAGGGGGTGGAGTAAGCACCAGGGGTTAGCAGGATAAGGCAAAGACAGTCATCTATACAATAAACATTAGACTGTGTTCCCTCAAAATTCATATGAAGTTCTAACCCCCAATGTGACGGTGTTTGGAGGTGGAGCCTTTGGGAGGTAATTAGTTTTAGACAAGGACAGGAGAGTAAAGTTCCTGGGATGGGATTCGTGTCCTTTTAAGAAGAGAAAAGCTCTCTCCCTGCCACACGAGGCTGCAGCGAGAAGGCAGCTGTCTGCAAGCCAGGAAGAGGATCCTCACCATACCAAACCTGCAAGTACTTTGATCTTGGACTTCGCAGCCTCCTGAACTAAATCTGCCATTGAAGCCGCTCTGTCCGTGGTATTTTGTACAGCAACCCACGGTGACCAAGA
>CM053513.1:84248064-84314136 GCA_028627145.1 Eidolon dupreanum
AATTATCTTCATATTCTAAAGAACCTCCTCAGATAATGTTAATTAAAATAATAGTAATAGTAATAACAATATCCAAGTGATGTTGACTCCATTAGCAATGATATTCAAAATTCTGAAGTCCAGAATTCTGGGTAAAACAGGCAAGTAATGCTTCCCAACTCACACAAATGCTAAAAAATGCTTTACAATACACTCCTGTCTGGATGTGCTACCTGCTATGGCAGGTCTTACTTAATGTTCATCCTTAGCACACAGTCCACTCTGCATTTTTTTACGGCTTCATCTGTATGTCTGTTTTTTTTTCCCCCACCAAGGAGTTAAGTTTTCAAAACCAATATCTCAAAGGCTAACCCTGATGTAAAGGAATTAGTCATTATTTTCATGCATAGAGAACAAAGTTTCCTTTCCCTGACTGTTGGCATAACACACTCCCACCTCAAAATGCACACGCCAAAAATGTTGATCTCACAAATGAGAGCCATTTGCTGTAATAAGCGAAACAAACAGAAGAGGTTATTGTGTTTTAAAATTTGGGAATCTGGAACTTTTAAATTTTGCCTCAGAAAATCAGCCAAAGCTAAAGCAAGCTGTGTGTTTGAATTTCTTGGATGGGGACCACCTGTTCTTGGTGAACTCCAACTGATGAATCTGTTCCCACAAAACTTCTTTTATTGTGCCTTCGTGATGTACACACACCCTGGGCATTTCACAGATGTTTGTGGAATTGGAAAAAGAAGGGAGAAGGGTGGGAGGAAAGGAAAAAGAAAGGGAAGAAAGAAGGGAAGACCAGCCAGTAAGAGTGAGGAGGGAAAGGAAAAGAAAAAGAAGTGTAAGGAAAAAAAAGAGTGCATGCTGAGCTAAAACATTGCTGTTGAACCTTCTGTGTCTGTCTGATAGCAAGAGGAGGTCACCCTGAAGTATCAAGTCCATTATCAGTCTTCTCATTTGCCACAGATCATTTATCACTGTTAAATTTCTGAAGGACTAAACAGCACCTTTATAACATAATATAAATTGTTTATAGGACTTTATTGATTCTTTAAGTAAGTGAAAAATATGTGCACTCACATTTCTGTATAAAAACAAGTATATTTAACAATTGTAAGCCTTCAAAACAGAATTTTGATAATTCCAGGCAGCTTTTTCAGAGTAATTCAATCAATAGAAGTAGTTCAGCACTTACAGACAAAAAGAGATGTTTACCAAAGAGAAAATGCCCCATTGGATGAGAAGTTCTGTATATTATAAACTTAGAGCTGAAAATTCTCAGAAATCCATGAATTATACAAATTTTATGCAACTGTTTTTTCTAGCATTCAATAGTTGCCATAGCAACTTTGCCATTAGATTGTGTATATGCTACCTTGAAGACACAAAGCATCATTCTCTCTAATCTATTTAAAGTGAAGTACTATGTTATTTCTCAATGTTATGTTCTGTCTCTTTGGGGGGAAAAAATTACTGCCATCTTACATGATGCTGTTTTGCTAGTTTCATTTTGCTTGGCTTGACACAGCTTTGAATTCTCTCTTCTGTTAATGTTTTCAAGCTGTTAAAAAGTAATAGGGCAAGAAACTGATAAATTTGGGGTATTTTTGGTGGGTAGGAAATTAATAAGAGTGGGAGAAGTAATCAAGAATATGAAAGACAAATTTTAAAACTGTACTCTAAAGATTACAATGGAATGAAAATCAGGATATGTATTTGCAAAAAGAAAAGCCAAGCCATTCCCAGCATAAGGTGGTTTCTGGAGACCAAGTAATATTCTCTTTCTTTATCTGGGTGCTGGTTACACAGGTATGGTCAGTTTATGAAATTGCAGGTGCAGGAAGAATTGCCAGTCCTACTGACAAGAAAACTCCTGGTCAAAAAGAAAGTCAATGCCCTATATTTATGCTTACAAAATTTCTGAAGCATTTTAATGATATCTCTGGGATGCTATCTATATTTAATGTTCTTCGTAATGCCTTCTTATCTGAAGTGTTGATTCTGTAAATATTTTTTATCTGAGCAATGGATCTTTGGAATCATAATACCATCTTTCATAAGGATAATGCATGGTACTAAAAGCCCAGCTAATAGTGCAATTCCTTTTTTTAATTATCTCCTCTGGCATAATATAACCACCTACTTTCAATTATTATTCTCATCATAATTAAGTCATAGAGACACTCTGTCTCTGAATATGTGAATAGTGTAATATGAACAAAAGACAGAAAGTCAGAGTACAACTTTGAAAGACTATCTCATTATTTCCTGAAGCATTTTGCTGTTACATAAAGTACTCTACTTTATATAGATTTTTTTTCATGTGGTAGCATAGGCAAATTCCAAGGAAATCATTCCACATAAGTGTCTACAAATGGTTAAAAATGTTGCTCAAGGAAGTAGTACAAACCTGGGTTTGAATCCCAGTGTCTTTGCTTGTCACTGTATGACCTTTCAAAGCTTCACTTTATTCATATTTACACAACCCTTTCCACCAATCTTTTATCCTGGGGTACACAGTGATGTCCCTCTTTTAATATCTGAGTTAGTACATCTAAATCCCATCCTGTGAATCTCAGTCCATACTGCTTCCAGGTATTCCCCTGGACCATAAGTGCTACTTTCTCTGTCCACAGCAACAATCCCATTTACCATTGCCAGAGAATACCAGCAGCCCATGCAAAAGGGCCTCTTCCCTGTTGCTGACAGCCCACATGGTATAGACAATAAACTCAGGTATCCTGGGAAATTCCAACCAAATTCCAGACAATTGTCTTCACTGCTGTCTTCTACAGCAGTTTCCCAGGGACTGGAATCAGGAGGGATTTTAGCACTAGTAACATGTTTGGTCCAGAACCAGCCCACCCCTTCCCATCACTCAAGTCATGGACACACACTTCTCCCTTTACTCACAAGGCATACCTCGTTGTTATTATTATTGCTATCATTATGTACAGTAAGCATTCAATAAAGATTTGTTGGGTAAATGAATGAATGGGTAGTTGGATAGAAAGCAGCTTCCCTCTAGAGCTGTGAAAATTAAATGCATGGAATGTGTCTAGCATGAAGTACCATGTGACTTAAAAAAAAAATGTTAGTTCCCTGTCATTTCTGGTGGCAACATTAAGTCAAATAAAATCTCTAATTTATCACATGTTTCAAAACATGATTTAAAAAGCAACAACATCCACTTTTGAAATAAAAGAGTTAATCCCTTACTGTCTGTAGTCATGGATATAAATGAAATCAGCAATTAAATTTTCTTTCAATACCAACATCCTTGAAACTGTACCTCCCAATTATGTAAAACACCACTAAACAATGAATCCATAGACCTCGCTTCATCAGTTTGAACTACTGCATCGAAACATTTTTAGTTCTTTTGATAAAAGGCTTGTTTTCATCCTACAGCTTGGGGGAAATAAGAAGAGGCAGCAACATTTCATCATAGCAAAGGGAAAAGCAGAAATTCTCTGAGAAATTTACATTTTTCCCTTTTTGTATAAGCAATAGTGTTCAAATTTTTTGTCATACTAATTTTCATAGCTTTTGAAATTGTGAATTTCACACATATTTCCATAGAATTTTATTATACTCCTTTGCAAACAAGTTATTTAGTAAACCACTTATTTCATATTTATGATTATTATATCTCTTGATTCTTGATTATGATTGTTATGACCACTTTACTCCCAGGTTTTCAAATGTCAGCATTACTGAGTTGTCTCTTATTCTTCATGGTCTCCAGAGAATCTATAACTCTGATAATACACTGTAGACATGAAATAAATATTTATGGAATTAGTGAACTTTGATACCATATATATATTATTTCTATAAACACAACTATAAAAGTATTGATGAATAAGTTCCAAGCCTACACTTACCCTCTCCTGAGTACAATTTATAATAATCACTGTTAAACAGTGTGTTCTAGAACTGGGAGTCATTATGGAGGTATAAAAATTGGGGGAACTGGGATTCTAAAAAATTAGAAAGCACAGTCTTGAATAGGGGAAAAAAAGAATTTAACACACTTGCATTTCCTTCCCCATAAGTTCCACATAAATATCAACTCAGTAAATCCCTTCATTAGACTGTCCATGCTTCCGAAGTTGGCAGTGAAAATGACCACGCAGCCTGATACTGATGTCAGGTTAGTTACTAATCGTGTCATGAGGTCCACTGAAGCCAGGCCATAGGAGATGAAGACTGCCCTGCAGGGAATGCATCTTTCCTATCGTGTCATGAGAAGATTAATCCTAAACCAGAAAGTGGAGTGTGAAGACTAGAGGACAGAAAGACTTCTCTCTCTAGAGCTAAAACCAAATGGACACAAATGCTGAGCTCTCGAGAGGCCTGGCACGCTTCAAGTGATGAATCCCCTGGCCACAGAAAACCACGTGGAGACCAGGCGGTTCTATGAAGCTTTGGGGTTTTTTGTTGTTGTTTGTTGTTGTTGTTGTTGTTGTTGTTGTTGTTGTTTTTGTGGCAAGAACAACAAGGGCCTAACAGACAAGGGATGATATTCTGGGATTACCATGTCCTCTGACTCAAAAGTATCAGAGAGACTGATTTCTGGCTGCATTTGTGAGTAATGAAAAATAACCAGAAGTGACTAGCAAACCCCTGGAAATTATAGGGCTTTATCAGTAGAGGATCTCTAAGGAAAGACTGGATGATGCTCAGGCCTGTGGAAATTCAGAATGTTGCATTTGCGATTATCATCTATTTGTATACCAGCCTGAACATACCAGTTACATTTGGAAAGGAAAATTAAATTAAACTTCTGAAAAGTTAGTCTCTAAATCACAAAAGAAAGAATTGTGTCATGGGAAATAAGAAAGTGTGTAGAGTACAGATATAAATTCTGTAGATACAATATGTAGGAAGCAAAATCATTAAAAAAAAATTTTAATGTAAACATAAATATTTTTAAGTTCCAGATCTTTGAATATTCGTACATCAATTTAAATAATAACCCTATATGCTTTCACCGACTGTTGAATACAGCATTCTAAAACTAAAACTCATAAAATCATGAAATCTAAGAGTTAGAAGGGATTTCTGAGGATATCGGGACCAACTTCCCCTCTACAACAATCCAGAGTCCCTTATATAACACTCAAACCACAAGGACATGGCAAGAAGATGTGTTCTTGGGTGATACTGATGACCTGTGTGAGACAAGCCCATTTTTTAAAATTATGGGCTAAACAGGTATGTTCTCTTAATCTATCCAGGCCATCATACATCCAGAGCATCACCTGGTTATGACTCAAGTCCATTACAAGACTAAAGACTATTATGAGAACTAATGAATAAGCTCCTTTACCTGTTAATTCCTACTCTCTATCTATCTATCTATCTATCTATCTATCTATCTATCTATCTATCTATATGTATGTGTGTATATATATATATGTACACACACACACACACACACACACACACACACACACACACACATAATATATCTGCTCAGAAGCCAAGATGATCCAAAAGAAGAAAAAAATCAAATGTAAAACTTCTGAATCTGAGGACTTAGTAACTAGTATGTGCTAGGAGTAAAGCACAGCCTCTGTTAGAACTCAGAATGGACTCTGGACTATACTAAGCAATTAAATGATAAATACCAGAGACACACGATATTATTTTCTTAGCTCCTAGAACTTAACTTCTTTTCATGAACTACAGAATATTTTTAAATCTACAATAAAATTTTCTAGTATGGTGGTATGGCATTATGTTAATTTGGTTGTAAATCACTCATACATATTTTAAGAAAATAAAAAGTGGGAGGGGACCAGTCATGAATACTTTGGTTTGTCTTATTCTCTGTATAAGAGAAAGTAGGGGAATGTCTCAATAGGAATTTCAAAATTTTTGAAAGGCGCTTTTAAGTGCTGACATAGTGCTGGCCCTATTTCGCATAAAGAAAGGGGCACACAAGACATGCAGATGGCTGATAATTATGCACTGCTCCTGATTACACCACTTGGGGTTGGCCTGTTGGCCTTTCTCCTCTGTCAGAAAGGATCGACTCAGAGAATCTGGATCTTCAATGGTTTGCACTGAAGGCACTGCAATTCCTTAAGCTGCTGATACAGTGTTAGGGCAATGCTAAAAAATTAAACCTTCTCTGCTGCAGAGAACCTTTTGGAAGGTGTGAGAAGTGTCTTACATAAAGTGATGGTGTCTAGGCTGCATCCTGTGACACTGTCCTGGGTTTGCAAATTAGAAAACCAAAATGGTTTCTCTGAGGATTGCTCCCAACGATGTTCCAAAATTTAAGCTGTTTTGCATAGTCTCCAAAGCAAAACATTATTTTTGAAGGGACAGAGGCTTTCAAAATTTCCATAATGAGTGAGCATACTTTTCAAGTGTTTTGACAGAACTGCTATCGCAGATATTACTAGAACTCTACTCAACACATAAAGTAGTTTTTTAGCAATATAAAAGCACTGAAAAAAAAATAATAAATGTTGAATCCCTTAAGAAAAATGTGCTAAGCAATTTTAAACAGTTAACGAGATGGCGTTCCTTGGGAGAAATTAAGACAATGCTCTCGTTGTGGCAATTACTTGCCTTTGTATTGAAGTCTTGCCTTATTTTTTTAGTCACCAAATAGAAAATAAGAAATTAAGGTGTGGGGAGTTACAAAATACAAACTATAACAGAATATACATGAGAAATATCTTAAGTTAATTAAATAATAATCCTTACATTTGTCAGATGAGAAGATGGAGAAATGGCAGAAAAATTATTTAAAGTTCAAAGTCCAAATGGCACAACATAACTACTAGAGGTCGTGGGAAGCAATTAAATGATAAATACCAGAGAAAAAGAAGACTTGAGCTCATTTTACAGCTATTATAGAGTATCTGGAAGCCAAATATCTGAAAGTATGTGGAAAAGATTTATGTGGCATAAAGAATTACATGAATTGTAGTATTAGAAAAATGTAAATGTACTTTCTATTGGAATTATTATAGCTGCTTAGCTAGTCACTTTTCTCTGACATTAACTCTCCTGAATGAATGTGAATGTTTGACCCCTCCTTAGAGCTCTAGCCTGTCTACGTACAGTATAAGCTCTGAAAAACTCGGTGGCATTGAGATTTGCCCTTTACTGAGAAAAACAAATTTTGACATCATGTGGATGGCTCCTATTTTTTGTAGGTCATAGAAAGTGAAGGGTAAAATTGCCAAAGTAATTTGGTTTAACTTGTCAGCATCAGCAGCTTCCTTAAAATGTATTCTCTGTTCTTTATATTAAATATATTTTAAACAAGTTTCATTTGTTTCTCTGGGAAGCGCAGCTCATGGTTTTCAGAGTTCACAGTTATTGCATTACTCTTAGTATTTGCTATAATTAGTCCTTTCCTATATTTTAACCTATCTTGAAAAATTTGACCTCTTCCAGGTAAGCAACATCATACAAATATGGCTACCTTAATGCTTCAGAAGTCAGTCTAAACTCTTACTAATTTAAAATAGATTGATGGCTGCCTAATTCTTCCAGATGTCTTCTAATCTTGAGTGACACGGATGTCACTAGATCAGTCCTGCTAAGGCAATTTTACTTCTCTCAAAAAGAAAACGAGATATTTCCCTAACGTCAAGAAGCCCACCCTTTGGGGTTGGCTATTATAATATCTCTGACTCAAAGTCATAGGAATATGAAAATCCAGGAAAATATTCAGTCAATAGTTCATCAAAGCATAAAACAATAAAATGCCACCTATACTTATTATGTTGGCAAAAACTAAAATAGAGTTATTTTAACCAATGATTTAGAAAAACTGTTATAAAAATTAGAAAATAAACGAAACTTATCCTCTACTTCATTTCAACAACAGAGTAGTTAATTTGAGATGGATCATTAAGTATATTTGAAAAATTAAAACCATTAAGTTAGAAAGAAAACATAGGATAATGTCTTCATAACCTTTTGGTAAAAACTTAGACTACACAAGAAACAACTAAGTATAAAAGAAAAAATGAATACACTGTACTTTATCCTAATTAAAATTTCTGCTCATAAACTACTCTCTAGAAAAAATTCCTAACATATATACCTGATGAAGAAGTGATATCCAGAATATATAAATAACTCCTACAAATAAATAATTTAAAAATTTTTAATTTATGAAAGTGGACAAAAGACTTGAATGAAGGCTTCGCAAAAGATATACGAATAGCCAATAAGTATATACACAGGAGCTCAACATTATTAGTCAAGAGAAAAATGCAATTTAACATCTCCACAGCTACTAGGATGGCTAAATTCTAAAAGACGGACAATACCAAATGTTTGCCACCATGAGAAGCATCTAAAATGCTCATGCGTTGCTGGTGGAAGCATCAAGTCGTACAATCATTTTTGAGAGCTTCGTATCAGTGTCTTTAAAAGTTAAATATGCATCTACCCTATATAATCCAGCAATCCCACTC
The DNA here is from genome assembly GCA_028627145.1 of Eidolon dupreanum. Taxonomy (NCBI): domain Eukaryota; kingdom Metazoa; phylum Chordata; class Mammalia; order Chiroptera; family Pteropodidae; genus Eidolon; species Eidolon dupreanum. The sequence continues at coordinate 84,256,509 of CM053513.1, forward strand.
TTAAGTATTTACTCAAGAGAAACTAAATGAAGAACATGTGTTCAGAAAAAGTCATATTCATAGCAGCCTCAAACTGGAAATAACACAAATATTTATCAATAGGAGAACAGATTTTTTTCAAATGTAGTAACTTCATACAACAGAACACTGCTGATATATGCAACAACATGGATAAATCTCAAAAATGAGAGCAAAGAAGCTAGAAACAAAAGAATACCTACTGTATGATTTCATCTATAAGGAGTCCAAAAAATAGGCTAAGCTAGAAAGCCAAAAAGTACTTGCTTCTGTGGAGTGGAGACTACAGAACGGGACACAATGTAACTTTCTGAATAGGAGATGTCCTATATCTTTTTTTATGTGGCAGTTGCATGGGTGTATACAATTGTTAAAATTTATGGAATTGAGCACTTAAGATGTACGGATTTACAGTATACAAATCATACCTCAAAAACATTTTTACAAATTCACACTATATAGCAATCTACATCTATTCCTAGTGGTAGGGTAAATTAGTGAAGAAGTACAAGCAATCAACTTGATAATAAATCTTAAAAGCCTTAAAAATGTGAAAGGTCTTTGATCAAGTGATTCTATTTATTGTAATTTATTTTAGAGAAACAAAGACCTCTGTCTGCACACATACATAGATACATATACATGTGTTTACTGTGTGTTTATATGCATGTATAATGTAATATATACACACATAAATATTTATAGCATTAGAATTTTTATTCTAGTCTTATTTATAACATAGAAAGTTGGAACAACCTAAATGCCCAATAATAGGGACTTAATTAAATAATGATATATCTGTACTACACATATTATTTAGCCATTAAAATATTTAATGGTAAATAAAAGTATTTTTCAACATATTAAATAAAAAAAGAAATTTTTAAAATAGTACATACAATATGGATATTAATTTGGCTGCTTTGACAATAACAGTGTTTAAACAAAATGGAAGGTTAGTTTTTCCCTTCTGTCAAAGCTGCTGTTTAGTTTTGGCAGGTAGGCGGCTCTGCTCTACGTGGTGAAGCAAAGGTCAAGCTCTTTCTATCTAGCTTCTCCACCATGCCTAGGGTATCTTCTATATGATTAAAGCTGGCTCACTATCACCATGTCTGCACTTCATTCCATAGAAAGGGTGAAAGAGAAAGTAAAAGGCATGCAATTGCCTTTCAAGGATCTGAATTAGAAGTCGCATACACCATTTCTCCTAGTCCACTAGTCAGACCAAGTGTGTGAATGAGCTTAGGCTGCAATAACAAAATACTACAAACTGGGTGACTTATTAATAGTAAAAATTTATTTCTCACAGTTCTGGAGGCTGGAAGTCCAGGATCATGGTGCCAAGTAGGGGCCCTCCTCTGGGGTGCAGAATTCTCTTTGTATCTTCAAATGGCAGAAGAGTTAGAGAGTTCTGTGGGGCTCCTTCTAAAAGGACACTAACCCTATTTGTGAAGGCTCCATCCAAAAGCCCCACATATAATACCATCACTTTGGGGGGTTAGGATTTCGACGTGCATTTTGGGAACACAAACATTTAGACCTCAGTACCAACCTACCCAGCAGCCTCAGAAATGTCTAACTGGGTCACAATGTGCCCACCTAAAACTGGAGAAAGGATAGTTGCAGTGGCAAAAACAAAAAACAAAAAAAAAACAAAAAAAAAAACAGAATGAATGAGTTTGTATAATAATCTGAGAGACAACAGTGGAGCTCTCTTTAGAGCAATGCTGCATCATCAATGTTTTTGATAGCACAGAGGATTAAACCATTAGGAAAAACAGATATTGACAACTCTGGATCAAAAAGTGACATGGAAGTACTGGATTCTTAATATGAAGAGACTTTAGAACTTCTTTAACCTATTTGTTTTTCTTATATTTTCCTTTTTAGATATACTCTAAGGCTATCCATGATAGAAGTCTATATCTAAACAAGTCTAAAAGAAACTTTCCAATGAGTATAAACTTTTTAATAGAAAAGAAAGCAGTATTTTATAGTCTGACTAACAGCATTTCTTCTTTCTTAGTAGTAAATAGTATAAATTATAGTTAATGGTATCTTAGATTTGATGAAATACAGTAAAATATTAGTAATTATGACACTGGTAATTATTTTACATAAATGAAGTTACAATTGGTCTTTATGTCATTCTTTACACTTGTACTTTCTCCTTTTTTTTTTGCAATGAACAAAGTTAGATGAATAATATAAATTTTAAGTGGTCCAGTGGGGTAAATCAGTCTGCAAGGAAGTCTAAATAAAATATCAAAAAAAAGGATGTTCAGAGTACATTTGTCCAAATATTAAAGAGCCAGGCAAAGCAAGGGGGTGGCGTGTCTGAGTCCTAAAGTTGGGGGTGGGGGATACTTGCAGGGGCTGGGCTTTTGCATGGTCTCATTTGTATGATGAATGGATTGTATCCATTTGAAAGCTAAGCATAAATATGACTAAAGAATATGTTGCTACAATTGTCTAAGAATGAGTGAAAGAATAAGTGTCAACAAATCAGTTACTATATCTGATAATTTATCTGTGAAGCTAAAACCAAGGCAATCCCTTTCTCTGCACCCTATTTCAAAATTAGCAGTGCATTATTTGAGTAGACATATTTCTGTAATTAGAAGCTTTTGCATTCTGAGCTTCTTGTGCCTATCTGGTTATCATAATCTGGATGATGGCTCAGCTCATTTAACACTTTTTTTAAAATTCACCCAAATATCCAAATTTATCCTTTTTATTTCACTATTATTATATCATCCTGCAACTTATTTTTATCTCAACACATCTTAACTCACTATCTTGCTCTCCTCTCTAGTCAGTAACAATCACAATTAGAACAGTTTTAATCCAAACCAATTCCAGATTAATATATTATTCTACAACAAAGAAACTATTCCATTCAGAAACAGAGTGCTAACACCCAGATTTGTTTTGAATACAAAAAAGAGCTTACAGAATAATTTAATTCTTTATAATCTATGATCACAAGCGATATTACCTGATTCTTAATTGGAAACAAGGAGATCAGATGCTATATCCAGTTTAGCATTCACTCATACATCTTTATAAGAATCAAGAGGACGCAGCAGGAAAATACAGGCATGAAAGCAGTACTTTTGCTTAATCCATTAAGCACTAATAAAAACAACCAGAGCAAGAATTTAAATAATTTTGTCTGATTCCCCCCCAGACATGGGGGAGCCCAGAAACTGAACTCGACTAAGACTAATGATGGGGAAGAAAGCATATTTTCCCAGAGGCTGAGGTGGATTTAAACCTTATTGTACAATTGGGGGGTCAAGGTCAAAGGTGAACACTAAATGCAACCCCTGGCAGATAGCACAAGTAGGTCCGCAGTCTGAGTGGACCAGGCTAAATGAGAGAAACAAAAGAGCCCTTAAATTGAAAACCAAGGAAAGAAGAAAAGGGTGAGAATGTCCAAATTGAGAGTGACTGGCAGGGCATGAAAGAATTTCTTGAAATGCAGGAGCACAATTTTAGCTATTTTTTACAGAAAAATCACCATACCTGTGCATGAACAGAAAAGGTGCAATGCAGGTCACTGTATGGGCATGTGTGGTTTAATTTGAAAATCATCCCTTCCATTAACTGTTCCTTCCTCGTATGCTCCTTCCCACCTTTAGTCACAGGTGTGAGCACACAATCCACGTGGCCAGTCAAGGCTCTTCATCCCTCCATTCACAGTGACGGATCCACAGGGTGGGCATACAACGCAAACCAGACCAAATCTATTAGGTTTGCTAAAGGAACACCAAAACAGATGATGTCCCCTATGCACTGTGATAACCATGGAAGCCTGGAGCTGCCAATGGCATGGAACCTTCCAACAAGGAAGCCAAAGAAAAGTAGAACCCAGCTACAGAGTGAGGCGCAGCATCTAGTACACCGTGTGAGGCCCTGGACCTAGTCTTGTCTGAGGACAATTCAACACTCTAAATTTTGCAGTTAAAGTAACCAATAAATTTCATACACGTATAGAATGCATATATTGTATCTATATCCTTATTCTTAAATGGGAACATACTCTATATGTTGTACTGCATGTTGATATTTTTCACTTAACAATATATTTTGTATATTTCCCATGTTAGTATTTATAGATATACATTATTATTTTAATAGCTGCATAAAATTCCATTGTGTGAATGTGACATGGTATATTTTACCAGTTCCTTGTCAGTCAACCTTTAGATTGTTTACAATCAGTTGCTACATCAAACTAAATAAACAACAATGAATATTCTTAGATGTCTATCTTTGTGCCGTGTACAAGTATATCTCTAAGCATTTGGGGAGCACATAGCAGGTCCTCATTAAATATCCGCTAAAAGAAGGAATTATGAGGTCTCTGGAAATTTTACTATATCAATGAATAAAAAGAAAATAAGGATTTATTTTCAGTATATAAAAGATAACTTTTAGAATACTAGAATCATACCAAGATAGAATGTCTCATCTCTAAGGTAGTATTCAAAAAGGGATTAAACAACCACCTATTAGAAAGCTGAAAATCTTAGTTCCAGGCAATGTGACAACCTCCAATTTTCCTCCTGTTACATGGCTTGCATTTGCTACTGTGAACTTCTGCTCATTCTTCAATCCCTGTCCTCCATGCCCTTACTCTCTTGGATGCCAAATGCCCTCAAATTCCTGCCTTGCTCTTTAAACTTGACCTACAGTTTTAGCCTTTTTATCTCTTTGGAATAATTTTTTTAATTTTATTATTAGTTTCAAGTATACAGTACATTGGTTAGACTTAATATAGTTTATGAAATGATCCCCTGATTGCTTTTTCTCTTCTCTGGCTCTACACATAGCCATTACATACATTAATGCTGACTGCATTCCCTATGTAATGCTCCCCATCCCTGTGACCACCACTAACTACTAATTTGTACTTCTTTAAACCTTCACCCCTTTCTCCCAGCTTCCCAACCCTCTCCCCTCTGGCCATCACCAGATTGTCCTCAAATCTGTGAGTCTGTTTTTGATTAATTTGTTCTTTTTATTCTTAGAGTCTGCATATAAGTGAAATCATATGGTATTTCTCTTTCTCTGTCTGAATTATTTCACTCAGCATAAAAACCTCTAAGAGGTCCATCCATGTCATTGTGAATGGGAGGATTTCATTTTTTTTAATGGCTGAGTAATATTCTATTGTATATATGAACCATAACTTCTTTATTCAATCGTCTGTTGATGGGCATTTAGGTTGCTTCTATATCTTGGCTATTTTAAATTGTGCTCCATGAACACAGGGTGCACAGATCTTTATGAATTATTGTTTTGGTTTTCTTTGGATAAATACCCAGAAGTGCAATTGCTGGTTCAAAAGGTATATCCATTTTTAACTTTTTGAGAAACCTCCAGACTGTTTTCCATAGTGGCTGTACCAATTTGCAATCCCACCAACAGTGTATGAGGGTTCCCTTTTCTCCATATCCTTGTCGACACTTGTTCTTTGATTTATTAATGACAGCCATTCTGACACGTATCAGGTGATATCTCATAGAGGTTTTAATTTGTATTTCTCTGATGATACCTTGGAATAGTTTTTGTTCTTTAGTAATTAAACATAAAAGCAATAAATGAGAACAGCTAGAGATAGTAAATCATATAACTTCTTTATCACCACCCATGCACCACTCACATATGCTCCAACGACTCATAGTTATCAGGTTCTGCTCCCTCTCAGAATTCCTATTACACATAGAAACACAGTTCTAGTACCTTTATTTATATTTCAGACCCTTCATATCAATGAAAAATGTTTTAAAATGTTACAACATATAATTTCTCCCCTAAAAATGGAGTAAGTATAACTAAAATTTTCAACTGACATCCTTCTGATTTACAGATTCTATAGGGACAGAAAGAAAATAATTTACAAAGTTATTAACATAAACTATGTGACTAATATAATCTCTGTAATACATGTGCCTTGGCAAAATGGCCAAGGATTACATTTTATGGATTCCAGGGTCACTTAGAAATAGTAAAAATCACAAATGTTAAAGCCAGTAATGCCAAGGTTTTCTCTCCTGCGCATCTTACTCAAAGATGCATTTTTTGCCTCCATGTCATGCTTTTTAGATTATCAAACAGTATCAAAGGTAACCATAACTAGATTACACATCATTTACTTGATGATTATGCATGCTTGCTCATTTAAATCTAACAATTCAGTGTCTCCAGAAGATTTATAATTTACCTACAATTCACTCAGAACAGGTTTAAAAATGTACCGTCCTCCAACAGAGAATTGGCCTTAGCACTTGTTGTGGGAGATGAAGATATGGATTTTTTCTAGTCTTCCTCATAACAATTCAATACAGTTTGTTGCAGGTTGAAAGAATCTAAAGTCAATTCTTTTTAAAAAGGGTCTCTATGAATACTTTAATGCCCTTGGGCCATATTTTTCAAATGTGAAGACTTTACATGTCTATGTAAATATTTCAGTCCATTTCTATTTGTTTCTGAAGCATTACACACGCATATATTAGCAAGCATATATGGAGTGACTTATTTGTATGAATTTGTCTTTAAATTTGCATCTTTCTGCACTTGGAAAGTGAAGTATTTTTAAGAGTAGGCAGCTTGTCTATACTTACACACAATTCCATTACATCAAAGATCCTTTATTTCAAATATACAAGTAAGTACTCAAAGCCCTTTCATTCCTATTAAGAGAATAAGGATATAGGTAGACTAAAATTAGCAGAGACTGTCCAGTCTGAGCATTAATCCAGGGGACAAGAAGCTGGTAAAATCCACCCAAATGGAAGTATTTCACTCAACTATTGGTATTCTCAACTGGAGCTAGTAATTTTTAAAAAGGAGCATGCTTGAGAATAACATATATACGAAATGATTTTGCTAAACTATTAAATGAGATACGTATTATATGTGTGCAAACCACCTGTGCCTTAGTTTTGACCACCTGTTCCCCCTCCCACCAAGAGCTGGTCCATGCACTCCCTCTGGACATGACCGGTCAGTGTCTGACTGCTCCACCTCCGCCTGCGTTCTCTTTTTCGGTCACCTTGCGTAGACTGCAGCTCGCTCACAGACTCTCGTTATGTTTATTCTGCACCTCTTTATTGCATTACTCAGACTTTCCTGTTCTGAAGACTAGTTCTTAGAATCTCACCTTCTCCTTCTCCTCTAATTACTCATCCTTACACACTTTTTCTCTCTGCTGCATTTGCTCAGTCTGAGCATCGCACTCCACTGCCACTGCCCCTTTCGGTTGAAAATACTTGGCCTTCCAGTGAACTTCCTGGCAAGTCCTTCATCTTTTCAGTCTGAATGTCTTCAGAGGACAAGCCAACACCACTCTGTTCTGATCTTTCACTAATCAGAGAATAACATCATTGTGAGTGTGAAGGAGACTCCTCAGAACAATGTTAATGGCGACCCTCCTAACTCATGGCATCACCAACAGCTGGCTTTATTATCTCAGTATTTGCTAAGGTAAGAGCTAAGCTGAAGGGTCCCAGATGTACCACAGAAGTGCATCTTAAATGGCATAATGTTGGTGTCACATAGCTTCTCCCACATTGGCTCATCCTAAGCACATGTCCATTGAAATGTCGCCCCTCTATATCACCCCATCAGACCCTACCCATCCTTTGAGGTCCAATTAGTCTAAATTGGTTGAGAACCCATAATAACTTCCCATTTAGCTCTAACAGATGAAGCCGAAGTCACTTTAGGAAATGCCTCTAAATGTGGCTACATCCAGCACCTCAGGGCACCTCCTGCCTTTTAGTCACATCCTGCTTGTTCTGTAATTCCCACGACATAATTGGTAATCTCTCTGCTCAAACGCATTAAATCAATGCTTTGGTATATACTTGGCTCTCAGTTCCAATCTCGGCCCTGGACTATTTAACACACCTCCCTTGACTCTATGTTCTCAGGCTCTACTTTCAAGAAACCAGACTAAAGACAGTCCCTCACGGTCAGGCTTAATTCTGGTTAATGTAAAATATATTAAAAAACTAAGCATATACTCTGTGAGAACATGTTTGCCCTGATACTGGCCCCTGAATATAGGAACCAACCCAAGTTTCTATCATTAAAAGTAGAACACAAATCGTATCTAACTTTCCCTTGAACATTTGCAATTCAGGTTCATAACTTTGGAATCTTTGCCTGGCTCCAAACTTTCCTTTCTGAACCCTATTTCCAATCCTACAGTCCTTCAGACTTGGTATAGGAGCCTCACATATCTCAGACAAACAATGCTTTAACTCACACCTTTAGTTTCGAAAATCCTATGTCACTTTAGGTTGGATCTCTATGCCCTGGCCTGTCTTCATAATTTGTAGTCCTGGACGTGCAGGAAGGAATATTGCGTAATTTTTATTTCATTTTTAAAGTTCAATTATTTTTGTAATGACAACTGATGCATTGTGAGAGTTTTGAATCCCTGAACTTAAGCCCAGGCTTCTTCAAAAAGAAAGATAAGTCTAGAGAGAGGCAAGATCCCATAGACTTTATTCAGTGCCACTCAGAAACGAACTTAAAACCATCAATGGCTATAAACCTCCTAAAACATGCCATATGAAATTTATTTACGCTTAAAAATATATAAACCATGTCCCAAAGCAATGAGAATTATGTGTAAATTATACACTCTAAAAGAACGATATCGATTAGCTAGCTTCCAACTGCAACTTCTTTAATTTTCTCTCACCTTTAATTTTATTTTTATAAAAAAGTAAAATTATGATACTTTCTAGTCAATACAGTGGTCACCAGTTGAAATTCTGCCAACAATTCTAACAACTTTGAACTTGCATCTTAAAAAAAAAAAAAAATTACCAGTGTTATATGCTAGTTCCCTAGGTAACCCAGACTCCAAAAATGGATTGGATGGTCAAAAGAAAGCATAACACATACATACACTAAACCAAACAAAAGGCAATTCTGCTTCATTTGCTAAAATAGATATGACCAAGTGTTTTTACATGGTGGCAGATGGTAGCTGCATTAATATTTATGTTGGACATAGCAAGAGAGGCCCAGAGGAAAAAGACTTTAGATTGGAGATCCATCCTTAGAAAATACCAGGTAAAAATCAACAAGTCAGTGTAGAATGAGCTCAGTCTCCCAAATCCAGGTATGAACTCATGCTCTGCCACCCCCCAGCTACCTTATCTTGGGCAGGTCTTATGTTCTCTGAACCTGCTTCCCCATGAATTAGAGCTAAATTATAAGACTGTAATGAAATTATATGAGATAATGCTTGTGAATTGTAACTACAGCTACCATTTTCCACATGCTCGCCCTGGGTTAGGCATGTATAATGACTGAATGATATAAGTATAGTATGTCCATTTTACAAAGAAAATAAGATTCCAAGAGTTTAAATAACTCATCCATACCACATGACTAATAAGTAACAGGTGTGAAATTCAAACCCAAGACTGTTAGACCTCAAAGTACATGCAGTGGACTGCTCCGTTGTCCTGCAGCAGGGGAGTACTTGAATCACGCTTGGGTGCTCGATAATGCTCTTATTATTTCACATTATAAATGCCAGGGGTGCACTGAGGGCTTCCAAGTTACACAACTCTAGGGGAGCCGTCCATATCAGTCTATACGAATGGCACACTTGGGGAAGTCACGCAGTGCACAGCCAGTACTTCTACACACAGTGGTCCCTGGGCCCTATTTCGATGGGTCTCTATAATCTAGATAAAGGAGATGAAAATAGACTCAAAAAGGGTTTCTATTTGTAGTGGGCCTATGATATTTTTGCTGTCCCAGCACCTTCTGAACAACTTTCATATGTCTAAGGAAAACTCTAAATTATGACTCTCACCTCTCCACAGTAGAAGTCAAAATTCCTTTTCCTAGCCCTCCTTGCTTCAGCAGTTTGAGTATAAACATATATATAAGCAGGGGACCTTGATTAAACCAACCAAGCTCATCTAAATTTCTTTTCAGAAATGATCAACATGAGCCACTGTATCTGACTGTCTCACCTCACCCCCAAATGTTTAATTTTCACTTTTGCTATCTCTTTATGATAGAGCCCCTCCATCATGTGAGATTACAGCAAGAAGATAGCCAGCCATCTATGAACCAGAAAGTGGGGTCCTCCCCAATGCAATGCTACCGGACTTCAGCAGTATGAGAAATCAATTTCTGCTGTTCATAAGCCACCTAATCCATGGTATTTTTGTTATAGCAGTCTGAATGGACTAAGACACCACTCAGGCCTAAAAGTTGTACCTTCTTTTACAAGAGTTCCTATATAGAAGAAAAATGGAAATTTAATAACAACTCTTGTTAATCTTCTTTTCCCTTTGAAATAACACATTTTGATTTTTAATGTAATCCTGCAAGCAGCAGAGCTTTCTTTCTGTCTTGAACTATTTTCTTGAGTTCAACTATCTCTCATGTTTCATTAAAACTCTCAACTGGGCACTCCCAAAGGCTCTTGGCAATGTAAATTAATTCCTATGGGCTCAAGCATCATCATCTGGTAACAGAGCAGTGCTGAGAATATAACCTGCTTTGGGTGTCAGGAGTTGCCCAGGCCACCCTAGCTGTAACCATTATTTATACAGACACACCCTTTAGCAGAACCTTAACCCCTTCCACTCTGTCAGAGGACTTCATGACTTAATGATTAACTGTAAGACACCATGAACACAATTTCCCACCCCCATTCACACTCTCTAGGCTAATCAGGTTGACCTCCCGTGTAACCTATAAACACTGGCTGATCACTCCTATCTGTATTTGTGCACATGCTTATGCAGAATCCACCCATTCATTCCTTATTTTGAACTTCAGAGGAACCTGTCCTCTGTCCTCCAGGTCTGGAACTTATTAATGGAGTGAACTTTTGTAATTACTCATCTCTGTGAACATTAATTTTTTTATCTGCAATATGCAATATGAGAGTGACAGAATCTACTTCAAGAGTTATTCTCAGGGTTAAATGAGGTAAGGTGTGTAAAGTACCTGGCAGAGTGCCTGGTGCGTAACAAAGCTCAACAGAAATAGGTTTCCTTCCTTCCCCTTCTCCTCCTCAAGCTCCAAATGCTCTCTCCTCTCTCTAAACTCCTCTACATAGTGATTTATTTCTTCTTCCATTCATCTAGGCCCTGGTAAGCTCTTCTACTTAATTCACTCGGTTATATAATCAATATTGAATTTGTCCAAAATTGTTCTTGAAGTTGAGATATATGCACAAAACACACTTAGGGCCCATTATCAATGAAAGTTCAGTGTAGTAGGGGCAGTAAATTTTTTTTATGTATGTGTAAAAATATATATATTTTTATTAAGTTTATTGGAGTAACATTGGTTAATACAATTCTATAATTTTCAGATGTACCTTATAATTTGACATCTGTATATTCTATTGTGTGTTTACCACCCAAAGTCCAGTTTCCTTCAGCTAACATATATTTGATCCCCTTTATACACTTCACCCACTACCCCCCTATATTTGACCTCCTTTAACCCTTCTACTTACCCCTTCTTCCCCTACTCCCTACCCTTAGGTAACCACTAGTCCATTGTCCATGTCCATGAGTCTCTATTTGTCCTGTTCATTTGCTGCTTTTAGGTTTATATCTCACATATAAGTGATACCATGTGACTTTTAACTTTTTCTGTCTGGCTTATTTCACTTAGCATGATTATCTTGAGGTCCATCCATGTTGTCATAAATGGCAGTATTTCATCTCTTCGTACAGCTGAGTAATATTCCATTGTATTACATGTACCACACCTTCTTTAGCCAATCATCTATGATAGGCCACTTCAGTTGCTTCCATGTCCTGGCCACTGTGAATAATGCTGCTATGAACATTGGTGTGCAAATATCTTTTCAAATTTGAGTTTTCAAGTCTTTGGAGTAAATAACCAGTAGAGGGATTGCTAGATCATATGGTGGATCAATTCTTAGTTTTTTGAGGAACCTCCATACTGTTTTCCATAGTGGCTGTACCAATTTGCAGTCTCACCAGCAGTGAGGGTTCCTTTTCCTCCGCATCCTCTCTAACATGTGTTATTACTTGTCCCGTTGATTACAGCTATTCTACCAGGTGTGAGATGGTATCACATTGTGGTTTTGATTTGCATTTCCCTAATAGCTAGTGATGTTGAGCATCTTTTCATATATTTGTTGGCCATTTATATGTCCTCTAGGGAGAAGTGTCTGTTCAGGTCCTTTGCTCATTTTTTGATTAGATCATTTTTGTTGTTGTTGTTATTGAGTCATATGAGTTCTTTGTATATTTTGAGCACATGAGTTCTTTGTGTATTTTGGATATTAGGCCCTTATCGGAGGCGTTGCCTTCAAATATATTTTGCCATTCGGATGGTTGTCTCTTTACCTTGTTGACCGTTTCTTTTGCTGAGCAGAAGCTTTTTAGTTTGATATAGTCCCATTCATTTATTTTTGCTTTTACTTCCCTTGCTTTTGAGGTCAAACTCATAAAATCCTTTTCAAGTCCAAGATCCTTGAGTTTAGTTCCTATGCTTTCTTCAATGCATTTTATTGTTTCAGGTCTTATATTCAGGTCCTAAATCCATTTTGAGTTAATTTTGGTATGTGATGATAGACAAGTCTAGTTTCATTCTTTTGCAGGTGACTTGCCAGTTTTCCCAGCACTATTTGTTGAAGAGGCTTTCCTTTCTCTACTGTATGTTTTTGGCTTTTTTGTCAAAAATTATTTGTCCATATAAATATGGGTTTACTTCTTGACTCTCAATTCTGTTCCACTGGTCCGTGTGTCTGTTTTGCTGCCAATACCATGCCGTTTTGATTACTGTCACTTTGTAGTATAATTTGAAGTCAGGCAGAGTGATAACTCCAACCTCATTCTTTTTTCTCAGGATGACTTTGGCAATTCGGGGTCTTTTATGCTTCCATACAAATGATTTTTTGTTCTAGTTCTTTTAAAAAATGACAATGGGATTTCAATGGGGATTTCATTAAATCTGTATAATGCTTTAGGTAATATGGTCATTTTAACTATGTTGATTCTTCCAATCCAAGAACACAAAATATCTGTCCATTTTTTTGTACCTTCTTCAATTTCTTTTAATAGGGCCCTGTAGTTTTCATTGTATAAGTCCTTTACATGTTTCATTAAATTTATTCCTAGGTATTTTATTCTTTTTGTTGCAATTGCAAAAGGAATTATTTTTTCTACTTCTTTTTCTGACACTTCATTATTAGAGTATAGAAATATGGATTTTTGAACATTGATTTTCTATCCAGAAACTTTACCGTATTTTCTTATTGTTTCTAGTAATTTTCTTGTGGAGTCTTTAGGGTTTTCTATACAAAGAATTATGTCATCTGCAAATAGTGATAGTTTGACTTCTTTGTTTCCTATTTGGATGCCTTTTATATCTTTCTTTTGTCTGACTGCTCTTACTAGGATCTCCAATGTTATATTGAATAACAGTAGCGATAGTGGACAGCCTTGCCTTGTTCCTGATCTTAGAGGGAAGGTTTCTGGTTTTTCACCATTAACTATAATGTTGGCTGAGGGTTTGTCATAGATGGTCTTTATTATGTTAAGGTTCTTTCCTTCTATGCCAATTTTGTTTAGTATTTTGATCAAAAATGGATGCTGTATTTTGTCGAAGGCTTTTTCTGCATCTATTGATAGGATCATATGATTCTCATCTTCTAATTTGTTTATGTGGTGTATCATATTAATCGATTTGCATATGTTGAACCATCCCTGTGCCTCTGGGATAAAGCCCATTTGATCATGGCGTATAATCTTTTTAATATGTTGCTGTATTCGGTTCGCTAGTATCTTATTTAGGACTTTTGCATCTGTGTTCATGAGAGATATTGGTCTGTATTTTTCTTTTTTTGTGTTATCTTTACCAGGTTTTGGTATCAGGATAATACTGGCCTCATAAAAATGAGTTGGGAAGTATTGCCTCCTCTTCGATTTTTGGAAGAGTTAGAGGAGAATAGGTATTAAATCTTCTTTGAATGTTTGGTAGAATTCACTGGTGAAGCCATCTGGTCCTGGATTTTATTTTTTGGTAGGTTTTTGATGATTGTTTTAGCTTCCATACTGCTGATCAGTTTATTTAGATTTTCCAGATCTTCTTGATTCAGTCTAGGAAGGTTGTATTTTTCTAAGTACTGATCCATTTCTTCTAGATTATTAAATTTGGTGTTATAGAATTTTCATAGTACTCTTGTATAATCCTTTTTATTTCTGCGATGTCAGTTGTAATTTCCCACCTTTCATTCGTGATTTTGTTTATTTGTGCCCTCTTTTTTCTTTAGTGAGTCTAGCTAGGGGTTTGTCAATTTTATACCTTCTCAAAGAACCAGCTCTTTGTTGCATTTATTTTTTCTATTGGTTTTTTTGTTTTCAATTTCATTTATTTCTGCTCTAATTTTGATGATTTCTTTCCTTCTGCTGGCTTTAAGCTTCATTTGTTCTTCCTTTTCTAGTTTTTTAACATAAAGCATTAGGTTGTTTATTTGGCCTCATTCTTATTTTTGGATATAGGCCTGTAATGATATGAACTTTCCTCTGATGACTGCTTTTGCCATGTCCCAAAATTTTGATATGTTATACTATCATTATCATTTGTTTCTATGTATCTCTTGATGTCTCTTTTTATTTCTTCCCTGACCCAGTTATTCTTCAGTAGCATGTTGTTTAATCTCCATGTATTTGTGGTTCTTTCTGATTTCTTTTTGCAGTAGATCTCTAGTTTAAGAGCCTTATGATCAGAGAATATGGTTGGTATGATTTCAACCCTCTTATATTTGTTGAGGCTATCTCTGTATCCCAGCATGTGGTCAATTCTTGAGAATGTTCCATGTGCACTAGAGAAGAATGTATAAGCAGCTGTTTGGGGATAGAAGGCTCAGTAATTGTTAATTATGTCCAGTTGTTCTAATGTGTTATTTAAGAATGTTATTTCCTTATTGATTTTCTGTTTAGATGATCTGTCCATATCCGACAGTGGGGTATTTAGGTCCCCTACTATGACAGTGTTTTGGTCGGTATCTATCTGTAGTTAGTAATTGTTTTACATATTTCGGGGCTCCCTGATTGGGAGCATAGATATTAATAAGTGTTATGCCTTCTTGGTGCATAATTCCTTTTATCATTATGAAGTGTCCCTCAGTATCTTTCTTTACATTTTTTATTTTGAACTCTGTTTCATCTGATATTAGTACCACTACTCCCGTTTTTCTCTGAATGCCATTTGCTTGAAATATCATTTTCCACCCTTTTACTTTGAGTCTATATTTGTCTTTGGAGCTGAGATGTGTCTCCTGAAGGCAGCATATGGTTGGGTTTTGTTTTTTGATTCATTCTGCAACTCTGTGCCTCTTTCTTGGTGACTTCAGTCCATTTACATTTAGGGTGATTATTGAAATATGAGGTCTTCTCATAATAGTCATTTTATCTTTTGCTTTCTGGTAGCTTGGTGTTTCCATTGCTTCTTTGTCCTTGCGTTTCTGTTTTATTTTGGTTGGCTTTTGTGGGTTTTCCCTCTGGTTCTTCTTGTTTTATGTTATATACTTCAGTTCTGAATCTTTGGTGTGTGGTTACCATTATGAATATAAAAAGGGTAAATATATATATATATATATATATATATATATATATATATATCATCCATTTTCTTCTATGTGTACCTTACCTCCATTCCCCATTGCAAATTTGGATCTTTGAATCCTCCTTTTTTCAGTCATTGTTATCTCAATTTGTCCCTATGTATGCTGAACATTCATTACTGTCTTGCTATAGCAATTCTCTTATTATTATTTAAGCTTATAATGCCCTGTTCTCAGTTAAGGTTGCACTTCTCTGCTTCTATTTGCCTGATAGTCACCTTACTCCTAATTATGAAATTTTTTTGTCATTTTTTTTTAGGTGAGCTGACTCCTTTCAGTATTTCCTGTAGTCCAGGCCTCATAGTAGAGAATTCTTTCAATTTTTATATGTCTGGAAAGGTCTTAATTTCTCCTTCATATCTAAAGGAGAGTTTAGCTGGATACATTATTCTAGCTGGTAGTTTCTTTCATTTAATAGTTTAAATATTTTATTCCATTCCTTTCTGGCTTGTAAGGTTTGTGCTGAGAAGTCTGAGGATAATATAATGGGTTTTCCTTTATAAGTTACCCTTTTCTTCCCCCTGGCTGCTCTGAGAATTCTATCTTTGTTGTTGATTTTTGATTGCTTTAATTCAATGTGTCTTGGTGAAGGCCTTTTTGGGGTGAGATAATTGGATGTTCTGTTGACTTCTTGAATTCCAAGCTCCAGTTCATTCCTTAGATTTGGGAAATTCTCATCCACTATTTGTCTGAAAATGCTTTCTAATCCCTGTTCCTTTTCCTCACCTTCAATAATACCCATTATTCTTATGTTTCCTCTCCTAATGGTATCAGCTAGTTCTTTTATTTCTCTTTCATTATTTTTCATTCTTCGGTTTCTCTCTTCTTCCTTCTGATTTGTTTCTAGATTTCTGTCTTCAATATCTGTGATTCTTTCCTCCATTTGGTCAAATAGACTTGCCAAGCTTGCTATTTAATTTTCCAACTCTTGCAGTGTTTTTTTTATCTCCAGAAGATCTATTCTGTTCTTTTTGAGGGTTTCAATCTCCTCGCTCTGCTCATCTAGCCATTTTTTCAGTTCCTGAAATCGTTGATATGACTTGTTTTGAAACTCACTGAGTTTTTTCAGAAGTACCGCCCTGAATTCACTGTCATTTAAGTCACATAGTCCTATATCTGTAAACTTATTTTCTGGAGATTTTTCTCTTTCTTTCTGAGATGCCTTGTTACCTTGGTTGTTTATGGTGTTTAATGGACTATTTCTCCACCTGGGCATTAATGGAAATGTATTCTGCTGTTTTTCCAGAAAGAAGATTTGTTATATAAAGGTCTCTCTTTAGCCTGCTGCAAAGAAGCTGTTTTTCTTTTGGTTTGCAGTAGGTGGTGTCTAAGCCTCTTGGATCCCTGCTTTATATAAAGCCTAAATAATGCCTTTTTTATTTTCTTGTAGATATTTAATCATACTCGCTACCCTCAGTTTCAGTCCCTGTCAGTGTCAGCTACAGTCTCAGCAGTATTTGCTCAGATTCCCCTGGGGCTCCACAGTGATTGGTCTCGGAGAGGGTGAGGGGATGGGCCTTCTGGGTTAGGAGTTGGGGGCTGCGGCTCAGCCTCAGCTTTGCAACCGAAACTGGTAAAAATCAACCGTTGTTTCTCTGTGGTCCCTTCCCATTTCTCTGCTTTCTGCCCTGATGACTGGGCCCAGTCAACTGTGTAGAACTCAGAGTACTCCCAGGTGGGGTTGTTCGAGGAAGTCGCTGCACCTTCTCCCCTCCCTCTCCTCCTGTGAGGAGCTCCTGCGGCTGCAAGAGGCAGCTTCTTTGTTTCTCTCAGCCCACCGCCCTACACCTGGGGTTCTGACCTGTGGTAGCTCTTATGTGCAGATCCCACACTCAGACATGCTGGTGTGCAGTTTGGGTGTTTTTTGTTGCGTATTAGATGTTCAGCTTATCATTGTTTCAAGGGGAGAGATCTGGGGACATCTCTCACTCCATCATGTTTCCCCAATAAAATCATAAATTTTTGAAATTAAACATAATCACACTACAATGTACTCTCTGCTATAAAGAAGCTATGTTTAAAGAATAAACACTGCTAGACAATATCAGTGAAAGGCTCAGCAAAAAGATATTAAAGCTAGGTATTAAATAATTAACAGGACTTCATCACGAGAATATGTCAAAGAAGGTAACAGGCAGAGGGAAGAAAATTTTGACCAAAAGAAATAACTCACTACAGGAAAAAAATTCTGTAGGCATATTTAGTTTTGTTATATTGTTAACTATGATTATCAAGACCATACTTTCTAAAACAAAGAGCAAGAAACACAAATACAAAGATTATAGGGATAATGAAACAAAATATTTGGAAACTTAGAATATGTAGTTGTCATTTCTAGAAAAGTAAATAAATTAATGAAAAACATAATTATTAAAAAAAAAAACAAGAAAATGGTTAAATAAGTAGAAACTAACCCAATCAAGGTACCATGTAGACTTTAATAATGGTAATAATAAAGTCAATGCAATGTCATTTCAAATTTTTTAAATCTAATATTGCAATTTTTATAATATGTGAACAAAGACGTTAAAGGAATATGTATAAATAAAATGTCTATTTTGTGTGCTCATGACTATTTTATAAAAATCTCTTTGAAATCCTTTTATAATTATTCACAATTTCAAAAAGAATGAGTGTTTCTATTCAGAAAATGCTTTTATTTTTACAGAACTATTTTAAATTGTTTTTCTGCTTAATTTGTAACAGCCTTTTATTTCTACCAAAACGACAAACCAAAAGCATCAAGAACTTAAGCAAATATTCTCAAAATGTGAACTTACATTGTGTCCTTTCAGCCTCCACTCTCACCTCCCCACCCGAAAAACTCCAGTCACTCCCACTTAGAAAAGTTCTGGGGTTTCTGCACTCAGTATTTTACATATTTTACGATCAAAGCACAAAGCATTTAATTATGTACGATATAAGAATTTTCAACTGAAGTTACCTCAATGAGAATGTATTTATTTGGAGATAAAATAGATTCTCCTAATTCTTCACTCTTCCAGACAATAAAATAAGTGAAGAGCTTCACCAGACACATGATATCTAAACACGAGATTAGTTGTCAATCTAATGTAGAGCCAAAAGGAGGAATAAGAGATCAAAAGTTAAGAAAAAGGAACTTGTTAATATTTTATCATTTTCTATTTTTATTCGCTAACATTTAAAATCATAAATCCTTTAGCAATTGATTTTAGTGTGCCTTAAAGATCCATTTTTTAGTTACTTATTAACAGTTATGGAATTTTACTTTCTCAAATTATAAGATTAATGCACATATTTTAAAGAAAATATCAAAATAATTAGAAGTATTAAGAATGTCACATATCCAATTTTAAAGAAGCAAACCACTGATTTTACATTATCAGTCTTTTAAGTGTGATAGATATGCATATGCATTTCATTAAATTTTTAATAAATGTAACAAACTGTACTACACATAGTAAAATAATTATTTCCTTTAATACTCAAGATTTTTTTGTAGATTACATTGAATACCACAGTTTTTCTTTCAGAGGAATTATTAATCTTGAAAGGTCAGCTATAAATATCTTTTCCGAGTATCTTTGTGGCTGGATAAAACTGTCTGCCTAATGAGCATGGTGCTTGTCAGCCTTGATTTGCTTTCTGTGGTTCTAGGTGATCAGTAACTCAAAATATGTTTCTCATAGCTACTCTGCAACAGAAGCCCAAATCTTTCAGAGGTGCCTGCTGGTATGGAAAGCTAGCCAGGGAAGCAAAGAGAAAAGACAGTGAGCTTTCTGAATCTCCAGAAATGCCCAGAGGACTAGGAAATGGAACAAGCCTCTGCCACACATAGAAATAAATTACATTTAAGCAGCACATTACTGTTTATTAAGTACTTTACACATATATCCTCTTCCTTATAGACAATGGAATAATCTCTGAGAGCCCAGTGATACGGCCATGGCTGCTGGAGAGCCTGGAAATGACATTTTCCTGCCCCAAATCCTATGCTCATCCAAGTATTCTATCATAGCTCCAGGGTTTTGGAGTCAGGCAAACCTGTGCTTGAGTTTCACATTCTGCCACTTCTCAGTCTTGAGCATATTATTCAAGACTTCTGTGCCTCAGCTTCCTCATCTGCAAAGTGGGATAATAGGAGCCCAGATTGCACAGAGTTGTGAGTGCGGAATAACTCATATAAAGCACTTAGCACACATGTAGCCCTGGGATCATCCTAATTTTAGTTGCAACTGCTGCTGCTATTACTATCCCTCTTCTCCAGCTATGAGAACTGTTCTTGCAGAAGGCAGCAAGGTGTGGTGTTAGTAATGTTGAGTTCTCAAGCTAAACCTATCTGGGTTCAGATCACACCACTGTCAAGTGAAAGCCATGTGACTCCAGACAGTTTACTTAACTCTCTGTTATCTGTTTCCTCTCCCTTGTAAAATGAAGGCAATGATAATAAAACCTATCTTTATTGGTTGTTGGGAGGATTAAATGAGTCTCATATATGGAATGTTTAAAATAATGCCTAGTATATAGAAAGTACTTAATAAATATTAATTTTAATCTATTGTCATTATATCTTATTAATTTCCACATCTCCCCCAAATTCCTGAGATTAAATCTATTTTTATTTATTTACTTATTTATTTACTTATTTTTTAGGCATGGCAACCCTTGGTTTACCTCACAGATTGCAAGGACCTTGTCAACTTACAATCCCTTATTTTTTTTTATGCCTACAGCACCTGGTCTTCCTAGGTGGTTATATCTATTTTTAAAAAGCCGAGCATGTATTATGTGTAGATTCTGGCAATACCTAGAAAGAAAGAGATGCTTCCTATCTTGGGTAGGCATAGTTATAATCTATTTTATCAGCTAAGACATGAATCTATATGAATGATACAGGCATCATATTCCAACTGCAAGTGAAGGGATAAGACAACAGGTAAGATTACAGTCCAGAGGAGGAAACCACTTTGAAAACATTAGTCTTCCTTCTACGAGAGGTTTGTTATTTGTAGTCAACCAAAGAACCAGGGGGTAAAAGGGAGTGAGACATAGTTCCAGGACTCTAGAATTTCATGGCCCTGTAAAATTTACTTACAAATTGAGATGAATAGGACTTCCTAAGACATTTTTATTTTGTCAGGTGGGTAGAGGCATTAAGAAAATTATCCTCTATTTGTACTGTAATTTCTTAAGAGGAAGCATCTTTTAACGCCAAAAGTTGGTAGAAAGAAATAATCTCAGAATAAAAAGCAATCCTTATCAAAAAGGAATTGTGTGTGTGTGTGTGTGCATGTGTGTGTGCGTGTGTGTGTGTGTGTGTGTGTTGTGCATAGGTACATATTTATTCAGAGGCACATTCTCATTTCCTCTTAATATTCTCTCCTTGTTTCTGATTTCTCTTCAGACTGACGAAAACCTCATTAAAACCTGAAGCAGGTCGAATTCACAAACCACTATTTGGCAATGACTGGGTAAAGTGCACCGCAGAGTGTAACAGGTATAGACCATGTCTACACTGGTGGAGCAAAGCAAAGAATTGGAATCAGATCATTCTAATCAAAATGTTTGTTTGGCTTCTATTACTAAAAGAACTTCTTTCTTAACCAGTCTTTCCAAAAATCTGCTTCTACTTCGTGATTCTGTTTGGTGGGAACAAAGACTGTTTTAGACTTACCAGGCTAACAACCCCAGTCCAGAGAACGTGAGCCACAACGGGTTAAACTGAAAATCATAAGCTGGGCTGGTAAATGGAGATGAATCGTTAGTGTTCCTAGAAAGAACAGTTCCGTTTTCCAGATTTCCTGAGGAAGGAGCTGCACAAAGTAGCTTATTTGATTTTGCAGACGGAAGCAGGTAGCATGGATCTAGCAGGAAACAGAACCCTCAAGGGGATATTCAGGGAATGTTTTAAAGGAAGTATTTTTAAAATTTTTTTAAATAACGACTTCAAGCAAAGCTGGAGATGTTATGTGGAGGAAAGAGCACACACTTTGAATCTCTGCACAACCATTTAACAGCGACGTGTGGAGCAACCCTCTAAACCTCTCTGGGCCTGTTTATCTTCTCCAAAATGGAGAGAGGGATAATATACACTTTACAGGGTTAAAGATTAAATTATAATAAACCACAATGTATATAAATTGCCTGGCCATCATTAAGTGTTCAGAATGGGTGTCCATAATCGTTATGGTGAGAAGGTTCACTCAAACGAGGGCCACTAAGGTTGTTTATTCCTACGCCAAACGTGTACTGGGTACTTGCAGGGCAAGCAAGTCTTTGAATGCAAGGTCCTCAAAGTCAGAGACAGGGAGCAGAGGACGAGTACAATGGATTTTGACTGCTTCTACAATAAAAGCCGTAGACAAAGGACAGTAGTGAGACCATGGACAGAGCAATCAAATGCCTAGAAGAAGAGCCAGGAAAAAAACAAAGCTCTTGAACTTACCTCTTGAAAGGTAAGCAGGGACTCATTCAGTTAACAAGGTAAGGAACAGCATTTCAAACTGGGGGAACCACATATGCAAAAACATGGAAATATGGAACACCTTGTGTGTTCCGGGCACCATAAGAATTCACTTTCTAGAAACCCTTCCCAAACATTCAATTTGTCATGAGGATTTAAAATAGGATATGTACGCCATTTTGTCAAATGTAATAAAACTTCACGATGCAACAAAAGGGCCATGAAGCACCTGGCAATTTGCTCCTAACCTCCATGCGGCACCCCCACTTGACAACGAAGGGTCATGAGGAAAGGGGCAGTGTTAAAAGTGACTCTTTCCCAATCACTCAGCCCTTTTTTGGTTCTGTGTATGATGCACAATATTATTTGTGCTTAACATTGCAACAACGAAGCACCACATTTTCATGACTAAATTTTTGAGACCACATTAATCATCATGGAAGGAAGTTACTTTTTATACTAAGATACAAATAACTTAAAGTCAAAATAATGCATGGATTTAGTACATAGATATCTGGTGTTGACTTTTGACTGAGTTTTTCAATGTTTCCATTACTATATTAAAAGACGGACTAGCATTTCCTAAATCAAAGTCTTGAGTTACAATAAATCCCTCCTAGGTTCTATTAGGCTTGGGAAAATTAACTATTTGCCATAGGGAAAGAAGCTCCACACCCAAGAATAAACTCAAACTGTCAGACGCCAAAGAACATTCATTGTGTCTCAGCAGGCGGGTGCAATGACCTTTCGCGAATCAAGATGGAATCCTGACTTCAGAGCCCTGACAAGCTAGAAAATCACCTGCATTGTCTAGATTGGGAAATTGTGGTCATTGAAAACGGGAACTGCGGCTTACTCACCTGCAGAGTTAAAGCAGTTAGGATGCAAAACCAACCCAATAGGCTTAAGCAGAAAACGGCTTTTCTCTTTAAGTAAAAAGTCCAAAGGTAAGGCAGACTTTCAGGTGTGGCTTGATTTCGGGGCTTACCTGCATCATGGTATTACCAGCACATGGTTTCTTTTTTTCTCCTTATCTGGCATTGCCTTCTGCTCACTGGGCTTTCATCCAAGGCTCCATGCAGTGGTAAGCAGCTCCAGCCCCATCTTCTCAAGAGGAACCCAGACGGAAAGAGGATGTTTCCAAGCCACACCCCGAAAAGGCCGGTGTTCCTGCTGATGTGTCAGTCACTGGCCTACTCTGAACTCAACCCTGGGCCAGACAATGGAGATGCGATTGTCTTAGGCCTTTGGGACGAGATACATCCCTGAAACAATGGGTGGGGTGCCACCTGGTCCACACAGACAGAAGGTGGGAGGGCATGGCTCCCCACGTGAAACCTGGAAGTTACTGCTGAAAGCAAAATGTTTCTAGGGAAACAAATACCTCATTATCCTGTTTCTGCTCCTTACTTCACACTGCCCAGGCAAGTCGATTCTTTGACTTTTAGTTTCCTAATCTGTCACTGGGTAGTGATCTCACATGCTCCTGCTAAATCAATAGGCAGATTTAAAGACCAGAAGAAAGTGAATGATATAAAAGCTCTCTCCATATGGTAAAAAATATTTACATAAAAACAATGTAAGATTTAAATATGCACAATGCACACACAGAGACATGGTATAAATGTGGGAATTATGCAAAATCACTTGAGATTTTAAGCAAACCAAATAACCTAGTCTTTCTAATCATGAATCAGCCTTCACACACCTCTATTTAAGAGTAGTAAACATAAAAATGTAGGAGACTTCAAACAGGAAAAGCCTAAGAACACTGAACTTTTTCAAAAGGAACAGCTCCTAATCCTAAATGTTATCTATTTCAGAGGGAATTTGCTTATGGGAGACAGGAAACACTACTAAAAGAAAGGATTGAAGAGTGACAGAGAGTAGTCTTCTAGGCAACACCCTGCCTTGAGTATATTTTTTTTCCAGCTCCAAACCAAAGTGGAATATAAGCCTCTTCCACCTCAGCAATCGCAGGCAAAAAAGCACTAGTCAGAGGATTTTTTTCTTTGTGTTATTTCCTGCATTGCTTAAATCTGTGATAGCCAGTTGAGATGGAAATAGCTAATGCAGTAAACATACAGTAGTTGGATTCTAATTGATGGTGAAAGACTGAACTCCAACCAACTGAAGTTGCTCTGTACTGAGAAAAAAAACATTCTCATACCAAGAATCAATTAGTCCTGTGGAGGATTTCCAGCGGAGGAATTAACATGGAAATAAAAGAACAACACACACACACACCCCTCAAAAGAAATAATCCCTATCTGGCTCAGATCACAGGACCTCTACCAGCCCCCTCCAAAAGTAGGCTGCTTGAAGATGAGAACCACACCTTAGTTGTCCTCACGTACATAATAATTAGCACAGATTCCATCACATACTAGGTGTTTAATAAATATTTTTAGAAGTGTATGTGACTTAAATGAGCAGAGCATAAATGAAATAATGGATGCTGTAACCCCTCTGACAAAGGCACTGCCTGCCAACAAGCACTCTGAAGATAGGTTGATATCAGACCCAGACCCATCCTGGTCAGTTCTAGCTAGCTAGCTATCTGTCCATTTATCTACCTACTTAGTAAAATAAGCATAGTTCATTCCTTATTGTTCATTCTGTTTCTCAACCAATCTTTTGTCTCTCAGAGTCCTGAGATCAATAGGGCCCTTTACTGTTATTGTTAAAGAGAGAGAGCAGAATCCAGTGGACCAAATCTATGTTTTTAGATAAGATCCTATTACTTACTTGAGCAGAAGTGATAAGCAGTCCTCTTAACAAAATTACATATGAATAGGGAGTCCTGCTATTTGAGCAATATCTTATAGGACATGCAAAATAGTCACAGTACATTGGGATGAATTTCAAAGCCAGCCATCTAACAAAGTTTTTTCACTTGTTTCTTTGTAACTCTGTATATGTGGCATCTCTCTAAGCAAATGAACTCTAAAATCTGAGCTACCCTGGTCTCCTACAATCCCAGATGCCTCTGTGCTAAATTCCACAGAGGGATTACCCCCTCTTCTTTGGAGGGTCTTGGCATGCAGAGGCAAACAGATGATACACTTGGGGAGGGTATATTAATACAGCTTTCTGACATGAAGTCTAAGAGCCAGAATCCAGAATCATCTTGGTGGCTTTCCAGCCATTGCACTGGCCTTTATGACCTCCAAGTAAAGCCAGCATGGACTGGATTACAAGTCAGAAGTCTACCATGACCCTTTTTTGTTGCTGATACTCACATGTCCTTGAAGTAGGCAACAGCTTCCACAGCATCAAAGCACAACCACCATCTTTAGAGAACAGCTCAACCACCTTTAGCTCCCCTATCACTTCATGCCATGCATCGCCCAGCCTCTGTTTCTAAACTTGCCACGGTCATCAGCTTGATTTTGCAAGATCTGGATTCCTGTCTGGTTTTCTGCACTACATTTCCTTCTCTATAAAATAAGAAGGTTAGATTGATGCTCTCCAAAGCCCACAGCTCAAAGGGACCTCTTATCTTGTAAATGCTAGGTCGGTGTAAAAGCTGAATGGTGATTAGTGTAAAATAAGTAAACTTTCTGACTGGGATTAAGCTATGCATCTTAATAAGTAATATTTCTTAGGTGCTTATTATGTATCAGGTATTGTACTAAGCACCTTACATATTTTGACTTTTTTAATTTTCAGAGTCCATGAGAGACAGATACTATCATTATCCTCATTTCACCCGTGAGGAAATTGAGGCACAGAAATGTAGCTGATGGTCCTGGGATTTAAACAGACATCTGGATCCAGAACTTATTCTCCCAACCACTATCCAACTGTCTTTTAAGCTTCTATTTCTGTTGATACTATTCCCTCGGCCCAGAATATACTATACCTCCCTCATTTCAATAAATATTTATTGAATGTTCCCAGAACAGTACCTGGAAATGGAGTTACAATGGAGAAGTAGAAAGATAAGGTCCCTTCTCTCAGAGAGTTTGTCTCTACTGGTAGATACAGCTAAGAAATCAAGTACATGCTAAAAAATTAGATATGATATAGATTTTAATTATTGCTCTTATTACATTGCACTATGGAATTATTAATTACTGGTTGTTATTAGTATTGTTAATATACTAAATCACAAGAGCAAATACAAGAGACATTTATCTCACTCGGGTAGTCAAGAAAAACCAAGTGACTTCTAAAGTGGCATGTAGATAACAAACATTTGCCAAAAAAAAGTACTAGGGAATGGTCCACGGTTACATAGTGCATGTCAGAATTAAGGAATTGAGAGAAAATGAATAAGGCTCAGGCAGAGAAAGCAAGGGGAGAAAGTGATGAGAGACTGAGCTGGAGAAATTAGCAGAAACCAAATCATAAACAGCTATATTAAGAAGTTTGAACAAAGGGAGAATTACCTTAAAGCTACTGAATAGAATCTTTCCAAGTCCCTGGAAGGGGCCCTAGCAAAGGATTCATGTGGCCATACATTTTCAAAAATTTTGCAAAGGAAAGACACTTTCACTGAAATTGGTAATGACAGCTGTCTATTCCACTCTGACTTCCCCATCATCACACCTGCTCTAGTGTCAGGTAGCACTGGAAGGGTGAGGACATTTGGGGGGATCTAGCTACAGGAAGTCGAGCTGCTTGTACACTTACTTTGCGTTTAGTGTTCATAACTGTTTCTAAGCATGGTGCCCTTATTGCAAGCCATCTCAAGGTAAGGAAGGTTTTTCCTTTTTTTTTTTCTTTTTTTTTATTAGAATGGCATATTTGATAAAGTTTAAATGTGTAATTTTTATTACCATTTAGAAAAATGTATCCATAAAACAAGTGAGGAATTACAGACTCCTAATTTGGGCATATATGACAACATAGCCATAAAATATGTGAGGAATTACAGACTCCTAACTTGAGTGTATATGACAAGTATCTTCTTTATCATTTTTAAATGACTTTCAAAATAACTAATAAATTTAGATTAAAATAATAAAATATGAAATACAAGCAATAAAGATAAGGATTTAAACCAATAAAATTTATTCTGACACTGAAAAGCAAATTGTAACAGAAATATTTCAGATCATGCCAAATGAAATGATTAAGAGGAAGAAATAAATTTAGAATAGAAGTAATGAATAGGCTCTTAGATATTTTGATAATCTAATTAATGAAGAGGAGTGAGTTATATGAACACATTGGGAAAGATTTGTTTCTTGCTAAGTCGACCTGAAATATTCAAATCAACAAAGATGATGGTTAACTCTTAATACTCCCCTGCAGAAAAAACATCAATGACAAATTGCTTAATGCGTATCATAAATTCTACTGATACTGAAGATTACACTGAACAAGAAAATTTTAAATGTCCTGAAACCTTACAACTCGCATTTGGAAGAAATTTAATAGAGGTTCCCCCAAATTTGACAACAGACTTAAATTGTTACATAGCATTTAAATAATGAGTTGTGAAGCTTTTCTAACAAGAAAATTTTTCTTAAAAACTTTTCTAAAAAATAATTGTTAAAAATCAATTTTTGATTACCATGCCAAAAAAAAAATAAAACACATTGAATTATCGACATATTCTTTATAGAAGCTATAAAATCACTGTCATATGAAAACATGATTAAAAAGTACACAGCTAAAAAATGAAAGAAAGAAAATATTCTAGTGGTGTAGCAGGCAGATAATCAATAAAAATAAAATATTGTTTTTCTCAATTTTAGGATAGTTGAGGTATTTGTCAGAATTTTTAAATGTGTAATTTGTTGCATTTTATTTTCTCATTTTTAAATATTCACTTTTGTTCCTAATTTTTGTGCTGATAATTTTGTGTTGTTTTTCTAAAAGAGGATCCCTAAAATTGTCTAAACTTGAAATCTTTCCCTGAGTTTGGACATTATTCCAAGATACTCTTCTTAGTTTATTTATCCTTCGATGCTCAGCCCAAATGCTACCTCTGTCTCATAGTTCTTTGTGTCGATGTCTGTTCTCACAAAGAAAAGAAGAAATTAAATGTTTTAAGCAACTACCCTGTGCTGGACATCACATTAGGAGCTTTATGATATTACCTCATTGAATCACATATATTTCTTGAAGGCAGAGAGATTGTTTTCCATTATATTTCCCTAAACCAAAAATAGCTCTCTCTACGAATACTATGATGTTAATTACATATCTTAACAAATCCTGCTTAAGTGTGCTGGTTAAAGATAACATTTAACCCTTCAGATGACGCATTATAAACAGACATAGCTCCCCAAAATGCAGCTTCAGGTTAACAGTGGCTTCTTTGTCCACCGAGACAGTTCTTCTAAATGTTACAGTTGTATGGACAAACTGTTCACCTATAACTCAAGACAACCTCATGCCTGTAATTGCATTTAAACCCTTGGGACTTTGGTACACTCTGTTTTCTGTACCTCACCCTACCTAAATATATTCCCTTCCAGCTCATCTAGTCAATTCTTAACATCCCCACTGAGAATGACACCCTAATCCTCAGGGATTAAGCAAACACTGCCTTTGGCTTTCAGCATTACATTGTTAATCCATTAGGATTTACAAAAGTACAATTTAAAAAACAAGGACATAATTCCATTGCCCATAATTTTGGATGGCATAATCAGATCAATTAAGGCTGCCAACATATGACATAATTAACACAACCTTGTATGGAGGGTATTACAGCACATATGGTATGATATGTAAAACCAAACAATGTTTTTTATAATGTGTGAATATAGATATCATAAAGTTAAAGATCAAATAGAGATATCATCCTTAGTTCTTCTTTGGGCTGCATTTTTAGCATGACCCTGACTGTATTAAGTGTCAATTTCATATATGATGGTGAAATTATCTATTGAAATAGAAAGTTATAACCAGCATTTTTTACTTTATATGTCAGGTCCTTAATAGTTTCCTAAATAACAAGGAACACTCTTAGTCAGTTGGCATTTTCCAGTGTTTTAATTGCCTGCTGTGATATAATTATTGTGACATTTTGGGATGTTTTTAACATCCTGAATTAAATATTCTGACATCCCACAGAGCACTTCATGAAAACAGTCAAACTGTATTCAAGTCATTAGCAGTCTACAGCTGTCCTTTAATATTAAAATTATTTTCAACACAAAACACAGATGAAAATTATTTAGTAACTTTGAGCTTCGGTTCAATTTGAGTATTATATTACCTTAATTTGTCAGGTAAGAAAGATCAGGGTGATTCTCAGATTCTTCCATTAAACTTTACTGAAGCACCAAGTGAATTAAGGCTACCTCATGATAAAAGATAATGAACAAAATGTACTGATTTCAAAAGTGCAATTAGCCACGGATTACACAGCCACAAATTCTACATTAAGGATAATCAACAGAACACTACATCTCTTTATAGTCCTAGAAAGCTGAATTGTTTTATTTTATTCACATATTTATTCGTCTATCCATCTATCTATTTATTTCTTTCATTTGATATGTTCAAAGAAAGAGATACTTTCGGTAATTGATATATTTAACAAGCCCTATACTATACCTCCTGCGGCAAAGTCCTAATGGATTTTGAAAAGGAAAGCCTGGCTGGATGGACCAGTGATGAGCACAGAAATAACTCACCATCTTCACTTGGATGTCTTATAAGCATCTCACACTTGGCACATCTGAAACCATCTCCTTGATTCCCTTGCCTTCTCCTCCCACAGCCTCCCCATCTCAGGAAATGCTAACTCCATGCTTCCAGTTGCTCGGGCCCACAACTGGGTATTATCACTGATGCTTTTCTTGCTCTCACACATAAAAACCCAAATCATGAGAAAATTCCATTGGTTAACATTCAAAATATATCCAATATCCAACACTTCTCACCACTTAGTTCAAGCCACTTAGTTCAAGCCACTCTCACTTTTCCTATATTGTGGTTAAAAAAAAAAAAAAGAAAAGAAAAGAACCATGTTAACTCTTATAAGCATACAACTCAGTGGAATTAAGTTTATTCACAATGTTGTGCAACCATCATCACTATTCACTATCCATTTCTAGAATTTCTTTATCATTCCAAACAGAAATTTTATACCCATTTAAACAGTAACCCTCCATTCCCCACAAACCCCTGATAACCACCTCTATCCCACTTTCTCTTCTAAGAATCTGATTCTCCTAGGTAGTTCATATAAATGAAATCATACAGTATCTGCCCTTTTATGTCTGGCTTATTTCATTCAGCATGTTTTAAAGGTTCATCCATATTGTAGCATGTATCAGAACTTCATTTTCCTTTCTAAGGCTAAATAACATTCCATTGTATGTCTATACCACCCTTGATATACCAGTATCTGTATGAGTCCTGCTTTTGATCCTTTTCGGTATATATCTAAATGTGGAATTGCTCGATCATATGGTTAATTCGCTTCTGTTCCTCAAACCTTACACATTTCTGCCTCAAGATCTTTCCACTGAGTGTTTCCTCAGCCTAGGTAACCGGATGACCACATGGGTCCAGCCATCATTTCTACAAGGTCTCTGCTCAGATATAAGCTTACCAGAATTGCTTTCTTTATCTCCCTAGTTAATATAGCCCACAAATGTGTGTGTATACACACACATGCACACACACATACCAATCATAGTCTATCTTCTTAACCTATATTTTCCCATAAACTTTATTATATCTGACACATATATACATTGGTCTATTTATTGACTGTTATTTGCTCACTAGAATGTAAAATTCCCAAGGCCAGGGGTATCATACAGTTTGTTGTTGTGTTCTAGGAGCCTACATGGATGCTGAGCAGAGATGGGTGCTGTGGCTGATAAAGATAACTGTGGCCGATGCTCCTATGCTCACTGTCCTTCCCTCTGCTGTGAAAAGAGGTTCTATGTTATATTTGAAGGGTCCTGAATATCAGGGATCCTGGCCATTTGCAATCAATAATGGTCTTACTGGAAACTCCGATCCTCCTAACCATCTCAACTGTCTTTTCTTTGGGAATAATCGGAAAGGGTAGTAGAACAATTTTTTTCAATAACTTATTTTTTCCTCATTATGGAAGTAACACAGTATGTTTCTTCTAGAGAATGTAGGGAATCTAGATAAGCACAAAGAAGAAATTAAAAATCACCCATTATACTCTAATCACAAAGGAATGATTCTTAATATTTTCATGCATATCCTTCCAGTCTTTTTTCTATTCGGTCATTTTTTTTCTAATAACAGAATCGAAAATACATATTTTTGTACCCTGCTTTTTTCACTAGATGTTATATATCACAAGCGGCTTAGTCCCTAAATGTTCTTCTGCAACATCATTTTGAATAACAGAAATATCCACTGAATGGAAGCCCTATAATTTAACACTGTATATTGGGCATTTAAATTGTTTCCAATTTTCCTATATTATCAGCAGTGTGACATCTTTAAAGCTAAATCTTATGGTATGTTCTCAAAATGTCCTTATGATAAATTCCTAGAAGTGGACTTTTGGGGTCAATGGCTATGCAGAGTTTTAAAGATTTTCATATGTACTATCAATTCATACTCACCCAGGCAGGGCAAGAGAATACATGTTTTAGGAGTATCTGGGAATTGCTGTTGTCACCTACAGCTGCCATAGTTCTCAGTGGACTAAACAGGACCTACCCCGGGAATAGGCTCATGTGGGATGGATTGGGAGGAGCATAAGCAAAGGAGGTTAGATTAGGGGAAAAGAGCACTAATGGGAACTGGGGATGGAGAAAATAAAAACAGACTTTACCTTCTTCAGAGTCTTTGCCCTGGACTGACCGAGGAGGGAAACAAGTACTGCAGGGGCAGCATAAATGTATTTTGAGTATTTTTTACTACATTATTTTGCCTTCAATAAAATAACAATAATTTTGATGCAAGTGATACATTGATTATGCTTGGGTTTTCTAAGTCCTGGTTTAACACTTTGTGACACAGCAATTCAAAGACTGCTTCTGGGTTCAGTTTATTTCAGTGTTTGGTTTTATTTATGGATTTATAGCCGTGTTTATCACTGAGAAATAGAACTTGCAAAGGCACACTAAACACAATAAAAAACTAACGGGACTAAGTTTAGTAACAACAGTCATGAGATTCATATTTCAATTCATTTGTAATTGTTTCAAGTGTTTCTGGCCAACTTCTGGCCAGATTAAATCACCTTTTTGTATTGTAATGTGACTGACGGAGAACTTGTATTAGAAAGGAAGGAGGGCGGGGACGATGGCGGATGTGCCTCATGGCTGTACCCTTAGGGGCTGGCTCAGCGCCTCACATGTAGGAGGAGGTCCTCGGTAATACTCGTCCGAGAATAATATAGTTTCATTTAGTCCTCATTACAATCTTAAAAGGTAACCAAGATCATTCACACTGTGTAGGTAAAGAAACTAGAAGGTATGTAACTTGCCCAAGATCAATCACAACATGACTTTAAAAGTGTTAATAGAATAATGCACTGAGCAATTTAGAATGCTTGCTTAATCAAATCTGAGTAGTGATTAATGATACTTATTGTCACTAATATTATTCAGCTTTTAAATGAGTCTTCAAAACAAAAAAAAAAAAAATGAAAGTAGTTAGTCAGCCTAAGAAAACAGAATCGTGCATCTAATTTCTAACTCAAAAAAAAAAAAAATGCTTGTGAGGTATAAATTAACATATATTAAATTACTCCCTTCCAGCAAGGCCTAACCTATGGCCAAGTCTATCATTTGTACATACCATATAAAGATCACTGATAAAAAGGAATCCCTGGCTTTTCCCCCTTCTGTAATCAGTCACCAAATACTGAATGAACTACTATGAATCAAAAACTCACTGGATACTACATAGATAGCAGTGGGTGGTGTGGTAGATAGTGCCATAACTAACATGCAATTTTTAAATGTTTGTTAAGTCGATATAGGAATGAGCCAAAACTTGAGTCTTTACACGAACTTACTCTTTCATGGTACTATTTCCCACACCACCAGTACTAAGAACCCTAACACTTCCAGCCTTTGAAATAAGATAAGAATATATAATAGAACAAGGGTCTTTCCTAATAAACCTATAAACAACTAACCAATAAACCAATTTTTAAAACTAACCAATAAAAGCAATGGACATTATTCAACAACTACCTAGTGAGTACCTGCTATGTGCCACATAGTGTTGATAATGATTCCACACTTGTGTGGTTCTTTAGAGTTTATACGATGTTGATATCCATCTTTCCTGGTTTTTTTCTGCAGTGAACCCTAACATTCCAACATGTGGCCTCATAGCCACTTAGTTCCTGATCCATCCCCTCTAAGACTCAACAACCAACACAGCAACAATAGATTAGTCCTACGAGTTCAGTGTGCTAAAATAAGCCCTGTACTCTCATAATCCCACCAAGCCATGGCATTCTCGTAACACTTTTGGGAGTAACCATGCGTCTGGTTCTGCCACATGTCCTGAATAGGACTCAAGTTCTTTCACTAGACCTGGAGCCCTGCCTGAACCCCACCCAAATTGAGCCTTAATGACTATACTAACATTTGCTGGTCCCTTGTCAATGAGGCTCAAACCAGATCTGTGAAAATTCCTTTTAATGCAGACCAGAGCCAGCCTAATCAAGTCACCAGTCCAGCAGGTCATCTGCAAGATTAGGTGTCAGGCCCAGACAAGGCTTGATCAGGCTCTGTGGCACACCAGGGTTACCAGAGTGATGGAGAAAAAAAAAAAAAAAGCCAAGTATCAATGCACTGAGGCCAAATCTTGCAGCTGGCCCAAGGATTTAGCTTACAACCAACAACAGTAAAAGATACAAGAAGATCAGGAACTCAGTGAATGCAGAAAAATAGTCTGAGTCAAAATTGAAGTGGATAAGAAGCAAAAGATGCCAAGGATTTAATTTTGAGAGCCCATTCCTATTAGCACTGAGTTAGCCAATGGCTGGGTTAAAGGCACAGGAAAATGAGGATGCTGTCACTTAAAACCAAAGAAAATTAAGACAAGTCCTTGTAACAACATAAAGCATATTATTCCCATTTTACAGATAGGAAATTAATTCCTGAAACCTCAAGTATGTTGCCTGAAGGACCGTGGTCAAGGGGAAAGATGCGCCCAGCATCACGCATAATGTCTGACTCCTAATAAGCACTTTATACATGTTTGCTGACTGGATGTAAGCATAAGCCAAAACTTGAACCGAATTCTATGATGCATATTTTACATGTAACTCTGGAACCTCACTATTTATAAGGTTTTACATAAACTAGGTCTTTAATGGTATTGTCTACCACACCACCCTTCCTCCATTAGTGCTAAAGTCAGATAATTCACAGCTGGAGTCAGGTGGTCTAATGCAAGTCAGCTTTGCAGAGGCAAGTTTCAAAGGAGAAGTGTGAACCTACAGAAGGCTCTGCTCTAACAGTGGCAATAAATGAAAATGTGAAAATGGTAGCCATCTATTTGCATGTTCTTGAGAGACACCAAATTCACCTGGCTGAAGACGCAATATAGTTTATTTCTGTACCCTTGAAACAAAATCACAGTGGACACAATAGCACTAACTTAAATGACATCCTGAAATGACAACTTCTATGTAGAATATTCCTCTTTCAGATCTCCTCTCTCTATATGCTATCTGGTCAAAGCCAGGGATGGAGAGTATCTATATGTTAATGTGTTGAATATATGAATAGTAAACATTTATTTTGAATTCTATTTTAAATTAGTAATGAAACTTTCTGATCAAGAGCTCACTGGAAGCCTTTGTTTGTGAATAATGTTGGTTAATCGCTGAACCACCGATAAACTTATCAAGCACTATGCAGAACAAACAGGTGACTGCAGTTTACCCGTTACGCCTCTGTGTTATTTAGCTAATAGCATAGATCTGAGAGCA
This sequence comes from Eidolon dupreanum, assembly GCA_028627145.1. Taxonomy (NCBI): domain Eukaryota; kingdom Metazoa; phylum Chordata; class Mammalia; order Chiroptera; family Pteropodidae; genus Eidolon; species Eidolon dupreanum. The sequence goes on from CM053513.1 coordinate 84,291,504, forward strand.
CATTCCTGTAAATGGTAGAATAAAATACACAAAATAACAATAAAACAAGTCAAAAATCTCAACAGATGGAGACATGAAAGGTTAAGGCTGACATTTCTTCTTTAAAGTAAGTCACTATGATGGGAAGAAGGAAGAAAAATGTCAAACAGAAAGGAGGTAAAACAAAATTCACCACAGTAGCTGGCTTATGTCAAAATCTCAAAGGTGACTAGAAAGGCCTTTCAAGTCTAAATAAAGATGGGAAAATACCAATAATTATGCCTCCTATTTATCACCTTTCAGAGCAGGAGACATTTTACAAACTTTAACTCATTAATCCTCACAACATGACTATGAGTCAAGTGGATGACAACTGGTTTACCATGTTTTACAGAAAAATGATGAGACCCAGGGGACGAGATGAGTGGCAGAGTTGCTGCACAATGCCTGCAGGGCAGCCAGGGAAGAGACCCAAACAGTAGGTAACAATTCTAAAATCCAGACACTAAACCACAGAAACTCAGGCCCCTCAAAAGGAATTAATTATAGCACCATCGAAAAATCCTAAGATTGGAAAGACATTCTCTTCTAATTAGCTGCCAGGACTATAATTCCCTGGTCTGTTCCTTCTAGGCATCAATGAAAATTTTTTTATTTTTAGGAGTATCTTGATGCTGTCAGTACTAATAAACACGGAACCAGAGCTTTAAGATCACATGTCATTAGATGCTGAAGATGAGGTCAATGTATTACTCTATACCTATATTACTCTCAAGTAGTCTTCATTATTGTTCAAAACGTTTTCTTTTACTTCCTGAAGAAGACCAAAATCAGGCTTGGTCTTGGGATTTGTGTTGCCTTTCTCCTTAAGAAGATAAAATATCCCTACCCTGATGAGGTCAGACTGGACCATATAACTGTCTTTGGCCAATGAAATGTGAGCAAAAGTCACATCAGTCACTTTTGAAAAGAAGTTTTAAGAATTAAAACACACAGTTAGCCATGTGTATTTCTCCTCTGCTGTGAGACCTGCAAATGGCAGAAACAGACTGCTCCATCAATTCATCCCAAGTCACACAGTTGGAAATGGAGCTGCGATCTGAATCCAGGCATTTGAGCTCCAGAACCTTTTTTCTTAACCAATACTCCATACTTTCACCGGTGTAATAGTGTGGCCTAAAAGAGTCAGGGTGACTTGTTCAGTAGAAACCTTGCAGCAATCAGCAATTTCTTTAGGCACTGGAGAGAATCCACCTGAGGCTTAGAAAGGTAATAATTAAATGTTTTTATTTCCTACATACATGTTTGAGGTGTTTATGCAAAAGGTATATTTTTAATGTTTAGGCAGAAAACTATAAAGAAAAAGCGATCAACTCTTCATCTAACAGGCTAATACCTGCCCTCAAAGGTTTCAATTCCAGTTCTTCACTCCCAACAATAAGCTGGCCAACTGACAACTTCCTAGTTCCATCCTCCTTCGATACTGCCTTTTAACAATAGCTATCCTTCCCAATAACTGCTCTTCTTTATTCCTCATTTTTTCCTACTCTAGAAACAGAAATCCAAACTACAACTTTTGAATACAAGTTCCCATTCCAATCTGCCACTTCCCAGTCTTCCTCATCTCAGTAACCAGCACCTCCATTAACCCAGCTGCTCAGAACTTGACCGAATTTGGAGTTATTCTTACCTCCTCTCTTTCACTCACACCCTTCGTTTAATTCACCAGCATATATTGTCACTGTATCTCCAAAATATATGTAAATATATCCACTAGTTCATGCACATCCTACCACTGCCAAAGGGAGCTTCAACACTCCCAGGACTATTGCAACAAACTCCTAGCTTGTCTCCCTGCTTTTACTCTTGACCTCCTACAAGTTGTTCTCCACAGAGCAGCCAGAGTGATCCTTCTAAAAGATAACTAGGATCGTGCCTCTCTCTTCCTCACCTTCCAAGAGCTTCCCATCTAGGTATGGGTCAATGTTTAATAACCTATGTGAAATCACTGAACGCTGGGTTGGAAAGAGGTGGTAACAGTTTGATATCATGAGTAGTAGAAATAGGCTCCAGGACATCACTGTCTCACCTCACTGAGAAAAAAATCCAGAGTCCTTATTACGAATTCAAAGCCCTATATACTCCGCTCCTCCAAACTCTCAGACCTCAACTACTCTTCCCCTTGCTCACTGTGCTCCAGCCACACAGGCCTCTTTGTCATTCCTCAAACATTCCAAGCACATACACATCTCAGTGAGTGTTCCTCCCACAGATAGTCACAGGGTTCCCATCCTCACTTCATCCAAGTCTCCGATCAAATGTTGCTTCCTCAGTTTCCTATATGATAAAAGAACCCTCCCTCTTCATCTCCTTGCCCTCGATAGTTTGTATCATTGTGTAACATACTACTATAATTTTCTTTATCTGTCTATCAATCTACTGGGTATGTAAGCCTGCTATAAAGGACACTGCCTTAATTACTGCAGTATCCCCAGCATCTAGAATAGTTTCTAGATCGTTACAGATGCTCAATAAGTACTTGCTGATTGAATGAATATATATGAGTGAATAAAGCAACTAATGAATGAATCACTTAATAAAATTTTTAAAATAAAAGATAAGAATATGACTAGTGGAAAAGAGTAGGTAGCAAGGACCAAGCATCTGTCCTAACTGAGTCCCTAAATAGCAGTGAGGCCCAAGTTATAACTGCCTTGGTCTGTCAAATGGCGGGGGTGGGGGGTAGGCAGTGAATTAAATAAGAAGTGAAGACTGAATGCAAAAAGTCTGCGCAAAAGAAATTAGGCAAGGTTTAGTAACAAAGAGCTGGCAGGGGAGCTGTTTTAAAGACAGAAGAAAGTAAAGACAAAATAAACATAATCCTGGTCCAGTAAAGAAAGTCCATGAGTAGTGGTCAAAATAGTAAGACACTAATCCAAGTCCTACCTCTTACATGCTAAGTGATCTCAGCCATTAAATTTCACCCAGTTTTCTAATCTGTATTTTAAAATCAATAAAATCGGGGATGAGATGTCATGGTTTCTCAGACCCATTCTTATTGCTTGAGATCATGTGGTTGCAAGCAACAGAAACCAACTCTGGCTCTCTGACGCAGTAGAGAAGTGTACAGAAGGGGTACTGGGTAGCTCTCAGAATCAAAGGGAGAGCTGGAGGACCAGGGCCAGGAAAGGACAGGAACTAAGGTCTGAGAATCACTCTAAGAACAGAGTAATAGTAGTACAAGTATTAGCAGCTACATTTATAAAGTATACTATATTTAATATGTACCAGGCACACCCTAAACTCTTTAGATATTCTAAGTATTTAATTCTCACAACAGCCCTGTGAGTAAGGTACTATTAATGACTCCATTTCAGAGATAAGAGAGATGAAATAACCTGCGCAATTACGGTCACTTAGCTAGTAAGGACTTTGAACCCAGACTCTTGAGTCTCTGCTCTTGGAAAGTTTGTGCTATGTTACCTTTTTGATGAGTAGCCACGTCAGGGGCCCCAAATGACTTCAACCATTTTTCTGCCCTTTTTTCTCAACCATTTCACCAGGAGAGGTGGCACAATTAGAATAGTGTGAGGACTGGTTCGAGTCTCATGCTCAGCTAAGGGAGGGCATGTCACTTTTCTGACAATATTCCCAAGACTATACAGAAAAAAGCAAAAGGAACTCCCTTAAAGGTAAGCAGGGTGGCGTCACCCAAAGCAAAGGGAATGGATCTTGTCCGGCCAAGTACAAAAGTCGCTAGCACACCATTTCATTTCATGTTTTAATTAAGGCTTGTAAGATTTCCAAGATCCCTCTCATTTCACTACGTGACTGTGATTTTCACAAAATCTCTAGGAGTCAAACAGGAGTTAGCACAGGACTCTAATATGCTTTATAAAAGAAAAAGAGAACATGAGCAAAATTGAGAACTATTTCCTGACCTTTTAATGTGTATCAGAGCACTGTGCTAACAGCTTTACATATAATCTCATTTCATTCTCTCAATATTATGAAATAGGTATTTCACAGATGAAGACACTGAAGGTTATAAAGATGTAATGATTTGCCCAAGGTCACACAGCCAGTAGAGCTGAGACTTAAACTCCAATTTGTCAGATGAGAATTTTCGTTTTCTTAATTTACAAGATATTAAGATATGCTTGACTGTACAAAAATTGGAGTGGTCCTTTAAGCAATGGGAAAACAATTCTAAGCATACATAATATGCAAACTATTTTATAATCTAAACCTGGGAAGATTAAATTAAACCATAATTGTGAAAATAACTATAGAGCTAAAAGCATTAATTATATTGCATATATCATTATAATTAGTACAAGAATATTAAAATCACATATTGATTATGAAATGCATTGACACAGTAAAGTAACCAAAAAGAATTGCTTTTATAATAAAGCTTCATAACCTTGAACTTTCTTTATAATCATGCACTTTAGGTGTTAACAACTCTGTGATATTCACTCCAGGGAAAGAGAAAGGAGAAAACAACTGAGAAAGATTGAAGGTTGATGATGCCTTCCAGTCTCCCTTAAACCAAGTAGTTATCCATTCACTTTAACCCTCTATTTTCCTTGCAAAGAATATGATCAGTTCACTTGTAGAGAAGTTTTTGCAGGCAATTATTTCAAATAATTGTTTTATGAAGGGGACAATACTGCAGGGAAATTTCTTCTTAAAATATGGAGCAGGAAGATTAAAAAGATGTAAATACATAAATCTATAACTGGTCATACAGAATCACACATTTATTTGTGACTATTTGGTGGGAGGGCGGCTATGTCTACATATACAGTACATATCTATACAACATACAGAAATATAAATATGTGGGCTAGGACTTTTAGTGACGGACAGAAACTGCAGGTGATCCAGGATAAGTCATTAACTAATTACATGACTCTGGGCAAGTCACTTGATTTCCCTTTGCCCTTTGGTCCACCCCCCAATTGGGCACCACACAGAAACTCCCTGAAAACCAGATGTTACATCAAAGCCAATATTTCCTGGAGGCCAGCCTTGCTGACTTCTTTGAAAAGCACTAAATTTAGAAGTAGCGTGCAAATAACACTGCTCAGATTAAACTCGCTTATTAGTGGTCCAGATGATAATCAAAGGCAAACAGATGGTCGCTTAATGAATGTTATTGGAAGGAAGGCATCTTTAAATATAGCAGTTGTGTGAAAAGTTTGCTTTTTCTTACAAGTTATTTTGATAATCATGTTAGAATGTTGGCATCTTTTTCCAGAATATAACCTTGTGGAGCCTCACAGACATCTTGAGCCAGATCAAAGCTCTGGAGAGCCAACGAAAGGTTTCTCCAAGTCTAATAAGCAAAATTATACAGTTAAAATGGAGATCAAAAGCCTTAACAGAAAGCATATAGTTATCAAGAGCCAGAATATATATCTTAAGGAATCAGAGATATCAAGCATACCTTGCTTTTTAGAAACCTGACATGTAAAACCAATCTATAACAGTGCCAGAAAAGGGAATGAATATTTCTTTTACAAAAGATTTATAATAGGATTCCTATGACCCAAAATACCCTAATATGTTTTTAAAATTATTTGATTTTTTTTTAAAGAACCGTGCCATCCATCCTCCTTGCTCAGCAAAGATGTGGTTGGTTAGTGGCTATATCTCAATCCCTTCTATACAGAGAAAAGAATTACAAATCACATCCTAAAATAAGTGAGATAGTTTTCCACTTGACCACTGGAGACTGTGAACCAGCATCAACCTATTATGTTAATGAATGTTATAACACAACTAATATTAACTGAATATTTAGAAAAGTCTAACTGTAAAAGATATTTCTCAAAACGAAACAAAACTATACACACTTACCAGTTTTCCTGGAGTACAACTGGGGTTGATAGAGGCACAGCTCTACAACGTTATGTATCATTCGAGGTTCATTCAGGATACAGAAACCACACTAGTTAATTGAGAGAAATGAATAATATGAAGTATTTTTAACTAGATACAAAGTTATTAAGTAGGTAACTGAAGGAGTAAAAACAGAACTCCTCGCAGTGGTGGGCTGCTGTGTTTCAACCAGCCTTGCGGTTGAAGAAAACTGATTTACAGCATCTGCCAATTTCCATGATATATATATATTCCCACCATGGCTGCTTTCTACTTACCAACAGTTTAACAATTGACTTGCAAAATTTCTGAAAATATAACAATCATCTCTCAAAAGCCAACAAGGGCTGGCTCTAGCACAGAGATAGCAACCGCAGGAAACGGCTAACACCCCTAGGACTTAGGAACAAAGAGAAGAGGCTGAAATTAATCAAAACTTAGAAGCTTGTAGGAGGAGCCCCAGAAGAGCTGAAACAGAGATCTAAGGAGGGTGTGCTGCTCAGCTGGTGTCGGTGAGGGAGAAAGTGGTCCATGGGCCTGAGACCCTAAAAAGGAGACACTTCTAAAAGGTGTGAGACAGCTCCCTCCGAGTCTGAGCCTCACCAGCCCCTTTGCAGGAGACAAGCCCCTGGCTCCAAGGTAAACTACGTGCCCCCGAAAGGCCGTAGTCAAAAATGCAGATATGTTTGCCGTCCAACAGGACTCCCATGGAGCGTGCTATTCAGGCGTTGGAAGAATATGACATAGGGGAGGATATTGCGGAACTTCGGTAGTTCCACAATAATGAGGAACTTTGGTAGTCATGTGACACATGAAACCAAACACTTCAACTACGTGAGCCAAACGGCCCTTCTTGTGTTCAAATCTGGTTGAAAGGATGGATTGTGCCACACACTAAGGGATCCATCCAGACATGACGACTTGCAACCTAAATTCCAAACACCAGAGCCTGAAATCTTCAGCCTTTCTCAAGGAATCACCTCGACCTTTGAACCTTCGTTGTGTTCCTACAGGGCATTGTCTGTACGAATTTGTTGTGGTCGTAAAACAATTAGAAAACGGCTATATTTGGATTTATTTTCTACTGCATACCTCTCTGTTCCTTGTTTTTTTTCCCCTCAAAATGCATTCCTTGCACAAAAATAATAAACCTGTTGAAATATGAAAAATAAATAAAGACATTAATAAAAGGTAGGTGAGGCTGGTGCCGGTGACTCAGAAGCGGGAGCACAAAATTGAAAAATGGCAGAGAAACTGCAAACTGGATTCAGTTCTGACTACGGGAGAACAGCCGTAGGGATGTGGACACGCATCGCTACAAGGCCACTCCCAAGGTCAGGAAACTGCTCGGCCGCCAGCAGGAAGCGGACCAGGAGGAGCCTCCCTGCTTTCTTCCTCCAGCCTCGCGATCTCCCTCTACTGCCCCCTAATGGAAGAGGAAGGGGAAGGCTGCAACGCGGAAGAAAATTTGCAGAGTCCCAGCTCCAACATTGCAGAGCTGAATCTAGAAAGGAGGGCTTGGCGCTAAAAAGCAGCTTAATAACTGGCACGGTTATAATCAGAAGAACAATACTTGTATCCCCTTTATAATCTGCAAAGCTTTTAAAAATTTATTTGAAACAACGATTACTGAGTATTTGCAACATGCCAGAAACCATGCTAAATTTTATATACAACATATTCTATGTTCACCATAATTCTGTAAGATAGGTGTTGTTAACCCCATTTTATGTATGAAAAAACAGGGGTACAAAATAGTTAAGGGAGTCGCCAAAGTGACACAGCCCGATGGGAACTACATAGCTGTCAAACCTAAGTCCTCTGACTTCATTTCACTATGCTGTGTCTTAGCCAGAGACCTATCATTTTCAGTTAGGAAAGAAACCAAACTGTCAGCACCAACTTTGAGGTCTACTCAGGAAGACTTATATTCTTTTAAGTCTACTAAATATATAAGTCTACTGAAGACATATTCTTTTGTTATTTTTTTTTAATTTTTCCATTACAGTTAGCACATAATATTATATGTTTCAGGTGTACAACATAGTGATTAGACATTTATGTAACTTACAAAGTGATCACCTCAATAAGTCTAGTACCCATCTAACACCACACAAAGATTTATATTCTTAATGGGATATAGCAGAGATCCTCTTAGTTCTTGCAGTTCTTGCTGCTAGTCATTGCTTTAAAGAATTTTGGTAGTATGCAACAAATGCCCTAATTAAGAGGTCTATCTGTTAAAGTTGTGGTCAACTCGAAGTAACAGAAACCATAAAAATAATAAGCCAGACAATTCAGGAAATGTGGTCTGGAAACTCTCCCACCTGAGCTGACACTGCAGTTCAGAAGTGGAATTTCATCTTCCTCAGGAAAACCTCAGTTCTGTTCTTACTGTCTTTCAACTGATTGGATCAGGCCCACCAGATTTTTTTAGGATAATCTCCCCTTACTTAAAGTCAACTGATCGTAGATATTAAACAGGTCCATAAAATATCTTCACAGAAACACCCAGATGAGGGTTCGTATAGGAAATAAAGAATTGAGGACTTTCTGGACTTCATAAAATGGATCCTGTGGGAGCCACAACAGTAACGTCAACTGGCACATAAGGGGGACGTTCTTAGGGTGTGACTGCCCCACCCAAAACCACAGAAATGCCATCCAAGACTGCCTCCGATAAGCCCCCGACTGCCAAGATCACTAAGCATGAGGATACCACCTTGTAAGGCCCATGTAAGCTAAACATCTTAGACACATGATGTTCAAGCCTGATCTAATCACGGTCAGGTGCACTGAAAACAGAAGATTCTGGCCTCTTGCCACCATAGCCACTGGCTTGGGTTGTCACACAGCTATCCACACCACCAGTCAACATAGTTCGCTTTGGAGACGCTAAGGATTTTGGTCCCTTAGCTCTGTCACAAGAGACTCTGTACTTCCTCTCTCCACGTTGTATGTTAACCTACATGGTTACCTGACTGGTTTACTTGAGAAGGTTCCACTCAGTAAACTTGGCATTGTGAAGGGACACAAACGCGTTCAAAGGTGTTATGACCTTCCGTAGCAGCTTTCCTTGCTCGCGACAGTCTTTGACTGAATAACTTTGTGTTATAGTCTAGCTAAACTGACATACACAATTGACCATTACACTCACCCATTCACAAGCGATCACGAGACGGATTCCTCCAGCAGTTGTGCAATGTAGGAGGCCTGCTTTTTCACATTCTCCTCCTCTCCTGCCTTCCCAATCTTGACAACGTGGACCCTTCGCCTGGACTCGGGCCTGGCTCTGGTGGCCTGTCTGGGCATGCCCCATGCCCAGATCCTGGTTGAACGCTTCCTGGATAAACAAACAGGACAATTGTAATACACGTGAAAGAAGAAAGGATACCACATAATTATTTTGAAACACAGTAAATGCAAAGCACGTTAGTTTAGAAATTAATAAAAGATGAAATATGGGAGTTTAGGACCCCAGAAAACCAAAACAGAACTTTGACTCCTAACCCTTTCTTACTTTCTCCTTGATTCAAATGTACAGAACAGAAATTAGGTACTCGGGCCCTGCAATCAACTGGGTTTGAAATTTAGGTTATGTAACCTTCAGCAAGTTTATAACCACTGTAAACCTCAGTTTCTTCATCTATAGCATAGGAAATTAAAAAGCCTTCCCTTGAGGTGGCTATGAGGATAAAATGAGAAACGTGAACAAAAGCACTTAGCACAAAGACGAGCACATTCTCAGGTTTTTTTTCTTAAGTTAGCTGTTATTATCATGAAGTACCTCTTATGTGCCACACAAAGTAGGGGATACTGAGAAAAGTAAGATGCTTCACTTTGAGGACCATAAAATCCAGTAGAAATGTCAGACATATAAACAATTTCAATACGATGTGGGGATTTGGTAGGAGAGGGGGAAGTGGAGAAAGGAATGAGGACTCCAGGGTGGTGATTAGGAAGCCTTCACAGTGAGAATGCCCATGAGCAGGGCTTCCAAGGATCAGCAGTGCCTTCCTGAGCACAAAAGCAGGGAAGGGCACTGAAAACACGAGCAATAGTCTCACCGGGAGAAAATAGTGTTAGCGCAAGGAAATAGTGTTAGCTTGAGAAATCCGGTGTTGCCCCCGGGGCAGGGGAGCGGACGGGATAACGACTCAGAAGTGTGGTTGTCATTTTTCCTCGGTTCTTCTTCATTGATGCAGTGAAGAATCGCAGGTCAGTGAGATTTAGAAAAGATTTATTAAAAGTATATTTTAGAAAGACAAAGCATGCCCCATAGAGGCACAAGATTTTAGCAATGAGAGCTATGACCAAGCTTTGTAATAACAATGCTGTAATAACAAAAAACCACCACAACAAAAACCCCAAAAGGATGCCAGAAGTGGGAATGTCTGCATTATATTCGGGCCATGATGGGTGGTTCCAAAGGCATTACTAGGTGATTGTCAAGTGAGGTCATTTTGATTGATACTTGGCTGCTATGTAATTCTTTGCCTAGTTTGCATTCATTTACCCAGAATTCAGTCTGTTACAGATTCATAAACTTCCAGGCATAACCAAAGTATTATAATAAAGCTTGAATTGTGGGAAATTTGGGTAATACCTTCTGCACGGGCATCAGTAACCGGCTTAGGCCAGCTAAGATCATAGCCTTCCTGTCCTTTGTCTCTTGGGATGCAGGAGGGATTCTCTAACTACCAATAGGGTGTTCTTTGGGCAATCTCTAGGCTCCTTTGTTCTCCCTGTCACTCATGTCTGACTAGCTACCTAACAATAGCATGGGTAAAGGGCATAAGCCTAGAAGAATACAGTGTGCCTAGAGGAGAGCAAGAAGTTCAATGTGAATGGAGCATGGGGGGGTACGTGGTTGGTGGAGGAGAAGTGGGGGGAAGGTAGAGGAGGTGGAGAAGTGGGAGGATGGCAAGAAATAAAGCCATCTGATGAAGGCTGATATGGCACGCTAAGGAGTTTGGCCTCTATTCCGAAGGCAGTTGGAGGCAGACTTCCAACTCTGCTCTTGGCCACGGAGCAATTGTACTGTAAATTGATAAAGCAGCATTTGTATTTACTTGTCTGTAAGCCAGATATAGCAAATACACACATCCCCATGGAAATGTTCCTCGCCAGGATCATCAGTAATCAGGGCAGAAGAGAGACAGGGGGATTACGCATACCAAAAACAAGTCAACCATGGCGCCCAACCCAGCCCATCACCTTACATCATCACATGGCTGAACTTACAGAGGATTTGGGGAGGAGGAAAACGTTCTTAGTTGAAACAGAGGGACGAATCCCCACGTAGTTCTCTCTTTCCTCTCCCTTCCGCACACACCAGTTCTGGATCATTTTACACAGTTAACTATTCCCTCCTCTTTTCAACACTTGCTTCTCTTGGCTGCTAGGACACCTCATTGTCCTGGTCATCTGTCTGCCTCTCAGATGCTCCTTCTCAGTCTCCTTTGCTGGTTTCTCTTAATGTGGGAACCCCTCGTTTCAATCTCTGGACCTCTTCCCCGCCCTCATGCATTCCCGAGGGCTTTCATTATTACTTTAAATACTATCTATGTGCTGACAATTTCCAAATTTATATCTCCAGCTCAGACCTCTTCCTTGGACTCCAGACTCTATATCCAATTGCCTGCTCAATATTTCTACTTGACGCAGTCAGCCTCTCAAACTTAAGATGGATAAAACTAAACTTTTGGCCTTCTAAGCCAAACCTGTTCAGTAAACATAAATCACATGAATCCTTTTAAAACATAAATCACACCACCTTACTCCTCTGCCCAAAACTGCCTAATAGTTCCTCATTTCATTCACATAAGAAGTAAGATTTATTCACTGAAAACTTCAAAACATTGTTGAAAGGACTTTAAAAAAATCTAAACAAATGGAAAGACATCTCATGTTCATGGATTTGGGAGGCTTGGTATTGCTAGTATTGCAATGTTTGCCACATTGATCTACAGATTCAATGCAATCCCTTTCAAAATCCCAGATGCAGTTTTTGCAAAAATTAACAAGTTGATTCTAAAATTCCTATGGAAATTCAAGAGACTCAGAAATGCCAACTCATCCTGAAAAACAACAAAGTTGGAAACCTTCCTCATTTTAAAGCTTAATACGACACTACAATAATCAAGACAGTGAGGAGCTGACATAAGACTAGACATATAGATTAGTGGACTAGAATTGAGAGTCCAGAAAGAAACCTTTGCATTTTGGTCAATTGATCTTTAACAAGGATGCCAATATGATTCAATGGGGAAAGAATATTCATTTTAACAAATAGTACTGGAAAAATTTGATATCCACATGCAAAAGAATGAGGTCGTACCTTACCCCTCAGATGATATATTTTAATTTTAATTCAAAATAAATATATATAATATATGTAATTTTTTAAAAACTCAACACATGGACTGAGGAGTATAATCAACAAGTCTGAAGATAAACGTGAGTTGGAAATTTAAGCCAATTTATGCTTTAGGAACACAGTAAGAAAAGACAAGGAAGAAATGTATAAAAGAAACTTCAAGAAATATGTCAACTAGATTTGGAAGTTTAGAACTCATTTAATAGGATGTCTGCAAATCACCATAGAGAGAATGAAAAATACGTAACCAAGGAAATAAAGAAAATTTCCCAAAACTAAAGAAAGATATAAACGTTGTAATTCAAAAAGTCAAAATACAAAAGGATTTTCAGTGTCTCAAGGAAAAGGAAAAAAATCCTAAAAGCTTCCAACTGGAGTCGGGGGAGAATAGAGGGAAGGAATTAACAGATATATTACAAAAGACTGAGATTTAGATTGACATCAGAATTGTCATCAGTTTTAGATGCCAGACATAAGAGAGAAATATCTTCCAAGTTCCAAGAAGAAAATGTGAATCTAACCAAACAGATATTCATGTTTTTCTAAAATGTTCACCTTTACAAACTTAGTATACCACAAACTCATTAAGAGCATAAAACAGAATAAGACAATACGATTGGGATTCATTTGAAAACTAAAGGATACTATTTCCATTTATTTAACATATATATATTGATCTCTTACTATATGCCAGGCAACAGTGTAGTTTCCAATGACACAAAGGTGAATATGATGTAGTTCATTCTCATTATTCACGGATTCCATATTTACAAATTTGCCTCCTCACTAAAGTTTATTTGTAACCCCCAAATCCATAGTCACAGGGCTTATCCAGATTGGAAAAATCTGAGTCACCCAAAGTGCACATTCCCACTGAGGTCAAACAAGACCCGCCTTCTCATTTCAACTCTCCTACTGTAAACAAGTGTCTATTTCATGACCTCTTTCGTACTACATTTTTCTCATTTTTGTGCCCTTTTTCTTAGGGGGGAGGATGATTTTTCTGTTTATTGTGGTCCTCAAATATAATTGTTGTAGTGCTGTCTGGTATTCTTAAGCACAAGAAGGCCATGATGAGCCTTACAAAGAAAATAATGTGTGTTTTTTCAGGTATGAGTTAAAGTGCTGTTAGCCATAACTTCAATGTTAATGAATCCATATTATATATTAAGTAAGGTGTATTTAAACAGAAACATACATTAAAAACAAGGTTATGTATTGATCAGGTGCTGGAAATGTGACTACATTTCCACAGGACCCTAAGCCTGCATTTCTCCTAGGAGCAGAGCTTCAGAATTCACTAATTCAGTGTTCATGGTGACTTTATAGAAATGACCACCACAAATTATGAGAATCAACTGACTATTTCCTTGCTCACAGGTAGAGCACAAATTTTTAAAACATGTAGTTTTGCATAAATAGAAAACAATTTAAACCATCTAAAAGCCTGAAAAAAAACTCAACTATATATGTTCTTTAATTTCACCAGTCACTTTCTGTCTTTCTTTCAGTATCAATAATCTACCAGTTCAAGCCTCCTTAAATTCCTAAAAAGATGGTAAGGAGTATTTATATAATCATGTCAGCCCTCTTTTCTGAGTATTAAAGCACAGTGTGTTTTTCCTTTATTTGGAAATCACTATAGGTTATTCTTTTGGATGCTTCTGTAATTTCTGTAGGAGTCTCATACATCTTCCAGGAGGAAAGTTCTGTTTTTTAATCTTTAGGATAGTCAACTATTTCCATCTTTTTGAATAATTAAACGGTAACAAGTGGCAATGCACAAACAAATGAAATTAATGGAACAAAAAGCAGAATACAAGAAATAGAGAGCTTAATGAAGAAAAACTGGAAAGACATGTTAAAAGCTTTGAAACTTTATATTCATAATAATTCTTATAAAAAATTTTAGTTAAATTTTTCATACTTCTTTAAGAAATAGAACATATTTTTAAGTGAAAAATTAACCTTTTATTGTAATTATTCTCCTTTATCTTCATATTTGGCAAGATTTAATTCTACCAGCCACTTATCTGTAGTAGCAGGACTTACAAAAGAAACAAACAAGATTAACGGGAATATCACTCTAACCTATTTTGAAGACATTTCTCTTCTTACCGTTTACGAACAATAAAGCAACTAAGCTTGCATACCATTTTGCTAATACAGGGAGTCAAAGTTCAAATATGAGAGAGTGGAAAAGAATTCTAAAATTTTCAACTGTCTTAGAATGTCCCTTACAGAAGCCAATTCCTAATTGTTTGTGCCTGTTGTGATACGTAAGAAGACCATGATTCCAAGTTTGCTAGGGGGAGACTGTTCAGTATATACTAGCATAATTCTTAATAGCGCTTCTTTTCATCTGCAAAAGCATCCTAGCAATGAGGGACATGTAGTGAAAGGATGGAAGGAGGGGGCTGACGTGATTCTCTTTCTATTTCACCATCCTCCTTTGTGGTTTTCTTCCCAGTGGCCTGCCATTTTTTTTTCTGGCTCAAGATAATGCATAGTTTTTTTAATATTCCAATTAAAGGCTGCTTCTTTTTATTGAAGAGTTAAGTAGAAAGATTTTATCATTTCATAGAACAGTAGAAGAACCAGTTATTCATTTAATCTGAGATAAAATTATTAATTTTTTTATTTTCTGCATCACATAATTATAAATATTTAATATCTCATAAGAGCAATTGCAAAAATAAAGGTAGAAACAGATTTCTGTATCCTGTCTCTTCAACAGCTTATTCAAAAGGAAAATTTGTTCATCTGTGTCAATATGAAAATTCCAGGCCTTTGGGTGTAGACTAAAAATAGCACTTTGGACTACAAAGAAACCACAGGCTTCCAAAGCATTAACCAGCAGGAAATGAGAGAGAATGAAAGGGGGGAGGGAAGGAAGGAAGGAAGGAAGGAAGGAAGGAAGGAAGGAAGGAAGGAAGGAAAAGAAGCTGCCTCTTCAGTGTTTTCAATTGCTTGATTTGTACTTTATTTAAAATAGTTGATAAATTTCTTTCTGAAAGACTAGGCAGCGAAGATTTTCTTTCCAACTTAAAAATAGTAATGACGATAATAATAATAAACATTCTACATGATAATTGAAGAAAATGCATAATGATCAAAAAAGTGTAAATTAATTACATTATAAAATGATGTAATTGCACAATTGTGTCCTAACTGCCTAGAGAAATACTAATGAACATATGTGTGAGAATACATTTCTTTAGTCTGCGGTTAATTTTGGGTATATATTTGGATTAACTAATCTCTTGCAATAAATTTGTAGCCTTTCTAAGATTTTGAAGCCCAAAAGCTGGGAAACCACAATCTGTAAAAAAGAACACAGGGATTGGAACCAATAAACCATAGTTTTATTTCCAACTCTACCTCACTTGTTTAACTTGAGTAAATCACCCAATGACTTTGTCCCTCAATTTCCTCATTTGTCAAATAGAAATACTAATACCTTTCTTACCACATCTAATTGTTATAAAGAACAAATGAAAAAAATAGATGGGAAGGTAGGTTGAAAGTTACAAAGTACTATACAAGTTATTTAAATTATTTATTAATAAAAATAGTGTTAAGTATTTAACTAATGCCTAATTTTAACAAATAAAAGCAACCTTCCTAGAAATACAGTTGAAGTAGAGTTATGTGTTACTTTGATATGTTTGGAAACAAAATACTTTTTCTTAAGAAATTAGATTCACTGTGATACAGTCTTCAGATGCTAATAAGAGATCCTCATTATTTCAAATGAAATGGAATTTAAACTGAAAAAGTAGGGATAAAAAGCATGTCCGAACACTCTTTGATCCTTATTCATTTTCTACTTCATGTAATTGGTAAAAGTACACGCCTTATCTTCCACTCAAATCACAAGCTCTTTGAGGACAAAGTTCCCGTTTGTTTCATCTTTATAACCTTCACAAGACCTTTGAGTGTATAATAATTATGTCACAGGCACCCAATAGAAAATGGAACAGCTTAGTTTCAAATCTGGGTCTATCTAATATCGAAAGTCTTGTCCTTTCCTGATACCAACCCATTATCATAAATTAGTCATTCGTTTTGTAAAACAATGTTCAGGGTTCTATGGGCAGCAGGTCTACACTTCTATGTGAGATTTAAGTCAGTCTATATAATCGGTCTTAGGTTGGAAATAATTTCAGGTCCCTAATCATGTTCTGCTCCCACTCCATCATCTCAAACCTTTGCCTCCTTGGTTCTTCTCCACAAAGAAAAGATAACCAGGACCCTTTAACCTTGTGAGCACAACATAGTCTCCTGGGGCATCTCCCTACCCTTAGGCAGGAAAGAAGATATTGCACCCTCGGAATCACTCTAATTAGAATTCAAATTGGTAATCGATATTTTGAAAACTTCCAAATCTAAATGTTGTCGATCGGTATCCTTGTGGATATTAAACCATTGAGACACTTCACTATTTCAAAGTGCTTGTTTCCCACCTTGTCCCTAAGTCTCCAGCACTGACTCCACCTCTCACTATGGCTGGGCACACTCAGGGAACACTGCCGTGTAAAGTCATCAGTTGGATCTACCTCACTCCTTGATCATTCTGGCCTTGTTCTCCAGCATCTGGACTTCTCAGGGAAAATACTGAGAAAAGAAATACCCAAGGAATCTATTAGTAACTGTAGTCCTACATTTTCCCAAAGCCTGTTCCTCAGGAAAATAGTCTCCAGAGATGCTAAACACACACACACACACACACACTCACACATAACACATGTGCATGCACATACACACATGGATGGAGGAAGGAAGGAAGGAAGGAAGGAAGGAAGGAAGGAAGGAAGGAAGGAAGGAAGGAAGGAAGGAAGGAGAGAGGAAGAAATAAAGAAAAGATTCTTGTGGACAGATTAAAAAAAAATAAGAGAACAGCATACCTTATATCCGCTTGCAGATTGACAAGTGATTTTCACCAGCCCTCACTTCCCTAAGGGCAGAAATGATGTCTCTACCGTGCCCGAAGGCCAGCGCAGTGTCTGGTTTAGGGAAGCTTCTTAACATATATTTGTTGGTCAAAAAATTAAATGCATTTTTAATACTATACTCTGATAACTGCAATTTAAAACTTTTTTTTTTTTTTTGCTTCACCCAGAGTTACCCAAATGTATCTGAACACAGAATTCTTTTTTCAAAGAAATACTGTTTTGTAGATCACATTCTGGGAAATGTTGATGGGCACAGTAAATCATGCAAGAGAAAATCCATTTTGCTCTAAAGGTTAGGGAATATTTTGTTTGAATTCTTTTGAATCTTGACTATCCCCAAAGGCAATCATACTGTTATTCAGTGGTCTGAATAACTCCCATTAAAGAGAGGCATTTGAGAAGGAAGTAGAGACCTTAAAATCTTTTAAATTTTCGTTCAGTTTTATGACACAGTGGGAAAATTAACCAGCTTGATTGTAGGATACAGTCTAGCTCTGGGTTCTCTAATGGTCTATTTTTCTCAGACCATGTAAATACCAATTTACCATCTTTATCATATTTTTGAGATAAAAATACAATTTTTTTATCGCAATGTCAACATAATTTCTTAAAGGTTAAGAACCAAAAAAAAAAACCTTGAACATTACTCAGTGACCTCGTTCTACAAGCAAAGAAAGAGCTAAAAATTCCCAAAGAATTTTGAATTCAAAAGTCTAAATTTTACATTTCAATAGCTTTTTGAAATCAAATGTTGAAAAAAATGAGTTGCATTCTTTCAAAAATATTGCTAATGTTCTTAAGCACATATCAGGTTTTTTTAAACTTACTCAACTTACCCAAAATTTGATTAGCTTTAGTTCCTCAAAGCTGACATAAACACTTCTATTTTTCAATTGGATGGATAGGTAATCAAGGCTATTGGCCCTGATTTGTACAATAATTATATTTTTAAAAATACACAAACAAACAAAACATCAGTCTAGATTCCAAGAAGTTCATTACCTTCTCAGATCATTATAAATATAAAAATACAAACTCAGATGTTAAACCTGGCTCAACTAAAGCAAATGAGTTAGCAGTCTTAAGCCTCTGTTGTCTTTTTGTAAAAATGTGCATAATTACAGAGTTCACTTTATAGATTATTGTAAAACTGATGGAAAAGTGTCTGACTCACAGAAATCATTCAATGTTAGCATTTATTCTTAGCCCAATCCGCTATTTCAAGGAAGTTGAAAATGAGACCCAGACAGCATTAAATATTTGTCCAAAGCAACAGACGTAGTTAGTATCAGACTAGGAATTGTAACTGAAGTCTCACAACACTAGTCCAGTTATCTTTCCACCACATCATCACGACAAAAAAATAGGAGTGGGAAAAATAATTTGAAAACACATAAAAGTTGATGTATGGAGGACCTGTAAATTGATACAATTGTGAGAAACAGTTAACTTAGGAGTTGAGAAAACACTTGGGAGAATAAAATGGTTTTATTCATAAAGTTAGTCTGGATGGCCACACAAAAACGCCCTTACATCAAGTTTTGAGGAACAGTGGAAAACACGGAAAGATGGAGAGGAGAAGGCAGCTGGTGGGAACAACATGGTCGCAGACATTTGAAGGTGCTAAACAAACTACGTGCTGAGACTAGGAAACAAGTTTTCCTGCCCACTAGCCTGAGATTGAGGCAAATGGGAATAACGATAATCAACACTGAGTGAGGACTCACTATGTGTCAGGCACGATTTCTAGCTCCCCCAACATAGCTCTTTAGGTGCTCACAGGGACTCACTAAAGTAGGTATCATTCTAATCTTCACTCCAGGTGAGAAAACAGAGAGGATCAGAGTAGTTGAGTACCTTGCCTAGGGCCAAACACTTAATAAGTGACACAGCCAAGAGTTAAAGCAAGTGGTCTAACATTAGGTCCAGAACTAATTATTATGCTAAAATGGAAGAGAGGGAGAGCAGGGAAAGCAAGGGAAATGATGACTTCTGAATGTTTTTCTTTTGTAGGCTAAAAATCAAAATGTTGTATTAAAGACAAAGATGCATTTCACACATATATAAACATAGGTACATCCACATGACTCATAGCATACATGATTTTTATCAATTTTCTGGTATAGTTTATGGAAGCTGTTAAAAGTAGTGTAAAAGTTTGTTTAAATCAAAACAACCAGTGTATGAGAGAAGAGGTTTCCATGTTTCACAAAGTTTGGTAAACTTTCTGAGACTAAGAATCATTCAATTCCAACAAATCCAAATATATAATCACAGTCCGTTTTTAAAACTCAGTCATATCTCACTACATTTATAAGCAGCAAAGATTCAATTACATGAAACTATAAAATGGTGCAAGGTGCAAATGAATCAACAGCAAAGAGAATGAGAGATTGGTGTGTTATATCAGGAGGCCTAACAGGATTGACACACTCAGTTTTGAGGTATCTTTTCAGACACAGTTGTCATGTTGCCAAGCTTATTAACAATAGTGGAGTGTTCAACCATATGAACTTTGAAATCCTACAAATCTGTTTCTATCTCAGATATGCAACTTGTCAGCCATGAGAACGCAGTCACGTTATTTCATTTTACTAAGTTTCAGTTTCTTTATATAAGTAAGGCAGATAATAGTATTATCTATTTCACATTCAATAATACACGTAAGAGTGCTTATCACAGGGTGTGCCATATAGTAGGCATTCAAATGAATGTTAGCTCCACCTAGATTATATTTTACTTTGACATTTATAATTTTTAAATGCTACCAATGACAGATTGAATAAATTAGAGTCTCATTCTTCTTGAACACTTATTTCTCATCCCCTTACACTTCACAACCCATTTGACACTTCAACTTCTCCTTGAACTTCTCTCCTTCCAAAAGCTGTATGATTGAGCTGTGTTGTCTTTCCACCCACCCCTATGCTTGCTCTTATTCATTTCTTTCTTCTATTTTCTCACTGTGGGGTACTCAAAGATTGCCCTTGGCATTCTTTTACCTCTTCACACTCTCCCCAGCAAACTCATCCACTGTCATAACTGTCTTAATCACATCTAGGTAGAAAACAACCAACTCTCCTTCCACCACTGATTTCCTGCATGCACTCCTTGCTCGTGTCCAGCTGGCTCTGGACATTTCTATATGACTGTTATGCTATTTGCTTTCACCCGTCATGACTAAAGTTCCAGTCACTGTCAACCCCGCTGTGGCCTCTGTACATCATCATCCATCTTTCCAAACAAAAGAAGCAAACTCACAACTTAAGTAGAAAATCAATGGATTGGTAGTCTGTGGGGACTTAATAGGATCGATGAGAACTCTGGAGAACCAGCCTCAGGAAATAGGCAGAAACCAAGGGGAGCCAATACACAGCTAGAACCTCACCACAGCCACAGGCCACTGTGTCATCACCGCCAAACACTCTCAGACTGCTGACTCTCAACTCTGTCATGCACAAAAAAAATAACCTTTGACCATCTGCTACCCCCTTCCGTCACACCTGCAAGAATTAAAGCTTCAGATGGGAGTATCTGTTGTGCCCAGCCTCGGTGACATACCTTCGCTTCATCTACTGTATGTAGAAGCTTGGAGAGAGATTATCTGCTCCCACACACACACTTTTAGCTCCCTTTTTATTTTGGTATTCTTCCAAAATATAAAGTGTTTGGGTGCTGGGTAGCCAACAACAACATATGTTTCCACATCTTCCTATAAAACCAGCTTCCCTGTCTGACCACATTGCTCTTGTCATCACCCTCAAATCACTATGTATATCCCCCCACATGTTTTGGGTATTATAACACTTTCTTCATAGTATCTCCTTTACCCTACTGTAATATCTGATCACCCCATGTGGCCCTTTTGAGATAATCTTCTCACTGGATCCCTCTCTCTAGGTTCTTCCCTTATACATTTGTTGTGGACATTTGCTCTTTTAGTAAAAGTACCCCGATTTTCTTTTAGATAATTACTTTTTCCTTTGTTGCATCTGGTAACATTAATTAAGGTGATCTGAACTCCAACTCCCAATAGTACATACACAACTCAAGATCACATGCTTCCTCTTGGAATATAAATATTGACCAGATGTAACACAAAGATTGAACATGTTTTCTTTTTTTTTTTTTCAAAAAGTTTATATATTAGTTTTCTATTGCTCCATAACACATTATGACAAACTTTGCAGCATAAAATAACAACCATTCATTAGTTCATTGTCCTGTTCGGTCAGACGTCCAATCATGATGTAACTGAGTTCTTTGCTCAGGATCTCACAGAGCTAAATTCAAGGTGTTGACTGAGCAGCTTTTCTTTGAAGAGTCTCCGGGGAAGAATCTGCTTCCAAGCTCATTTGGATTGTTGGCTGAATTTAGGTCCTCGTGGTTGCAGAACTAAGATCCCCATTTACTGTCAGCTGGGGGCTACTCTTAGCTCCCAGGAGCTGCCCATGTCTTCAAAGTCAGCAAAGAAGAATTGCCCTGAAGTGGAATGCCTCTCACACTTCAATTCTCCTTCCAGAAAGAGCTAATCCCTCTTAAGGGTTCCTCTATTAGGTTTAGCCCACCTGGATCATCTCCCTATTTTTAAGGTCAACTGATTTGAGACCTTAATTATATCTGCAAAATCCCTTCACAGCATCACCTAGATTATTGCTGGATGGAATAATTCACCAGGGACCACAAATCTTGGAGGTCATCTTAGAATTCTGCTTACCATTATTACTAATTATCAAGTTTTTTTTATTTAATAATTCCTCCCATTGGCACTTATTTTTTTATGTCACCTTAATCATTTTGTATATGTATATAGACCAAGATCCTGCTTCTAGGTTGTTTATACTTTAATATTTTTCAGCTTATCTATACTTATAGCATTTCCATGCAATAATTTTTAATTATAATATATAGAATGTATTTTAATATCTGATATGGCAAGTTTCTCTTTATCACTTGTTTTTTTCCAGATTTTTTATTGTTTTAGTATTCAATGTTCCCTATAATTTAAAAAATAAAGTAAAATAAATAATCCCATTGGAATTTTTATTGTAATTATCTATTTTGCAGGTCTGGAAAATAAATTAGACAAAACTGGAAATTCAATTGGAACTGATTTGGGAACAATTAATATTCATATTAATCTGAACTTTTCATTGCTAGTGAAAGAAATATAGCACAACTGTCAATATTTGTAAATCATTAAACAGGGTCTGACATATGGTCAAAGTATCTAATACATAAATAAGTTATCATTTTGGTCTCAGCTTAAATATTTTCTCGTTGGGGAGGTCTTTCCTGACATTTCACACTAAAATTGTCCTTCTAGTCCTTCTATCACTTTCTGTTCCATTGCCCATTTTAATATTCCTCATAGCCCTTATCTCTACGCAGTATTGTTTATTTATTTGGTTGTAGTCTGTCACCACCCATT
>CM053513.1:84314236-84474734 GCA_028627145.1 Eidolon dupreanum
AAGAAGAAGAAGAAGAAGAAGAAGAAGAAGAAGAAGAAGAAGAAGAAGAAGAAGAAGAAGAAGGAGGAGGAGGAGGAGGAGGAGGAGGAGGAGGAGGAGGAGGAGGAGGAGGAGGAGTAAAATAGCTCTGGAGAGTTCAGTGACTGGAACTAGGGACTTGATGCCTCCAGGACATTGTTGACTTTTAAGTCTCATCACTGCTTCTCTCTCTGGGCTTCATTCTCTGCTACCACAGATTTTCTTCAAATGATAGGACACACAGGTTCCAGAAGTCCCAGATTTATTCATAGAGCTCCAAAACCTAAAAGCCAGTGGAATATCTCTCTTAGCTTTAATTTTTAAAAATTCCAAGATGGTTTCTGAAAGTCCCAGTTTATTTTGAGCACTCAACTTTTGGACCTGCTACTCTAACAAGGAAAATGAAGTACTATATTTGGCCCAAGGTTGGTTATACATTCACCTCTGCATGCCTTCCAAATTCGTATCTACTGCAACCATCTCATCCATAAACATGGTTCATATCTCTATTTATGTAAGTCTCCTTTTTATTATCTCTCAACAAAGTAGTTTTGCAGATATTACACTGTCTTGTCAACATTACTTTTATGTCTATCTCTTACTGCTATTGTGAATTACATTTTTACTTCCTCTCTCAGTAATTATTGATGGTGATATGGAAAATACATTGATTAATCTGAATTTCTTATTGGTTACTTTGCTGAACTCATTTATTTTGAATGCCATAATAAAAATTCTCCTGTTTTCAATGCTATAAAATAATGAATCTGCAGCTACCGCCATGATTTGGTAAGACTTCGTCCTCATATACTTAATTTATCCTACCCTCTTACAATCAACTATGAATTGTTTGCAGATTAACTCTCTGTCAAACTTCCACAAATTGTAAAATTGAGGAGACTATAAAGAAATTAACCTGACTTTCTAAAGCAAACACTCAAGAACCTGTCATTTAAAAGAGTGACCATTTCCCCCAAGGCTGCCACCTTGAAAGTCAGAATAAATACTTCCAGCACATATTCCCAGTTCCTTCTCCCCTTTTCTGAAGACTTCTCCCAAGCCCATACCACTTTGTCCAATGCATTGGGTCTCTCTACTGGGTCAGCTCTGTTGCCCAACCACAGTCAATTAGACAAGGGTTAACACTAAGACAAGGTGCACTACTGAGCTCTCTCTCCTGGGAATGTGTGTTTGAGAATCTGAGATAAGGAGCATGCATCAGTAATCTGAAGGTGCAGAGCTTATATACTAAGAACTGGAACTCCATTTTTTTACCAGCCATTTCAAATTTCTTCCCCATTTCCCTGTATACAGAAAAGCTTAAAAACTAAAAAAGGAGGGGAATGAGAAATAATAATGCAGATATACAAGCTGTAATTGACTCTGTGGCTTCAGAGGGGGAAGAAAGAGATAAAGATAAAAAATGAATTTTGACCGCTTATCAAATCCTCCTTTTAGATTTACAAAACACAGTTCCATTTCTTGTTTTTAGATTTCTCCAAAATATCCTTGTTTACTTCAAATAAATCACCCCTTATGTTAAGCTATTTTGTGTGGGTTTCTGTTACTTGCAAATAAAGAAATTCTAAGCAAAAAACGAAACCCCATTCTAATCATTCTTTCATCATGCAAAACATTTTTGGAATAATTACTCTGTAATTGCCTTCCAAGCTTTGGTAATGATCTTTCATTTGATAATATATCTTAATCCTTTTAAAATAATTTTAACAGCCAAAAGTCTTTCGAAAATATATAACCTTTAAAAGTGGGGATTTAAAGAACACTCACTGATCCAGCTTTCACCACCATTGCCCCTAAGTCATATCCTTTAGGGCATTTTTTAAATGTTACTTTTAAATGTGTTTCCTGGTTATTCTATCCAAAAAAGGTTATCTACTATTTTCTCCTCTCATTATACCCCCTGTATTTCTTTTGGAACACTTTCCATGATTTGTAATAATATGCTTTTCTGTCTGCTGGTTTATTATGTATCTACACTAGACTGTAAGTTCCTGATGGCAGAAAAGACGTCTACTTCATTCTGTTCTGTGCTGTATATCGAGCACCATCAGAGACCCTAGAAATGAATCATTCTCTCTTCCTACTTTGTTCCAACCCCACCAAAATATTCTATTTTCAAAGTGTCTTTGCCAGCATTCTTACTGTTCACATCTCATGATCATCATCTACTTCCTGTGTCAGGATCATTGTTATTTGGGCTGTTTGTGTACTACATAAAGATACTATGCCAAGGAGATAAGCAGAACTACAATTCAGCTTATGCTGTCCGCAGCTGGCATGGTGAATGTGTCCACCAAGAGGGAGCATCTTTCCCAATTCACACAGACTCCATATAAGTCAAAAGAGATCTTTTCCTGACTAGACTCACTTCTGTGCTAAAGTTGATCCTTTGCTTCGTATTTTGTTATAGATCGAATTGTGTCTTCTCCCCCAAAACAAAAAGATGCGTTGAAGTCCTGCCCCCAGCATCTCTGAATTTGACCTTATTTGGAAATAGGGTCATTGCAGATGTAAATAGTTAAGATGCAGTCATACTGGAGCAAGTGGGCCCCTAATCCAAAATGGCTGGTGTCCTCATAAGAAGACAGCCGTACAAAGACAGAGGCACACAGGGAAAATCCATGTGACAATAAAGAGATAAGAGTGATGCAGCTGCAAGCAAGGATCTCTAAAGATTGCCAGAAACCAGGAGGAGGCAAGGAAGAATTCTAGTATAGGTTTCAGAGAAAAAATGGCCCTGCCAAAACCTTGATTTCTGACTTATGGCCTCCAGAACTGTGGAACAACACATTAATGTTGTTTAAGCCAGCCAGCTGGTGGTAGTTTGTTACTGCAGCTCTGGGGAACCAGTACACTTGCCTAATATCTTCTCCATTTGTTCGGTGAGGCTGATAAAACAGAGACATACATACATACATACATACATACATACATACATACATACATACCCTAACTTACCGCTAACTTAGCAGACACCTTTGCCCCTGCTTTATTATTTTTCTCCCTAGTTGGATTGATAAAAGTCTATTACTCCAAGGCAGATGCTGTAGTAAATTTAAGGAAGTCTTCTTTCTACAACCAGAGATAGCTGATTTGCCACCTAAGCTTGCACAAAAAGTGTATTATGGAATCATTTTTCAACTTAGAAATCTAACTTTCTTCAAAGTTCTGTTGCTGCCCACTCCATAGAACTGCCCTTCAAAAATAAATCCAGAAATTAGATTCTAATGGCTGTCACAATGTGCTTTGGCAAGCAATGAATAGCAAGGTCATTCCTGAGATTTAAACTCTCAAGAATAGAAGCTTCCTAAACCAGAAACATTCTACGATAACAAAAACTTTCTTTACCCATCTGTGTGATCTTTCCACATCTCTGCCATAGGCACTCAGGAGAAAAAAAAATAACTGCTGGAAATACAAAGATATTAATGTCCAAGGGACAATGAGATATATTTAGACCAAGATGTGAATATAGATCTCATTAGTCCTCCAATAATAGTCTCCCATCAGCAGAGTGAAGTATTTCACTAAACAAGATGGTGAAGCCAAATCATGCACTTCAGAGTGGGTAACAAACACTGCAATATAAATTTGCAATCCATTGACATTACAGAGATTACTGCATTACCAAATTCATCCTCAGAAAAAAATCAAAGTTATTAGAGTAGTCATTCATTTGGCCTCTTTTCATGAATGAAATCCATGGTGCTGGCCCAAATGGTTGTTTTTATTTTTCTTCTTTGCCAAAGAGCTTAATCAAATGAGTTTATTTTTAACAAAATTTACTAGTTAGTAATAATTGTTTTTAAATTTTTTTTAGAAAAGAAAATCATTGTGCAAATACTTTCTAATTCATTTGCAAATCCATGTTTAAATTGAAACCCTTAGATATAGTCCCACAGAGACTGGAAAAAGTCACATTTGTGGATGAATTTTTCCATCTATTTCAGGAGAGTTTTCTTCCTTTAAAGTAAGAAGGTTGACAAAAATTTTGTTTTTTAGAACTTTGACAATATGATGTTTTTTATTTAAATTCTAAAACAGCTATACTATGAAATCTTAAAATGTTCAAGCAAATGCTCATGCATGGTAGTATTTTTTAGTGAAGCAAAGGATTTTAAATTGGTCTTTACGTGTTTTAAAATGAAAATTAAACATATTTACTCAAAAAGTTTTAAATTAATAAGAAAGTGAATACAGGGCAGAAAAGGTACATTTTTAAGTATGACTCTGAAACTGTCTCAGTTTAGGATGAGAAAAAAAGATAAGTATTTTTTAAATTCCCAATCCTTCCAAGGCTTCTTTTTTAAAAACTAGTTTATTTTTATTTACTCACTCATTTATTTATTTATTCATTCATTCAAATATTTACTGAGCGTTTGCTTTATATAAGGCACTAGTAGATGTTATTATTCTGTACACATGGGCTTTTTCTTGTTTATATGATCTTTAATGAAAGCCAGGTATTTGCCTGGGAAAACAAAAATGCAGTGTTCCTCTCTAAAGAAATCAAGCAAATAATCTAGAGAAAATTATGACATTTAACCATAGCCATTGATACCTGTGATGGATTGTCAAAATGGCTTCCAATTCTTCCCTCCCCACAATTCTTGCCAAGGTTCATCATGTGCAGAATATACATCCCATCTCATTGACTTTGGACTTGAAGAATGCATGACCTGATTTGACCAATGGAATGTTAGTCAATATGATACAAGGAGAGGCTTTAAATGTTTTATGCTGTCTTGCTTGCCCACATGAACTTCTGTCGTCTTCATGATGAGGACATGTCCCATGTAGCCATGGATCCTAGAATGAGACATGTGACATACACATAAACCTGACTTGCAACCTTGAACCAAACCTACCTGAACTCAGAAAACCCATGTCAGTCAAGCTGAGAGAGAGAAAAAGAAAGAGCAGGGAGATAAGCAGGGGGAGAGAGAGAGAGAGAGAGAGAGAGAGAGAGAGAGAGAGAGAGAGGAGAAACAGGAAAATAAAAATAATTAACTCTTGGGCTATTAAGTAAACATAGTCATAACATGTAGACAACTTTTACTGATTATGAATTTTTAGGACCAAACTATAGATAAAGTGTAAAACATTTAAATATGATTACAGAATAAATTGTCAATATTATCAAACTTGGTGTAAAAATACAGTTGATAAAAGTGGAAACTGAAAGGGAAAGAAAGAATAAACAGGAAGGTAACAGTGCTGAAAAACTTTCATCTTGAGAAATGGAGTATCAGATACATTGTCTATGGTTGATGGAACAAGTAATAAAGGTATAGTACATTTTTTTAAAGTTTAATCACTGTATTAGTTTTCTAGGGCTGCTATAAAATATCACAGACTGGGTGGCTTAAACAAGTATGTATTTTTTTAGCTCTGGAAGCTAGAAGTCTGAGATTAAGGTGTTGGCAGAGTTCATTTCATTCTGAGGCCTCTCTCCTTGGCTTGCAGAGGGCCATCCTCTTGCTGTGTTCTCACGTGGTCTTTTCTCTGTGCATACGTTCTTGATGTCTCTGTGTGTTCAAATTTCCTCTTCTTATAAGGACACCAGTCAGATTGGATTAAGGCCTGACCTAACAGCCTCATTTTACCTATTTAAGGGTCCTGTCACCAAATACAGTCACATTCTGAGGCAGTGTGTTAGGACTTCAACATATGAATTTCGGAAGGACACGTTTCAATTGATAACAATCACAAATGTATTTCAAGACATGTATTAAATGGTGATATCACTATATTGACAGGTAAGAGGAGGGGAAGTAAATAGTTTGATAATGTCTAAAATTGAACTCAGGAAATAGTGATAAACACATATTATTTATACATACGGAGCTAATTCAGGGCTCCCACATTGTGCAAACTTGTGCAGGGTACAATTACATATGGCAGTACTGACTGACCACAAGAATAACTATTAACATAAACAGTTAAGAAGTTAAAAGTAGATTACTCTGGGGAACAAGACTGGGATTGAGGAAAAGTAAGACAGACTTGTTTTATCATTAAAAAAAAACCACTCTGTACTAGTTTATTCTTAAATCGCATGTACATATATCACTTTGATTAAAAAATTTTAACTTGAATTTAATAAAATAAATACATAAATATTTTATTTCTCCTTTGCTTTCTCCTTCCTACTGCCTTATCTCCAAACTTTATTAGCTCTTGAATGCACTCTGGTAGTCTTCCAAATATTTTCCTTGCCTCTAATACCCTCAAACTCATCCTGCAATGCTTCTAGAATGTTCTTTCTCAAAGTAAAATATGATCAGTTACCCCCCTGCTTAAAATATTTCTGTGATCCTGCCATACCCTGTGCAATGTTCCTTAACAGAAGGATATAAGATTTTCCATGATCTGACCAAATCTCCAGTCTCTTCTCTGACCACTCTATTATTGTTATTTTATGTCCTCTCAAAACTAACCATTCATCATGCTGTATCTGCCTTTAGACTTATATTATCTGGCTAGAATGCTCTTTTGTCTTCTGAACTCCAACATTTCCCTTCCCCTCAATTCATTACCTTCATTTGGCTTACTCTCTTATTCTCATCCTTTAGTTCAAGGTTATTGGCTTTAAACAGAGCTCATTATCGAACTTGGTTTTTTTCTCTCCTTTTGTGAGCTCTGTTTCTTGGTGTTAGCTTTATTCTCAAAGCTCATGTAGTTGCAAGATGGTTATAGCACATTTAGTGGAAAAAAGCTTGGGTCTCTCCCAAATCTCATTGTGTCTGATTGGTCCTCACTAGGTAATATGCTATCCTTGGGTCAGTCACCATGCCAGGGGAATATTGTTGTCATTGGCCAATCCTGAGTCACCTGCTCAACTCTACAGTCAGACTTTTTGGAGTCAATTCCACGAGAAGCAAATAAACTTAAAATAGGAAAGGGAATGATATTCAGGGGAAAATCAAGATGTAATTTCTAAAAGGTAGGTCTACAAATATTATGAAACTATCAATACAGACAGACACCATGATTACAAGAGCAGATTCTGTGAATTAGCAGCAAAGATCCATCTCTTAGAGCGGCACTTAACAAACGTTAGGTGCCCAAAATGTTTATTGAATTTTTATGTATGAGGTATTGCTTTCTGACTAAAAGATATATGTATGATATGGTATATATCTTAACTAATGATATTTTAAAATTAAATCAATTAGTTTATCAAATGAAAGTTATTTAAGATGATTTTGTAAAAATGAACAGTAATTTTATAGCTGTACATAAGTTCTAATCATACTAAATTTGCAAAATAAAATTCTGTCATATTTTTACATATACTACAGTTTTGTCTGAACTGAAAAAATAATGAGAGACCCATCCCAAAATAGTTGACATATTGGAGAACTTTTTATTTTGTTTTATTTTGTTTTTATTTTGTTTTGTTTTATTTTATTTTACTTTAAAAAGTGCTCAGAAACCAATGCTTTAAATGAAAATGCTGCTTCAGTAATAACTTGTACATAATCCTCAAGGTGCCAAAATAAACTCTTGGATCAAGATATTCATAATAGAAAAAGAGCCTGCTTTTTAAACATACAAGAAAGCAAGCTGAAGATTTGTTCTCAAAAGCAAGTATGTGAAAACCAGACCTCTTTGAGGAATAAAGGTGTGCTAACAGGCATTCTATCTTAGCAATTGAGATTCCCCCAACAGCATGATGCAACTATTTCATTAGCTGCATGTGGGTAACTTGATTCTTTTCACTCTCCCTATTCCTTATAGAACCTATCTGGGCAGCTATTGAATGCTACCAGGCCAAATTCTTTCTTCACTTCTTCCTGCCAAGTAGTACCATAATTGTCATCAAGATGTGATCATCTGTTTCATATTGCTTTAACTCATGCTCAATGATAGCACCAGTGTGATTTGCCATTTTATTTCAGCCCTTATTCTTGGAAAATCAAAAATATATGAACACTTCTTTTTATTCCCTTTTCCATATCATAAGACTGTGAATAAATTAACATTGTCCTGTTTGATGCATTGTGCTATTTGACTGGAGGAAGAAAGATGACTAGAATGGAAAGAGAAGGTTTTTAAGAGAGGAAATTGGTTGGGGTAGGAAGAGAATAAAAACTGCTTAATAGCATATAAAAGCTTTCATAGTCCAGAAATGTTCTGCCCAATACTGTAGCCTCTATTCGCACGTGACTATGAAATGTGGCAAATCTGAACTGAAATGTGCGGCAAATGTAAAATACACTTACAATTTCAAAGATGGTGTAGAAAAAAAGAATGTAAAATATCTCATTAATAACTTTTATATTGATTATATGTCAAAATGATAATGTTTTGGATGTATAGGATGATAAAATATGTTCTTAAAATTAATTTCACTTTTTAAATGCAGCTATTAGAAAATTTAAAATTGTTCAGCTTATATTTGTGTTTCACATTGTATTTCTATTGAACAAGTTATACACCAGGAAGTGAAAAGGGTCAGAGATGAGATATAAGAAGATATAAAGTCAAATGTAACAAGAATTCTATTTTGAAATGCTGTTTTCTGTTTTGAAAGGCTTATTTGGAGGAATATTCATCTCTCTAATAGAGATCAGGGTAAAGTAGGTGAATTTTTGTCAATAAAATAGCTATTTGTTTTTGCCTGCCCTGATATCTACATTCTCTTTTTCTAGTAATAGTGCCATGGTGTTCCTTTAAGAAACCTATCTCTCTGATTTTGATTCCATGTGGATAAGGCTAACTCATGATTCATTCTGGAGTTGCTCATAAGACCCAGGCCTAACCTATCAAAATATTCCATTCTCTTAGACAAAATAATTGCCTTAAGAAATATATAAGAGGTCCTCTTGAGAAAGATCTCCAGTTTCTGGCTAAAATGTATAAATCCTGTTATAGGTATTCTACTAGCAAGATGGGGTAAATTTAGCAAAATCTTAATAATCTGTCTTCAGTCTGCACATTTAGCTCTTCCCTCTACTGTTTGGTATCCTCAAATCTATAATCTCTCCAGTCCAATTTCTCCAAAAAACAAATTTCTGTTCTCTTGCAGGAGTTTGGATAAAAATGCCTGGCTGCACGTGGTGGAGGGAGAATCTAGAGGAAGAGGAGGTGGTGGTTCTCAAAGTTTCTTACACTAGTCCCTAGGCTTTCAGCCATGCCTCTCACCTCTACCTTCTGCCTTGAAATTCTCTTTCCTGGAAATAAAGGAGAAACAGAGATTGGGGAAAACCAATGGTAT
The DNA here is from genome assembly GCA_028627145.1 of Eidolon dupreanum. Classification (NCBI taxonomy): domain Eukaryota; kingdom Metazoa; phylum Chordata; class Mammalia; order Chiroptera; family Pteropodidae; genus Eidolon; species Eidolon dupreanum. The sequence continues at coordinate 84,323,499 of CM053513.1, forward strand.
TCCAAATAGTTGCTGAGTTTTATACTTAGAGTTCATTTTTCTTACAAGTTTCTGGTTTAGGTCTTAATGATGTTGGCATGTAAAAATAAGATCAGGTGATTTTGCCTATTAAATTTGAAAGCCTTTAATAGGGTAATATTAAATTGTTCTTTACCTTCCACTGTTGCATAAGTGATTATTAATTACAACTTAAATCTTCAAATGTTATATAATTTTGACATATTAATCACTAAGTTAAAAGATACTGAAGCTCTACCAACTTTATATTTAATTGGTATCTCTTCTTTATAAGGGTAAATCATAGTATAATTGAACTGTTTCATTCTTTTCTATCTTTATTTCACCTTTGTTCTCTAAGTGGATATTAATATGAGCCTCTATCATATTTCATTGATTTTAATAAACTTTCTTTATGATAATATTTTAAAATAAATATATTCAATCTGCTGGATTTCACTTCAGAGCTTTATTGTTGGGCTTCTTCACCATGAAATATTGGATTTTGTACTATTTTCACATCAAAATAAATATTTCCTATATTGGAACTAAAGACCAAACACAACCTATTGTCAAAAGCATGGAAAAACAATTTTCAAATTCATAAATTGCTCATATTTATGTTCCCTAAGGCATTTTAGTAAGTAAAGCGATATGCTTTATTCATATAAAACACTGTGGTTTATTTTATTAGGAGTTTCAACATGCAGAAAAGCCAAATAATGTAAATTTCTTGGCTTGAAATATAACTCCTTTAAAATGCAAACATGTCACCTACTTTTGTCATTGTCTTAACATCAAGGACAAAAAAGAAGTTAAGATTTTTGAGTAGAATGGTGGTGGGGGTTTAGGTGAAAAAAGTCCTATATCTTTCATATTTTATTTTTAAAATCCCAATTTGTTACCCTTTCATTTCAATTCAAGAAAAGTGTCTTTGGTACTAACTCAATGTAGAATGCAAGTATATAGAAATGATGAATACCCAGGCCTTGACCTCACAATCTACAAGTTGGGAGAGTAGAACAATAAGATACATTCACAAATACTGTAATTACATACATGGAAGAATATAATAGACTCATGAGAAAAAGTATAAATAAAATATTGTAAGAGCACAGAAAGGAGTAATCGTTTAGTTGAGAAGCATTGAACAAATTATTTGAGAGTAGAGGAGTGTCAGATGGGGAACAGTAAAAACCCCAGTTTGGCTGTGATATATTAAATACTGTGGTTCCATGCTTTTGTGTTTGTGTCACTATCTTCCCCTAAATATCAGTGCCCCTTATAAAAATCAGATAAAATCCAAGTTTGTCAATTTCTGGTTCTTTACAAGGCAGCTTTATAACCTGCTTTTCTGCTTTCCAGTATAATGTAGTGGTTAAATTTGAAAAGAAAGACAGAGATTCAAATTCTGATTCTACCACTAATTAACTGAGTGACATTGGACAAGATAACTTCTCTGAGTCAATATCTTAATTCCTTCCCTGAGATATGGGGATAATAATAATAATACTTGTTGTATATGGTTATGATAAAGGTTAAATAAATTAATAATATATGTAAGTGCTTGACAAATCATGGCTTAATTATAGCAAAAAAAGTCAAGATTAGGAATCAGGAAATCTGATCTTTAATTCAAGTACTGCTGCTTACAAGCTATGTGGCCTACATAAATTGTTTATTCTTTCTGGGCCTTAATTTTCCTATCTTCAAAAATAGGGGATTGACCTAGATGATCTGTACTCTCTGTAAAAGTCTATGTGCTACAGATGACATTTTTATTTGACTTTGATACTGAACTATGCAATTAGAATAAATAGGAAAAACTTGCCATCATTAACATATAATACATTGAAATTTTATTAGAAGGCTGCAAATGCAAGCGATAATCATGAGTTAGGCTGAGAGAGTGATTTCAAGTGGACACAAAAAGAGTACTGATAGTTCAGGTCCTATTATCATCTGCCCAGATATAAGAGAAAATAGATGGTAAATGGTATTCAATTCAAATGCCAAGATCAAAGGTATATGATATGGTTATCAAAAAAGGCGCACACTAATAATTGGTTATTCTGACGGTTTAGGGCCTGAGATTCCTAATGCAGTGAAAATTCTTTCCAACTATAAGATATTTAATATGAAAATGGTAACATAGTGAAATAGTAAAATTCTAAAAACACTCAATGGTTGAACTAAACAAAGAATGTAAAAAATAGAAATCTGGGATACCACCCTGAGTTGAGTGACAATATTAGATCAGATATTATGCCCATTATTTTGCACTCTAAGGACAGTCTTAGAATAGAAAATAAGTAGACATTACAGTTTAAGAAATGAGACGCGTCACCGTTATATTTCTGTTTCTTCCATTTGTACTCCCTCCTGTGAAATTTTATCTTTGTTCCATACTAAATATACAAAAAGATGTTGTTGATATTTAGAAATGCATCAAGAAGACAAAATCATTCTATCTTAGATATCTCTAATTATTTATCTGCAGTATTAAAATTAAATGCATCAGCGTATGTATATCCGGGATGATGGTGTCCTTAGAGTCCACGCTCCCATAAGAAAAACAGTATCTTTGGCTCATAAACATGGATGAATCTAAGATGTTTGCATAAAATTTAGCATAATGATTATGTGGCTGATTAGAAGATTTCCAAAAAGGGTTTAAGTTCCATATCCTAAATTATTGGTTGATAAAATTTATCTGATTTTTCAATCTCTGATCAGTGCAATGCATTATGGTTCAGAACTAAAGGAAATATGAAGTGTGGTATTTTTAAAGCAGCTAATAAATTTACTCAAAAATGGCTTTTTGGCATTATGAATCACTTTATAGTTAATTAGGGCCTCTAATAATTATGTCTCACAATTACAAATCTAATTCATAGAAAAGTATTTAGAGTATTAAATTAGAAAATATTTATTATTCTTGTTACATGTTGATAATTCATAATTGAATGGGTATTTTACAATCCTACTAGTACACTGGATTGTTTATTTTTGTTGCAAAGTAAAAGAATAGCTTTCATTTGTAGCTAGTATCTCAAAAAACATGACTCTAGTCACACCTCTTTGTAATCTCAGATTTCTCTACTGTGGTAACATGAGTGTTTGAAACTACTCCAATTTTTTTTGTATCATATTTTCCTAAAATGTAACCCACATTGGGAACTGACTGTCAAATGGTTAAATAAATCAAGAAACTATCAGTTTGTCCAGCAGATTTTTTCTGTACAGTATCAGAACTCTATAGGTGTGCTTATCAGCTTTAGGCGAATAATAGTGAACTTGATGGGTAGTTATGGTGGTTTCATTGAAGTAAGGACCCCAGTTTGGTCCTCCCTTCCTTTATCCATGCCATTTGTTAGTGTCTTCCAGACTTTGTTTGGTCATCTTATTTGCCTTGGCCAATGGGGCAGTGGCAAGTAGACATAATGCGGCAAAGACTTGAAAAGCGCTTGAAAGTTAGTGCTTACCCTCTGGTGCCGCACTTGCTGCCACTATGTAAATAAGCTCTAGCTAGCCTCTGAGTGATGAGATGCATGAGACGCATGGCTCAGTCATGCACATGGAAGCCAAACTCCAGCCCAGAGTGAAGCCATGTTAGATCACACAGCTACCAGCATTAACAATCTGAGATCAGCAGAATTGCCCACGTGACCTATAGACTTTCCAGCAATAACAAATGGTTGTTCTTTTAAGCCACTAAATTATGGATTTGTTTGTTATACAGCAATAAATAAATGATATAACAGATATAAGAGATTACAGAACAAAAACATTTTTTTCAAAGAACATTAATGTTACATATCATATAACTGTAGTTATACTAAGATTCCTTTGTGAGTGACTAGATTTCCAGTGAGGAAACAATGTTGGATATGATACTCTCCTATCTTTGGCTTTATAGATATCTGGCCTAGAAATTCTAGAGATATGATACTTCTTAGTTTTGTTTATTAATATTTCTATTCCCCTTTCTTTTGGGGAACATGGTAGTGTTGCACTTTTGCGTTTGTCACAGGTTACAAAAGTGGCTACAGATTATCTCTTTTCCTCCATCCACACCCCTTTGCCATGTGACTTGCACTTTTCCCAGCTAAAAGGTAGAATCTATTCCCCTCATTGACTCTGGGTTTGGCCATATGATTGCTTTAGCCATTTGGATTGGAGAAACGTGACCCAAGTAAAAACTTAAAAAGTGCTTGTATGTTGGGGCTTGCTCTCTCGCTGCTCTTGGAACCCTGTGACAGCCACCACGTGAACAAGCCATTGCTAGCCTCTTGATGATAAGAGACACCCAGCCTGCTTGCTCTGTTGTCCCAGCTGACAGTCAGCTCACTCTCAGGAACAGAGTTGCCTCTCTGACAGGCAGCTAATCACAAACATCTGAGTGAGCTCAGCCCAGGCCAGCAGAGCTATCTAACACAAACTGCCTTTCCATAGATTCATGAGCTAAATAAATAGTTGATGTTTTAAGCAATTAAGTTTTGTGGTGGTTTTTTATACCCACAAATCTATCTTTCTGATATAGCACTCTTTTGAAGTGAGGCATGATCACATGATTTGCTTTATCCAATGAAATATGTCACGTCTGGCCTTTAAGAGCTGGACAATAATTTAACATCTTCTTTCTCTTGTCATGGTGACTGGGGAGATTCCAGATGGTGGAGCTCTGTAAGCCTGGGTCCCTGAATGGACCTAGAGCTGTTCTCCCCACCCTCCTTCACACTTTTAGAGGACATATAGTTTAAATAAGAAATAAATATTGCATTTAGTCACTGTGATTTTAAGTTTCTTTTACTAGGTCATAACCAAGCTCATTCTTACTATATAGAAATTGATATCCAGAAGGTGGTAAGGTTATGATGACGGAGACCTAAAATATGTGGCTGTAACTTAGAGGCTCAGTGACTTTTAGCAAGGAAACTGTTGTTAGAGGCTGGAGAGTTGGTAATCCATGTTAGCTGTGGTGAAACATTTGCTAAAACTGTTCACGTGTGTCTCCCATTCTTCACCTTTCTAAATATAAAGGTTAACTATGGTTTTTCTGTCCCTGTCCTAACACTGTATGTTGAGTGCACGTGTGTGTGTGTGTGTGCGTGTGTGTGTGTTATCAGAGAATACTTTGTCTAGTCAGATCTCTATAACAAGAAAAGCTTATACCTATTCTAACATAGGGACTACTAAGTATCACCCAGAGATGCTGGACTTTGAGATTATTGCTATTATTGAATAAAAGTTTCGAATTGTCTCACTTGTAATAGGAGTGAATGTATTTTGTATTGTAAGGAGAGTGAACTGTATGTTGGTGACTAGGAGATGGATTGCAATGATCATTGGTGCTGTTCACCAGTAAATTCTGATTAACTTCCTTTTGAGTGAATAGTAGGATTATAATTCTGAGCTCCCTTGAAGACAGGCATGCCCATATGATGTACTTTAATCGATGAAATGAGAGTGGACTTGTATCACTTTCAGAAAGAACCAGTTTGCCATTCATCTTCCTTTGGCCTATCATGCAAGTGGGGAAGTTCCAGAGACTGGAGTCTTCTTAAGAGATCTGTTTGCCTGGTAAGAACAACTTGAAGTGAAGCTCCACACTTATCATCCACTGATAATTCCAAAGCATCTTCACAAGTGATTTTACTTGCTTCTCCAATTTTGACCATTTAGAAAGGTAATCATGAGATTTCAAACTTCATTTTTTAAAAATTTATGAAAATGTAAAACTACATCTTCACTATCAAGAGGTAATAATGAACAATGGAATACTTTCTTGTAGGGGGGAAAAAAGGCGAATAAAGAGAATAAAGATAAGCCACAAACAGGGAAGGTGGTACTGAACTCAGAATTCATAGGCGTTTCCAAGAAGAATGAAAATGTATTTCCCACAGACGCGTGCATACATTTCCAGTAATACAATGTACTTCTCAGAAAACTTTGGGTGCCTTAGCTTTGGTTCCGGTCCCTGAACTTATACAGACAGAAACACAAGAGTAATAGCAGTGTGCAAAAGTCAAAAACGTCATCGAAGTTTATATTTAATCAAAAGCTTTATCTCTGAAGAATAAAAATATATTTTCTCTAGCCAGTGTAAAATTTATTCCACAACATTTGTAAAGTGCTAAATCTCGTGCAAAGACTGTACTAGGGGCAGGCAAGCGAAAGATGTCGTGGTACAGAAGTTTCTATGGGTCGCTGACCTCCCGGAGTTTACTTTTTGCAGAGGATAAAAAGTTTTCCCTTTTGGAGTTTTCACCCAGTCACACGCAATCCCCGTAAATAATTTTCAGTGAAAGTCCCGCATCTTTTCCCTAACCCTTACAAATAATTCTCGCTTTCCAAGATCTATTTGGCATAGAAACTTATGTCAGTGAGGGATCTCTCTAGATATTTGCCAGTTATTTGAGATGCAGACGCATGACCAGCTTGCTCTTTCCCTGCAGTGGCGGGATGACAGTGACCCCAAACAATTTCCAGCACTTAAAACAAACTGCAGCCTGAACCCTCAAGTAGCGGACAACTCTTTCGCTTTTCGCCGCCCTTCTACAGCGGAACCTAAAGAAGCTAAGGCGGCTGGGTCAGACCGGGAAACGCGGGCAGCGCACCGTCCTGGGCGCAGGGCGTTGGAGGCCAAGTTCACAAGCGACGCAGTGCAGAGAAGTCGAAGGCCGGTAGGCAAGCCCAAGTGTGGGAAGTGGACTCGAGTGCCCATCCCTGCTGGACTACAAGGACCGGCATGCATAGCGCCGGGGCGGCAAGCTCCGCTCCGAGAGTCCGGCGCAACGGAGCCTGGGAAGTGAAGTCTCCGGGCAGCCCGAGTCGCGTTGGGAAGGCAGAAGGGAGTTGTTAATCCGCTCCATAGCACGCCGGTTCCTGGCCGGGCTTCGATCCTCCAGCTCCCGCTCAGGGTTTTCGCGGGCGGCGGGAGCAGTATGGCTCGCTTGAGTAAACTCCGCGGGAGGAGGGAGTGGGGAGTGGATGGGGAGGCGGGGTCAGCGGAAGCGGCAGGTTGCTTCCTTCTCCTCGCTCCCTCCCCGCCTCTCCCTGAGGGAGCGGTGGGAGGGGGAGGGAAGGGCACGGGGAAGGTAGTGACACGTGTCAATCAACCCCCCTCCGGGGGGCGCGCGCTCCGGGGCTCGCGCCGAGGGCTCGCGCCCCTGCCTCGTGCCTGCGCCGCTCGTATGTAAATGAGGGCGCGTGACGCGGGACGCAGATGGACAAGGGAAGAGAGAGAATGGCCGCTGCCGCCGCCGCTGCTGCCGCCGCCGCCGCCGCCGCCGCTCAGTGCCGGAGCCCTCGGTGCGCGGCGGAGAGGAGAGGATTCCGGCGGGAACTCGACTCTTGGCGCCACCGCCTCATGCACTGTGTAGGTAAGAGAGACACGGGCCGGGGCCCCGGCTTCGCGCGGCGACGGCTGCCGCAGCCCGAGGAGTTTGTAGCTGAGGGGTTTAGTTGAATCTCCCGTTCGGGTCAGTTCAATGGGGGAGCGAGCTGGGAGCGGCGGCGGCGCGGCGGCCCCCGCGCTCGCCTTTTGTCTGGGGGCTCCTCGCCCGGCGCGGTCCGCTCTGCTTCCCCTTCTTCTTCTTAGCTGTTGGGCTCCCCGGGAACTGTTAGTTCGGACCCGCTCACCGAGCCGCGGAGGAAACCGCTCGCTCGCGCTGTCCCCGAAACTCCGCGGCGCCCCTCGCCGCCCGCGGTCCACCCTGTCAGGAGGGAGGAAGCGGCCCAGCGGGTCCGCGCCCGAGCCGAGGGGCGCCGGCGAGCGGGGCCGGCGGGAGAAAGGCGGGCTGGTCCGCGCCCCCGCCGGGAGCACACACACCCCCTTTTTGCTGCCGGGGGCCGGGCAGGCCGACGCGGCTGAGTTCTCGGGGACAGGGGCCTGGGCGAGCACCCCCGCCCCGGGCGCTCGAGGGGCTGGGGCCAGCACCGGTGGGCAGGCGGGGGGCCAGGGTCGGCGGGGGCGTCGCCCGAGGGGCGGGGGCGCCCAACTCTGCCCTCTCGCGCTCGGCGGCGACGGCGCTGTGTGTACCCCTTTAAGAAGGAGCCGCTCGAGCGCTGACGGTTGGGATTTGAAGTTCTTCCTCCCTCTTTGGAAGTCTGGACGAGAGAGGGGGGGTGCTGTTGCCATGGCGATGGCACCCTTACCCCCCCTTCTCCTCGCGGGCGCCCCGACGACTCTGGTCCTCTTTTACTGTCATGTGATGGCCCCGTCCCTGCACACACACGCACATCTCCCTCTCCACCTCCCGGCCCCGTTCTCCTGCAATCCCGTCTTCCCTTTTGCTGCGGTCGGAAGCGTTCTTGCTTCAAACTTCTGGGCTCGGGATTGTCATTCTGCGGGTTGTTCCGGGTGGCGGGAGGTGGGGGGACCTCCTCACCTTGCCGTTGTCGCATTTTTGTCTGAGTGGGACGTATGCGTGGAGATGTTTTCCAGCAGGTTGGTTTAGTGGGCACAGAGGGGGACATCGCGGGGCATGGGATGGGGTATGTTGTCCGTGTTTGTTTCGTTAGGGGGTTCTGGGTGGGAGAGTAAGGGAAGAGGTAGAAAGGAAGATCGCATTGTCTGCGGAGTAGACAGTGGCAGCAGCTTGCTGGACTTGGATTAAATCTTGGCATTTGGAGTTGAGGCACTAACCTTAGTGCCTTAAAGAAAACGACTCTTCCCCTGTTTCCATCTGTTCTTGGCGCCACCTCGCGCCCCTTTTCCCCCACCCCCCTCAGATTTGTTGGGTTAGCGCCTGAAGATCCTTCTTGTTTTTCACTAGCGAAAAGAAGATCGTAGTAGGATAACCGAATACAACTTCAACTCAGAAATGTTCACCGCAGGATACGGTGGACATAGGAAAACGTGTGAGAAAGAAGGTTGCTCTGATCGAGGGGCATTTAAGTTACGGTTAAACAATTTACTGTTTCACCTTTATAAAATATATTTCGGTCTTATCTCAGGAAACATTCTAGGAAATGGCTTTAGTCAAGTATAAGTGATTTTAGTTCTTTAAAAAAGCGTAGAAAACCTCACGGTGTTCCTTACATAAAAAATTTTAAGCTAAGTTTTACTAGTACTTCCTGAATACAAAATGGACCCGTTTTTATAATTGCTTATATAAAGATCTCTTCCACTGACAACCTGTTTAGAAATTGTTGAGTTCGTTGGGTTAGAATCAGGCAGGATAACAGCGTTGTAACACTGGCTGGCGGTATTATTGTGTTAAGTTTTCCGGAGGCACGCAGTGATTTGACAATATCGTTGGTCAGTTTTTTATGTTTTTTTTTGAATCCTTTGGGTTTTTTCCCTCCTATCTTCTTGCGTATTTAGATACATTAAGTATGGCTCTCTATCTCAAAAATATATGTGCTTTTGAAAAATAGTCAACTTTTAATTAAATATAAAATTAATTGAATTTGATGGAAAAAGAGTATCTTTCTTGCCTTACCTGCTTAGATACTGAAGTAGGATTGGGAGACATTGAAAATTGCGTTTATGCTGTATGTCTAATATGCAATCTCTGTGTTACATTTTTAATGTAATACATAATTGTACTGTATTTGAAAGGAAAATTTTTCCTGGGCTCTAACGGTTATTTGAGAATTGTTTCCCACAGTCCCAGTTCTAGTCAGGAGACCTAGTAAGACCCATCTCATACTTTTGTTTTTGACATCGTTATTTTTAAATAATCAGTAAACTCTTTTAAACGGAATATACACTTGTTGATTGGGTTTTTCACATATCCTATATGTGAAGCACTTATTCATGATGTGAAGTGGGATTAAATGTAGTTTGTATACTTATTGTAAGTTACCTTTTGCTAGTAATGTGTTTACGTTCAATACTTTTAAACATATTTACAAAAAAGCTATATTCTTTTTCCTTTGTGTATAAGTGCGTGAATATATATGTGTGTGTATATTTCTGTATTGAATATTCATTGCTCTTATGGCTTGACATCATTTTTATAAAATATTGGAGGAAGAAAATGATCCCAAAGTGTTATTTTTAAATGAGATATGGAAATTGTATGCAATGTCTCAGGGTCGAACAGCAAGTTATTATTGAGCCAGTAGTGAAATTTTAAATCTCAGTTCTTAGCGTAAGTCTTGAATGTGATTCATTTTTTCTAACTCATAATATTCCAATTTTATGGAGACAGTGTTCACTTTAGTTACATAAATGCTTATAGTTAGCTAAGATGTTTAACTCTTGATAAGGAAAATGATGTTTATTTTCTTCTTTTTGTGGAACTCATCTCTTTAGGTTAGATTTATGACTGATCTGATTTATTGCTCTATTTACAATGGGGTGCTTTTTATAATTTGATTATTTTTTCTATAATCATATGTTATACTATAATTTTGCGTATACTCATTTAACGAATGTTTTAGTGCTTGGATATAGTAAATAGTATCCTTGTGTGCATATAATACTGTGGTATAGCAATTATAGCCCTGGACCTTATGGAATAAATAATATAATATAATAAGTAAATAAATAAATAAATAGTATCTGATAAGTTACAAAATTAAAAATAAAGTCCAATTGAAAAGAAATGCATTTGTAGATTTTTAGACATTGTTAGAACTTCTATGGTCTATTTAGGATATTTGGAAAATAGGCCAAGTTTTTTATTTTTGTTTGTTTTACTTTTAATTCTGATGTAATTTCAAACTTATAAGAAAAGTTAGAATAGTAAAAAGAACTCCTGTATACTCTTACCCACGTTCAGCCGTTGTAGTACATTTTGCTGCATTTGCTTTATCATTCTTGCCTTATATCCATCCATATCCATCTACCTACCTACCTGTCTATATTTTTTTCTGAATTTTCTGAACCATTTGAAGATAATTTGGAGATATAACTCTTTACTCCTAAATTTTTCAGTGTATATTTCCTAAACTCAAAGACTGTCTTACCTAAGCACAGTGTAATTATTAAAACCAGGAGATTTAACATTGACATAATACTATTATCTAAATCATAATCCATATTCAAATTTTATTTATTTTGTCTGTAAGACATTCCTCCCCCCAATCCCAGCCCGGGATCATGCAATGCATTTGGTCATCATATCTCTTTAGTCTCTTTTAATCTAGGACATTTCCTCAGCCTTTCTTGTATTTCTTGACCTTGACATTTTTGAAAAGTACAGGGGAGTTATTTTGTAGAATGTCTCCCAATTTGAATTTGTCTGTTGTTTTCTCATGATTAGATTGGTTATGCTTTTTTATTTTTTATTTTTTTTGGGTCAGTAATACCTTTGAAGAGATGTTCAGCCCTTCTCAATACATCATATCTTGAGGTTCATGATGCTGGTTTATAATGGCAAACATTAGGACAAACCAACATCATAAATGGTGGTTAGCTTTGAAAATTTGGTTAAAGCGGTATTTACCATATTTCTCCCTGAAAGTTATTATATATCCTTTGTAATTAATATGTAATTTTTGGGAAGTACTCTGAGGAACAGATATTTACATAATCTCATCCAAATTTCACCCCCAAGTTTTAATATCTATTCATGATTTTCTAGCTTCATCATTCCTTTTGTAATTAGTAGTTGATATTCTGTCATAAAGCAATCTCCTTCATTATTTATTTGTTCAGTTATTTTTATCAGTATGAACTCATGGATTCTTATTTTATTCAGTGGTTAAATTTATTACCATCATTATTTTTATTCCTGAATTGTCTCAATTTTGGCCAATGGGAGCCTCATCAAGCTGGTTCCAGTGTTTTTTGACAATTCACACCTCTCCTTAACCATTCCGCACGCAACGATGTTTTGAGTTCTTCCTTCTTATCCAGACAACACATTCCAGGTTCATCTTTTATTTTACCTGTCCCATCCCTGACGTCAGCCATTTCCCCAAGGAGTCCTTTTTTTCTTTTTAGTGGGAAATACATTTTGATACCAAAATCTGAACACTAGATTTCAGGACTTTTTAAACCTTATTTTCCAAATAAAGAAGCTAATCATTAGAGTAGTTTATTTGCCGAAGTTTGCAACACCAAAGCAAAATTTGATTAGAATCGTTCTATAAACTCCAGAGTGTTTCCTACATGCTATTGTTGTCCAGTAGAAATATAATAGCTAAATGTATAATTTAAAATTTACTAGTAACCACATTTAAAAAGCACATTTTATTTAGCCCAGTATATTCAAATATTTCAGCATTAATTAATCCATATAAAATTGTTAATGAATTAATTTACATTCTGTTTTTTTTAATATTAAATCCTTAAAATCAGGTATTTTACACATATAGCACATCTCAGTTTGGATTAGCCACATTTCAGTTGCTTAATAGCCACATGTGGTAAGTGACTGCCACACTGGACAGCACAGTGCTGCAGTGTAGTGGCTCCAGCCAACTCTTAATCACCATGGTACCGCTTATTTCAAATCTGATAATAACAAAACCTAAAGCTAATTAATCTTTCTCAAATCTTTTATTTGGATAGGATAGTCAACACATAAAAAAAAGGCTCTGAAACTAGACTGTAGACATTTGCATCCCTCCGTTACCACTTACCAGTGTAGACAAGTTGTTTAGCTTGTCTGTACTTCAGTTTCTTATCTGTAAATTGGAGATAATAAGGTTATTTGAGAATTAATTGTGTTAATATATGTTAATATGTGTCTGCCACATAAATGTTAGCTATAATTATTATTACCACAGGTTATTCACAGATTTGAGCTTTACAGTTCTGCCAGTAGATTCTGGAGGGGATACAGATGAACAACAAAAAGATCATGAGACATGTTAGAGGAAAAGATGGTAAGGGCTTGAATGATCTGCATTCTAGCGTATTTTATAGCTAGAGTCATAGAGTTTTAGAATCACAGTAGGTCCTTAGCCTAATCTTTTTTTTTTTTTTTTTTTTTTTTTATATGAAGAGACCAAAAGACATTTGATGCCTTCTTACATGCTAAGGAATCTTTTGGCTTTGTAGTAACTGCATATAAGAAATTAACTTAAATTCATTTCAAAAATCTATATCATACTGAGTTGTCTTGAAGCTACTGTTGATACTTAATCTCTATTTCATTCTTCCTGTTAACTGCATTGCTTAGAGTTCTGTACTCTACAAGTAAAGTGGACTTTCTCCCGAACTACTGGCTTCATTTATAATCAGCAGTACCAGTGTCAGAGGATATTTTCCTCCTTTATTTTTAACCTCTGAAGAAGTTATGAGAGAAATTCATAGAGCTATGTACCACTTAAAGATGGGATAGCCCAGGTAAATAAAATTCTAGATATCAACTTGACATTTCTTTCTGGTTGCTTCTTGCCTCTTGCTCTTTTGACTTTCCGCTATCCTGTCACTATTGCCATGTAAATCCTAGAAGAGTAGATTTCCTGAGAAATTTGGATGTGATAAGGACTGATATGGGTGGGTCAACTACCCAAAAACCTTGGCTGTACAACTATTTTTTCAAGCACTAGCAAGTTTTTTATTCACATAAAAAGATATAAATTGTGATACTACCTAGTAACATGCATTAAATGACACATGGAATCTATGATGATGATGAGTAATTGGGTGGTTAAGACATATCCAGATTTCTCTGTGAAATCAGTATATCAGTGAATTTTGTATGTGAAATTAGAAAGTCTGTGTACTCCTGGATTATTTTATACTTGGAAGTGTAAAATTCTGCTACCCTTGGGACCCAGCAGGGTATGAATTTTGTGTTTTTGCAGATGTTAGATTCAGGCGGCAGGCTGGTCTGAGTGGAGGGTAGCCTGCTTTCTGCATGGTGCTGACTCTTCCTGTCCATGCTGCTCTCCTTGGCGGGCTCCGTGTGTGGACCACTCCCTCTTCGGCTGTGCACCCGGACACGTTGCCGTTGTGTCCTCCATGTTCCCCTGACATGTCTGACTTTCAGCCCTAGTCCTTCTACCACAGTGCAGTCCTGGGAGGAGCAGCGAAGGCATGTATATTTTTGGATATGCAATTTTTCTTCCTTATCAGTAAATCCAGTCTTTCATTTGTAATATTCTACATCTGTGTGTGTGTGTGTGTGTGTGTGTGTGTGTGTGAAGTTCCTGTCTTCCTTTTTTGATAATTTTCCTTCTCTTTTGGTATACATGTGGCCAGCATTCATGGGTGATAACGGGTAGTTAGAGCACCAAGTTCATAGGTTCAGCATTTGAGGGACCTATTTAACTTTATTAAAGTCCATACTTGGGGCCGAATCTATCATTAAGTAATTCTTTCAGAAGTCTTTTTTTACGAGAGAATATAGATAGGAGACTGTGAATAGGCCCAGACCAACCTACCGCTCCCACTAGGAATCTCATTAAGATAACAAGATAATGTCATATTTGTACTTGAAGAATGGCACTTTGTTCTTAATTCAAGCTAAATATAAATTTTGAGAATTTTTGCTTTCTAAAAAATAAAACTTAGAGTGAAGAATCCCTTTTCTATATATCTCCTATCCTTTATTCATGGAGTTTTCTCATAATTGGCAGCAACCCTATCCTGCTTATTTATATTTGCTTTGTTTTTTTTCTTTATCTTCATGTATTGCCAAATTATTATTACTTTCTTTAAAATATCTCATGGATTCAGTTTTTCCGAAAGAGCAAGTGCTTGGGCAGATTCAGATAAGATTGTGATTTACATGAGTATCTGCATTGCTGGTTTTACTGTCTTTCAGTCTACTCTGTAACTTGCATTAAATTATTGTTTGAAATAGCTGCTTTGATTTTGTAGTTTAAAGCAGTAGTATCATCCATTCGTCCTTTTTCAAGTAAAAGCTCCTAACCATATAGTTAGTTGATTAGAGTCCACCAAACTTCTGCTTCCCTGTTTGTCTAGTTTTGTCTTTAGACAGCCCAACCGTTTTTATCTGCTTTTGCTTCTCTTTATGTATACATTGCCCCAAATTCTTGAGTATCTTTTTAGTCATATCTTCTACCCTACATCCTCAGTCACCTTTCTGATTCATTTGCAACCTAGACTCTTAAGTACTTATGGAAAAACAAGTTTGAGTCCTTTCTCCATTAATTCAAATTGGCCAATTCTGTTCTGATGGGTATGTGTAAGTGACTTTGTCAAGTAGTCTTCATACTTAGATAGCAAACATGTAGGGACAAGGGACTAAGTCTTCACAGATGGCCAAAGGATGAAGAAATGAAAGAATACAGTTCCTTCCTTAGCCTTCGTCATTGTAACCTTAGTCACAAGTCATTTCTCCTTTCACAGATGGAAATCTGTGACTAAGATATCTGTCCTCAAGTGTTCACTATTTTTTGTTTTTATGAAAGGTGCTTTAATATTTATGTAATAGTGGTTCCTAAGCTGAAGATATAAATTAGAGAATTATCAGCATAAAGATAATGCTTAAGTCCATGGAAATGGATGAGATCACCTAGAAGTAAGGGTTAGTATAATGAGAGGAGTAAAAGTACTCAGTGCCACACACCTTAAGGAATCTTAACATTCTTTGGGCAGAGGAAGAACAGCTTCAAAGGCCACTGAACTTTTACAATGAAAAGTAAAGCCATTGGCTAAGTAGAAAACCAGGAGAGAGTAGTATCACCAAATCTGAGAGGCTAGAAGAATGTTAAATACCGTGAAACAGGGAAGTGTACATTATTTTTGGCAACTTGGAGGTGCTAGGTAACCTTTACTAGATAAATTTCAGCAGAGCGGTGGCGATGGAAGCCATACTGTAATAGGTTAGAAAGTGAGTAAGATATATATAAGTGGAGATAACATTTGTAGTACACTACTCCTTTGAGATGCCACATTTTGAGGAGCAGATAAATGGAGCAGTAATTGAAAGGATCTGGAGTCTAGGGATGTTTGCTTTTTTAGGTGGGAGAAACCATTTACTCAGTAAGATGGGGAATACTTTTTTGAATCAATATTCATGATTATTTTATGTCATTTAATTAACCTGGAAGTTGATAGTAACAAAATACTGAGTCAGATAAATTAGATAAATAGGATGGGCTTGGTTTGAATCACTGAATGTGAACTATAAATTTATTTTTGTTCTTCAAAGAGTATTTTCCTAAATCAGTTTATCACTAAGATATGATATACGTGGTATTAGTGTGTTGCACATTTTAAAGGAATGATTTTTTGCAATTTATTGTTGTCACGCATCACATGTTTTAAATCCTACTGTGTGCCAATTGACTGAGTTTTTTCTTGTGATGAGGAGTTTAAGATTTATTCTTTCAGCAACTTTCAAATACACAATACAGTATTAACTGTAGTCACCATGCTGTACATTACAGCCCGTGACTTATTTTGTAACTGGACAGTTGTACCTTTTGACCCCTTTCACCCATTTTGCTTGCCCCCATCCCCTGCCTTTGGCAAGCACCAATCTGTTCTCTGTATCTATGTGCTTGGTTTAAAAGTATTAGTTTTTTAGATGGTAAAGTTGTGTTGAAAAACTTGGAACTGAGGCCAGACTTAGACATTGGTCTTGTTTACGTCATGTCCTCCTGATTTGAATTTACCAGCCTATCAAAGACAGCTGGAGTTGCGGGTCTCTTCTAAAATACAAGGAAACTCTACCACAGTGAGTTTACCAAGCTACTTGCTTATTGGTAGGTATGACCATCTAGGTGACCATCTAGGTAGAGTGAGCAGGAGACTTGGCCATGCATGAAAAATGGCCTTTAAAACATTAACCCATCTCATTAGGAACAACTATCAGGATGTTGCCAGTATTAGTCATTCCTCTTTCCTTTGTGAGAACTGAATAAGGGGTAGAGAAAAGGGCAGAAGTTTCTTCCAAAATACTTTCCCCAAGAATGGGAAATGTGTTAGGATAGATGAGAACTGTGAGTTGGGTAAAAAAAAAAAAAGCTTATTGTCTACACTAGGTGGAGAATTTAGACTTTGCTTTTTAAAAGCTCACAGTTATTGGGGATGTTAAGTATTAGAGTAGGTATAATATTATGGAAAAGCAGAGGAGAGATCATTAATTTTGGCTTGATGGATCCAAAATTACTAGGCTTCAAAAGACTGAGTAGGGGTTAGCAAACTTTTTGTAAAGGGCCGTATAGTAAATATTTTAGGCTTTGCAGGCCACATGGTCTCTATTGCAACTACTATGCTGTTATAGTGCAAAACCATTATATAAATGAATGAGCATGGCTGCGTTGCAATAAAAAAAAAAGTGATTTACCAAAATAAATGGATTTGGCCTACAGGCTGTAGTTTGCTGATCCTTAAGTTAAGTGATCCAGCAAAAGAGTTGGTTGGAGGGAACAGGCAAAGAGTTAGAATAAGAAAAGGTATAGAAGTTCAAATGATATAGTCTGAAAATATTCAGCAATCTAATATCATTATAATATAGAATGGGGGTTGGAAGTAGGACTGGAAATATAAATTATGACCTCTATAAGGAGGAAAGTATGCACCTTTGAAGTTCTTTTTAAATGGATGATAAGCATGATCAGATAAGTTTGCTTATTTTTATTTTGAACATCTGCTGTTGGTTCAGGTTTGAGGGATTTTTTTTGTTTTTAATAGTTTTTAAGAAGCTTAAATTGAAGAAGCCCTTTTAAGTCAAAATGGGGAAAGTGAGCATTCTCCACATCAATATATTAAGATATTGGATTGCTGAAGTCCTCTGAAATGGCACCCTTCTTTTCTAATTGGACCTTGAACAACTTGAAAAATGAGAAAGATACAAGCCAAAATGTCACTTCTATTATACTGATAGAGACCAGGCTAGAGGAGTAGCTAGGTGGGAGAGTCAGATGGTCTGGCAGAGACCAACTTATTCACTCAGTGCTAGGTATGCTAGGGATGCAGAGCAGAAAGTGAGCTCTCTGCAGGTACAGAATCTCAACAGCTCACTACCAAGGGGAAAAAGAGGAGAACTGAGCTCTGTCTACCCAGTTTTTCTTCCCCAAACCACCAATCAGACCATTCACTTTATTTCCCTACGGTGAAGAGAAGCTCAAATAGGGCTTATAAAGCATCCTTCCTCATGGGAACAAGGAGCAAGGAAAAGGTTTTCTCTGACAAGCAAGGCTCATTTTTGCAGAGTTGGAATAAGTGTACTGGAAGCAGTAGAACTGTTATACTGAAAATAAGTCAAACTTCCATATTCTGGATATTTTTAATGCTAGTGTTTGAAACAACCATATTTCTTAAACTCTTAAAATTGGTATTTTTTTTTTAAATGAACTGGATTTTCTAAAGCCAATTTAAGATACTGAAATAAAATGGATGTTTGGCTAAAAAAGAAAGACAAGAGTTTTTTCTTTATCAATTTTCAACTGACTTTTAAATTTAGAAGGAATTAGTATGAAAGTCTTTTTAAGTAGAAAGAACAGATACTTTGACGAATAGATTATCCTTTTAATTAGCTCTGATTTTGGGTGCCTATGCAGTTTATTCACTTGTATTTCTTTCTTTAAAATGTCATCAGTTGTTCTTCCTGTCCTTTCCCTTCCCTTCTTGAACAATTCAGAACAATTCACTGGGTGGGGTACGTGGGATGGGGAGCACGTCATCTTGGAAGAGTGGGATTTCAGAGCCTGACGGGTGAGGAAGGTCCCCATGTGGGTTGATGGTGTAGTGAGGGACAAGGAGCAGTCTGCACAGGAGTCTGCACAGGAGGGCATACTGGTACAAGTTGTCAAAGCCCAAGCAGGGTCGCTGTGATCTCTGTGGAGGAGGGTAGGCTGGTATGAGGGTAGCTTGGCTGGCCTCAGCGAGGGGTGTCCAGACCTGAACAGGGTAAGAGAATGAGAAGGGAATCTCCTGGGGGATGGGGAGACTGTTAGGGTGTAGAAAGGCATCCCCGTGTAGGAGGGTAGCTTGCTGTGGGTGTACTGAGGCTTACTCAAGTGGACTGAGGTTGAAGTCCATGCATGGCAGCTTCCAAAAGCAAGATGTTAGAGCCTAAGGGTGCTGAGCAGGGTAAAGAGGATATTCTTATAGGAGGGGAGCCAGGCATGAGGACTAGGGGCCGGAATAAGGTGAGGAGGTTATACACTTGGAGGAGGCTTGGAGTGTTGGGCCAGAGAAGGGGGTGGTGAGGAGAGCGTCCACGTGGGGAAGTGTAGGCAACCACATGGGAGATTTGTTACATATAGGGAGACTAGTCAAATAAGTAACTATTAAGGATAATGGGAGCCATGCCTCTCACTGTCTGAGAAGTTTTACAAAAATGAAAGTGGAGAAAACTAGAATGCTGTTTGTAGTGTTGGGTTGGAAATGAGATTTTGGCATGAACTCATGGTTTTAATTTTAGATAGATAGATAGGCAGACAGACAGACAGACAGATACAGAAATAGAGAATTAAATTTGCATAAGTATGCAGTTGACTCTTGAACAATGTGGGAGTTAGGAATGCTGACCCCTTGTGCAATCCAAAATCCATATGTAACTTTCAACTCCCCAAAAACTTAACTACAAATAGCTTACTAGTAACTGGAAGCCTTACCAATAACAGTCAATTGAGATGTATTTTGTATGTTATATGTATTACATACTGTACTATTACAATAAAATAAGCTAGAGGAAAATGTTATTAAGAAAATCATAAGGAAGAAAAAATACGTTTATAGCATTTATTGAAAAAAATCCACATACAAGTGGACCCACACAGCTCAAACGTCTGTTGTCCAAGGGTCAACTGTATACAGCATACTCTATATGTCACTGAGAAGGGGCCTAGGAGCAGTGACACCTTAAAAGCAGTGAGCATAATGTATCATTGTTAATCTCCTGGTTTTAATGATTGTATTTGTAAGAGAATGTCTTTGTAGAAAATACTTTTTAAATAATTCAGGGATAATGGGACATGATGTAGGCCATTTACCCTCAAATGGTTGGAAAAATAAAAGTCCTTATCATACTTAAAACATTTGGTAAATGTAAGATTGTTACTAAATAAAAATGAACATTTATAAGCAGTATCATTAGTCGAAATATTACGTTTTCTTAAATTAGTCACTTTCAGCCCTTGAAACCATAGAGTAATACATAAATTGTCTTCAGATTTTTCAACACTAAAAATTGCCCTTTGAAATGATATTAAAGATAGTATTAACTGAAATAATGATAGCTTGTATTTACTGAGTGGTTAATCTTGTGCCAGTCATTATGCTAAGCTTTTATGTGTATTAATCACATGTGAAATAGTACAGTTTTTATCTACATTTTGTAGATGAGAAAACTGAGGCTTAGAGACCCTGACTTGCCCAAGACTTTCCATCTAGGAAATAGGAAAGTAGAATTCACATCCAGGTCTGTATTACCCATTTGGTTGATCCCGGTTAAAAAGTTAGCAAGTCCGATCCTTCTTGATCAGATAGTTGTGTCTCCAACTATAGTTTTCTGTTTTATTTCAGAACCTTGAATTCAAGGGTAGGGAAAAGTATTCTGGGTTTAGACTCCCTCGGTCTTTTGTTCTTGGCCTAGAATGAGAGAGATTGGGAGTTTCTGTATTTGAATGCACATTTCAGAATTAAGGGTTCCCTTGAGATAGGTTAGTCAGGGAATAATATCTGCAAATTTCTTTCATGCTCATTACAATTGGGAATGGCGGGTGGTGAGAGCATGGAGTTAGGCAAGGATTTTCCCCAGCACAGATTGTCAATTTTTTATGAATATAATCTGGATATAAAGTTGCCTTCTACCCTAATTCCAAGAGTTATGGCCATTAACGTTCCATGTCTTCTTAAATTTTCTCGAGAATGGCAAATGGTGAAGTGGAATATAGCTAATGAAAATCTATTTCATTTTGACTGTCCTTTGCCTGTGTTCTCCTACACCCATTATCAAATGAACTCAAAAAGAGTCTGGAGGCTTTGGCTGGAAATAAATGATAAAGATTTATTCAAGGGTCTTAGGGTTTGCAAACCGGAAACACCACTAGGCAGTAAACAGAGTGTTCCAAAGAAGAAAGAAAAGCTGAGGGTTCTTAGAGTAAATAGATTCTTGAGAAGATTCAGTCTTGCCTTCTTAGCCTCTGGATTGGTCCAAGATGGTCATCTTCTAGATGACAGGTGGTCTGAATAATGGAAATCAGGTTGTCTGGGTATGTGAACATTCTTTTCTTAGTCCTTCAGGGCAGGGACCCCCAACCCCTGGGCCATGGACTGGTACCAGTGTGTGGCCTGTCAGGAACCGGGCCACACAGTAGGAGGTGAGCGGCGGGTGAGCGGGCGAAGCTCCATCTGTATTTGCATCCGCTCCCCAGCGCTAGCATCACCACCTCAACTCCACCTCAGATCATCAGGCATTAGATTCTCATAGGAGCACCGGTCCCTGGTGCCAAAAAGATTCGGGACTGCTGCTTCAGGAGGTAACCAGAGGGTCATCTGGAGGTTTGATGTATATTCAGGCACTGATGTAGGACTGGAAAGTTCAAAAGATTAAGTTCCCAGGCTAGTTAAAACAAGAATAGTAGAATCCTTTCCTGAACATACTTGATTTTAGTAATTGAGCAGCTTAACTATACTGACGCCATTTTACTTCTTCACTTTATTTTTCACCATTTAGAATATAAGTAGTGCCCTGGTAAAATTTGTATTTTTTAAAAACACACCAATATTATGGTATCAGCCTAATCATTGCCTGTTTTTTCTCTTTTGCCTTATATCTTGACCTTTTAATATTTCTATTCTGATGTAAGTGTAACTCAGAAATAGGGTAGAATTTCCCTATGTGTATACATTAACTTACTTATCTAACTTGCTATGTTACATAAGTAACTTCACTCTTTTTATCAGTCTGAACCCACAGATCCTTTTCTCCTCTCACAGTTTTTGTTGACCCACTCATTCTTTCCACCCTTCTAAAATTGCCCCTTTATTTTATTTCAATAATAATGGGATTTTTGTGGTTGAAGGAACCATGGCAGTCCTCTAGAGTCCTTCTGTGCATCTCTCTTTTCCCTCATAATTTTTTTTTTCAGTAAATATCTATGGGCCAGGCATTGTGCTAGGGGGCTTAATGCATTGAATTGTCTTCTTGAAGCATGATCTTGTAAGGTAGACAAGGCTATCTTACTATACAGTATGATAAATGCTATAATAGAGGCAGATATAATATTAAAGTTGTGGCACAAAGGAGAGGAATGATCAGGTGTCCTTGTATGGGTCTGTGAATGGTCGTTGGATGATTGTGGGACATAAGAAGAAAAAAGAGAAATAGAAGTTGAATCATGGAGACACTTCTAAGCAAAATACAATAGTCATTACCATTATTTTTTAGTAATTTTTACTGTGGATTATGCATTAAGTGCTTACACTAGAATTCATTTGATTTTCACACCAGTCGTATAAATAGGAACTATTTTTATCATTCCCACTTTATAGATGGGGAAATTAAGTAACTCATAGGTAGAGGAAAACCATTGAAGGGTTTTAAGCATGGGAGTGACATAGGTTAATTTTTGGTTTTATAAGATTACTCTGCCAGGAGAGTAATAGAATAGAACAGGCAAATCAATCAAGAGGTTGTCAAGATAGCCCAACGAAGAAATTATGAGGGTCTGAAATAAGAGTAGAGGTAGAAATGAGGGAAAAAGAAAGAATTCAAAAGATATGAAGTGTTAACAGATTTTAGTCATTGTTGAGCTAAGGGCATACAGAAAAAGGAGGAGGAATGGAGAATCATTTCCAGGCTTCTTTTCAGGAGGCCAGATTGAATTATAGGACAGTTATCCAAGATAGAATGTAGAGCAGCATATTTTTATATTAGAGGTAGTGGTCAGTATTTAGGCTTATTAGTACCTAGGACCAGCACATGAGGGTTTGCTAGCTTGCCTTAAAACCAGTTGTTGCAAGAATAAGCACAGTAAGACCTCTAAGGAAACCAAGACCTCTAAGGAAACCAGAACTTCTAAGGAAACCAAGACTTTTAAGGAAACCAGTCATAGAATGGAATTCCTGTGATTGGTCATTATATAAATTCTGAGCTTTATAGTTCCAGGACTCTTTCTGCAACAATGATGTGGCACCTCTGCATTCCTGCATTCTTAACATTTGAAGGTCCGGGGTGGTTTTGAACCCTGATTATCATCTGTGTGTGGTGGTTATTTTGTTATTTTTCCCCCCAATTTTTTCTCCCTTATCATCTGTCTGAAAAATTTAGCCTAGTTAGACTAAGTAATTTTGTTTTGCATTTTTTGTTATGTGAATAATTTTATAATAAATGTAAGTAATTTGGAAAGACTCCCCCAAGTCAGCTTCACTCTGTTGAAGTTGGTAGAATGCATGTAAACATAGCTCACTGTAGGTTTTAGACTCTCGTAGCTTTGACATACAATGGTTCCATCTTTACACTTCCTTGATCTTCATTTTTTCTATCTCCTCCCAGTGACTAGCCTATCTCAATATTTGATTTACTTGATCTCTTTCCACTAGTATATCTTTCAGGTAGCCTAAATATGACATATCTATAGCTGAACTCTTGATCTCCCTCTGCCAAATACCAAATATGTTCCTCTGATATTCTTCATCTTAGTATATCTCGTTTTACAAGTTGGAGACCTGGAAGTCATCTTTCACCTATCCTCCTGCTCATCTCCTGTTTCCAGCCCACCAATTATTGATTGTGCTTCCAAATATATCTTAAATCCACCCCTTTTCATCCATTTCCAAAGATTCTAAGTCAATCTTACTTTTTTGCCTGGGCGACTTTAAAAATTCTTAGTGGTTTCTCATCTTCTGCTCTGATTCTTCCTTAATCATCTGTGTTGCAAACAAAGATCAGATGAAATATTTGCTCTACTCTCAACCCAACAACGATTTCCTTTTACACCGGAAACAAATGATTGAAAGTATAATGTGTTCTGTTTTTTGGAAAACTATTATAGCATCGCTAAAAGTTGCAATGTGGCAGAAACCATGGGGCACAAAAATTGGCTGAAGGCCAAATTGTGAATTTAAAAAAAATATATTGTCCTAAAGAATTAGTCCTTATTCTGATATTTAACTGGGATTCAATTGACATTTTTGTTAGCTTGTTTTAAAGTGGGTGGATTCACAGGAATGCCATATTACACATTCCATTCAGTGAATTTACTGTTGCAATTCTCTGTTTTATACCAACCCCAGCAAACTATGATTACTTTTTTTCTTTGGGGAAATCAAAAGCAGCTTTCCCAGGACAATATTTGAAAACTTGGGCATAATTTGTAAAAATCATTATGAGAAATTTCAAATACATGTAAAAGTAGAAGAAAGCACAATAAATCTCCATATTCCTGTGACCCAACTTTAACAGTATTACAGAGTCTAGCCTAACTTTTAGTATTTTCAATCAGAATAAAAAATTTTATATGTTGGTTGTCTAAACGCTGTAATCCATTCCATGTTCTGATATGAATAAACCCAGATTACACGTTTTGTTGTAGTAGTTGTGGATTTATGCCAGGGTTGTGAAAAATGTCATGACATTCGTGATATTTTACTGCTTGCTCTTAGGCTTAATATAAGCTATTTTTGGTTGTATATGGTATGGTTATAAACCAAAAAAAGTTGAGCGCCAGACCTCAGAAGCTTACTCTTTAGTTCTTTATTCCTCTTTCTCCCCACCCCTTACCTCCCTCTCTTCCACTTTTCTCACTCTCTCCCATTTTTGTGCTCTACATGTTGAATAGTTCTGAAACCAATAAGAAACCATTGCTGCTTAAGTCTTGGATCTGTCTGACATTTTATGTTCTTCAAGCAAACCAAAAAAGCTACTGCTTGTTGATAGACTCACTGCATGTGCTCAAGAGCAGTTCATTGTTTTGTTTTGTTTTGTTTTTTTAATTTTATTTTATTATTAGTTTCAAGTATACATACAGTACATTGATTAGATATTTATATAGTTTATAAAACAATTCCCCTGATTGCTCTTTCTCTCTGTTTCTGTACCTAGCCATTGCATTCATGCTAACTGCATTCCCTATGCCGTGCTCCCCATCCCCCATGACCATCTATCAACTACTGATTTGTAGTTCAATGTTTTTTAATCTTTTAGACACAATGAATTAATAGTGATATAAGTAATATATCAAAATCCTCAGATCATTCATCTTATTTGGTGGTTGTTGAAATAACACTAACTTACACAGAATGTTTTCACATTAGTGTTATAATATTTGTAAGCGCTGGTAGTAATTTGGTATGTACTTATATCTTGGGTGTTTATTAAAAATCCACACCAAATTAATTTATGACTTGGAAAAATCTGAATTTAGGAGATATGGATGGATGGATATAGAGATATAGATACATACATATGTGTATAATTTGTCTTTAATAATAACAACTGTGATGATTCCAGGAGGCTATTTTAAAAAATAAGTAATTTTAATGAACAATTAAAGAATATTCTTTTACCATGTGTGTGCTTAAAGTTACAATTATATAAAAAGTATTAAATTGAGATTCTGTAGTAAATTCTAAGTTTGGGATACCTTATATTCTCGTTGTCACTTACTAACTTTGTAACATTGAGAAAATTATAAGCTGTTCTCTCAAATGTTCCACATAGATTTTCTTTTTTAAAATTTATTTTTCAATTATAGCTGACATACAACATATTAGTTTCAGGTGTACACCATAGTGATTAGACATGTGTATGCCTTATGAATTGATCGCCCTTATAAGTCTAATACCCATGTGGCACCATACATAGTTATTACAATATTATCGACTATTCCTTATGCTATGCTTTATATCCTCATATGACTTATACCTGGCTATTTGTGCTTAATCTCTTTCACCTTTTTCACTCATTCCCTCATCCCCCTCCTATCTGGCAACAATAAATTTATTCTCTATATCTATGAATTTGTTTCTGTTCATTTATTTTGTTTTTTAGATTCCACATGTAAGCTATATCGTATGGTATTTGTTTTTATCTGTCTGATTTATTTCACTTAGCATAATACTCTCTAGGTCCATCTATGTTGTCACAAATGGCATAATTTCATTCTTTTTATTGTCAAGTGATACCTCATCATGTATATATATACCACATCTTTATTCATCTACTGATGGGCACTTAGGTTGCTTCTGTATCTTGACTACTGTAAATAATGCTTCAATGAACATAGAGGTACATATAGCTTTTTGAACTAGTGTTTTGGATTTTTTCAGATAAATACTCGGAAGCAGAATTGCTGGGTCATATGGTAATTCTATGTTTCATTTTTTTGAGGAACGTGCATACTGTTTTCTGTAGTGTTGCCCCAATTTACAATCCCAGCAACAGTGCACAAGGGTTCCCTTTTCTCTACATCTTCGGCAACACATGCCATTTGTTGATTTACCGATGATAGCCATTCTGATAGGTGTGAGGTGATATCTCATTGTGGTTTTAATTTTAATTTTTCTGATGAGTCTTACTGCCAAAACAATCTACAGATTCAGTGCAATCCCTGTCAAAATACCAGTGGCATTTTCTATAGAACTAGAACAAAAAATCAAAAAATTTATATGGAACCACAAAAGATCCTGAATAGCCAAATCACTACTGAGAAAGAAGAACAAAGTTGGAGGTATCGTGCTATCTGGTATCAACCTGTACTACAAGGCTATAATAATCAAAACATCATGGTAATGACATGAAAACAGACACACAGATCAATGGAACAGGATAGAGAGCCCAGAAATAAATCCACACTTACACGTCAATTAATCTGTAACAAAAGAGGCAAGGATATACAGTGTGGTAAAGACCATCTCTTCAATAAATGGTTTTCGGACTGGACAGCTACATGCAAAAAAATGAAAGTAGGCTACTTTCTTAAACCATATACAGAGATAAACTCAAACGAAAAGACAACCTGCTGAATGGGGGAAGATATTCACCAATGATACATTTGATAAAAGGTTAATGTCCACAATATATAAGGAACACATACAACTTAACACCGAATAATAATAGTAATAATAATAATAATGAGGCGATTAAAAAATGGGTAGAAGCTGACATTAATATGGCCAGCAGACATGTGAAAAGATGCTCAACATCACTAATCACTGATTTTCATATCAGTGCTTTTTTAAAATTCTTCCTTTCTCTATTCTGTACCTCTCTGCAAGATTTGTTGACAATCTCTTGGCATCTTCTCTCTCTCTCTCTCTCTCTCTCTCTCTCTCTCTCTCTCTCTCTCTCTCTCTCTCTCTCTCTCTCTCTCTCTCTCTCTCTCTCTCTCTCTCTCAAATGTGATCATATTACTCTGCGTAAAAATCTCCGTTAGTTCCTCACTGGTCTTAGGATACAGTATAAATTCATAATATGACTCTGTCATTCTACCTTGGCCACTGCTATCAATAGCACAGTAATAGAATAGTAGTAATTACAGCTAATTTACTGAACATGCATACTTGTGCCAGGTATGGGCTGTGCATGTATGCTATCTTTTAATCCTCACAATAATCTTGAGTGTGGGTATTGTAGTTAGCATTTTATATCAGAGTCACAGTGAACTCATTTTGGATCCTCAGGCACTGTTCCTCTGGGCTTTTGCATATTAGTTTTGTCCTTCTGAATTATCAAGAACTGCTATTCATTGCTTCTTTTTGTAAACTTTTAAAAAAGTATACATAGAAAAAAGTATACAGATCATAAACTTATACTTCAGTGAACAAAGTTAACCTGTTCTTGTAACCACCACCAGCTCAAGAAATAGAACCCCCAGAAATCCTCTTGGATCCCCTCTCAATCACTAATTTCTCCCTTCTCTCCAAATGTGGATAATATTCTGACTTCTAAACACCAAAGATTATTTTTACCTGTTTTGGGAAACTTTATTTAAATGGAATTATATAGCATTTATTCTTTTGTGTCTAGTTTCTTTAATGCAGCATATGTTTGTGAGACTCATTCATGTGGTTGCCTGTAAATATAGTTTATTTTCCTTGCTTTATGATATTCTAATATGTAAAAATGCCACAGCTTTTTTTATCTGTTCTTGTTTTGAATGGTATTTGAGTTGTTTCCAGTTTACATTATTACAAACAATACAACTAATATTCTGACACATTATACATTTTTAATTTTTATTCAACTTCTAGAATATTTTTCGACTTTATTTTAGCTAATTAAACTTCACTTTTTCTACAAATCCTTTTCTAGCCTCTCCGGGTTTGGATTTGGTGCCCTTCTGTGTACACTGATGTCACTTTCCTTTTTTTATCATAAACATTTATGCTGTATTTCCCACCAAGTTCACTGTGTGCATGTGTGTGTGCTTATATAAAGATGAAACCGTTTTCTCCTTCCCTGTCATCTTGGCACCCAACTAGTACTTAAATAATTGTTGAGTGAATGAGTTTTTTCAAACATTCACTCTTTCATTGCTAAAAATAAACATAAGCATAAATATAATGGAAATTGGGAAATACACTTTCTGTTTTATTCTCTTCAGATGTGCAGTTACCTTAAAATTGTTATCAAGTTATGTTAACATTTTGTAATTTGTTCGGTATCTGTGTCATCTCTTTTGTACTTTTGTGCTACCATACAGCTAGCGCGTAAAATGTTTTTGGAATCTTTTAATAATTCATGGCACATTTTATAATATTTTTGTGGCAAATAATATTATTTTTATTTTGAGGATGGTGTTGAGTTTTGGAAATAGCCAAAAGACATTTGGAGCCAAGAGGGAATTTTATGAATGATAAACTATATAAAAAATGGTTGATACATAAACTCTCCTCCCCACCCTCATCCCTTTGTGGCTTTAAAAGTTTTTTCTTTTTATAGAATTAAATCCCTGAATTTAGGTAGAGTTAAGCCACTGAGATAAGCCAGAGTTTATAGTACATTGTGCTTTTGAGTTTCTTGTGCCTTAAAAACTGGCTACTTTTGCAGGTTAATCTACTTGAGTATAATTTACTTTGTAAGAGTGTTCTCTTTTTCATTTTTAGCCTTTTTCAGCATGAATTTGTCTTTTCTGAAATTAAAATTTTCATCCTTGCTTTAACTATCTTTCCCATTACTAACACTCATTCCCTTCACCCCCTATTAAATAATAATGATCACGTGCTTCCTACTATCTTATTTCTCGCACTGTCGCTTAGGCTTGATCTCTCTATTCTTGCTCCTGTCAGGCATTCTATGTAATGTTTATTGATCTTGTCTGTTGTTTTGTCTTTCTTCCTCAGTAAAGTCTGAGCTTAAATCAGGTGTTTAACGAAAATGTTTTTTGAATATATGAAGACTGTCACCTGTTTTAGTCTTCTCTAAAGCACTCTCCCACAAATGTTTATATTTACATTAGTTATATTATTATTTAAAAACTCTTTTACCACTTTATTGGAAAAAGGTAGTCCTCCTTCAGCCAAATCCACTGTCTGTCAAGCCATGAAATTCAACTACATTTATTAGGCAAATCACTGTTACAAGTCCTGGGGGATAATACAAAGGTAATAATAATTGTCCGTGTTGTCAAATAGTTAAACGTCTAGCTCCCTTTCCTCAAAAAAAAAGAAAGAAAAGGAAAGGAAAGGAAAATGTCTCAATTAGGATGTGAACATACTTGGAGAATGTGATGCTGATAACAAAGAATTCTGACAAGATTGGAAGAGTCTTTGTGAGGTCGTTTATGCACTACTTGTAGTATACCAGTCTGGGTATATTACACATGAATAAACTGCTTCTTTATTTGGTTAATTTTTTAGTTTGTAAAGCTGAAAGAAAATGTTTTAGTTAGTTTGGCAGACAGGACACTTGACAGGTGAACAAAGGTGGGAAAAGGCATTTCAGATGGATGTGCAAAAGCGCAGATGTGTAAACAACGTAATGGGTTAGTGGTTTCTTAGTGGCAAGTAATTTACTTATGACAGAGTGATATAAAATGAGTTTGGACAATAGGCAGGGGCTAGATCAGGGAAAGCTGTGCATGCTGTCTTAGAACATTGTAATTCATCTTGTAAGCCCAAAAGACCCATTGGAGAGTTTTAAGCAGAATTAGTATTGTCTTCTGCTGTTTTAAATGGTGAAAGTTGATTAGAACAATGATTCCAATATCCATTATTAAGAGCCCTTGGTAATTAGAGATACTCTAGTGAACTTCATGTTTTCTGTACTGAGAATAATGTTTCGTAGAATTGAATCTTTAAGGTAACAGATTTATAGTTTGGAATTACAAAACTTTTTTCGATTTATGAATAGATTATATCATGCCTCTAAAAAATTTACAGAGTAGTATATATCCAAGTACCTTCTATCTTAAGGAATAAAACATGGCAGATAAAACTGAAATTCTCATCCATTGTTTGCCAGTGTCATTTCATTTCCTCCAATTTGGAGGTATAGAATTTTCTCTTGGTGTCAGTCTCCTATAAAGCATTCATAGTCTGCTTTCTTATAAGTTATTTTTGTGTAAGAATCAGATATAATTTATGTACTAGGTGTTTTTCATAAAAGTTGCATATTGCATTTTTTAGTTTGATTTTAAATGCTCAAAAAAGCTTCTGTCTAAATTGTTTTTTCCTAAAGCATATTATTACCCCATATTTTGTCTTTTCATTGTCTATAAATCTAGTTGTTTAACATATTAGGTTTGCTTAAAATGAGGCATTATTAGTGTTATAAGATATGAATATTCTAGAATTACAACTTTTTAGGAGCAACTTACAAACTTAGTAAAAAGATAAAGGAAAATAATGTGGACACAGCCCGATCATAATGTATTTCCACAATTCGTGCCTGTAAACTCAGGTAGGAGTAAAATCTGGTTCTGATACCTGAATTATATATTTCCAGTTTCCAAAAGTGACTAAGAAGATTTAAATACAATGAAATAATTACTCTAGCCTCAAATCAACTGTATTTGTCTCGAACAGGGTAACCGTTTATTTTCTACATATGGTTTTTCCTCAGTAATTCTTCTTGACTAGTTTAGTTTGCACTTGTTATATAAGTGTATATTAGAAAAAGAGGTGGATAATTAAGGTATTTCTTGGGGTTTTCTCTTTTAACATCTATTCAGACATGTTGATCCAGTTCCTTAATGCTGAGTTTTGAACCAAACTTGGCACTACTGACATTTTGGGTTGGACAGGTCTTTGTCGTGGGGAGTTGTCCTGTGCATTGTAGGATGTTAAGCAGCATACTTGACCAGTAGTTCCATTTATACGCTCACGTTTGGGGATTACAGAGACTTCACAAGCATGTAATAGTGACACTTTTATCAATAGAGGCACTGCAATCCTTAAGTCAAAGTGGAAAATACATTTGACGTATGCTTACAGAAAGAACAGAAGAGTAAGAAATGACTTAAGGGGCAGTGATTAAATTGAAACTAAAACGTGTTAAGAAATAAGAAAAGCTCTAAACTACGCAAAACACAAATGTAGGTTCTTCCTAGAACAAGATAGGATACAAATAAATGGCCATGAATTTCAGAATGATACTTGATGTGAAGATAACTATTAATAACCAGAAGTTTTGACCTACACATTGAGCTGTGTTCTAAAAGCTGTTTTGAAAATGAATGGCTTTGGTCTCAGAGTGAGATTTTTCCCCCAAACATTTATTTGGCAAATAAATTCGAGTGCCTAACGTGGGCCAGACACTAAGGCTAGCATAGCAGACAAGATGACATGGT
The DNA here is from genome assembly GCA_028627145.1 of Eidolon dupreanum. NCBI lineage: Eukaryota > Metazoa > Chordata > Mammalia > Chiroptera > Pteropodidae > Eidolon > Eidolon dupreanum. The sequence goes on from CM053513.1 coordinate 84,355,062, forward strand.
TCCTTCCTTCTTGGAGCTTATGATTTTGTGGCATTTATCAAATGAAAATATCAAATCCATATTTGTTATGTGATTTTTTTACTCCCTGCTATTTTTTTACTTCCTCTAGTTTGAGTTGAGGGCAGAATTCCTGTCTCTTCTTACTCACCAATTTATCCCAGCTGGTAGACACACAAATATTTGTTAAATGAATAATTGATTAGTTGAGAAGAGACATTAAAAATTACACATGATTAATTAGAATTATGGTAAGTGCTCCAAAAGGAACAATGCAAGGTATTATGTAATATAAAGTGCATAGCAGTAGGTCTGTTCTAGTCTCAGTATAAATTAGATTAGATAAAGCTTTTAAATTGAGGCAGTGATTCTTTTCTTTCCCCAGCTTTATTGGTGCATAATTGACCAAAAAAATGTATATATTTAAAGTGTATGACGTGATGATGATTTGACGTGTCTTTACTTTTGTGCAGTGATTACCACAGTCAGGTTAATTAACATATCCGTCACCTTACAGTTACTTTGTGTGTTTGATGAGAAAGCTTTAAATGTATTCTTAGCAAATTTCAAGTACATAACATAGTGTTACAAACTATAGTCACCATATTGTATATTAGATCCCTAGAGCTTGTTCATCTTATAACGAAAGGCTTGTATTCTTTGAGTAGCATCTCCCCATGTTCCATATCCCACAGCCCCAGGTAACTACCATTCTCTCTGTTTCTTTGAGTTAGACTTTTTTTTTGTTTTTCACAGTCTACATGTAAGTGAGATCATATGTAGTACTTGTCTTTCTCTGGCTAATTTCACTTAGCAAAATGTCTTCTAGATTCATCCATGTTGTTGGAAATAGCAAGATTTCCTTCTTTCTCGCGGCTGAGAAATATTTCATTGTCTCTATATATCACATCTTCTTTATCCATTCATCCATCTATGAACACTTAGGTAATTTCCATGCCTTGGCTGTTGTACATAATGCTACAGTGAGCGTGGGGTTGCAGATATCTTTTTGAGATACTGATTTTGTTGTTTTTCAGATGGATGTCCACAAATGGAATTGCTGGATCATGTGGCAGTTTATTGTTAATTTTTTGAGGAACCTCCCTGTTGTTTTCCATAGTGGCTCCACCAATTTACTTTCTCACCACAATGCTTTTTTGTCCACATCTTGGCCATCACTTGCTATCTCTTGTCTTTTTGATGATAGCTATCCTACCAGGTGTGAGATGAAGTCTCATTGTGCTTTTGATTGCATTTTTCTGATCAGCAACTTTTCATGAACCTGTTGGCCATTATGTGTCTTCTTTGGGAAAACGTTTGTTGAGTTGCTCTGCCCATTTTTTTAAATTGGATTGTTTGGTTTTTGCTACTGAGTTGAATCAGTTCCTTATATATTTTTGGATGTTAACCGAATACATGGTTGCAAATATTTTCCGTAGGTTGCCTATTCATTTTGTTGATGGTTTTCTTTGCTGTGCAGAAGTTCTTTAGTTTGATGTAGTCCCACATGTTTATTTTTACTTTTGTTGCTTGTGCTTTTGGTATCTTCTCCAAAAAAATCATTGCCAAGACCAATGTCAAGAAGCTTCTTCCTTGTGTTTTTTTTTGCTAAGAGTTTTACAGTTTCAGTGATTCTTAAAACCAAGATTTTAAGAATTAGTAGAATTTATCCAGATTTCGGGGGGTGGGGCAAATGGGGGTTGGAATATATATAGTAGGTTGAAGGAACAGCTTTCTGTGGATGCCTGAGGTGGGATACAGTGTGACATTTATTAGGATTTGATTGATGGCAAGAGTAGGGGCTAGGGATTAGCATAGTACCTGATGACATAACTTCTATTACATACTGAAATACTGAATATTTGTAGTTAATATCATTACAACATTAATTAAAACACAAAAACTTTTAAATGGTAATTTTGAAATATTTTGATTCTGATAATTGATGTAGAACTGTTTCAGTTAATTAGAAATGGATTCCATCTTCAATTTATGTACCAATGATCTCTAAGTCTGTGTTTCTACCTCTGGATGTTTTCATTTAATTTATGCCCATATATCTAAGTTAGTCTATCCAAAAGTGTGTCCCTTTTATGCCTACCAATCATATAAACCAAAAATCAAAAAAAAAAGAAAGAAAAAAAAAAACTTCATGGATTTCCTGTCTCAGTGAAATCTTTACTTTTCTCACTCCCACCTAAAAATAATGAAACTGGCATCATTTAACCATTATTCCATTTAATAGTATTATATAACTCAAAGCCATTCAGTTTCTTTTAGGTAAACGTCTACTGCCTAAATTTATGTTCTTTTTTCTCTCTGCTGGATTTCTGCCAGCTTTCTAACCGTTCTTTTTTTTTTTTTTTCCCTCATTTAAGTCTACCATTGCTACTTGAGTCATCTTTTCTGAACACAAAGCTAATCCTGTCTCTTGACTACTTAAAGGCCCGCCATTGCTTATTCTGGCTTTTAGGTTAAAAATTAACTACTTAGGAAAAAAAAAATGGCTAGGCCTTTAGGGTCTGTGTTGTGTGCATCTCCCCAGCCCTTTATACTGCCCTTTCTTCACATCACATTCTTTATCTTTGCACACTTTTTCAATTTCTAGACATGGCTGTTCAAATTTAAATAAAACTAAATAAAATTAAATATCAGTTTCTCAAGTTCTGTATTGGATAGCGCAGATACAGATAATTTCTGTCATTATGCAGGTTATATTAGGTAGTACTGTTCTTGAGTATGTTAAGGTCTTTTTTCTCTATGGTCTTTATATATGATGCTCTTCTTTCTAAATGAGTAACATGCCCTTCCTTGTTTTGCCTAGCTAACTATCATTCTTCCATTAAGACTTAGTTTGGGCGTCATCATTTCTGGAAAACCTTCCATGACACCATCTTTTCCTATCACCTCCAACCCTAAAGTCTGAACATTTGCCTTTTTCCTTTATATCTATTGCATTTAAATCCAGGAATCAGTGTTTAATAATGAGAATCTAGCAGTTATGAAGTATTGACATTTTGTATAAATTACTCTATAGTTTTATATTAAGTATAGATGGATTTACCACCATGGAAGTAAAGATACATTTAAATGGACTTAATCATCTAAGTACTGACTGAAGAAGCACTTCATCAGGCATTCGATTCTCATAGGAGTACTGGTACCTGGTGCCAAAAAGGTTGGGGACCTCTGCATTATAATTGTGATCCTAAGAAAAGATCAGTTTGTATGTTGTAGAGGTCAGAATTATCAGATTTGCTACTTGAATGATAATTGCATATATTTACTTAGATTTTAAAACATAGGATTGGATCTGTCAACTCGAGAATATGTCTGAAGGTAAGTTTACAAGTAGAACAGCATTGTATCATATGTATTTTCATTAAGAAATTCAGTATTTAATTTGTAGACATCAGGTCAGCTTTAATAATTAGCATTATGGTATGCAGAGTGGAGAATGCAGACACATGGGTATGGACACCTGCCCTCAAGTTTATGCTGTGGTAACTTTGTTATCAACAAGTTTACCTCTGCTCGACTTTCATTACCCACCATTCCATATACCTCACCATCACTTGATATGCTTTACTTCTATGGTCATAAGTTCAGATATACCACTTTTTGACCAGGATAAGGAAAGGTTAGATTTAGCTTTAGTTTAGGCCTTCAGAAGTATTAGTCGGTTAAAAAGAACATTAGAAAGCAAAATGTTGTTGTTGTTGTTGTTGTTGTCGTCGTCGTCGTCATTAAAGATTTCAAGTGTTTGCCCAGGGCTTGTCTTTTGTACTAGGAAAGGGTGATGGACATGTTCTTCTTGCATATTTTTGATAGATTTAGTGACTATTTTCCAAACCTAAGATCTGGATGCATCTTCTAAAAGGAGGTGGGTTTTTTGTTTGGTTTGGGGATTATTAATCTACCTAGAAAAAATGAGGCTCTCATGGGATAGATTTTGATGCCAAGTATTAGAATGACTTTTTATGGTTTATGAAAATAATAGATTTTCAAATATATTTCTGATTTTACATATTCAAATTTGAAAGGTATAACTACCAGAACCCCACTTTTCTGAACTCATTTGAGTTTAACTGCATGCGGGGTTGGAAAGGCTTCATTGATGCAGCTTACATACTTCAGTTGTATGGCACAAATAAGTATAGCAGAGATTTAAAGATAAGCAGATATTAATGAGGAATGTTTTAATTAGGGGCGCTTTCTTAGGAGACCTAGGACTTGGGGTCAGGGAAAAGAAGGTATAGAGAAGAACAAGGAATAGAAATAGACAAAGAAAAAGGAACAAATAGGGTATTTTGGGAATAGAGTTGAGACAGGATAACAATAGTAGAGAATTGACTAGTGGTGAAATAGGATTGGCTAGGCAAAATAGAATAACCAAAAAAATTATTTTCTTAATCTTTCATTTTTAAAAGTATTTCTTCTAATTTTGCTCTAATTTCCACCTATAAATATAGAAGTTGATTTCACCTATCAGAGAAGGAGTAGGATTGTCTGATTAACTCCTCTATAAATATCATACTCGTATGAACATATTACACTGTACTTAGATTTGCCTTCTCATCCTTTTAGTCTCAAAAGCTTCTACACCTTGAAGATAGTTTTTCTATGTGTACTCTGCATCATGCTTTTGCTTTCAAATCATTGTTCTACCTCTGTACAAAGGCTCTTTATTTTAAGGATCGTGAGATTTTTCGTATGCTATGAGCATGCGGACAGCTAAGTCACCTTTCCACATTGTAGTCACTGATAACTTTGATACCTGATTTTTAGTCTTCCATCTTTACCCTGAACCCTGACCACTATTCCTGGTTGACTTTATTTTGTTTAAGGATAACCTGTCAAGTCATCTAACTTCACAGTTCATTTAGTTTTCATTAACAACCTTCGCCTTTCTCTGTTTCAAAAACCATCTCATGCCTTATTTTTAAAAATTGGCGAAGCTTATTAAGTAAATTATAGTACTGTGAGTCCTGACACACAAGACGTTGAATAAACAGCTCCTCAACAATCAAGATATAGAATAGTTTTATCATCTCTAAAAGTTGTTTTTGCTTCTTTGCAGTCATACTAGTAACCATTGGTCTGCTCTTTGACTCTATAGTTTTGCTTTTTTCCAGAGTGTTGTATAAATGGAATCATACAATATGTGCTTTTGAGTCTGACTTGTTTTACTTAACAATATCCACTTGTGATAGATCCATGTTGTTGTATGAATTGGTAGTTTGTTTCTTTTGCTGGGTAGTATTCTATTGCACCATAGTTCGTTTATTTATTCAACAGTGGAAGGACATCAGTTTGATTCCAGTTTGGGATAATCGTAAATGAAACTATGAATACTTGTGTACATGTTTTTATGTGAATGTAGTTTTCACTTCTGTTGGGGAAATACCTAGGAGTGGGATTATTTGATCATGTGGTAGTATATGTTTAACTTAATAGAAACTGTCAAACTGCTTTCCAAAGTTGTGCTATTTTGCATTCATTGTGCAAAAAATTTGAATAGACAGAAAAGAATGGCAGTAAGCACGTGAAAAAATGATCAACATCACTAATATCAAGGAAATGCAAATTAAAACTACAGTGAGATATGATGACTTTAGAAAGGTTTTAAAACCATTAGAATGATTATAAAGAAAAAAAAAAAGAAACACACAATTGACTATACCACGTGGTACTGGGGATGTGAAGCTCCACTGTAACTTTCCTGCATGGTTAGCAAGAATGTAAAATGATAGAGTAACTTTTGGAAGTAGTTTGATTTCATAGAAAGCTAAACATAAACCTACCATATTACTCAGCCATACACTATTGATTATTTACACAATAAAGATTAAAATATATCTGTTAACACTTGAATGGATAAAAAATTCTAGTATATCAATGAAGTGGAATATACTGGGAAATAAAATTACAAAATAATGATATAGGCAACAGTATGGATAAATCTCAAAATCAGTCTACTGAGTGAAAAAGATCAGGCCAAAAGAGATGTAAGAGTCTGTGTTCATGATTCTATGTACACTAAGATTCTATGTTCTTGAAATTCTAGAAAAATATAAACTAGTCAGTAAGTGACCACAAGTATATTAGTGTTTGTGAATGGCGGGGAGAGATGGATTAAAAAAGAACATGAGGATACTTTTAGGAGTGTGAGAAGTATTTTTATCTTGATTTCAGTAATGGCTTTATGGGTGGATGCACATGTTAAAACTCTTCAAGTTGTATATTTTAAACTTGTATAGTTTCCTGTACAAACTTCAGAAGAAAAGATCAGTGAATTTAGAAAATAGCAAGAGAGACCATCCAAAATGAAGAACAGTTAGAAGGAAAAAAGTGGAACAGCTTCAGTGACCTGTGGAATGATATCATATGGTTTAACAATATATAACTGGAATCTCAGAACAAAAAGAGGCCATAGAAAAATTATTTAGAGTTATCCCAGGCAGAGTATACACAAAAGAAAGCTACCCAAGGTAGCTAATAATCAAATTTTGAAAGACAGTGATAAAGAGAAAACCTTAGAAACAGCCAGAGAAAAAGACATGTACAGAGGAACAAAGAGAAGAAAGACTGCAGACGTGTCAGCAACTTTGCCACAAGTAGACAATGGAAGGACATTTTTCAACTGCTGGGATTTAAAGCTGTCAACCTAGAATTCTGTACCCAACAAAATGTTTTTTAAAAATGAAGACATTAATTTTTCTAGAAGAAAAACAATGGTTGAAAGAATTCATTGCTAGCAAACTTTTAGTACAATAAATATTGAAGTAAGTTCTTTAAGCATAAGATCTACACAAAGGAAAAAAAGTGACAGAAATAAATATGTGGATAAATGTAGGAAATACTTTATCCTGTTTTAATTTCTTTAAAATAATCGATCTTTTAAAGTAAAAAGTAATGTACTGTGGAATTTACAACAGATTTAGGTGTAAAATGTATAACCAAGACAGAGGATGGGGGTGGAATATGGGTATATACTGCTTCTATCATTGTATATTGTCATACTATATATAGTATTTGAAGGTAGACTGTGAAAAGTTAAAATGAACATTGTAAACCTTATAGTTAGCACTAAAAATGAAAAGAGATACAGCTAATAAGCTAATAGTGGCGATAAAATAGATGCTAAACAATTCTTATTTAACTCAAAAGAATATTATGGGAGGTAAGATTGGGGGGAAGGAACATATAACAGATGGAACAAATAGGAAACAAATAAGATGGTAGATAATATGCTCAGCCATATGGATCATTACATTACATATTAATGGCCTAAACACTTACATTAAAAAGCAGAAATTTATAGACTGGATAAAGATAGAAGATTCAACTTGTATAATAGCCACAAGAAACTCAATATAAATATAAAGACAGGTTGAAAAGTTAAATGATGGAAAATATTATATAACAAAAATTCTAATCATAAAAAGTTGGTGTGGCTGATATAACATCAGACAAAGTAGACTTCAGATCAAGAAATGGGACTTTAAAACAGGAATAGGATAAAGACGAACATTTTTAATAATGATGAGATTCATGTACTGAAGAGACATAACAATATAAAGTATATATGCACCTAATAACAGTTTCAAAATACGTGAAGCAGAATCTAAAGGAGAAAGATGAGACAGAAAATTAATAGGAATATAGATGACTTAAAGAACACCATCAATCAGGTAAGCCTAAGTGATATTATAGCACACTCCACTCAGTAACTGCAGATACACATTTTTTTCAAATATACACGAAATATTCACCATCATAATAGATCATATACTACCTGTAAACCAAATCTCAAAAAATTAAAATTTATCGTAATCTTACCGTTTTATCATCAAAAGAAATTCAGTCAGAATTCAGTAACAGAAAGACTTCTGGAAAATAACCAAATATTTGGAAATTAAACAACACATTTATAACTTATGTGTAAAACAAGACATAAGAGAAGTTACAGACAGTTTGAGCTGGGTGAAAATGAAAAGACAGTTTATCAGAATTTATGAGGTAGAACTAAGGTAGTTAATAGGGAGAAGGTTATAGCTTTAAATGCTTTTATTAGAAAAGGGCAAAGGTTATAAATCAATGATTTAGCATCTACCTTAAAAACTTAGAAAAATAAATGCAAATGAAACAAAAAATGATTAGAAAGAATATAATAAAGAGGGCAGAAATAAAAAACATAGAAATGGATGGATAATAATAAATATTGTCAAAACCACATGCAGTATTTTGAAAAGATCAGTAAAATTGCTAAATTTGGGGCCAGAGTGATCAATAAAACAAGAGAGGAGATACATAAACTAACATTGGAAATGAAAGAGGGATGTCACTACAGACTCTACAGACATTAAAAGGGTAGTAAGAAAATCTTTTGAACAACTTTATGCAAATAAATACTATGACTTATGAGATACAAATTGCCCAGACTGACTCAATTAATAAATAGACAAGAAGAGTAGTTTTCTATTGATTTAAAAAATTTGATTCATAATTTGAACCTTGCCATAAAGAAAGCTCCCAGATCTGGTTCCTAGTTAATATTACAATATAGAAACTCAGAAAATGGAAAATGACGGCTCACTTCCTAGTTTGCTATATTGGGGTTATCCTACCCTGTTACCATAATGAAATAAAGACATTTTAATAGGTAGGATAGAGGATACTAAAAATCATTAGTCATCAAGAAATTGCAAATTACAACCACTATGAGTTACCCATACACATTCGTTAGAATGGCTGAAATTGAAAGGACAGTGCCGTGTGTTGGTAAGGCTGTGGTACAGCCTGATCTCTCATATTACTGTAAAAGAGTATAGCCATTTAGCAAAAAAAACTGTTTAGTTCCTTAAAATATTAACAACACATCAAAAGAACCTAGCACTCAACCCAGCAATAACACTCTTACATATTTATTCAAGAGAAATGATAACATATATTCACAAAAAATTACACATGAATGTAGATACTAGCTTTCTTTATGATAATGACATATTTAAACCACTCAAATGTCCATCAGCATGAGAATTGATCAACAGTTTGTCCTATATCCACATATGAGAATACATCTCAGCAATTAAAAGAAAGAACTATTGATACATGCAACAACATAAATGAATCTCAAAAACAGTAGAAAAGACAAGTCTAATTTATAATGACAGAAAGTAGATTAGTGTTTCCTTGGGCTTTGGGTTGTTCTGGGAAATTTACTCAAAATGACACAGGGATACCATTTGAATTGATGGGAATATATTCTGTCTTGATTATGTTCTTGGCTAAATAAAAGTATTCATTTATGAAAATTTATTGAACTTTATCCTTAGAATGAATACATAGTATTATGTGAAAATTATATCTCTGTAAAGTTGACATTTAAAAAAAATCAGAGTTTGTCAGTCGATTATACATAGAATTCAAGTGAAATATATGTAGTGAAAGAAATTGACCAAAATGCAGTTAAGAAAAGAGAAAGAGATGTAAAATGTAAAAGAGAACACAACATGGAGTATAAGTGAGAATGACTTAGATACTTTTGATCATAGTCTTAGGGAAGGGTGTTATCATATGCTCACTAAAGGAGGTACTTTAAGTAGAAGGAAAATATTTCTAGATGGATGCTCTGAGATGTAAGTAATGAAAAGCAGAGACAGTGGTAAATATGTGTACAAATATAAAAAAAAAACTAGTGAAGTATACAGAACAATAATGTAAATAGAAAGGAGGTCTAAGTCCTTCCAATATTAAGTCCTGGAAGGGTGGGGAAAGATTTTGATTAACTTTAGACCCATATCCTAATTTCTGGGTTAATCGCAAAAAGAAAAGAAATAGTGCACACTTTTCATACTGAGAGAGGAGGAACAAAAGTGAATGATAAATATTCAGTCAATTCCAAAGTTTGCAAGAAATTGAGAAATAGCACTATAGAACAAAATAGAAATAAAATAGATAAGGAATTTAAACTTAGATGTATTAATAACTATTAAATTTAAGTGACTGAATTCTGACAAAATGTCAGGATGTTTTTTAAAAGAGATGTTATTTAATAATACATAAAGATTGTAAAGAAATAATTGAAAAAGACATCATGGAAGCAATAAAAAATGTTTTGTAGCTATATAATATTAGACCATGTAGCCTAATGAAAAAATCATGGCTAGAAATAAAAAGAATTACTTTATAATTATATGGAGTTCTATTCACTAAGAACGTAAAACAATTATAAAATTATAAGCTCTTAATAATATAGTCTCAAACACATATAAAGTAGAAATTTAAAGAAATAATAAAAAAATGACAAAGCTACAATTTTATGGAAGATTTTATATATTTTTCTCAAGAATTAATAGATCAAAGAGTCAAAAACAGTACTACGTAAGGATGATTTAAAGAGCACAATTAACATGTTAATGTAATGAACAAATTAGAATGCTGCATCCAGCAATTTTAGAGTACATATTTTCAAGCATAGATAGAGAATTTTCAAAAATTGTCTATATCAACCACAAAACTGTCTGAAAATTTCAAAGGATTAAAATCATATTGGGCATTTTCTTTTGACTAGAGTGTAGTTAAGTTACAAATCTATAAAGTGCATACTATATATATTTGGAAATTAAGAAATACACTTTTAAAAACCATGAATCAAAAAAGGCATAATGGAAATTATGAAATACTTTGATGAGAAAATATGACATATTGTGCAAGGCAGCTAAAAGGAATACTTAGGTGGAAATTGATATCTTTAAAAGCATGTATTAGAAAAGAAGGCTGAAAGATAATGAACTAAATACCCAGTTAAAGAAGGAAAAAATAAGAGCAAAATAAACTCAAAATAGAGGACACAAAGAAATTAGTGGATGAGAAAACATACATTAGAGAAGGTCAAGAAATCAAAATTTTTTAATCTGAAAAAAAATAAACTTCTAATGAACTTGATTGAGAAAAAAGAGAAGGCATAAATAACAAGGAATGGAAAGCAAAACTGGTATGACTGCTGATGCTATTGGCATTAGATAGATAAAAACATATAATGAAACATTTTATATAAGTAAATTGGAAAATATAATTGAAATGGGCAAGTTCCCAGAAAACTATAAATAAGATAGGGAATAAAATACCTGAATAGTCCTATGACAGTTTAAAAAATTTGATTGGTAATAAGCACTTTATAATGACTTTATTCTCAGTTGGCACTCCTGTTATATTCTACTAAATATTGAAGTAAGTGATGTTATGGTTCCTAATTTTTTTGCCAGAGAGTAAAAGAAACATTGAACTCACTTTTTGAGGGTAGCATAACACTGATATCAAAACCTGACCTAGTACAAAGGAAATTTAGACCAGTCTCATTGGTGAACAAAGATACAGAAATTTTAAAGGAACCATCAGGATAGGACACCCAGCAAAAATACCTCAGAGAGGCTATACATTTTTGTCCAATATACCCACAGAGTGATATCTTAAAATAGTATTATTTTTAGAGCATTGATCACAATTCTCCAAATATAATTAGAATATCTTCATAATAGAAAGAAATTTGGGGCTTGTTCAGTTTGAGGCTTTACCCAATATGAAATTCTTTTCTAGAGCATTCTTGAAAGCTGTCTTGTCTTAGTTCATTCACTTTTCTGCCTGAAATTTCCACTCATAGGAACTAGTACTGAATCATTTCACAAAGATTTTATTAAGTACGTATTTACCAAGTATCATAACTGCTTTGTCAAATCTACATCATCATAAGTTGTAAGATGCATCATCTCTTCATGGTCTATGGAGTAAAAAAAAGTTGCCACTTTTTGACTCTGACACACCATTGATTTTAATATGTATCTTGATTTCAGAGATGTTAAAATGTTTTTTAAAGCATTTAATGATTTATGAAATATTTCTGTCGTAGTAGTTCTACTTTATCTTTCATTTTTTTCCACATCTACCATATTACCTTTAGTTTTTCTCTAATTTAAGCATCCTTCAAGTAGTTCCTTTTATTTGTTTCCAGTTATTTTGCCATCCTTGTCATTTTCCTTTGGATGCCTTGTAGTTTATCAAAGAGCTGCTTAAAATTGAATATAATACAGACTTCAAAAAGAAAATTTTGGAATCTTAAAATGTTTATAAACAGAAAGTAGAATAAATAATATGTAAATTCATGAATTAGGATTTCGTTAATTTGACAAGATTTTCAGTAATTTTTTTAAAAATAGTTCATACCCATGAACAAATTGTTAGGATTTTTACAAGTAGGTTAAAATTTTATACATCATACTTTTCACAGGGAGAATATATCTGCATTGATACTCATTTACGTATTTCTGTAATTGAAGTTAAAGATGCCACTTTTTTTAAGTTAACCTTTTTGTAACAAATACAAACAGGATTATAATACCTATTCTTCTCTTTACAAAATTATTGTAAAAGAAATCTACCTGTAATATTTTAACCTGAGAATATTTCTAAATGACGAAGATGTTTACCTGTTTTAGTAGTAAACATTTACATTTGAATATTTCAATTTCTTTAAGTCATTTAATTTCCGATAGTCACATGTAACTGTTTACCATGTTGTATATAACCTAGTTCAACTTAATTCAACTAAAAAAAATGATACATCATAGCATGTTAGTCTTATAATTTTTTGATTCCTTATAGTTTATGCTTTTTTATTGTTGTAAAAATAAGCTTTTTCAGTAGTTAATATACTTTTCTCTCTTTAATAACAGGTTTTGAGAGTATTTTAGAAGGGCTTTATGGACCACGGCTACGAAGAGACCTCAGTTTATTTGAAGGTAATGTTTTTTTTATTTTTAAATTTTAAAATTTGTTCTACACTAACTTTATGCTAAATATGAAATTGTTTTCTTATTTATTTAGAAAATATTTTAAAATAAAGTCCAAATATTACTCTCATTGTTACATTATGTTATAATCTTTAAAAAGAAATAAGTACACTGACCAAAATAGAAAGTGAAGCTTATTTTTGGCTCAGTAGTGAAATTTGATTTTTGTTATTTTATACATTATATTCCCTTACCTCTTAAAGACAATTTGAAGGGGTTCAATTAAATAAATATCTCCTGTTGCTTATGATACAGGCAACCAGGAACTTAGATTGTCACTCCGAGAAATCCCGCCATGTGTGTCTAGAGTTTTATATTTATGTATAATCCAGTTTGTTGTTTATTATATCCTTCTCTTCCAAACGGTCTAGCGTAAATCCTGGTGGAAGATTTTGATATGTGATATAATTGCTGTGATATCATAGTTTATTTGTTTTACTACTTGCTTATAAATGTAGAGCACTAGGAGAGAACATTTTTGTAGACATCTGAAATTTTATAGTACAGTTCATTTACAAAATGGGCAGTGCTGGTGTAGATCCTCTACTTTGATTTGGATTGAATTACTTCTGAATCTCGTATCTGGTCAGTTTTGTGTGCTAACTCTGTGACCTTCCATTCAACTCTGGTACCTTCTATTCTGCTAAGACTCAAGATCCCAGTAGACCTAAAGGTCCTTCTCTTTTTTGCATATATAAATCTTTGGAGTTGAGGTAGTTAACAGTGATAGCTGGAGTAGTCAAAAGTTTTCTGCTCATTTTTTATTAATGTTGAGCAGGATAATTGAGTTATAAATTGTAGAGCTGAAAGTAGCTATGAAAGATCATTTGTCCCAACCACTCATCTTCAGATGAATGATATCCATGAGAAATATGACTTCAAGGATGGAGACTCCAAAATGTGCCTGTTCCAGTGTTTTATTTTTTTTATGGTTAAGATCTCTTAGCTTTAAATATTTCTCACTTTTATCATAGTTTAACACTGAATTAAATATTTTTACCTGATGTATTTATAAGCAATACTGACTAATTTCAGTTTCACTTGTTTTTCTGAGCTTAAAAATGATCAAAGGAAAAATCTAAAAAACAAGAATTTAACCTATGCTTGATATTTCTTCAGCCTTCCTTTCCTAACCTGCTGTTCTCATTCATGTCAGAAGTCGGAAGTCAGCATTATACTTAATTGCCTTCTGATAAGCCAAGTTGCAAACTGTGACTTTTAGCCTCTTGCTTTCCCCACTTTATATTGTTATGTATATGATAATACTTATTTTTCCTTCAGAAATTAGTCATTTATTGTACAAAGGCAGAATTTTCTAAGGAAATAAATGTATGTATTTTATTTTTAGACTGTACTTTTTTAGTATATAAGTAACACTTATTCATTTTAGGAAATTAGAAAATACAAATAAGCTGGAAAGAAAAAAAATCAGTCCCATGGCCTACAGATAACCTTTAACATTTTATGTAAATGTAAAATATATTTTGCATGTATTCTTTTATTAATGTAGTATTATATACTGTGTATACAGTATATACACATTTGTGACTACTGTCACAAGTATGTCATTTGGGTATGTAAAGTTCTTGATCAGTTCTTAATGGCTGTACATTATTTCATTGTGGATCTATTATAATTAATTTAACTAATTGACTTAATACTCCATTGCTGTATATCTTATTCCATTTATTTTTTAAATTATGATAGATCTTGTACTTTATATCCTCTTTCGTGCTTTTTTTTGATGGGAGGATTTATAAAATTAGCTAAGGTTCAGAACTCAATCTTTTTCTCACATATACACATGTATTTACTTTATTGCACTTTCTCACCCTAGATGTTCTAACTTTTCTCCAAATTTCTTAGGTAAATTTTTCCCCTTTTTTTCTTTGCTTTTAGTCATAGGCTTAAAAGTGACAGTATTAATTTTAGTAATAAATCTGTGTAGAAGGATGAAGATAGCCATATGTTTTGAAGGAAAATTACACTAGTGCTATCAAACTGTAGAGCCTTTTGAAAAGGCATGTAGATGCTATTATAGACATCTCCAACTTCTTTTTTATCCTCTTTTAAATAAGTGTTTCCTTTGTTGTTACCAGTGTTAAAAGTGGTTTAATATTTAGATACTAGGACTACAAGTGTAGGCATTTCTCAGTATACATATCTGTGCAGAATTAGTTTGCTTTATGTTTTTAGATAAATCATTGGTAATCTGAACCCTTCTTCAAAACTCAAGAACCAAAAAATTGGATAGCAAAGGATTCTTGCATATCACTCTAAATTTTTAATTATAAAATTAAATGCATAGTATTTAAATTTTATAATATATTTAAGTTAAGTGGACTACATAGCAAACCTACTGTTTCTGTGAAAAAAATATATTATAAATTTCATACTGCTACCTTAAAAATCAACTTTGGCATACAATGTTTATAAGACTTTTGAAATATATATTAGTGTTTTGAGAAGTTTATATTTTAATTCTTGAATTCAATTCAGAACAACCTCCAGATGGAATGATTTCGAAAAACAGCTTTTGAGTGCTGCTAATTTGTAATTTGTTGAAAACAAAACAGAAGTCCTAGCTTTCCGTCTTCTTTGGTCCGTTCTCATGACATTTTGTCCCTTTGAGGAAACATAACTGTTATTTCTTTTTGAAGTAAAGTCTCCAGAGAAACTTTGAGTGTCATAAACTTCACAATTTTATGTACTCCCAGAAAGGTTCCCTATATTCTGCCTCTCTTTCTCCTTCATCTCCCCAAAACTCACTTTTCCTGTTGACTTCTAGTTAATGCTTTTTCATGCCTTATTGGTGAGCCAGTTTCTTTTATCCATGGGCTCATCTGATTTATTTGCCCTGACAATGGATATATACAAAAATATGAAAAGAGTAAGTAAACCTGTGTAAACTAGTTCATAAAATCCCTACTTGGTTTTTCCGTATTCACTTTTCAAAGGGAGATTGTATCTGAGGTCTGCAAGCTTTAGCATGTGAGCCAAATTCAGCCCATTGACTGCTTTTGAATGGACTGTGAGCTAAGAATGGTTTTCATATTTTTAAATAGTTGAAAAAATCAAAAGATTAGTATTTTGTGACATGCGAAGATTATATGATGTTCAATTATCCAGTTGATAAAGTTTTATTAGAAATAGCTTCTCATTTATTAACATATTGTCTATGGCTGCTTTTGTGCTTCAATAGTAGAGTTGAATGGTTGTGAAAAGAGACTGCATGACCTCCCAAAACTACAACAGTTACTATCTGGTGATTTATAGAAAAAGTTTGCTGACCCCTGACTTATACCACTGACTGGAATTTAGTATTTTGGCTTAATGTCTTTTTTCCCAGCTGTTTACACTATGATGATGGAGACAACAAAACCACTTTTTAATGAGATTTATTGGATGGAATATTTGGAGTGCTTAGTTTGTGTTAGGAACTGTGATTAGCAATGAGGAAAGGAAAATGAATAAGTGGGATCTATTTTTACTGGAAACTCATTCACATAGTATCAAGTCAAAAGTCAGTAGTTTTCTAATAGTTAATGATTAAGAGCAGAGAATTGAATGCTATTTTATAGTTATTTATATGAGTTATATTATTAGCTCTTATTAATGTGTACTTGAAGACTTAGCTGAATGTATTCATCATGGTGTTTATAATGCCAGAATTAGAGAAACAGGCTTAAGTATCCAACAATAGGATATTGATTGAAAAGGTTACAATACATCGCTTTGATGGGCTATATTTATCTTTTAAAAATGATTTAGAAGTATATTTGAGCATTGGAAATATTTGTGGTAAATAAGCTTGTGTATAATATGATCCTTATTTTTAAAATAAATAGTATTTTTAGAGCAGTTTTAAATTTACAGGAAAATCTAGTACAAATACGAAGAGTTCCCCCTTCCCACCTTAGGTTCCTCCATATTAGTATCATTCATTAGTGTGGTGCATTTGTTACAATCAATGAACTAACATTGATGCATTATTATTAACTAAAGCCCTCATAGTTTACATTAGGTTAACTCTGTGTGTTGTACCGTTGTGTGGGTCTTGCCTAATGCATAGTGTCCCATATCCACCATTACAGCATCATACACAGTAGTTTTACTGCCCTAAAAATTACCTGTATTCCACCTTTTCAGTCCTCTCCCCTGTCCCCAAACCATGTCAAACACTGATCTTTTTACTGTCTTTTATTTTCCAGAATGTCATATAGTTGGAATCCTACATACAATATTGAACCCATTCAGATTCACTTCTTTCGCTGAGCAGTATGCACTTAAAGTTCCTCTACATATTCATGGCTTCACAGCTCATTTGTTTTTATTGCTGAATATTATTGTCCTGTATGGATGTCCCACAGTTTGCTTACTCCATTCACCTATTTGAAAGACATCTCGGTCGCTTTCAAGTTTGGTCAATTATTAATAAAGTGGCTATATGTGTATGCAAGTTTTTGTGTGGACATAAGTTTTCAACTAATTTGAGTAAATACTGAGGAGCATCATTGCCAGATTGAATGGAAGGACTATGTTTAGCTTTGTAAAAAACTGCTAGACTGTCTTCAACTGTGGCCATACTATTTTGCATTCCCACAAGCAATTTAAGTTGCTTTCGCTCTACATCCTCACTAGCATTTGATGTTGTCAGTGTTTTAGACTAATCATTCTATTAGGTGTATAGTAGTATCTTGTCTTAATTTGTAGTTCTTTAATAGAATATGATATCGAACACCTTATCATGTGCTTATTTGCTCTCTATCATCTTGGGTGACATGTTTGTTCAGACAGGTTTTGGTATTTGGGTAATAATGGAATCATACAATGAGTGGGAAAATATTCCCTTTGCTTCTATTTTCTGGAGCAGATTGTAGAGAAACCATCTGGGCTGACGCTTTCTGTTTTGGAAGGTTATTATTGATTTAATTTTTTAGTAGAAATAGGCCAATCGACTATTTTTTCTTTTGTGAGATTTGGTAGATTGTGTCTTTCAAGGAATTCATCCATTTCATCTGCAGTTATCAAATTTGTGGGCAACTAATGTTCGCAATTTTTTTATTATCCTTTCTTTAAAAATTTTATTATTAGTTTCAAGTATATAGTACATTGGTTCAAAATTTATATACTTTATAAAACGATCCCTCTAATTGCTCTTTATCTCCTCTGGCTCTCCACTTAGCCATTCCATTAATGTTGACTGCATTCTGTATGCTGTGTTCCCCATCTCCATGACCATCTATCAGCTACTAATTTGTATTTCTTTAACCCTTCACCCTTTCCTCCCAGCCCCCCAAACCCTTTCCCCTCTGGCCATCACCAGATTGTCCTCTATATTTGTGAGTCTGTTCTTAATTAGTTTGTTCTTTTTATTCCTTAGAGTCTGCATATAAATGAAATTCATACAGTATTTATCTTTTTCTGTCTGACTTATTTCACCCAGCATAATAACCTCTAAGTCCATTCATGTCGTTGTGAATGGTAGGATTTCATTTTTTTTAATGGCTGAGAAATACACCATTGTATATATGAACCATAACTTCTTTATCCAGTCATCTGTTGATGGACATTTAGGTGGTTTCCAGATCTTAGCTGTTGTAAATTGTGCTGCCATAAACAAAGGGGTGCATAGAGATCTTTACAAATTATTATTTTGGTTTTCTTTGGATAAATACCCAGAAGTGCAATTGCTGGGTCAAAAGGTATATCCACTTTAAATTTTTTGAGAAAGCTTCAGACTGTTTTCCACAGTGGCTGTACCAGTTTGCAGTTTCACCAACAGTGTATGAGAGTTCTCGTTTCTCTACATCCTTGCCAACACTTGTTGTTCTTTGATTTATTAATGATAGCCATTCTGACAGGTGTGAGATGATATCTCTATGTGAATTTAATTTTCATTTCTCTGATGATTGGTGACCTCGAGCATCTTTTCATATGTTTATTGGCCATCTGTATTTCCTCTATTCAGGTCCTCTGCCCATTTTTTAATTGGATTGTTTGGGTTTTTTTTATCGTTGAGTTGAATGAGTTCTTTATATATTTTGGATATTAATTTCTTACCAGATGCATCATAAGCAGGTATCTTCTCCCATTCAACTGGTTGTCTTTTTGTTTTGTTGATGATTTCCTTTGCCATGTAAAACCTTTTTCGTTTGATGTAGTCCCATTTGTTTATTTTTTCTTTTGTTTCCCTTGACCGAGGAGATATGTCCTAAAATAAATTATGAGTAGCAATATCAGAGAAATTACTACCTATGATTTTTTCTAGAAATTTTATGATTTTGGGTCTCACATTTGTCTTTAATCCATTTTGAGTCTATTCTTGTATATGGTATAAGAAGGTGTCCAGTTTCTTTTTTTTTTTATGTATTTGCCCAGTTTTTGCAGCAACATTTATTGAAGAGACTGTCTTTACCTCATTGTATATTCTTTCCTTCTTTGTCATATATTAAGTGAGCACATAAATGTGGATTTATTTCTGGGCTCTATTCAGTTCCATTGATCAGTATATCTGTTTTTAATGCCAGTGCCATGCTGTTTTGATTTTTGTAGCCTTGTAGTAGAGTTTGATATCAGGTAGTGTGATATCTCCAACTGTGTTCTTCTTTCTCAAGATTGCCGTGGCTATTTGGGTTCAGAATTATTTGTTCTAGCTCTCTGAAAAATGCCATTGGTATTTTGATAAGGACTGCGTTGAATCTATAGATTGCTTTGGATAGTATGTCCATTTTAATGATGTTGATTCTTCCTACCCATAAGCATGGTATATGCTTCCATTTATTTGTATTTTCTTCAATTTCTTTTTTCAGTGACTTATCATTTTCTGAGAACAGGTCTTTTACCTCCTTAGTTAATTTGATTCCCAGGTATTTTATTGTTTTCGATGCAATTATAAATGGGATTGTTTTCTTAATTTCTCTTTCCAAAATTTCATCATTGGTGTATAAAAATGCCACTGACTTCTGAATATTAATTTTGTGTCCTGCTATTTTATTGAATTGATTGATCAGTTCTAACAGTTTTTTTGGTGGAATCTTTAGGGTTCTCTATATATAATATCATGCCATCTGCAAATAATGAGTTGTACTTCTTCCTTTCCAATTCAGATACTTTTTATTTCTCTTTTTTGTCTTATTGCTATGGCTAAGACTTCCAATACAGTGTTGAAGAGGAGCAGTGAAAGTGGGCATCCCAGTCTTGCTCCTGATTTTAAGGAGAACACTTTTAGCTTTTCCACATTGAGTATGATGTTAGCTGGAAATTTGTCATATACGGCCTTTTTTTATGTTGAGGTATGTTCCCTCTTTGCTGAGAGATTTTTTATCATAAATGGATGCTGGATTTTGTTGAATGCTTTTTCTGCATCTATGGATAGGTTCATATGGCTTTTATCTTTCGATTTGTTAATGTGGTGTATCACATTAATTGATTTGCAGGTATTGAACCAACCTTGCATCCCAGGAATAAATCCAACTTGATCATGGTGTATGATATTTTTAATGTATTGCTGAATTTGGTTTGCTAATATTTTGTTGAGGATTTCTGCATCAAAGTTCATAAGAGATATCGGCCTATAGTTTTTTATTTTTTATTTTTTATTTTTTTGTGAAGTCAGTTTTAGAATCAAGGTAAAGGTGGCCTCATTAAAGGAGTTAGGGAGTCTTCCCTCTTCTTGAATTTTTTGGGATAGTTTGAGAAGAACAGATGTTAATTCTTTTTGAATGTTTGGTAAAATTCACCTGTGAAGCCATCTAGTCCAGGATTTTTGTTCTCTGGGAGGTTTTTGATTACTGATTCAATTTCGTTGGTGGTAATTGGTCACTTCAGATTTTCTGTTTCTTCTTGACTCAGTCTTGGGAAATTTTTTGTTTCTAAGACTGTATCCATTTTTCCAGATTGTCCAATTTGTTGGCGTATAATTGCTCATAGTATTTTCTTAGGATCCTTTGTATTTCTGTGGAGTCTGCAGTTATTTCTCTTCTTTCATTTCTGATTTGATTTATTTGAGTCCTCTCTCTTTTTTCCTGGATGAGTCTGGTGAAGGGTTTGTTAATTTTGTTTATCCTTTCATTTTTAAATGTACATTGACTCAGTAGTGATAGCCCATCTTTTATTTCTGATATTTTCTCTCTTTTTTTCCTTGGTTAGCCTGGCTAGAGCTTTATCAATTTTATTGATCTTTTCAAAGAATCATCTGATCTAATTTTTTAAAAGGCATGGATAAACCAGAAGGACATACTACAAGTGTTAATCATTGTCTCTGAGTGATGGGATTATGAATAGTTTTCTCCATTGTACTTTTCAATATAGTTATATGTAGTTCCATAATGAAAAATTATTTTTAAACACATTTCCCAGTGTTCAGTATCTTTCTTCAAAATCGGCATAGTTATAACCACTTTCTAATAACCTTCATGAAAAATCTAGTTCAGTATTTTGTTTTTAACTTTTCATTGGGCTTTATCTTTGGGAACTTCGAATTTCTTTCCTATGGTTAAAGGGTACTGAAGAGAATGAAAACATTCAAAAGAAGTGTGATTATTTAAAATGAAATAAAAGTGACATCTATGGGGCTTATTAGGTGTTTTGTATATGTTTTTATACAACTTTGACTATAGCCTTAAGCTACAATGATTATTATCTTCATTTTACAGATGAGGAAATTGAAGCTCAGAGAAAGTAACTTGCCCAAGGCAACATCTATGTACTAAGGCTTTCTAATTTCAAAGTCTGTTATCTTTCGAAGATAGATTAGGTAAAATGGTTGGAGATTTTGACCACAGAATACATAACCACAGTGGAAAGGTTGATTTTTGTTGGTCATTTACTATCAGTTTTCATTGTAACATTGCCTTTTATTAATAAGACTGTTTCTGTAAAGCGCATAATTTGACCCTTTTTGAGTTTATACCTTTGTGCATTAAAATTTCAAAACGAGGCAACTTATTTTAGAGAGGAATATCTGATTCATTGATTCATTTCAAATTTTGTTTGAGAGATAAAATGAAGATGTTTTATTGTAGTGTTTATTTAATTTTCATGACATGAAAAGATAACCTGGATAGAGGGAGAAATCTGGCCAACAGTTGATTTTCCAAAATTTATTTTCTTGTATATAAAAAACATATCCTACCATAATTTATTTGGATTCAAAATTAGAAAGTAATTATTAAATATTTGTAAATAAAGTCATAGATTTTTGAACCAAGCACAATTTAATGGCATTTATGTAATCATTGATTATTCAGTGTTATTTATTTAACTCTATAGGCATTTATTTTAATTAACATTTCCTTGAAGGACTTCAGAAATAAATGAAGATAATCTCAGCATCCCTAATTTTATCTTATACTGGTTATTTTTATTAATCCAAAGTTGTCCTTTGAGTCAACATATTTATCAAACTTTATGAAACTTCACAATGATTTTCAAAAATGTCCCTTCTATAGGCCTACCAGCTACTTTTAAAAATCTCAAGGCTTTTCATATTCTCTATTCATGAGTTCATAATAAAAAAAAAAACAGTTAAGATTTCATTGATCTATCAAAATTATGTTATACTTGGCACATGAGTCAAGGATTTGCTACAGTAATGCTACATAACAAAATAGTTCCAAATCTATTTCATGCTTCTGAGTGATCTGATTCACTGGTCTCCAAGGCTGTGGATGAGGATCACATCTCCTTATGATTCTAGGTCACAGACTGAAGGAGTAACGCTGTATGAGGCAAGTTCTCACCTTGGATGGTGAAAGCTCAAGAGAACTGGGGGCAAATACTTGAGGACTGTGTTTGTAACTGATTGTATAGCAGGTTATTTTAGTTTGTGTGTGTGTGTGTGTGTATATGGCTAAATGTAATAGTCTGATTATGATACTGAGTAAATTTGTCTTTAAAAAACAGAGAGAACTGGGGGAACTTGCTACTACGCCTTTTAAGGCCTCAGCTTGGAATGGTTTACTGTTACTTCTCCCATATTCATTACATTGGTCAGAGAACTCGGCCTCTCTAGTAAGAGACACTGAATGATCCTACATTTAAGAGTGTGAATGTGTGATTCTGTTTCAGTGACAGAGTGGAAGGTTGAAAAAATTATAAATATACATAGCTGCATTTCTTGGTTTTTAATTGTACAGATTGAATAAATTTTTTGATCTGTCAGGTTTACAAAACTTTTTCGATCTGTTGGTTTACAAAAAAATGATCAATATTCTTAAGCAGATATTAAATTAAAATCATCTGTCTTCTGTGAACTAAACTTATTAAATATGCTTGTTAGTACAGGATTTAAAAAATAGACTGATGATTCTACCTTGTTAATAATTAGCTTTTGCATGGTTTTTGTAGTTTGTATTTTCATGTTTTTCATTTGATCGACAAATAAGTTAGGTGACGGGATCCTTATTTTGTAGGTGTGGAAATTAAAACAAACACTTCGTGGCTTGATGAGGTTACAACTAGTAAGTTCCATCCACATTTTTGGAAACTTCAAATGCTATTATCTTTCCATTACCCTATTCTGGATCTCATGTTTCAATTCCCTGCCCTTGCCAGGTTTAGTTTAGGTAAATATTAGCAATACTTCTGGACCACTGCCAAAGTCAAAGGAAGGTATTACCACACTCTGCATCCAACAAATTTTATTATCTTCTATTCTGGCCCTCTGTCTGGATTGATGCAAGAGTATCCTAGGGGCTTATTCTAACTAGTATTTATTCCTTATCATTTCACAAGGATAAGCTTATTTTCTGTGTGTAGCAGAAACATGTATTAAACTTCATATGTATTTCAAAATTATGAGGGAAAATTACTGTGGTACACCAGTGCTTTTCAAATTAGTCTCAGAGTAGCTGCTGCAGATGGTAATGGTTTTAAGGTTTGAGGTTCTACATATGCATTTATTTGGGAAAAGAAATTGGGGGCAGTTACTGTTGCAGTGAGTAAGTTTGAAAAATCACTGTCTATACCAAGTATAGTTGGGATGGCAGTATGTTATACCTTCATAAAATGCCTTCATTAGAAAATATTTTCCACAAATACTGATATATATTACAGTAGCTGTATTGTAAAGAACATGCTTCAGAAAAAAAGTCCATGTTTTTTGTTGAATAATATAATTTGTTTACCTGCTTTTTGTTCTAACTTTCAACAAAGTCTTTAAACAATGTAATAAAAAAATCTACTCTGACTTTTTAGTTATGGATTTCTATTTTTTTCTTGGACAGCATTCCATTTTCTCAAATCTGCAGGCTTTTCTGATGCTTTACTCCATTTCTCTGTTTTATGTTGTCTTTCATGATATACAGATTTATCCTCCCCTCCCCCAATATCTCTCTGATCTGATTTCTTTCATCATGAAAATAAAAAATTAATAGACAGTAATAAATTGAATCTTTCTGAAGACTTAGATGATACTTTAAACCCTATTGTTGGAAAATTAATTTAAAACCAGCTCATTGTTCTTGTTACTTTGTCCCATAATAGTGCAAAATTACTCTCCTTACAGCCGTCTCTGTTTATTTTTTTCTAGGTGTCATCCTCATTTAATTTCAAAGTTAGGACTTTTCCCCTTATTGTTAGTAGTTAGTTTTTTTACATGAGCCTTTGCTCTGGAGAGTGGTAATTTTATTTGTTTTAATAAAGTTAGTATATTTAATGAATATTTTTCCCTCTTTTAAAGACTGTGAACCAGAAGAACTGACTGACTGGTCTATGGATGAAAAATGTTCATTTTGTAACCTACAGAGAGAAGCAGTCAGTGTAAGTTTTAGTGCTATGAAATTATTTCTAAACTAATTGCACAATTGTAACACAGTTTTTTAAATTTAATTTGTTCTGAAAATTTGTGACTTAAGTAGAATTTAAATACTTGATTTTGGGAATGAGAAATTAAAGTCTTATGTTGGAAGTCTGACATTTAGCTTAAATTGCTGATGAAAATCCCAAAACACTCATCCTTTTTGCTTACTTCACATTTCTGTCTTATAGCTCCCTGACTCATGAAGTTCAGTTCAAATCTGTTTTGTATTTACGTAGACAAGAATGAGCTTAGAGGCTTGGTTTGGTCTGAGACCACCCTACAGTCTGATTTTTAAGTAATCAGTTGGAGGATAATGTGGCATTACTTTTTAGCTTTTCACTTTCTCTTGAAGTCTTTTGGATATCATAATTATCTCCTGTGTAAAGGATTAAATATTAGTGTCTACTGTAAACAGGGCATAAACTAGACAAGCAGCATCTTCTTGTACGGTGGGAAGTTCTAATTCTTTATGTACTGTTGTGAGAGGGCTGAGAAGAAATTGAGAACTCAAGAACCTGTACCAATTTTGGTCAGATTAGTAGGTAAACATATCTGCTTTGTCATTAAAACTCATTGCTGGCATGCCATATAGTGAATTTTTTCAGCAATATATTTTATTTGCTCTTCCCCTTTTTTTAACTATAGTTTTGCTAAGGAATAAAGCTAATTCGGCCCTCTGTCAGAGCTAAATTTTGTTTTTCCTCACTCCTAAGTTTTATGTTTTTTATATAATTTGATACATTTAAAAGGTAGAACAAATAAGCATTTAGAGATTTTTTTGCCATTTTTAAGGAGATTTCCCAGATTTAAATAAAAAGTGATATTTTTATGTTGTTTTCTTATAATTTTAGGATTGTATACCATCTCTTGATTCTTCACAGTCAACACCAACGGAGGAACTATCATCTCAGGGCCAGTCCAACACTGAAAAGATTGAATGCCAAGCAGAAAATTACCTAAATGCACTCTTTCGAAAGAAAGGTAATATTGGTACACTTTGTCATTTAAAATTTGCAAGAGATCTAAAATGTTTGAATTTTTCTCACACACATGTTTTTCAATGTCAATCTCTATTCCATTCTTGATTATTTCTCTTTATCCTTAGTTTTTCTTCATATTTTAGTAACATCAGGAATCTCAGTTGCTGTGTGGCTAGTCTTCTATTATGTGTTCCTTTTCAGTATTCTATTTTCAAATCTCTCCCTGACTTTATCATACATTTCCTAATCTACTATAGACAGATGAGTTTTTTTAATTCTTCTGGTCTTCCTTATTTTGTTGCTATTTTCAAGACTTCAAAAATTCTTTCATGTTCAATAAATGATAGATACATTATATTACAAAGCTATTAAAAATGTATCAGTTATATCATTTGTCAGCCAGGTTGGAGTATATTTGCTGGCTTGCCATTTCAGTGTTTCTTTGGTGGCTTAAATATGCTTACTTAACATTAATATGTCAATGTTTTTTTTGCTTCGTGTCTATCTAAACTATTTAAACCAAATGAGACTCATTTCACTTGTTACCATACTAGATAACACATGTATCAGGCAAAGTAGTCTTTACATCTAGTTACTTGGGAAAATATAGAAATATAGAACCTTCCATTTTTTTTGTTCCTTTCCATTTCTGTAGTAGTAGAGTGTCTTAATTTTTACCATGTCGACCCTTGGTACAAGTCATGGTGTAGAGGAATGTGGGATGGAAGGGGAATCATCTTACCTCCCAACTTTCAGAAATTGAAAACAACATTACTGTATTCTCATCTAGGTATTGACTCTATTTTATTCCTCTTTGGAATTAGGCAGCATCAGATAATTTTATGTTAAATCGTTAACTTTGAGGTTTTAATCAATAATATTGAAAATAGTCCTCATCTTTAAGGGAGGATTTTGTTTAGTCTTAAGTGTTATGAATTCTTTTATGTGTTGAAATATGAGAATTTTCAGATTAGAAGAATCATTAATATATTAAAAGGCCTAAAGTTAAGAACTACATTTTTTTAAGTGCAGGAGACTAAAAATCCTTTTCCTTGTTACTGAGGTACTTGGTGTTGAGAAATTGGCATTGTCTTTAACATTTTTTTTTAATTTCTAACTAAACCAATATTAAAAATATTTTACATACTTTCTTAAGAATTTATAATATTAATTTAGAAAATTTTATTCTGCCAATGTATTTACACTTATAAGGAGAATAATGTTATCAGACATTTCATTAAGAGAACTAGAGGAAATTTATGCATTTACACCCATGCACACAGTGTTTCACTCATCTTGGAACTCATTACTCAGTCTCCTTTGAGAAATTTGTAATGGTAGCTGGAATTATCGGTAATAGTAACCTTTAATTTGTGGTAGTATGGAGTTAACTGCTCCATTGCCCTGTTAAGAGTAATCAGTGAAAACTTGATACTATTTCAGCTGATTCAAGCATCTGGGTCTACAAGAGGTCTCCTACCAGTGATTGGGTGAGTTCACAGATATTTAGTGACCTCTCCATTTGGAGATTTCTTGGTTTTCTTCAAAGGATCTTTGAAGGATCACAGAGTTTTTAAATGAAAGATGCTTATTAGTATTTTCACTTTGCTTCAGGTCTTATATTTGTTAATTTATTTGTATTCCGTTATCACTTTCCAGATTTAACTAAACATAAAGATTTTTCTGCTTGTTTACTTGGGCTTATTTTTGTTGTTTGTTTTTAAATTTTCTTTTCATAAAATCATTTTAGAGATTTCCAGTATGGTCCAACTAGCCTGAGGCTAGAATAATGATAGTTTATAAATGGTCTTAACTTTTGTATTTGGTTGGTTAGTCCTACTATTAAGTCTACTTTGAAATAAAAGGCAAAATAATGTGTTTTTAAAGACAGGAAATATCTCTGAGTCTTCGGAGTATCAAATAAAATGTTGTTAAAACATCTTGGTGAAGCTTTTGTTTGATTCCTGAAAATCCCCCAACTTGGCCATTTTTAGGAATTCTGGCTATTAGTAACATTTGTGTTATTGATACTTTAAATCTGTTACTAGTTTGAGGAGCATATGCATGTTGAGCATCTTGCCAAAACATAAAGACATATTTTAATATCTTTATTATACCTTGTTTATTATCTTTCCTAAATATGGTCTTGGGGATGATGATAATAATTATAAGTTATTATTATTGAAAACTCACAACTTAGGTTAATGATAATAATGATCGATGCCATCAGTTAGGGTTGAGCATGAAGCCTCGTATCATTTAATCCCAAAACAATGTCAAGAGGCAGGTATTGTTATCTTTTTGACAAGTAGAGACAGTGAAGTCAGAGAAGTTAAGTGTCTTTTAGTTCTGAGTTATGAACATTTGAGTCCTCAAGAAGAAATTTTTAAAGGTAAAAGATGTTCTGTGTATGTACTAAGTAGAAAAACATTCTTTTAAGTACTAAGTAGAAGAACTCTTCTCTACTATTTAGCAGCCTAGAGCTGGAATTATTTTACTTGAATTAAGCTTCTAGAGAGGATCTATGAGAAATGTTCTGTATTTCTCATAGGTTTCCATTTTTTTCTTTACATGAACTGTAAACAGTTTTAGTGATTAGTTCCCTTATACTATATAATGATAGATTGGAGGAAATTTATTAAACTAAGTACACTTTGGACGATCCTTTGTAATTGGAGGCTAGTCAAAAATATTAGCTATAAATACATAGCTGTAAAACTTTAAACCTGATTGTAGTCTTCCTGCAAATTTAAGACGGCCTAACATATGAAATTGGGTGTTATTAGAATCTCAAGACTAGGGCCTTTTAAGGGAAAAAGAAAACTTTTAATGGTCAAGAAAATTAGCCAAGTACTGAAATATTTCATGTGTCTTGAACTAAAA
This sequence comes from Eidolon dupreanum, assembly GCA_028627145.1. Lineage (NCBI taxonomy): Eukaryota > Metazoa > Chordata > Mammalia > Chiroptera > Pteropodidae > Eidolon > Eidolon dupreanum. Next base: position 84,383,576 of record CM053513.1, read on the forward strand.
TGAAAAGGGAAAGGGGAATGTGTTTCTTTTGTTCAGCTATTTTTTCCAGATATTTATATATTGTAGTTTAATGAATTGATAAACTGTAATATTAAAAAAACACTGAGTTATGAGCCAGCCACCAAATCAGTGTACCATCTCAACTCTTATAAAATGTCGAAGTTCTGCCTTGTCATAATTTCGAGTCTGATATTTTTAGATTCTTCTCACACAAAGATCGTTTTTTTAAATGCAATTTTTGTTATGAGCTTTCCTCTCTATTTCATTCACTATGACATAGTTAAAATTCCGTTCTAAATAATTACCTGTTCTCTATGGCACTTTAGTACCTCAGTAGCTGATTAATTCTTTCTAATTTCTCTTACTAAGGTATAAGAAGTCCAGGATTCTAGTAGAGAGTTTGATCAAATACTGTACTTGTGAAATATGGTAAATTAGTTTTATAAATTACCATCTTGCCAGTTTTAGCTTACATATCAACAGTCAGCTACAGTTTACCATTTGCTTTTGACTAGTTGCACATTTTATCCACAGCTTGTGCAAACTGTTTTATAAAGTTTATCTATTGATTAGAACTCATCAATTTGCTAGTACTAAGTAGCAATCATCCCCTGCTTTTCTCCTTATCAATTTATATTTTTATGTATGTGTCTTTTCCCACTTAAAGGTTTTGAGTGAAATCTTCTAAAATGTTTATGTCTTTAGTAGAAGGGGAAAGCATAAGCTTTACCACTGACCAGATATGGATTCAGATCTTGCCCCACATGTACTAGTTACGTGCTTCTGACAAACTACCCCTTTCGTGATTTAGTTTTCTCATACACAGAAGAAGCTCAATAATTATAGATGCTTATATTTTGTTGTCTATCCTCGTCCATCAAAAAAATAGTTTTATTAAAACAGGAGATATTAGTTTAGATTTTATTGTTTTAATCATTGATTGGTACACTGTGTGTTCACTAGTAGCTTCTGGTAAAAAAAAAAAAAAAAAAAAAGAGTATAGGCTATGGAATTAAACCTACATGTGTTGCTTCTTTTCTTCCCCATTAAATAGCTGTAACGTTGGTCAAGTTACTTAACTAAGTGGTATTGTATCACTGTGAAGATTAATATAATGTAAATGAAACATCTTAGTGCCATATATGCTCATTCTCTGGGTTGCATCCTGAGTGATATATTGTAGTTTATGTGGCCCAGTTAAATGGATATACATATTCTACTATGTAGTTTTATTTGAATTCTGGAAAATAGATAAATGGCTTTAAAAAGATTCTATCAATGACAAACCTTCCTGCAAGTATATGCTATGCTTTGAGATGTTTGGCTCATAATAAGAATGTGACTGTAATTTGTAAATAATATATATTTAAAGATAAACTCTCAATTTTGTTAATTGATGAATGTTCAACAGAATTTAAAGAACTCTGTTCTAAAGATATATTTTAGAGACTGACTGATTCTTCAAAGTCTGGAATTGATGAGCAACTCATAAAAAATATTTAATTGCTAAAAGGTCTAATAGGGACAGTTGTGGTCACAGGAGTGTTGGACTTTTGCTTTAACGAGGCTAGGAGATTCACAGATATAGTGATCTGGTCATGGCTTCAAACAGGCAGAAATGTGGAGAACAGGAAGTATGTAATCTTTACCTTGTATCCTTCCATACTGTAGTGCTACCTCCTAGAGAGCAAAAAACATGTATACTTTCTCAGTGTGTCTTTATTATCCTTAACAAGTATTATATTAGAATCTTGATAATTGATTTTTAATAACTTAGAGTAATGAAAGGTGATCTTTAGGTTAAATATAGTTCTGTGCCTTTATAGTTAGTTAAACCATTATTTTTTAGATGAATAACTTTTTTAAAAAATACTTGTTAGTAATTTATTTGCATTTTGTTAAGAGTCTCATTCCATTTAAAATTAAAGGTAATAAAGTAAGAAAGCAACATTTGGGGGAGGGTCTTTTATGGCTTAAATTCAGTAGGCAAGAAAAGAGCAATATTAATATTAGTCTTGCTAGTTAAGTATTATTAAGCCTCACTCCTCAATTTACCTTTCTGCCTGTTACTGTAGCAGGTAGATATTCTAAATGATCTTGTCATGCCAGAGAACAGTTCATTTAAGTCCTATAGTAGTCCATGGTAGTCCTTATCAAACTTAGTTGATTTAGAATAGAGTTTTATTCTATTGTTAAAGCATTAGATTTTCTTGGATAGGGAGTCTCCTTTTTTTTAAAACACTTTTACTTTGTTTTCCATCTGTTCCCAGGAATGCCACAGCTTTAGCTGATCTAAAAGCTTGTCTGGAGATGTTGGTATCTGAGTGCCACATCGGTTACAGTGGATATGTTCTGCAAGCACTGTGCCTCTTTCAGCCACAATTCCCCGACAGTATCCTCAGGACCAGTAACTCCTAAGCTCTGTCGAAGGTGGCTGTGAAAGCAGTTAGCCATCATCTGAGCAAATACTTTGTTGGGTCAGAGTGGACTACTTAATAGCAAGTGCCGTAGCTGCTGAGGAGACCAAAAAAAAAAAAAAAAAAGACAGCCTATCATGGGAGATGTTTCAGCATTCATTCCAAATAATTTCTAGTCAAATTTTTACTACAACACAAACTATTGTGTAGAGTGCATAGAGATAACATATCTAGAGTAACTCGTCTGACTGCATCCCTGTGAGAGGAAAATGGTTTACCCGTCCTGTTTAGAGGCGTAATGAATTGTTTCATATCTCTAAGGTAGCAGTTAGGCCAGCTGAAAGGCTTGTGCCATTATTATTCATCTGTTCTGACCCTGGCTTGCATGGCAGAATATAAAAGTAGATGGTATAAGAAGTAGAAGCTGGGTGAAGCAGGGTGTGAGTGGAATGTCTAGTACGTAGATTGATATTGTATTGATAGTCTATGGTTTTGGTGGTTATGAAGTGATTCCTGATGGGGATAGATTTTTTAAAATTACTTTAATATAGTGATTTCATTTTTCTGAAAACACTCAGAAACCTCTGAATCTTTTCTACCTTTGCCTAACATGCCATTCTCTGTCTGAACTTCTCTTTTGTTCTACTTCACAACTGTAAGAAATAAAGCAATGGGTATAGTATTTTATCATTGCAATTTAAAAATATCATATGCTATTTTGCTGCTATAGTGTCCATGATATTGTTTCATGTTAATTTTACTTCCTAGCTTAAGGGTTTTTAACCTGGGATATTCCCCAACAAGTTCGTGGGTAGGATTTTCTTGGGTCCATGAGTTTGATGACAATCAACAGTAGTTTTAGTAATATCTTTTCTAGCAATAAATGTCGTACATATTTTCATCATATTATATCTTAAATTATTGTTTACATTCTCACTTTGAAATTATGGTAGATATTAGACTTAACTACTAGATTTTATATTTTAATGCATTAAGAAAAAAGCAGATATATTACCATATCTTAATTAAAAATATTTTTGACAATTATATTTTCAATATATCTGGTTTCTTTTTGTAATCCTACATATTTGTACATTGAAAACATGATTCTGAGAAGGAGCCCATAGTTTTCATCACACAACCAAAGGAGTCTTTGCATGAAAAGGATAAAGAATCCTATTCACCTCCTTTACTATTTGATCTTCATACTGTCCCCCAAATGTTATACGTTAAGGACTCTGTCTTTCGAATTTATATATACATATGTATGTATATTTATATTCATATATGTAATTCTCCGCCCCCCACCCCCATGATGAGCCACAGCCTCTCTCCAAGTTCCTTGCTATTTTCTAGACATCTCTACATGTATATTACTGGAGGAATTTTAAGTTCAGCGAATCTTAAGCTAAACTTACTGTCCTTTTTAAATGTTCTTTTCCCTCCTATGTTCCCGATTAATTAGTGCCACTGACACTTTCCCACTCACACAGGATTAAAGTGCAAGAATCATCATTGTTCTCTCTTACTACCTCCTCTGAAAGGGGTTATTAGTAAGTTGCTAGGGATTGTTAATAAGGCTACTATGAACATTTTTACACTTTTTAGACATCTTTTTCATTTCTGTTAGGAAAATCCATAGGAGTAGAATTGCTGGTTCGTAGTGTCAATGTATATTTAAAACGTGTTAGAAACTGCCAAAGCATTTTCCAAATTTTTTTCATTTCACAGAATCATTGGAAATACATGAGAGTTCTAGTTGCTCCAAGTCCATCAGAAACTTCCAGTTTTTGCTACTAGCTAAGTACAGTAGGTGTGAAATGGCATCTCATTTTCCTTTAAATTGCATTTCCCTGATAACTAATATATTGAGCGCTTATTCAGGTTCTTATAGACAGTTTCTTTATCTTCTTTCTTAAAGAACCTGTTCAGGTCATTTGCCCATTTTTAGTTAGTTTGTTTGCTTTCTATTGTTGATTCGTATGTGTTCTTTGTAAAGTTTGAATACAAGTTCTTTATCAGATTATTTAGTAATGTTTTATGTTTGTGGAATAGTGTTTTAACCTTGTTTAAATGCCTTTATACTTATACTTCCTAATTCTTTCAGCCTTGTGAAGTTGAAGGTACAGTTTTGATACCCTCCATGAAGTAGCCAAAGAAACTAGACACAGAGACGAAACTGAGCTAAGACTAAGATAACTAAGAAAATATAAAGGGGATCTCTGAAAAGTTGAGAAAGGCTTGGCAACTTTACTTTTTCGAGGTGGGCTTTACAAACTGTCGTATATTTTAAAGGTTATATCTAACCAGTTAAGCTTTAAACGTATTTACAAAATGAAATAAAATCGTATTCTCAAGATCATTATTAGATCTATAAAATGTATCCATTTGTAATATCCCGGTAGTCCAGTAGAGGGCTGGAAATTTGAAGTGATAGGGTTAAAGCCTTTTTTTAAAAATTCTGCTACAAAAAATAAATAAGCTCATTCAAAGATGATATCAAAATTCTAAATATGTGGCAATTTATAAATGTAAGACCCGGGTTAAATGACTTTCCTGGCAGCTTCAGTGCTAGATCTAAAACTAGACCAGATTTTGTTCACTTTTTCAGTCTAGTTCCTTTGGCTGAGAAATATGTAGCTAGGCTTATCATTGGATAAATTAGTAATTAATATAATGACTCAGGAATTTCCTTTGTTGTTTAGGGCTATCCATTTTGTATGGCTTAGCTGTACTACTACTTAATTGTAGGGCAAGAGTGTGTGCTGCTGTTTGTTTTCTGGTGTTCTAAGTGTTATATTTGTTAGTATGTTTTTCTTAGAGAATGATGAAAAAAAGGAGAAGAAATCTAAGTCTGTAATGTTTTCCATTTATTGCTTGTCTCAGGAAATTTTTGATAACATAAAAGTGAAGTCATTAATAAAAATCTGTTATTTTTTTTTAATCTGAGAAATTCGATTAGCCATGTTCTTCATATATCCTATTCTTAGAAATGCTTTTAAATGTTAGATATACTAATACTACTCTTTCTCTTGATAACTTATCTTTTTCTGATAATATAGTACAGTAATTACAGAAGATAACATTTGTTTATTAATAGCTCTTTCTCATCAAATGTTTTTTCTCCAGTTGTTTGGTATAGTATAGATGCTAGAGCTTGTTTTGTTGAAATATGTGTGGCCTGGACGTGTATTCTTTACAGCATGCTAGGAAAACATTTGCCATAGAGTGTTGGTAAAATTTGTCTGAAATTTTTAAAACTATTAGAATGTTATCCCAGAGCATTGTTAGATTTGGCATTAAGAAGTAGGCACGAGGAGGAAAGAGGCCCCACCTAAAATGAGAATGAATACCTCCAATATGTTCGGAGAGATTAAAAGGGCATTGAATGTAAGTCGTTTCAAAATTCTTTAACCTTATATGTAAATTATATGATTATAACATTTATATAATGAATTGTGAAATTATTACAAGATAATATAAACTGACCCATGCATACTATGTTAGTTTGTAACATTTATTGACTTTAATCTCTTTTAATCTACTGTGTCTACTTCTGCTGGCGGTAATTGGGAACCTTCTATTGATACTGTATGTGAGTAAAGATTTGGAGATGGGGGAAACTAGAATCTTTTTTTCTAATTAAGTTATTACACCACTCCTACTAATCAAATAGAGACATTTCATTCATATGACTCCTGAGATTTGGTCGTGGTAGAATCGGAAACACATGTACAAAAAAGGAAGGGGGTGGGTCAAGTTTTTCTCCCCAATTTTCTTATAAAATATAGGTCTTCCTCTATATTTGAATTCATTATCTGAACTCAGGAATTGAATAAACTCAGATAAATTTTCAAATAAATCTCTTGTTATTGAAAACTCAAGTATAAAATAGTTTCACATACTGCAATATTCCTTGCTACCTAAACTTGCTCTTCAAAGTATATGAATTCAAGAACCAAATAAATTTGAAAAAGAAGTGATACTTGTGCCACTGTGTTTGTAAGTCAGACCACGTGGTCTGGTAGAAAGAGTAGAATCTGGGAGATAGGAAACTGGTGTTCTAAGCTCTGCCACTATCTGTCTTGATCTCTCAAGATTTTTGTTTCCTTTTCTGTAAAACTACAATGTTGGATTAGATTCTGACTCTCAGCCTGGTGTATCCTGAAGTCTAGTGGTCCTACAAGCTGGTAAAAGTTCAGAAGCAGTTATGACATTACAGAAAGCCAGAAAAAGTCATGTTTACCTTCAGTAAAACTATAAACCAAACAAAAAATTTCTTTATATTTGGTTCATATTGTTGTTTATTTATAAAATTTGCCAAGCAAAACAACTTACCTCTTATTGGCAGATCTTTGAATTAAATTTAATAGGGACTTAAATTATGAAACATTGGGAATCGTGTTGAATATTGTCTAATAAGGTGTATTTCTCAAGGTGTAGGTGACCATAGTTTACTCTTACAAATTAAGATTACTACGTTTATTTCTGGACAAATCAGAATCTGTCAGTGGTTATATTTTTGTATTGCCTAGTAATGTGAAGTAGACTTTCAGGGATTCGCTTCCAAAATTGGTTTTCAGTCATTGTGTACTTAGACTTCACTTTGTTTCTGTTGTTTCAGAACTACAGTTAAACCATGTTCTAAAAATTCGTTGACTAATTCATTGGGAACTCTGAGTAGTACTTTTTCTTGGAAAGAAATATTAAATAGTAATTCTCCAGTGTACAGAAATCTATCATGGTAATTAAAGGTTAATGTACTTCTTTGTAGTACCATTTCAGCCACATGCTGCCATTGTTTTGTTCTGAAGGATTGAATTCTAAATTTGGAAAAATAAGGATACATGTAACTCTTCTTTCCAGATACTTCTTTGATTCTTACCTTTCTTCTACCCCTTCTCTCCTATCCCCACCAAAGTGGCAGTGTATAGCATTGGGTCTTCATCAGTGGGTAAAGTATGTAATACCCAGGTACCTGCATAAGAAGATAACTTTAAGGTGATATAAAAGAAAAATATGGGGGAAGAGATTGTTTTTGATAAGTCAGTGCTACCTCATTTTTTTTCTCTCTAAAACTGCATATTTAGTATGTCAGTTTGAATGCCAGTAGGTGGATAAGCAATAGCTGCTTGGTGGGTATTAACCTGTTTTCACCCTCTGTTTTTTTAGAAAGACATAATACTCTTTTTGTGTCCCAGCTTGAGGAGGAAAGGAATTTTAAAATGCCTTAATGCCACATTTAGTGAATGCTTTTAGCCTATGGAGAAAGACAATTTACTAATGAGATACTTGTTCCCCAGTAGTCAAGAAATGTCAGATGGATGTGCTATGTAGTTGTCAAAATGTGAGTTGGAATTTGGTTTTTAAATAGCTTAATATAACACCTTTTTTATTTACCCATAACGTAGAATTACTGTTGCTCCGTAATTCTTCAGATCTGCTTTCTTTAGATTTCTATGATTATTTACCTACTTATGGAATAATATAATTTGCATCTAAACTTAGTTGTCTGTAACTCATCTTTTTTCCAAAAGCATAAATCATATTATTCATTAATGAATAAATATACTCTCAGAGCATATATCGACATCAAAACTAAGCATTATGAATTATACAATGCATCTTGTAATTCTTTATTCTAAAGGATCTCTGGTGCCATCTACTGAATAGTTTTCTTAAAGGAAGAAGAGTATGTGAAGTCAAATGAATTTTTCACTTACTCTGACTTTTTTTGTTTTGTTTTTTGAATCAGTAGAGGGTTTTTTAAAACAATTTTAGGTTTACAAGAAAACTGAGCAGGAAGTGCACAGCATTCCCATACACTTGTCTTCCCTCTTCTCTTTTCCCTATTATTAACATCTTTCATGGGTGTGTTACATTTGTTACAATTGATAGATTATTGTTGATACATTAATAAAGCCCATAATTTACATTAGATTCACTTCGTTGTACAGTTGTGTGTTTTGCCAAATGTACAGTTCCACGTGTCCACCATTGTATTGTCAAACACAATAGTTTTACTGCCTTAAAAATCCCCTGTACTTTACCATTCCTCCACCCCTTGCCCCAGCCTGTGTCAAATGCTGATCTTTTTACTGTCTCCATAGTTTTGTTTTGTTCTGGAATGTCATATAGTTGGAATCACACAGTATGCAGCCTTTTTGGATTCACTTCTTTCACTGAGCAATATGTATTTAAAGTTTCCTCCATGTCTTTTTGTGGCTTGATAGCTCATTTCTTTTTATTACTGAATAATATTCCATGCTATGGATATACTACAGTTTGTTTATCCATCTATTTAAGGATATCTTGATTGCTTCCAATTTATAGCAATTATAAATAAAGCTTCTATAAATATTCACAGGTTTATAAGTGGACATAAGTTTTCAACTCATTTGGGTAAACACCTAAGAGTGCAATTCCTGGATCCTCTGGTAAGGCTGTTGAGCTTTATAAGAAACTGTCATGTTGTCTTCCAGTGTGGCTATACCATTTTACAACCCACAAAAAGTAAATGAGAAATCTGATTGCTCCCATGCTCATCATCATATGCTGTGTCAGTGTTTTGGATTTTAGCCACTCTAATAGTTGTGCAGTGGTATTTCGTTGTTTTAATTTGCAATTCCTTAATTACATATATTGAGCATCTTTTCATATGCTTATTTGCTAATAGTTCCACTGACCTCTTAGTCTGTTCTTTGTTCAGCATCATACAGTCTTGATTACTGTAGCTTGATAGTAAGTCTTGAGGTTAGTAATGTCAGTTCTCCAGTTTGGTTCTCTTTTGCTTTTGTGTTGGTTAGTTTTTTTTCTCTGCTTTTCTACATAAACTTTGGAAGCAATTTGTCAGTATCCACAAAATAACTTAGGATTGCATGGAATCTATAAATCAAGTTAGGAAGAATTGACATCCTAACAATATTGAGGTCTTATCCATGGGCATGGGCTTTCCCTCCATTTATTTAATCCTTCTGTGATTTCTTTTATCAGTTATACAATTTTCCTCATATAGATCTTGTACGTGCTTTGTTAGATTTATGCCTAAGTAATTCATCTTTCAGGGTGCTAATGTAAATGATATTGTGTTTTAAATTTCAAATTCCACTGGTTCATTGGTGGTACATAGGAAAATGACTGACTTTTACATATTAGCTCTGTATCCTGCAACCTGTGCTATAGGTGCTTATTAGCTCCAGGAATTGTTTTGTTGATTCTTTTGATTTTCTATATAGACGGTTATATCATCTGCAAACAAAGAGTTTAATTTTTTTCTTCCCAATCTGTATACTTTTGGTTTCCTTTTGGAGGGGTTGGGGGAGCTTACTACCTTACCTAGGGCTTTCATTATGATGCTGGGTAGGAGTGGTAAGAGGGGGGACATCCTTACCTTGTTTCTGATCTTAAGGAGGAAGCATCTAGTTTCTACCTTAAAATAAGATGTTAGTTATCGGGTTTTTTGTAGATGTTCTTTATCAAGTTGAGTAAGTTCTCTTGTTCCTAGTTTGCTAAGAATTTTTATTATGAATGGATATTGGATTTTGTGAAATATATTTTCTGCATCAGTTGAGGTAATCATATGATTTTTCTTCTTTAGCGTATTGATGTGATGGATTACATTGATTTTGAATGTTGGATCAGCTTTATATACCTGGGATAAATCCCATTTGGTCATTGTGTATAATTCTTATACATTGTTGGATTTGATTTGCTAGTTCGTATTTCGTTGAGAATTTTTCCATCTGTGTTCATGAGAGATACTGATCTGTAACTTCTCCCTTATAATGTCTTGGTCTGCCTTGTAATGTCTTTGTCTACCTTAGAATCAGTTAGTAAGTATTCCCACTACTTCTATTCTCTGAAAAAGATTATAGGGAATTGGTATAATTTCTTCCTTAAATGTTTGGCAGAATTTACCAATGAAACCACCTGGGCTGGTACTTTCTGCTTTGAAAGGTTATTAATTATTGATTCAGTTTCTTAACAGATGTAAATCTACACAGGTTATATATTTCTTCTTGCTTGAGTTTGGTAAATTGTGTTTCAAAGAATTGGTCAGTTTTATCTTACCAAATTTGTGGATAAACTTTTTAGTAATATTCCTTTATTAGCCTTTTTATGTCCATGAGATCAATAGTGATGGCTCTTTATTTCTATATTTGTAATTTGTGTTTTCCTTCTTTTTCTTGGTATCCTGGCTATGGGTTATCAGTTTTATTAATCTTTCCAAGAATCAGCTGATCCTAATTTTTAAAAAGTCATAAAATATAAACTGGATTCCTTATTCTTAAAGTTCTCTTATGTCATCTACTAAATTATTTTTTTTCTTAATATTTTTAATTGTTGCCATAAGCTTTTTAGACCTCATTTAACATTGTAACACGGAGACATATTAAAAAGGTAGCAAAGAGGTGCTTTTTTTCAAGGTAACTGTGCCCCAAAGAGAGTTTTACTGTGGATATTTAGCTATCTCTACCCGTTTCTATGAGAATTCAACACCAGGCTAATGGGAATTGTTATGGGGATTATGACAGTATTGAAAAATCATTAGCTCTTTTGCTTATTATTTTACATTTAGACTCAAATTTTTTTCTGTAGGGTTAGAGCTGCCCAGAATGGTCCCATAGGAAGTTTAAATGCCTCACTATATCATTGAACTTCAAAGGTTATTGAAAGTAGATCTCATAAATCACTTTAGTATATTTAAATTGTCTAAAGAGATCATTCTGAACCTTAACATGAATTACGTCTTTTAAAAATAAGGCATATGAATAATCTGGTTTTTAAACAAATCACTAAAGAAGTATTTATTTTGAAAATTTATATGATTAATTACAAATAACCTTTGATATAACAGGGAACTTTATAACCAAGGAATATTTGTGGTTTTTTGTTTGTTTGTTTGTTTCTGGATATGTAGAAGATTAGAAATATGAAACGCTAGTTAAAGAAACAATGAAAAATTCTAGGTTAAAAAAAAAACTAAAGTAGAGAAAATTAATGTATATACCTATGCAAAAAGAAAAAGTCTCTCCTAGTAATTTTTAGCTATTGACTAGTTGAATCTGAATTCATACTAATTCATAAATCTAGATTTGATTGTAAATCATCTTGGGTTGGAAGCAACTCAGATGTCCATGAACAGATGAATGGATAGGCAAAATTTGATGTATACTTACAATGGAATATTATTTAGTTTGAAAAAGGAAGGAAATTCCAATATATGTTACAGCGTGAAAGAACTTTAAGGACATTATGCTGAGTGAAGTAAGCTAGTCACAAAAAGACCAATACTGTATGTATTCTACTCACATGAGGTATTTGGAGTAGTCAAAATCATAGAGACTGAAAATAAAACTGTGGTTGCCTGGGGTAAAGGGGGATGGGAGGTTATTATTTAATGGGTATAGAGATTCAATAATTTTACATGATGAAAAGTGTTATGGAGTTGGATGGTGGTGATGGGTGATGGTTGCACAATATTACAAGTATATATAGTATCACTGAACTATACATGTAAAATGGTTAAGATGGTAAATTTCATGTGCTATTTTAGCACAATTAAAAAAAAACGTTCTTAATCATCTCAGGTTGGTAGCTTCTCCAGGTACCTAGCAGAATGAAAGGCATAGGCTGTCTTAACATGTCCAAAATTTAGTTCTCAAAATAGTCTCAAATATAAGTTCTTAAAAATATGAGCTCATTCTCCCCAGATAAAGAAATCGTAAAACCCAGAAGCAAACACTGTGTGCAGTTGTTGCCAGGTCAAAACCATTTTTTTAAAATAATTTTAAAATGTTATTTGCCACTTCTGCCACTGTTGACATTTGCAGTGATGGTACAAAAGTGATGTTGGTTAAAATAGCTAGTGCCTTAGTATGAATGAAGCCAATGGCAGTAAACTGCGCCCACAGTCCTTGTGTTCTTTAGCATTACACACATTGTAGTAAAAGAGGGCATTTTTTACTACATCATCAAAGGCGTTCTTAACATATTATTTTATGAGTATGATATCGACCTAGACAAAAGTCTCATATAGTTTACACAAAACTACAGAGCAATCTAACATCAATACAAACAGAAATCTACACTATAGTAAGAAAATAATACATCATAGTCAAGTGAAAATTGTCTAGTACTACAAGGATTGTTATTTTAGGAAATCCATTAATGTAATTCACCTTTGAAAGTAAGGAAGAACAAAAAATGCATTTCATCTCCACTAATGCTATAAAGACCTTTGGCAAAATTTAACATGTGTTCCTGATCAGAATATTCAGTTAAAAAAGAATTGATATATATTTATTTAATGTGGTAAAACATATACCATAGTTTTAAATACAGCATAACACTTAATATGGAAACACTGGCAGCATTCTTGCTAAAATTAGAACAATACAGGATTGTCATCTGTCCTAATATTTAACATTGTATTAGAGGTTTAGGCTTGTGTGATTAGACAAGAGAAAACTGTTTTAGATTCATAAGAATTGGGAAAGAATATAACCAGTTCTCTTTTGCAAATGATAATAGAAAACCAAGAGCATTGATAATAAAACTAATTCAAATGGTAAAAAAATTGAGTGAAATATCAAGATATAAAATGAACAGTCAATGACTTTCATGTACACATAATACGATGATAGAATGCCATTTTCAATAGCAAATTGCATACAAGCAATTTCAGTTTTCCCTAAGTTAACATATAAATTTAATATGATTTCTTTAGGAAGTCCCCCTCCTCCCTCCATACTTGGAGCTAGCATATGGAAATACATACATGCAAAAATAGGTTTTTAAAAAGTATGTTACTGGCTCTTCCAGTTATTAATACCTCTATAATTAAAACAGTAGTACTGTTACCTGAATGGACATGCAAACTTACTGAGAAGTAGACCCACATACCCAGGGAAATTCATGTGTGATGTAAGTGGTATTTCAGATCATGGGGAAATGGGGAACTATTCAAAAAATGATTCTGGGATAACTAGAAAACCAACTGCAAAAAGATAAAATTAGATGCATACCTTATAGGTACACTAGAATATCTTTCAAGTTGGATAAGAGATTTAAATAGAAAATAATGTAACCATGTATGTACTAGGAAAAAACATCGGCACATTCTTTTGTAACCTGGATATAGGGCAGATACATTCTGTGATATAAAGTCCAGATGCAACAAATTAAAATATTGACTACATTTTAAAATATTCATTTATATTAAAGAAAAAATGATTTGTTCAGCAAGAAAGCTCCATAGTTGAAGTTGAAAGACAAACACAAATTGAGAGAAAATACTTGCAATGTATATTACAAAGTTAATTTACCTGTTACATAAGGAATTTTTTTTAATTAAGAGGAAAAGAAAAAGACCAAACATCAATAGAAAAATGGTCAATAAGCATGAAGAGTGTTACATACACAGACACACACGAGTAAGATATTCAAATGGCCCTTAAACTTATAATAGAACCGCAAATTAAAACAACTACTGAGATTTCTTTCAGTAGATTGGCAACAATTTTAAAGCCTGACAGCACTCTGTTAAGGAATCTCTGGGGAAGTCACTTTTATCCATTGCTGTGGGGCATACAAAAACAATGCATTCCCTACAAAAATGTATTAGGCAACATCTATTAAAACTACATATGTATTTACCCTTTGATCCAGTAATCCTACTTTTTAGAACATACCTGGAGATACCTGTTTAACAACATGAAAATAGATATGTACAAAATCAATCATTACAACATTATTTAGAATAGTAAAATATTAGAAATCACATGCCCATTCATAGGAGACAGGTTGACTGGTCTGTGAGAGAAACATACAGTGGATTACCTTGGAGCTGGAGAATAGTATGAAGAATATCTCTACGAACTGATAAGAGTGATTCCCTTGCTGTATATATTTTAAGTGAAAAAAGCAAGAAGAATAAAAAGTATGTTAACTTTTAAGAAAGAAGAGGAAAGAAGAATATATGAATCTATTTTGTTATTTTTACACAAATAACACAAAAAGATAAACTAGAACTAATGAAATTGGTTACTTTGAGAGTGGTAAAAAAATAAAGAAAAATAAGTGGAACTTTTCCAAGTCTTAGATAGTTTTGACTTACGAGACATGTTAATTAAAATAATAATAAAATTAAATCAACAAGGATGGAGGAGGGAACCTTGTAATTGAGTACAAACCAACAAAACAAATGAACCTAGCTGTATATCATAGTGATAAGACAGAACACAGGAAAAAATAATATTCAAACAACTAACATAGTATTCTGTACTCAGTAAGATATATTTTAAGAATAAACATTTTTCAGTAGTGGTGTCAGTTTAGTAATTCCGAAAGCTTTTACTGTCAGAGAAGGGAATCAAAATATAGAATGAAAAGAAGAAAGCCCAGCATTAAGGGTGTCAGTGTGAACTCATGATTTTAATATATGTTTATTTGCATGTGTGTGTGTGCCATTTATTAGCTTCACCTACTGTAAGATGCTAAAAGCAATGACATTACAGTAGCAATGCCCACAATTAGCATCCAGACTTTGATACCTAAGTAACAGTTCCTACCACATGAAGGAAAATTAGGATGTTTGGAATATTGGTTGATTCCAACTCAGGGACAGGGAAATTAAAAGACATACAATATATTTTCATATGCCCCCCAAATAAGGAAGTTCTCAAAAACAAGACAAAGAGTTTCACTGGCTAAATTTGGAACAATTTGTATGTTAAAAATGAATAATGATGTCACAGATAATATATTGAATAGCAAGAAACAGACTATGTGTTTATAGTCCTAAAAACAAAGCAGTAACAACTGACCCCCCCCCCCGCAAAATGGTGAAGATAACAGAAGAGAAGGCATTTTTTTCTATAAGTATGCTATATAAAAATAGAAAATGAATAATGAAATAACAAAATTACCACATTGCAACCACTAGTATAACAGTTGATTCTGGCAAGAATTACCTGATGCTAAAACCACTGGGTAAATAAAAGATTGTTGGGAAACAGGATAATCGTATTAAAGTATTATTCCACAGAGTACTGATCACAGAGGAGAAAAGGTAACTTCACAGTGGAGCTATTTATTGGATACTACCTCAAGGCAAGTGATCAACAATATTACTAATATTGGGATAAACTGATATAATACACCAAGGAGGCATATTACCTATGTACTATTTCTGTCAAAAATAATTAACCAGGACCTAAATCGTGAGGAATCCAACCCAAATTGTGGGACATACTACAAAATAAACGGCAAGAAAGTCAAGAACAGGCAAGAAGAAAGATTAGGGACACATAACAATTAAGTACAAATGTGATCCTTGATCGTATCATGAGATTGGGGAAAGAAAAGCTATAAAGGACATGATTCGGAAAGTTGGGGACATTATTGTTTGTGTTAACTTTCTTAAAAGGGGTAATGGCATTATAGTTATGTATGATATTGTTCTTTTTTCTTACTACTCAAGTATTATTAGGGTTAAAGCTTCATATCTACATTACTTTCAAGTGTATCACTCATAAATAACCTGTGTGCTTGTGAATGTATATGTAAATCAAATGACACAAAATGTCAATAGTTGTTGAATCTATACAGGTGAAATTTTATGGAAATTTGTATTCTTTCAACTTTTCTGTAGATAGAAATTTTTAGAAATAAATTATTTGAGGAAAAATAAAAGGCAAGGGCAAGAACTGTATACTATAAATGGTTCCATGGGACTTTGCTTTCCTTTTTTCCTTTCATTATATCATTATCTGCACTAATATGATACTCATCATTAAATGATATCAATGTATGTTGGAGTTCTTCTTGTTTTATAAAGTGCTATATCATTGTGAATTGTTGTTAATATAGCTATCGAACATGGAGAGAAGGGGATGGAGATGGGAAAGAAAATAACAAAAATATCTCTATCCTGGCCTTTAAAAGTTTTTGTTGGATTAGTCACTTGTATTTTCCATGTTAACAGTCTCATAGCAGATACAACCTGAATAGTTATTCTTAGATTTATTCCAAAAGCAATTATCTTTGGTAAATATTAGTGCTATATGCTACCTATCAGTATGAGAAAATGCTTAATAAAGCTGTGAATACAAAGAAATTGGAATCAATTGGTCCCTGGTAATTCACATCACTCCCATATGCAAAATGCACTCACCGCTACCTGGAGACCTCCAAAAGTCTTATTACAGTATCATCACACAGTCTTCATTCTTGTTATTTAACTCACATCCAGGTGTAAGTGAAGCTCCAAGTACAGCACTTCAGGTACAGTTCCTAATGTTGGGACAGACGTAGAGAAACCACTGTAAACACTCCTGTTCAAAACTGGGGAAAGTGGGAGGCACACGGTGGTTACTTTCCACAGCAATTCTGAAATCCAGCTGGGCAGATGTTGGAAGTTCTTTGATTAGATCTTAAGGCCTGGGAGTAATTCGTTTTGGTTCTTGAATCTGTCCTTTTAGATCTGCCCTCTTGATTCTAGGTTTCACTTTCTGAGTTGTTTTTCCTTCCTATTTTTCTCTTATTTGAAATATAATTCACTTTTTTACTATATTTTAGTTGCTATATTTTATTTTATTTACTGTAAAATACACCTTTTTGAAGTATACAGTTTAGTGATTCTTAGTATACTCATTTACAAGTTTGGCAACCATCACCGCTGATTCTAGAACATTTTCATCGCCCTAGAGAAGAGACCCGTTAACAGATTAGCACTCACTCCTCGTCCTTCCCCTACCCTCCTGCAGGCTTTGGTGACCACTAACCTACTTTCTGTCTCTACAGATTTGCCAGTTTTTAGACATTTCATATAAATGGAATCATATGATGTGCAGCCTTCTTTTAGCATAATGTTTTTGAGGTTCATCCTTGTTGTAGCATGTATCAGTTCTTCATTTTTTATGATTGAATAATACTCTACTGTGTGGATATGCCACCTTTTATTCATTCACCTGTTGACGTTCATTTGATTTGTTTCTACTTTTTGGCTATTACGAATAATGCTGCTGTGAACATTCACGCACCCTTTTTTGTTTGGACATATGCTCTTCAGTTTTCTTGGGTATATTCCTAGGAGTGGAATTCGCTGGGCCTTAGAGTAATTCTATGTCTACATTTTTGAAGAACTGCCAGTGTGTTCAAAGTAGCCATGTAATTGGGCATTCCCTCTAGCCAGTGTATAGGGTTCATATTTTCTTCACATCCTTACTAGCACTTGTTATCTGCATTTCTTATCATAATGCTCCTTCTGGATGTGGAGCGACATCTCATTGGAGTCTTGATTTGCATTTCCCTAATAACTGATGATGTTAAGCATCTTGTCATGCACTTATAGGCCATTAGCAGTATCTGTTTTGGAGAAATGTCTACTCAAATCATTTCCCATTTTTTATTAGGCATTTGTCTTTCTATTGTTGAGTTGTAATAGTTCTTTATATACTGTGGACACTAGACCCTTATCAGAGATACGGTTTATAAATATTTACTCCCGTTGTTTGGACTGTCTTTTCACTACTTCATAATGTCCTTTAAACTCCAGTATACTTGTTTTTTTCCTTCCTTCTGTTACTTGTACTTTTAATGTCAAATCTAAGGAATCATTACCTTAATCCAAGGTCATATTTACACATATGTTCTCTTCTAAGATTTTTATAGTTTTAGCTCCTATATTTAGGTCTTTGATCCCTTTTGAGTTAATTATAACATATGATATGAGGTAGAGGTCCAGTTTCATCATTTTGCTTGTAAATATCTAGTTGTCCAAGCTCCTTTTGTTGAAAAGACTGTTCTTCTCCTTGCCTTCCCCCCCGCCCCCCCGCCCCGCCCCCCATTGAATGGTCTTAGTACTCTATCAAAAATAAATTGACTATAGATGTCAGGGATATTTTGCAGCTCAGTTCTACTCTGTTGATCTATACAACTCTCCTTAATGCCAGTAAAACCTAGTGTTGATTAATGTACTTAATAGTAAGTTTCTAAATCAGGAAGTACAAATCCTCCAATTTAGTTCTTCTTTTTCTAGACTTTTGTATGTGTGTGGCTAATCTGGATTCTTTTCTATTCCATGTGCATTTTAGGATTAGCTTGCCAATTTCTACAAAAACGCCAGCTGAGATCTTAATAGGAATTGTGTTGAATCTTTTGATCAATTTGGGGAGTATTACCATCTTAACAGTGTTGAGTCTTTCAGTTCACTAACACAGGATGTATTTCTATTTAGGTTGTATTTATGTTTTATAATTTTCAGTGTACAAGATTTTATACTCCTTTTGTTAAATTTATATGTATTTTATTCGTGATGCTGTTGTAAATGGAATTATTTTTTAATTATTTAATTTTGGAATTGTTTATTACCTGTGTATAGAAATAATATTGATTTCTGTATATATTGATATGGTGTCTTTTAACCTTGCTGGACTTATTAGCTCTAAAGATTTTTGTGTAGATTTCTTAGAAATCTTTGTATACAAGATTATGTATGCTTCTTCCTCTCCAATCCAAATGCCTCTTATTTATTTTTCTTGCCTAATTATTGCCCTGGCTAGAACCTCTAGTACATGTAAAATAGAAGTGGTGAGAGCATTTATCATTGGCTTGTTTCTGATCTTAAGATGGAAGCTTTTGATCTTCACCATTAAGTGTGATAAAAGATCTGTAAATTTTTCATAGATGCCCTTTCTTAAACTGAGGTAATTTCCCTCTATTCCTAGCTTGTTCAGTGTTTTTATCATGAAAGGATATTGGATTTGTCAAGTACTCTTCTACATCTGTCATCTATGGAAATCATTATGTTGCTGTGGTTTTTTATTAATACGTTATATTACACTGATTGGTTTTTATATATTGGATTAACCTTGCATTCTTGGGATAAATCTCACATGGTTTTGGTGTATTATCCTTTTTGTATACTGATGGGTTCTGTTTCATAGTATATTGTTCAGGATTTTTGTGTCTATTCCAGTTATTGTACTGGTGCTTACTATTTGTATTGATTTGATTTATTATCTAGTGTCCTTTGATTAGGTCAGGTCTGTTAGCAAAAAAAAAAAAAATCAATTTTTATCTGAAGCTTTCTAAATTTCTCCTTTCTTTATAAAGGTTGGTTTTGCTGAATATACAATTCTTGATCAAGAGTCTTTTTCTTTCAGTTTTTTTGAATATGTCATCCCATTGCCTTTGGACCTTCATGATTGCTGATGTGATATTGGCTGTTAATCTCATTGAGGGTTCCCTGTCATGAGTTGATTTTTTTCTTGTTATATTCAAGATTTACTCTTTGTCTTTGTTATTTGAATGATTGATTAGAATGCATCTAAATGTGTCTAGGTGCATCCAAATGTGACTTTTATTCTACCTGAATTTTGTTAGGCTTCTTGGTATAGTAAATATTTTTCATCAAATTTGGGACATTGTCAACCATTGTTTTTCCTAATGTTTATTGTGCCTCTTTCCTCTTCTTCTGGGACTGCCATTTGTGAATGTTGTAGGTACATTTGATGGTGTCCCACAGGTCTCTGAGGCTCTGTTCAATTTTCTTTCTTTTTTCTTTCTTTCCGCCTTTCCTTCTTTATTCCTTCTCCTCCCTTCTTCCTGCCTGCCTTCCTTCCTTTCTTCAATCCTTCCCTTCAACCTTTTCTTTCCTCCCTCCTTTCAGACTGGGTAATCTCAATTTGCCTATTGTCAGGTTAACTGACTCTTTTCTGCCAGCTGAAATCTGCCGTTGTATCCATCTAGTGAATTTTGCATTCTAGTCAGTATATTTTTCAAGTCCAGAATTTCTATTTGGTTCTTTTTTAAATTTTCTATTTATTTATATTTTTTATTTAGTGAGATATTCTTCCAATACTTTCCTTTATTCCTTTACACATGGTTTCCATTATTTCTTTAAACATTTTAAAAATGGCTGACTTAAGGTTTTTTGTCTACTAAGACCAAAATCTTGGCTTCTTCAGAGACATTTTCTGTTGACGTTTTTCTTCCTGTGAATGGGCAATACTCTTTAAGTTTCACATTATGTTTTGTTTAAAAAACTGGATATTTTAAATAATACAGTGTGACAATTATGGAAATCAGATTATCCCCCACCCTCAAAGTTTCTTGTTGCAGTGTGTTATTGTTTGTTTGTTTAGTGGCTTTTCCGAACAAATTCTTTGAAATCACTTTCTTTATATTGTGTGGTCACTGACATCTCTGCTTAGTTAGCTTAGTGGTAAACTAATTATAGGACAGATTTCCTTAAACTTCTAGAAACATAAGATAATCCATCTTTGCCTAGGGACTGTTTGTGTGTGCTGGGGAAGGCTACCTCAGAACTGGGATGGGAGGATGGGAACAGGGCAATTTGAAATGCCATATAGATTGTTGTTTTTAACCAAGATTTAGCCAATATTCTTGAATAGTCATGTTCTGTAAAGATTTTGGTGAATTTCAGAGTTCTTTTGTTCAGTGGGGTGATATCTCTCGTGAAAAAAAAAAATTGAAAATGAAAATTTTATGTGAGACCCACAACATTATAAAAAAAGTCAAATTTGAAGAAAACCTATCAGCTTTCTGAAGCATATTTTCATACCTGTTTCCCAGATTTGGTCTTTGCTCAACCTTTCTTAATTTTAGCCTCATTTGCTATCTGTGTGGACTGGAATTTTTCAAAACAGTCAAGACCCAGTTTCTTTTTTAACAGTCTTTCCTTTAGTATCTCTCTCTGTCTCTCTCTCTCTCTCTCTGTGTCTCTGTCTCTCTCTCTGTCTCTCTCTCTCTTCTCACATTTTACTAAAATTAGCAAGAGGAAACAGAATGAAATTTCCTTAGATAGATTACCTAACTCATTAGGCACTTTTTTTACTTTCCAAGTTACTACTGACAAGTTGTCTTTCTGCCACTACATAATAAGTATATTATTTCCTTCACTTTCTAATAACAGTTACTTCATTTTCCTACAAGTCGTCATCTGTCAGCTTTATCAAAGACCACGAGGATTCTATTAATAACTTCAAGGTACTCTAGGCTTACATTAATACTCTCCCCAAAGCCCACTGTCTGGTTTTAAAGACATACCTACATTTTAGGTTTTAATTATAGCAGCATCCCACTATATGCACCAAAGTCTGTATTATTAGCTATTGCTATTTAACAAATTACTTCCAAAATTTAGCAGTTTAAAACAACAAACATTTATTCTCTCAAATTTTTTCTGAGCCGGAAATCTGAGAATGGCTTGGCTGGATCTTTATGGCTCAGTTTCTCACTTGGCAGCAGTCAAGGGGTCACGTGGGATTGCAGTCATCTGGAATTTGATTGATCTGGAGTATCTTCTTCCAAGTTCACTCATTTGGCTGTTTACAGGAAACTTCAGTTTCTCTCTATAGGAGCCTCAACACAGAGCTGCTCACAGTATGGCTTCCTTCAGAGTGCTTAATAAGAGAGAGAGATGGCGGGGCGGAGTAGGCGTGGGGGCGGGGAGAGGCAATGAACATCAGCATTCAAGAGTGTCCGAGATAGAATCCCCATTTGTTTATAACCCAATATCAGAAGTGATGTACACTTTTGCAGTGTGCTCTTAATCACACATACCACCCCCTGATACAACGTGGAAAGGACTAACAGTGTGAAACTAGGAGATGGAAATCATTGAAGACTCTCTTGATGCTGGCTGTCACAAAAAGCATGCATGTTAAACTTTTGAATTAATTAAATTTGAAATTTGAAAAATGAAAAGATAGGACAAAAATAAGTTTATTCTGTCTTCTCGGGGGCAGTAGACACCATTTCCATGTGACATTGTCTCTTATAGCCAAATATTTATTACTTACTTGACCTTTGAAAACACTTATGTTTATAATCCCTGTCCTGGACTTTAATTAACTCATTTGCTTTTTTGTAGTTATGACAGCTTGTACAGTAATTTAGAAAGCTCACTAGCTAATTAGCAGCTGAGCAGCTTTTTTTTTTTTGTCTCTTTCTCTTTTTTATTTTATTTTTTAATTTATTTTTTTGCCAAGGCCTTTCATCTTACACATAGACTTATTCCCCACAATAAAGGGACAAAAACTGAGTAGGTCAGTAAAATAGAGTAGCACTATCTATTCTGCTTTGAAATTAGCTCTAAACTCAACCATGTTATGAATCCAATTATGTTTTTGTTGTTCTTGGTAAATTTATTTATTTTCAGTTTATAAGATGACATTAGTCAATAAATTACAAGACAGTTAACCTAAATACCTCAAAGTCCAGTATCTCTGAACACATAATGGGAAGCAAAATTAGTTTTGAAAAAAGATGGAGAAGAATGTTCACAGGAACTTTCAAAGATTCCTGGAGGTAATAATCAAGAAATAGTATAAACTGGGAATTCTTATGTGCAACATGGAAATTTCTTATTTTAATAAATCACTTTGGTTAAGAATGTTCACAGGAACTTTCAAAGATTCCTGGAGGTAATAATCAAGAAATAGTATAAACTGGGAATTCTTATGTGCAACATGGAAATTTCTTATTTTAATAA
Source organism: Eidolon dupreanum (assembly GCA_028627145.1). Taxonomy (NCBI): domain Eukaryota; kingdom Metazoa; phylum Chordata; class Mammalia; order Chiroptera; family Pteropodidae; genus Eidolon; species Eidolon dupreanum. The sequence goes on from CM053513.1 coordinate 84,406,514, forward strand.
ATCACTTTGGTTAAGTTACATGTACTGATATCTATTTTGGACCAAAAAGTATCACATGGACTGAGAAATTATGTCCTTTGTATTTTCCCAGTCAATAATTTCATATTTGCCTTAATATTTTTACTTTTTAGGCATTTTGTGATTTAAATAAAATATAATTGCTCAGTCTGCATCTTTTTCTGCTCTATTATTTCTAATATAAAGAGCTAACATTTATTACGCTGTTAAAATGCCAAATACAGGAGTTTATTTTATCTGCGATCTCAAAATATCTGCAACTTTAAAATATTCTGTGAGCAAGCCCTATCATGATTTTCAAGATTTTATTTCCATTTTTATTAACAGAGAAACTAAAATGTGGAGGGAATGTATAACTAGACTAAGTTCATAAATATGGCAAAGATTCCAACCTATAAACTAAGTCTTTTCTCCCCCCTAGTACCTCAAAACAAATACCTCTCTTCCCTACTAGGTTCAAAGAATAAATGTGAAAGCTAAAATTTTACTTTTTTTTTCAGACCCACAGTCCCTTTTCTCAGCTGTTTCTTCAGAATTTAAAATTATTTGTTTTAAAAGAGGTAATATAATGGAGGTGTTTATTGTGTAACATCTCCAGCGGGTTCGAAACAGCACCCTGTGATCAAATATATTGATATTTCTGCAGGCCCATAAATTTATGTCGGTTTAGGTCACATTTTGCTGCCAAATGTGCTGGTGGTCCTGGTGGAGGTGTCTGTTGCCTCTTCTCACCTCCAGGTAGTGTTTTTAAACCTTGCATTTTAGAGGCATGAATCTATTAACAATAAATGCCAGTTGAAGGACTTGCCTTCAGGTGTCTTAGGCAAGTGTTCCTAATACTGAACCCCCAAACTAAGGAGACTTAAATTAACCCTTCAGTCTCAAGACAGCCCTGGGTCAGGGCAGTCCTGTCACATAACACTGATCTATCCAAAAGTTGAGGCATTTAAGGAGCAAAGAACAAGTATCTAAAAAGTAGGCTGACTTCTCAGAGGAAGAAGTATGAAGCCTAACCAAATGTGCTTAGTCATCCCTCTCAGTTTCCCAGTCATTCTGCCTCTGAAGCAGCAGAGTAAATAAAAGAATTGGAGTGAGGCCAGAAGAAGTGTGTGTGTAAAGCCACCACCCGCCCCCCTCCACAGTACCAGAAGTCTTTATCACTGTTATATGTTGTGTTTATTAGTGGTCTGGCCTTATTCCACACTTCACTATAAAACCATTCGTTTTTACTTCTTGTGCAAGTTTCAAACAGAGTCGTGTATCACTACTGACCTCATTATAGTTGTAGTTGATCAACATATTAGGGGATCGAGGATTGATCATGATCCTTAATAATGAAATTATATTGCCATTTTTATAGGAGAATCTTAGTATATACTTGCTGAAATGTTTAGGAGTAAAATGTCATAATTCTGCAATTTACTTTTAATGGTTCTGCAAACCAAAAAAAGGGTTAAAGCAAATGTGGCAGAATATTAACAATTCTTGAATCTTGGTGGAGGCTGTCTGTGTGATTATACTATTCTTTATGATTGAAATTTCTCAATATAAAAAGTCGAGGAAAGAAAAAGACCTTGATCATGACATTCAAGCTATATATGAAATGCGCATTTGACAGAATTGCAGAATTTAATAGTAATTAAGTTATAAGTGTTTAGATGTTTTCTTTAATAGTCAATACATGTACTTTATATAACGTAAAAATTGCTGTTTCTTATATATACTATTTATGTTCACATACTATGTTTAGTATATGAAAATAAGCTGTTCTGCTTTTATGTCTAATTCTTTATCTGCATTTTAGTTTGGGACAGAAAATGTTTATTTTTAAGAAATGATTAAATATGCCAAGTGTGGAGTTGATATATTATCGTAATACGAATTAAATCTACAAGGTTTCTATTGCTACATCCTAGAAATCATTGGCAATTACAGATTGATACTAAAAGACTTCTGAAATCATTCATTTGTAATACAAATAAGTGTAAATATTGGTATTTTGCATTTTATTTTTTAATGCTTATTACATTTATTTCTTCCCTAGATCTTCCTCAGAACTGTGATCCTAACATTCCCCTAGTTGCTCAGGAATTAATGAAAAAGATGATACGTCAGTTTGCAATTGAGTACATTTCAAAAAGTGGTAAAATTCAAGAGAATAGAAATGGTTCCATTGGACCAAGTCTAATATGTAAAAGTATCCAAATGAGTCAAGCAGAAAACTCCGTTCAGGAAGAACAGGAGGGCCCGTTAGACCTCACTGTGAATCGAATGCAAGAACAAAATGCTCAGCAAGGTAAGACTTTTTATTTGAGTGTATAATATATAATTTTATGTTTTAATATTCTTAAATATATGTAACCTTATATTCATAGAGAACTTTAGATATAATATTATTTGTGATTAGCCTGTGTAATGTGGACTAGCGAGAAGTGCTAAATTAGAGCTTTTGTATTACATTTAACTTTTGATTTATAAAAGAAGAAATTTAAGTTGCTTGCAGTCTCTTCACAACAGAGTATATGGTGAGAGGATCCTAACAAGCAATTTAAAAGCAAAGAGATGTATATGATAAGAAATTACTTTAAAAATATGGGATCTGCACATAAAAATATGCAGCTAAGAACATTGATTAAGCACTTGCTCTTCAGTTTTTTGCACTTAGGGGAAAAATAAAAAGAAATGGATGGTTTATCTTCAATTGTTGCTAATGGAACTAGGGAAAGAGAAAAGTTAATACATGTGATCAACGTAATATAATTAACTGTATAGAGATCCAGTTTTCATAAGAACCTAAACAATGAAAGCCCCGTTGGACTTATCTAATAGGTCATTGAAGGAAGAGCCATGATTTACAGAGAAAAGAAGAAAGGACCTTTTAAGTGCTCGTGGAGGATGCCAAATAAGTGTTTGCCTAGAGAAGAGAAAGCAAGTAGCTTTTGTTAACACAAGTTAGATTATTGTCAGTCATTGAGGTCAGAAAAAATACCAGCATTAAATTTGGTCCCAGAAGGCAGTGTGGTGTTTGGGGCTCTGACGAAAAGTTCACTAGTTGCCTTTTCAGTATGTAAGACAGATTAGGGAGCTGAAATATGGAAATAATATTCCTTAATTATGTATGAGTTTACTTATGTGGAAAGATGTATTAGATACATTATAATGGAGAAAAAATGTCAGAGATGACTACAATATAAAGCTTAAAGGAAGACAGTATGTCAAGACATAAAGTTTTGGAAGTTAGAAAGCATAGTATTTCTAAAATGTTTGTTTTGCTTTTCCATGTTACACACGATCTTATATGTCTTCTCCGTTGCGGGAGGCAGTTCAGTGTTCTACAAAGACTAAAACATAGGCTTCAGTTCCCGACAGACTTATGGGTGAAATCTCAGCTCTGCTATTAAAGTTGTTATTTGGCAATAATTATAACAAATTCATTGGAGAAACATGAAAGTTATATATAAAGTAACCAACTCGTAAAAGATACTTAAACACTAAGTTCACTGTACTTTTTACCTCCTCTTCCTTACCACCCAGAAGAGAAGGCTTAGAAGTAGCATGATAGTGATCAGTGAATTTTTGTATGGCTGTTATGCATTGAAGTAGGACTGAACTTCTTTGAATAGCCAATGAATACAATTAGGATCACTAGCTAGAAGTTAGATGGAAACAGATTTCAAGTCCATAAAGAAAGAATATTTCTATGGATCAGACATTTCTTAAAGGAGATAAGAACAAATGGTCCCCAGTTGCCTTGTCATTAGAGGTATTCAAGAGCATCAGATGAGTAATTGAAATAGATCACATTTTAAACGTAAAATTCCAGTTTTGACATTCTGTGATTCTATGAACTTAAGTGGTAAGGCAGACCCAAGTATATGTAGAAGACTAGAAGTGCAAATTATGTATTGCGATATCCTAGGGAAAGTGTACAAATATGTATGTGAACATCCTGAGGTTGAAAAGGGTAGTGATAGTGGATATGAATCTATGCTTTAGTCTTTTTTATGATTTTAATTTGGGGGAATGACTTCTTACATGGGATTTTGGTGTTCTTACTTCAGAATATAGGGATCACTTAGTGTCTAGTGTTGCTTGTAGTGTAGAGAGCAAAAGAGAATGGTAATAGATGAGGCTAAAAAAATAGGTAGAGACCAGATTATAAGAAAGCCATGTAGGCTATATTAAGGATTTTGACTTTTCTTAGGGCCACAGAAAGCCTCTGGATTGCTTTAACACAGAGTAATGGAATCAGGTTTTGCTTTATGAAACCATTCTGCTGTAGTATAGTTTGGTAGGCTCTAACTTTGCCTCCTTGCATACCAATTTTTTTTTAATTGAGCACATACCCTTTGATGCATCCATGTGTGCACGTGTGTGTATGTATATGTGTATACATACACACTAATATTTTATATGTACTCGTATTTCTACATATTAAAATTTTAAGGTTAAAGATGTTATAAACAATTTTTAAATGTCTAGCTAATAATGACTTCACCGCCAGTATCTTATTATACAATATAGACTTTGTGGGAGTATCATTAATGATAGAATGTATAAATCCATAATAGTAGTAGTGTTAGTTCTGCCTGTTTATTTGCTGATACTTACATTTTTCATGTTATTCTCACTCTATAATTTCTTAACAGTACTCATTTAAGCCAATTGTTCATTTTGTGAGTTCCTTTATTCAATTTATGAATTATTAATAAATCCAACAGATAATCTAACCATAAATAATATGACTAGCTTATGGATAGTCGAACCCATACATCTATGAAATTATCAACCTCACATGGTTTTACAGGTTACTTTATATAACCTTAAAGCAACAGATAATTCTTATCTTTTACAGACTATTTTAAAGAATAGAAAAGAGAAGTATTAGTACAATCTTTATACCAAAATCAGACAAAGATAGCAAAAGAAAGTTGCAGACCAATCTTACTTACAACCCTGTGTAAAAATCCTGAATAAATGTTTGCAAATTAAGTATAGTGAGGTATAAAAACATAATTAATAATGACTAGGGAGACCCAGATGATTTTGATGGAGCACATACCCTTTGATGCATTTGCTGCATTTGAAAAACAACATTTTATGATTTTCTACATTACTTAAAAAAAAAGGAAAACCACATCATCATCATCATCCTTATAAGTATAGAAAAAATTCTGATGTATTTATGATAAAAATGCTTACTAAACAAAGAATATATGAGCACCAGAAACATCATAACTTAATTATTTAAAGTAATGAAGAAGACAAATATGCATACTGTCACCAGCTTTTTTAACATTTTATGAGAGGTCTTGACTCATATAATATGACGAGAAAAAAAATAGAAGTATGAAAATAAGCAATATTAAGCAGTGGGTTATAAAGAGAAAATGAGGGAAGTCGTGGTCACTTCCAAACAACATGACTGTGTAGGTAGGAAATATAAAAGAATATATAGGTGAATGTTTAGAATTGGTAAAAAAAAGTTTAGAAAAGATACTACTTACAAGGTTCGTGTGTATTACTCCATATCAGCAACCACCCAATTAGAAAATCTAGTTTTAAAAAAAAATCTCATTTACAATAGCAACAAAATCAGAAAAACATTAAAATATCTAAGAATGAAACTAATAAACTGTTTAAGACCTTATGGAGAATATTATAAAACTTTATTGAAGGGCATAAAAAAAGACTACCAAAATGAGGGGTTATATTTTAAATGAATGGGAAGACTAAAAGATGGCAGTTTATTTTTAATGTACTTTAATGTACAAAAGATAACAGATTAGCCAAAAACCAAAGAATAAGATGTTCAAAGAGTTATTGCGCCCATTCTCCATCTTGGTATAGGATTCTTTTATTCTCTAGTATAAGAAATGATAATTCAACCTCTGTTAGACAGTAAACTTGCAAAAAATTTCGTTTGACAGCTCTGTTAAGCTAATATCCCTGAAATATCTTCTCTTTATTTATGTTTTCCATCTGCAAATATATTCTACTTTATAGTGCTTCAAATATTTATAGAAATTAATATTTGAAGTACTCTTTTTCCATGCCAACCTTTAGGTTTTTCCCCCCATCTTCAACAATATGAGAAAGTTTACTTCTTTTACTTACTAGTGCTGTAAATATTTGTTAGAACTATTATATCTCTCTAAACCTCTTTTCCATACAAATCTTGTTTAGCTTTTTTAATTGTTTTTCATAAGTCAGTTTCCATACTCCTCATTTTCCTTGCCCTATTTTCTACAAACTAGACTGACTTTAGATATAGTCATCCTGAGGAAAGTATTTTCATTTACCTCTTAAACGTACTCTCAAACAAGGTATTTCAGTATTAGAGATATTTCTTTTTGTACTTTCATTTCTGCAGATTTTGTAAATACTAATTCTCAGAAACTGAGAGGAAGTAAATCATACATTGCTTGTACAAATGATTCTTTCTGTCCTGGCACACTAAGTGAAAAAACAGGTAAAAATACCATTGACATATAAAAACTTTTCAGTTTTAATATGGGGCCAAAGTAAAAACTTCTCCTAAATTCCAAAGCACAGGATTAAATTTGAAATTTATGGATCTTTATCATTATCATGACAACCACAAAGTAAATCCACCGGGCCTGTACAGACCAAGATCGAGTGTGGGCAGAGGTGAAGCAGCAGCTCTTCAAAGGCCTTGTTGGTGTTGTTTTCTACCATGAGTTCCAGTGCGTATCCCGGTAGAACTTCATTATAGTAAATTTCTCAGTGCATTGTAACTGTTTCTGTGCTTAGCTCCCCACTATTATCTACTCTTGGGAGCAGGACCCTGTCTGTCTGTTATTCACTTGTATCTACCAGTGCATGTATGATGTGCGACATACCAGATTTATTGGGTTAGAAATCTTCGTTATTTGCAAATGTTTCTGGCAACTGAAATGGAGATTTGATGATTGGATTTTAGCATTACGATTTTTTATCATAAACATTTTGGATGGAAAATACCCTGAAATATCTTTATACTTTCTTAAACAACATATGGAACATAAGTGTCATGACGAACATTAATTATTGCACTGCCTTGTAATGGCTTGACATTTTTGCAATTATTTTTCCTTAGTCTAATTGGCAAATATAAGTAAAAAACAATGTAAGAATTATTACTTCGCACTGCTATGGCTATAATATGCCAGTCATTTCCTAGGCACAAAGGAAACAGTAGGGAACAAGATAAAAAATGTTCTTGCCCTACTGGGACTTATATTCTAGTGAAGGAGACAAAGAAGTGATAAACAAGTCAATAAAAAAATAATCTCACAAGGTGATAAGATCTCTATAATGGAAATAAAACACAGTAGCAGGAAAGAGTAATATTATGGCCGGCAGGAAGAGGTTACTATATTACCTCTGAGAAGGTGATTTGTCCAGTCAACAGCCAGTAAATGGAAACAGTTTCTGTTTATTAGGAACATATTCAAATATACAGAAATACAGCATAACAATCTTGTTCCTGTCACCCAGAACTAATAAATGTGTTATTTAATCATATTGGCTTTTGATATGGTTTCTGTTAAGAAACTATCACATCCTTTCATTTTTTTCTTGGAAGCAAACACTAATAATACCTATTTATGCATCTGTAAAGAAAATCGTGTTGTGTGCTTTTAAAATTTATGTAAATGCATACAAAATGCACACTTCTTAGTTAAGTGACTCCTGCAACTTACTTTTTTTTTTTTTTGGCTCATCTGATTAGCAAAAATCGAAACTCTCAGCAGTACTGGGTGTTGTCAAGGTTATGGGAAATTTGGTAATATCTACTGAATTTCAGATATACATAACCCTATTGTCTGGCATTTATACTTCTAGGTACATAATCTTAGAAATTCTTATACATGAACACAAGAAAATATTTGGAAGGATTTTTATTTCAGAATCGTTTGTAATTGTGAAAAACTAAAACAACCTAGGTACCTGCCAATAGGTGAATGAATAGTAAATAAATTTCTGTCTCTCCTTTTCTCTGTCTTCTATTCATTCTATATTGCCCTAGAGCATTTTTAGCTATTAAGTCCTTATTAAAGGACTTAGTTTATATCCATCGAGTTAATGATTAATTAGTACCTTGGAAATGTATACACGAAAACCATCTAGTTGTGATGGGATAGCTCCATCATGAAGGAGAGCTACTGATGGTTGGAGTCACACTCAGCTGGATATAAATCATCAATAGGAGCAAGAAAATGCCCTTTCACCCTAATTTCAGATCTTTCTTGTTCTCAGTCCTCCTTTCCAAGCTGTCTCTCTCCTTCTCTTACTGTTTTTGCTTTTCTAATTTGGACAGTCTTAGGGATAACTCTTTATGATTTTTCTAGTGCTTGAGCTATAAAAAGGGAATCATGATATCAGCAAAATACAAAAAAAAAAAGTGTAGATAATAAATACTACTAACAGAAAGTGAGATTTTCTACATATAAGTAAAATTTATCTAAAAATATTTTTATTTCTTGTATGTGTTTTTATGTTTCTTGTATTTGCTACACAAATGTTCAGTGATTAAAGAATTTTACTGTGTGATAGAAATATGCTGAAGGACTATATTTTCCATTTTCACTAAATAATAGATGATAATGTGTTACTTAAGTTAGCAAATACTTTTAGAGCAAAACTTTTAACATGGGTAGCCTAGATTGCTATGGAAATAAAGATAAAAGCATTTCTGACTTTGGTCACTGTTTAGAGTTTCTAAAGAAGAGTAATCAGGAGTTATAGGCCTGATTTGGGTAGCTTCTCTTAAAGGTGGAACAGGGCTTATTCTCAAGCTCATCCTCCAGATTAAAATTAGCTATAAGCAAGGCTGTGTGTGGCTGTCAACCCAGCAATCAAGGGGTGACCCAAAAAGGACAAGAATACCTTTATTGCCCTAGCTAGGGAGCTGTAGCCTAGTTTGCATAGTTAATGTAACACAGAGAGAGAACGGGTTCCCTGTACCTCCTTATTTCTTGTATGTGGAATAATTAACTTTAAATCGACCATATCAAAAGTCTTAGAAAACTTTAGAGTTGGAGATTTTTCATTGCTTTATTCTATAACATTGATTAGGAATAACAGACGTATAGAAAGTGTATTTTACATGCTACCAGCTACATAAAGCATGGGCAAAATCCAAACTAGTGAATTGAGTGATAAATCTGAATATGATCAGATAGTCATGATTTTTTGAAGAAGGTAGTCTTACAAGATCTTGAAATAGTAAAATTTTAATTGCTGAAGAATAGAAATGAGATTATAAAAGAGAAGACATTTCTTTCTTCTTTTAATAGTTTATAGCACTTTGCTGTCATTCATGAAATACAAATGAAAAAGTCAAGGTGAAGCATTCAGTCTCATGGAGGAAAAAGATACGTGAATCAAGAATTCCATGAGAGTATCATAGTATTTTAGAATACTATTGACTCAAAGGAGGCAGTAATCAGCCTCCACTTGAGGGGATCTCAGTCTTTAGAGATGAGTAGGAGTTTAACAAGTTAAAAAGGTGGAAAGAACATTCTAGGCAGAGGGAACCCTGCGCTGCATTTTGAGAGACCTGACATGACACCACATAGCATGTTTGAGGAACTACAAGTGGTTACACGGGAAGTGTCAGTGGGAGATCAAGCATAAAATTGGGTTGGATGGATAAACTAGGGCAGGATACTTCATTTAACAACTTTTTTAAGGTACCATGTACCATATACTTTGTTTATCTGTCCATTCTCCCCTTTTACGTTTTTAATCTAGGCATTCTAACCTCTAGCCATACTGAATTTCTTCCAGTTCTTCAAAAATCTCTTCAGCAAATATTTATTGAACACTTATTATGTACCAGGCACTATTCTAGGCAGTGGGGATACATCGATGAATAATATAGACATGGTCTCTGCCTTTACGTAGCTTAGAGTCTGGTGGCTAATTCCGGTAAGTATCTAAGCAACTAGAATACAGCCTGCTGAATGCTAAATAATATAGGTGAGTGTTGCGGGTATAGGAACCTAGAATAATGACAAGTCGAAGTTATATCCTGAGTGACTGAATGATGGGTAAGATTTAGTGAGAATTAGGAGGCGTGTGGGATAGAGGAAGAGCGGATGAGGAGTCTTCTAGGCAGAGGAAACGAACTGAAGGTGCAAATGAAAGCTCAGAGATGAGAAACAAGATAGCACTTTCTCAACAGGTTTTTCTGCTCCACCTTTAGCCCTTTGCAGTCCATTCTCCCCACAGTAGGTGGACACTTCAAAAACAAAATTATGTCAGCCTTATTCTCAGAATTCTCCAGTGGTTTCCTGTCCCTCTACGAGGCCCAATGCGATCTGCCTCCCTGCACCATTTCTTCTCTCGTCTCACTCAGCCTGCCCTCTCTGCCGTTCCTCACACGCTCCAGACAGGATTTCACATCACAGCCTTTGCACAAACTGCCTTCTGGAAGCCCCCAGATAATCCGTTGGGTACCCTCACTTTGTTCAGCACTCCGTTCGGGTCAGAGGTCGGTACTGATAACACCCAATAAAATAGCAGCCTCCTCAGCCCGCCTTCCTCACTCTGTCAGCTGACTCTGCTTTACTTTTCTTAAGTAGAACTTTTCATCAGCCTGAAATATGTTCGGTGGTGGTAGTGTACAGATGACCTCACTCGGTCCTAAGCACCATGAGAATAGGTTCTCTGTGTGCCTTTTCTACTGCTGCTCTCCAAATTCTTAAAATAGCAATTTGCACATAGTCAACATGCAATGAAATTGTTATTGAATTATGCATAGTAGGTTACGGGTGGGATATTTTCTTTCAGTTTTTCGTCTGCATCTTTCCAGGGCACGTAAGTGTTAAGTAGATTTATATGGTAATAGTAAAACCAGTTGAATTTTTTTAAAACCCAGTTATATTTTTGAGTACATTTTTAAGTGCCTATTTTCTGATAATGATTCTTATAGCTTAAGATTTCAGTTTTTAGCTGTCAGTAAAGATATATTAATAGTATTGATACCTGTTTTAAATTCATACTTTTATTTTTCTTTTTGATTCTGAAGTTTGTCAGATTGACAATGTCTGAAATGTTGAAATTTTTTAATTCATTATAGTAGTAATAAAAATAACATTTTAATAAGTACGTAATCAGCTGTTTTCTAGCAAATTATTTTTCCTAAAGTGTTATATCGTTATAAGTTATGTCTTCAATCACAGATATAACAATATATTACATAGGCAGTGATTCAACTCTTGTACATTTCAGTTATTCAAAGTAGTAAAATTTTACACTGTAAGTTCTAAAAATACATTGGTTATACATAGTCACAGTTTATCTAAAATATACCACATATTGCTGGTCCTAATAAGTGCTAATTATTGTTCTCTATTCATTATCATATTTTCTATGCTCTATGTTTTGTGCAACTTACATCATTTCTACTTTCCCCGAGCATCATCTGGGCAGCCCTGGATAGAAAACAGTCATGAGTGAGTGGTCAGATGGCTATTCACTGCAGAACCGTGGGAAAGGTGGCCAGGGTTGATTTTAAACAGATTTTATATCATAGCCTGTTTGTTCTCTCATGTCACTTGGCAGTATCAGCTCCTCCTCTGTTCTTTTTTCCTATGTAGTGTCTTCCCAGTCATGTCCTGTTGCTGAAGCCACACAATGAGATGGTAATGGCCACATGTGAAATGCAAGTGTTCATATTTAGGTCATGAGTTAGTAGATCAGCAAAATATGAAATGTTAAAATATAAGGATTACCTATTTGTCACAAATATAAAGTTTTTTCTCTTGCAAAAATTATAGGGGATGGAGTGTTAGATCTCTCTACAAAGAAAACCAGCATAAAATCTGAAGAGTCATCCATATGTGATCCTTCTTCTGAAAATTCATTGGCTGGGTAAGCAATATCTAGGAAATATAATTTAATATTAATATAAAATTATCTCTGCAGAGAACTCTTAATACTGCTCTGAGTAGATTGACATATTTAGTTTTCCTCCAGAATTTTTGTCACTCATAAGTGTGTGTCTCTCATACCTTCCATTTGTCCTTTCTCTTTCTTTTTTATTCTTTCTGTTAAAGAAAAGTTATCAGAACAATCACCAAACTTTAGTTCATGTTACTAAAATGAACTACCAATTTAACCATAGACTACAAACTAAGAAGCAGGACGAGTAACGAGAATTTTAAATTCAATATTCAGGAGGCAATTTTAAGGGAAATATGTAATTTCACTATTTAATTTTTTTAAAACAACACATTTTAAAAGTACTATACTTACTAATTCTTATAGTGTTTATATTTTTCTATTGTGCTTTAGGTGTGGTGGCAGACTAATTAATATATTTGGTAATCACCACAAAGAGTCCTTTCATGCTTTGATTGAAAGCTGTCATTAAATTAATTTAATAAATAATTATAGTGAAATGCTGTTCTGTTGGATTTTTGAAATTTTTTTTGTAACTTTTGCATCTTCCTCTTAACAAACTACTCAGGAAGCTTTTTTTTTTTTTTTTTTTTTTTTTTTTAAATCACGTTTAAATCCTAGATGTAGAGTGTAATTTGTTTCAACCAAAGCCGTAGTAGCTTTTGAGTCCTGAGGTACAGTAAGCTTTCTGTTTGAGAAACTTCAAAATTACAATATACATTTGAAATACAAATAACATAATATCTAAAATTATTTTACCCAAATACAACTACCTACTCGTTTCAAATTGTAAGTTTTTGTCTAGAGAAGAAATGATCTTGTGGAAATATGGAGTGTTTGTGTTTGGAAATATTTTTGCTGCTACAAATTTCCTTGAAAGGGGTTGACTCTTTTATTACTTGTTTAGCGGTAACGTCACGTTTCTACTAACAAAAACTCCTTTAGGATTTGGGTATTTTTTTTTTTATAATGGAACTCTAATTGTACAAATAAAAATTATAAGTGTTGCTCTGCAAGCATCTGTCAGAGGAATAGCAACATCATGAGAATATTTTTTCCAATACTGAGTTAGGATTTTATGTTCTTGGAAGGTCTGCCTGTTGAGGCCACCGTATGATTGACACACTGTCCTACGAGGACTGTAGCGTTTGCTTTGATAAGGAGTAACTACTACATCTCACAGACTTAAAAGAGTATAAGCAGTGATGTTACCTAAGCAAGGAGTATAATAAAGGAGTGGACCCTCCCCTTCCATAGCTGTGTGAGAGTCTCTCATGCATCAGTTTACCATCGTTTCATTCCATCCATCCAGGAGACTACACAGAAACAGAGAGGACTATGTGGAAAGAAGTGCTGAGTTTGCAGATGGTTTGCTCTCAAAAGCTTTGAAAGACATTCAGTCTGGAGCACTGGACATAAATAAAGCAGGCATACTTTATGGCATACCTCAAAAAACTTTACTTCTCCACTTAGAAGCCTTACCAGCAGGGAAGCCTGCATCTTTTAAAAACAAAACTCGAGATTTCAATGATAGTTACTCATATAAAGACAGTAAAGAAACTTGTGCAGTGCTGCAAAAAGTAGCCTTGTGGGCAAGAGCTCAAGCAGAGCGCACAGAAAAAAGTAAACTTAATCTACTTGAAACCTCAGAATTAAAATTCCCAACAGCTTCCAGTTACCTCCATCAGTTAACTCTACAGAAAATGGTCACTCAGTTTAAAGACAAAAACGAAAGCCTACAGTTTGAATCTTCACATCCTACTGTACAGTTAAAAATTCCTCAGCTCCGAGTCAGTTCTGTTTCAAAACAACAACCTGATGGTCCTGGTCTGCTGGATGTTATGTATCAAGTTTCCAAAACCTCTCCAGTCCTGGAAGGATCAGCTCTCCAAAAACTGAAAAACATACTCCCTAAACAGAACAAAATAGAATGTTCTGGGCCCGTAACTCACTCAAGTGTTGACTCTTATTTTCTACATGGGGACCTCTCTCCTTTGTGTCTTAATTCTAAAAACGGAACAGTTGATGGAACCTCTGAAAATCCTGAAGATGGATTGGATCGAAAAGATAATAAGCAGCCCAGGAAAAAACGTGGCCGTTATCGGCAGTATGATCATGAAATAATGGAAGAGGCTATCGCAATGGTAATGAGTGGAAAAATGAGTGTTTCCAAAGCACAAGGAATCTATGGGGTACCTCACAGCACTTTAGAATACAAGGTAAAAGAACGATCTGGAACACTGAAGACTCCTCCGAAGAAGAAACTCCGATTACCAGACACTGGGTTTTATAACATGACAGATTCAGGGACTGGCAGCTGCAAGAACAGCAGCAAGCCTGTGTAGATTACTTGTTAGGAAAACCGTTTGTGTGTACGTATGTGCGTGCGTGTGCGTGTGTGTGTGTGTTTGCGTGCGTATGTGCACAGGTGTGTATTTGTGTGTCTGTATACACACATGTGGGAATTACAGATGCTCACTCTGACAGGAGACATGAAATTTTACAGTTCAAAAACCACTTACATGCCTTTTGAAAAAGTTTTATTCAGGGTTTTCACTGTGGACAGAATTATATAGTTGCTTACTTAATTCTGATAGTTTGTATTTAATCCTTGTATAAATAGATGAAAAAGATTCAGGTTTTCTTTAGTAGTCAATAGCATAAAGCATTGTGGGAAAACAAGTAATTGTCAAGTGAAACATTTTTATTGGTGAAAGACCACTCCAGCCATTCAGTTGAACCATCTTATAATGGAAATATATTAAAAGTTCGTAAACATTTCAGCGTAACATACTTACAGCTATTGTAAGTACGTCAAACAACCAATCAAAGTTTAAATAGACAGCTATCTCCATACTAAGAAAAATTAATGTATACAGTATTAGTACACTATAGTGCATTCTATGAAATATGAAATGCACTCAAGTGCATCCACCAGGAATAGGAAAGAAAACCTTAAATGATATGTATAATGAAATTTAATATTTATCATTTAATAGTTGATTTAGCAGGAAGTTGGGGTTTATAAGGTATGTACTTTTTAAAAAACTGACACATATTTAACCCCAGCAGCTATAGAATCCTTTAATATAAGATGGAATACTAAGAACAAAAAATAATTTAAATTTAATTATTAAAATAATTTAATTCTGTTTTTCATTTGAAAAATAAGCTAATGTGTAAGGTTAGAAAAGAAAGTTGGAATGCAACTTAGAGCATGTTTTTAATGTGCACAGAAAAAGCTTGAGAATGATAATTTTGGTTTAAATGTGCTGGTTAGTTGATGTTATGACTACTTTAAATTTTAAGGATTGTGACACACTCCTACTATTGAAAAACCTCAGTGTAACTTTAATATATTTGCTGCTGTGACATTTCAAAACATTTTCAGTTTATCAAAATGAATTACAGATTTCATTTTGGTGGGCGAAACATTATCATTTTGCTAATAACCAAATTTTGCAGTTTGTTCAGGGTCTTGAATAGATTTACAGATATTTAACACTGAAGCTGTTTTGAACTTTCAGTAATGTAAACTCTCTACTAATTGGGTAGTTAGCTGGGCAGTGCATTTTAACTTTTACTAGACTCATAAGAAAGACCAGTAATTTTTATATAGCAGTTTTAAAATGTGGTTCAGAGTATCCATGTTGGATTTATGGAGTATGCAGTTTTAGTGGTAAAATGTTATAAAGCATGTGCCTCCATATAACGAATGGGGATTTGCTTCACATATTCACAATTCTCCTAGTACCCCTGGTCTCTGTTAAAATTCAGGTTCCGATCATTTATCTAAGCCAGTTTTCCTAAGTCCAAAAAGGAATACTTAAAGCTGAATTAAAAAAAATAAGTGCACCTTGTCAAATACTTGTGTTTTGACACTTGTGTTTGTGTGTATCTAGTAATTACATAGACATGTAATACTAAAGAGATTTCCAGCTATTACATTTAAAAACTGCTTATGTATGTTTAAAGAAACTGAAGAGTGGGAGACTACACAACCAAGTGGTTATTTGTTCTCTTCGGTATATTCTGAACCCTCTTCAGCTGTTAATGTTACCTGCATACTAGGGTATGAATCCTCTTGCTCTTTTTTTTTCCCCCCCAAGAAAGTATACATGATAGATTGCAAAACAGCAGATGTCAGGGTCATCTTTCTTTTTAAAGAATTAAGCCATATTTTGTGAGGGCCAGAACTTGGATTATTTAATATATTTCCCCTCCCCCTCCTATTGAAAAACAAAGTTAAAGTAAATATTTCAACACAATTTTATTGACCTCTTTATACAGAATTTTACTTGCAAAAATTCGGGGGCTTGAATGCATTACATAATATTTATATTATATTGAGCTTTTTTATTCCTCACACTATATTTACATTAATAAATTGATTGAGAAGTTTATAGTAAAGGGATACTTACAGAACTCTTTTATATCATTTAAAAGATGACCTGACCAAAAACTTTACAGGATTCATAAAATCAGGGATCATTTTGCTATTGACTTCACAGTGATCAGTAGTTTTATAGGTAATATTATAGTTAATTTGCAGCATTTTAGTACTTGTATTATTTATTTTTGGTCAGAAATAGTAAATTAAATATTTTTTGATAGTTTATAGGTAATGATCAACCCATAACTTTTAAAAGAAACAAAATGTTTCTAATTATTGAGTTAACTTTTGATTATACAAACTAGGAAAGGCAGGGAAATTTATGGATTCCCCTTCTCCCCAGCGATTCTATTAAGATGTTCTTTATGTTAAACTTTCAGAGTACTTTATAAATTTAGTTACCAGTTACTATTTATCAATTGACAATTTTCTGAAATATCCAGTTTCAGCAGACTTTTAATGAAGACGAAAGCAACCCTTACGTGCTTTCTACTTATTTGAATGTTCCTCAAGTATTTTATATTTAAAAAAAAAAAAAAAGAAGGAAAAGAAAAAAACAGTGCCTCTGTTTTTAGAAAACTACTGCTCAGTAAAGTTGTTTAAACCATTTCTGGTAGCTAATGACAATTTTATATTAAATTGTATACTAACTTTAGTGAGACTGATTTTTTTAGTTGTTTACAGTACAAATACTTGTATTTGTTTTTTAATTGCAGTATTTTCATTGTCGCAGTAATTTAGTAAAACTCTGTGGCTGCCTTGATTTTGACAGATTTTGTTAATATAAACTGATTGTTAGGCAATTAGTTATATTTATGCATAAATCAATTGCACTATAATTCATGAATTATTTATTACGATATTTTCTAATGAATTCATGTATCTGTCTTGTGTTGTAAATGTACTGTAATTCTGTTCCTACTTTGTGTTGTTATATATCTAAATCTGATTGTATGAATTTTAATTGTTCAGTTAACGTGTTTCTAGGTTGTAATTTGTAGTAAAGCACTTCAATGCTTTTGCACTTAAATTTACAACACTGTTGGTGTGTGATTGATTTACTCATTCAGTAAAAGAAAAAAAAGAAAAGCAAAGAAAAAAACTGACTACACTGACTTCTTTGATTCACTATAAAAAGCAGTTTTAATATTAAATATTAGAAATTGACTTTCTCCAAAAAACTATTTCAACAACAAAACTTGTAATGGGCAAAACGGATAGTGACATGCAAAAAAATCAGCAGGATGCTTTGGTCTAGAAATCAAACAGGAAAAGGTTAGAAAAAAATTTTAGTGTTAAAAACAAGAGAGCTATAAAAGATGCAATCTTAAAATTTTTAATCACTTGGAAATAAATTCTAGATTGGAGACATTCAGTTACTATTTACTCATATATTAGGTTTTTCTTTGAGATTCTAACATGCAAGAAATATGGAACAGAAAAAATTTGAAGCCAAATAAGCATATTGTGGAATTTCATAATTTGAGAACTTAGTTATCTAATATCATGTACATATATATATATATATATACATATATATGTGTGTGTGTATATATATATATATATGTCTGAATATCTAAGCAGGAACTTTTTTAAGCTCTTTTCATATAGCATTAGATGGAAATTACTGGCCACTGTGGTATTTTTGAAATTCCATTATTAGTAGTAAACTGAGTAAAAAACTTTTAATATATGGATTTTTTAAGAATGTCAGAAGAGAGATAAAAATTATCGTGCTGGTTTTCAGAATAGGTAACACTAGTTGTCAGTTTTTATTATTTCTAAATTTTACTTTACTAACAGAAAAAAGAGGCATTTGAACATTTCAAGAACTGTTATAAAAGCATATTAATCTTTAAAATACAGTGTAGTGTATTTTCCTGAGAAACATGTAAAATCTCTTTAACTGTTTAGTCACAGATATGTTTAATAAGCTATAACGTAACTTTAAAGAAACTATTGAAGTACATTTATCAGAACGTTTTGGATTTTTTGCTTATGTGAAAATTATAATTTTTGATTTGTTGGAAAAGAGTATAATTTCACTTATATCTTTATATTTGATAGTTAACATTTCCTCCTGCCTTTGTTCCCTACATATATATTTTTTAATGATCTAATATTGAATCTTGGGAGTCATTTCCATCATTTTGTACTCCCAACCATAATAAAATTTACAAAAAAATTATTTTCAGAACGGAAAGGATCCTGGGTTCATGTTCTCTCTTTGTCTAGAGGTAGCAGTGGACTTTAGAAGTTTTATTGTAATTTCTTATCTTCACTTTGGTAGCTACTGTATGTCAAATCCCTTGCTGGTTTTAGTGAAATATCGGTTGAATCGAGTAAAGTTATCTTTTTCTAGAAAAATTTTGACCACTGTTCAAAATTTGCTTTAGAAATTCCTATTCAAATAACAATTTTTATAAAATGTAGATAAAATAGTGCATACTTATCTATGAAACAGATTAAGCCATTTTTAGGGAGCAAAATAACAATTTCACTTTTCATTATAAAAAAAATTCTTTAATTTTTAATATACATGAACAGAACCTTTTATTAAATAAAATGCAGTTTTCTGTAGCAATTCATAATCAGCATATCCCAATTCTAACCCTAAATTTCTACAAACCAGGAGCTACTAGCAATAACAAATATAAGAAATCGTGAGTGGGAGGCTATTTTCATGTACAGAGTTTGGTGATATGTTTGATTTAAATGGATACTTTTCTGAAACAGAATTCTTTTAATATATTTTATTCTTCTTACTGCTGATAGCTGAAGTTTAAAAAGTTTTTTGTAGACTTCTACCTTGGTTGCTAAGTAATCGTGAGTCTTAGTTCAAGTTAGATGTATATTAGTTGCTGCAGTGGGACATTTTCCAGCATTTGAAATTAAATAATTAGGTAAGTAATGCCTTTAGTTTCAATGTAATTACTTTAGTATTAAAATCAATTAAAAATAGATTTCATTTTTAAATAGCTTAAATTTTTTATTTTCTTATTAGGTTAAAATGCCTGCAGCTTAATCTTACAACAGACATTCTGTTATTTATATGAAATCTAAATCCCTTAATTTTCCTTGCGACTGTGCAGAGCTCTTTTATTAATAATTTTATTTTTATTACCTTGAAAAAAATACCTATTTTTAATAAAGATAAGAAAGATTTTCTCCTACATCTTATTTTTCTTATTTACACTAATATTGACTGATAATTATCAAAATAACTTCTAAAATGTGTACTCTATAAAAGTTTTAACTCCTTCTGAAGCACTTTCCATTAAATATTCTTAATATACTCAGAGCACTAAATGGTAGCAATCTGTAAATATATCTATAATCATCAGCTTTTATATCACAAAACTAGGGCTTCGCTTTGACATTTATACTTTGTCATAGGAAATTATCATCAGTGCTTCATTATATTTTTGCTAAACAGAAATGAAGATGTCCTTAGTTAGGAGTCCAGCAATACCAAAATATCTTTTGTTCAAACTCTTAAAATTATAACTCCTTATAACATTGGTATTTTTGCTGTAATTCATTTTTTGTTTGATTTTCATTTTTAGTTCAACTGTTGATGCAAAATCAGAGGAAGCTACTAAAATGGAAAAAGGAAAATCAGCATTAAGCAAAGTTTTGGAATCTTTGTGCATACATCACCAGCAACAAGTTTTGGCTATGTTGAAATTTCTAGTCCAAGAGCAGAACGCTGCTTCTCTTTGCTGTTGTAACACATCATATACTGTGTCTTCAGAATCTCAAAAGCCCCTAATTGAAGATGATTTACATGGTCTGTTCTGTAGTTGTGAATATAGGCTGGCAGAAAGCGGGTGTTTACAGAATGAAAGACAAAGCCCTGTGTTTGTGCCTCTGCCAGTCTGTATTAAAGATTTACATTGTTTATCTTGCCAAACTGTAACTATTGAACACATTAAGACAGTAGTGAATAGAGGAATTGCAAACAGTTATACTTCTCACAGGTGCTGTTCTGGACCGTTCCCAAACATTCGCTCTACAAAATCGGCCTTTTATACTAAGCCTCTTTCGTCGAGGGAAGGACGTGATATTTCAGTCAGTCTTAAAGATATCTGTAGATCTCGAAGTCCCTCACCCCCACCATTGTCACCTGTTCACACTGAAGGATTTGAAAAATTGAAAGATGTCATCTCAGAGCTTTCAGCCCTAGAAAATAGCAGACTTGAAACAAACATTAACCAGCCTCCATTTCTCACACCAGCAGAAATAAGCAGTGACAAGGGTGATCATGAAGGTAAAATACAGAAAACTAAAAAGCCCAATAACTCTGATTCTTTGCTCTTGGAAGACAGCAATAATTGTACTGCAAATCATGAAAAAGGTGAAACTGTAATTTTTCAAGATTTAATGGATCGCATTAATGAAAAATTAAAATCAATAGAAACTACAGATATGACAAACCTTATAAAATTATCTAGCAGTGATTGTAATACAGATAATGATTTGAAATTGAGAGATTTAATAACCTCCCTCTTGCATAATGCAAAGGCCAGTGATTACAGTTTTATGGAATTACTGAGTCAACATGATAAAAAGGTAGAAAATAAAATGATTCAGACAAGATTTCGAAAGCGTCAAGAAACCTTATTTGCAATGTACAACTCTCCTGATTCTCCCATGTTTAGAAGGCAGTCTTTACAGATAAAGAGAGAACTTGCCAGTCTTAATGAAAATTTTATTAAAAAAAGATGCAGTGAAAAAATTTCAAGGAAATTGATATGCAATGATGTGATATTTTCAACGGACAAAGAAGGATTCTATCATTGCCAAGGGCCTTCTTTACAAAGTTTGAAAAGCCTTCAAGACAATAACGCAGAAATATCATTTTCACCAGATTATGCATTACAGTCATTGCAACTACCTCTTCATAATTTAGAAGCTAACTTGGCTTTTGACACATTTTCAGAAAGCTTTAAAACACCTACTCCTGAAAGAATGAGCATAAGAAACTCACAGGAGAGATTTGCAGCTGGAAAAAAATTCCTGCGAAATCATAAGGAGAATCCAAAATTACAGAATATGCAAACTCTTTTGAAATGTGATGTTCCTGGACTTTTGAGCAGAACTAAACGAAACATTGTGCCTCCAGGGTGGTATTCTATATATGTGACAAATAATTATGTTCTCAAAAAATCCCCTAAGGCCAAAAAAGTTTCTGACTGTACAAAAAAAAAAGATCAAGTGAAAAATATTCAAATTGAAAGCTCACACAATATAGATCTAAACAAAATTGCAATGAATTCTAATTTACAAGTTGTTGTGGAGCGCTTGGAAGATACGATAAATATGGCCAAGAAGTCATGGAATAATCAGTCATTATTGGAAGGATACAAAGTATCCAAGAAATTGATAGAAATTGATGGTAAAGATCAAAATGCTGGTAGAAATATGACTCTTACTGTAAGTAGAATGACGTGCAAAGAACAGAGTTTATCAAGATCTGTGGTAGCATCCAACAATATCAAAAGCAACCATATCCCTCCAATAGATTTGAATAACAAAAGACTTGATAATCAGAAAAAGTCATCTGTTTTGGATACGGGTAGCTTTATTTCCACTGTTGAGAATGTACCAACAAAATATGAAGCCGTTGAAAGCTCTCTTTCCAGCTATTCTAGTCCTATCAAACTCATGTTTTTATCTGAGGTTAAAAGCAGTGAAGGAGTGAAATATACTTTAACTTCGGTCAGTAATTCTAAATCAAATATTGATCTTCCTTCTTTGGAAAAACATCCAGACCATCATGTAATTGAAAAAAAAACAGAAACAAAAGAGGATATCCCAAATGCTAACTTTGAGAATTATAGTTCTACTCTTGATGACAGTGACACTCTTCAAAGAGAACTAAACAAATTTAATTGTGCAAAAGAAACTGCAGAATCTCCTGCAATGTTTATAGATGACACAAATAATGATAAGCCACACGAAGAAACTAAGGAAAATTCAAGCAGTGCAGTTGATTCATCTTTCAAAAGAAAACCAGGCAGACCTAAAAAAATAGGTCCCCAGGTTGTAAAACAGATTAAGAGACCAATTGGAAGACCACCGAAACCTAAAACTGATCAGACAGACATCACCATTTGCCAGAATGAGTCCTTCAGCGCTGGAAAGAACAGCCCAGAATCTCTCCTATCAGAAGTAAAAGAAGGTATTTATAAAAAGAGTATTACAGTAACTGTTATTTATGGAAGGTCAAGAAGAACTAAAAGGCATGTTTCTGAGGGAAGTGCGAACCTAAGCAGTGTTGTGTCTTTAAACAATAATGTTGCCAATTTTCCAACTGAACGTAACAGTCTCAGAAATCTTAGAGAATACGAAACTGACTCGGGCGAAAAACTAAGTGCCGTTTCGAGTTTGACTACTGAAAGCGAGGTCTTGGGGTCTGGCTTTGAATATGTTAGACCTATCAAGAACAAGTCTGTGATACCTCAACCTTCCAAGAACATTATTCGACCAAATCAGAAGCCTTTGGCAATAATTAGGAAGCCTGGTAGACCTGCAAAAGTGAAAATCTCTGGTATATCTGTAACTATTAATAGAATTTCACCTCAGGAGAGAGAAGTAAGTATCAGCAGCTGCTTACCGCCTTTAGAACAAGAGAACATAGTAGAAAAAAGCCTGCCTGAAGAAAAACATGATCCCCAATGCAGTAGGATGGATACAAGACACAACGAAGCGGATGTATGTAAGAGTGGGTCAAAAAGTATGGTTGCTGCTGTACCTTTGAGACATTCTATTAGGGACAGAAAACCATCTCTGCATTTCTTACATTCATTAGCATCTTCCAGCTCACTTATTTACAGAAACACTCTGCTCCGTAAATCATATAAACTCCATTTGCAGAAAGGTAAAAGACAGAAGGAAAAACGTAGGCAGTCAAGAATAAAAATAGCTCCCAAAGTTACCCCAGGAGCTAGGAATTCAAGGACTGCAAAAACGTTTTGGGAAAATAAATTAATACCCATTTCTGAAGTATCCTTGGACCCTATAATTTCATCAAACCCTTTGCTCAGGTGGTGGGCTGCTTCTGCTTCAAACGATTCCTTATTAGAGGAATTAAACAATAGATTTGAAAAAATAACAAATGCTTGGGTGCAAGTGAGTGGGGATGAAGCTGAAAATTGTGTTCATAAAAGAGAACACACTGCAAGCGATCATTTCAAAATAGCAAACCCTTTGGAATCCTGTGTTTTAGAACTCGAAGTTTCACCTGTAAAAATGCTTTTTCGGAAAAAGTATGATTTGAATGAACTCTGTACCTGGTTTATGCAAACAACAGAAACACAGTCCCTTTCACTAGTTAGAAAAGCGAATGCTCGAAACCCTTTGGAAGTAATAAATACCAGAGGAATTAAATTAGGGACCAAATATTCCGATTTTCATGCCAGCCCCTTCAGAAAGCACTTTAAAAAATTTGCACTATCTTCTCCTTCAAAATCAGCAGGGAAGTTGCATATACTGCATAAAATGGTTAGCTCTCCACTCTTAAGTGTGAAAAGTAATTTAACACTAGCTAGATTCAAAAGGACTGAGTTTAAGAGGTTGCAACATGAAAGGTGGAAAAGAGAGGGAAAGCTGCATAACCATGGAACAGGCGATTGGATCTCTAAAAGGAGGAACTTGAGATTTTTCTGCCAAAACCAATTTTTAAATAAGACTGAGGGGGGAACAAGTGCCGACGTCCCACTCCAAGGAAGAAGCACAGTGGATAATCAGTTTATTTTGCCACCTGAGATCAGGGATGACTTTTTGCAACAGAGGGTGGCAATGTCCGACTTCAGAACACATGCTAGTTTAGAGAATAAATTTCAGTCAGAAGCAAAGGAGAATGGAAAAAATTGCAGCCAAAAAGATTTCGAAAAGGGACCAAGACTGGGAAATGTCTGTCCAAATAATTGGCGATCAAAAACCTTAAAAGATTGTAGAATATTTTTGAGGAAGATCAACTATCTTGAACACAGAAATACTTTTAAACTAAATACAATCATTTACTCTCCTGAATCCGTTGACAGTGGAAGTAATCATCAGACTCATGTGGAAGAATCAAAGCGCTTTACCTTAAGGTCCCATTCTGCTAGGCAAAATTCTTTTAAAAAACAGTCTAAAGAAAGAGAAAATGCTAAAGCAAATAGTGCTTCAGTCGATAAATTTCCTGGCCAACTTGACAATAGTAAATTAAATAAATGTGTTAAGTGTGACAAGACTCCTTCTGATAGTTCTGAGGACCTTAGCAAATTGAACAAAAGAAAAAGACCTCCATGGAAGACCGCAGAAATGTCAACAAAAAGACATAAACGACAGTCTTGCAACAGCGGACAAATGGCAAACTATTATTCAAAGTCCCAACTAGGTAAGTTTTTCTCTACTTAATTTTAAAGTTTCATTGTAGGTGCCTTGAGTAAAGTATGAGATAATGGGTAGAAGAGGAACAGCTGATTCAGTTTTAAATTATTTCCAAAATATTTGGACAAGCTAATTTCTTGGCACCTAGTATGAAACTCATGAAATTAGGCTCTGCCAAATGCACCAGTGCACTTCCCCACATCTTAATGTGTCCAGGATTTCAAGCAAATTAAAATATATTAAATAGAGACATAGAAAGCTTCTAAACGTATATCATTAACAAAAAAAATTTATCTGCTCTTGCATTTGATAGATCTAAGATAAAATATAGAAAACAGTTTGACAGAATATATGCCCAAATAACTCTCTAAAACTTAACTGCTACACTCCAGGCTAATACATATTTATTGTCTGACAATCACTCTGCGACCAGGCCACATGGAAAGAAGTAAAGACTTATGCCATTGTTAAAGAGGTAAAGGCTGTAGCATACGTAATACCAAGGGACCAGCCTCGGGCCCATCGGCACTACTTTGGGAACCACTCGTAAGACTCTTATTTAAACAGTCTCAAGGAACATTTTTTTTTTTCAATAAATCAGCCAACTTGTTAAATAGTTGTTTTCCCATCAGACACCGAACTAGGTACCACGGATATAAAGATGAGGATTCCTTTCCAGAGATGATCCATAGCCTACCTAGGGAGAAAGCCATAGGCAGATCATTTTAAGACTAAACTCAGAATGAAACTGCAATGACTGCTTCACTCACTCAAGTGTCCTAACCTGACGTTGGGGCCTCAGGGAGACACCTTAGAACACAGCGAAAATATGAACGCCGTAGTTGCCAACACAGCCAGTTCCAGCTCGACCGATAAGTGCTACGCAATTCAGGATATCGTAGAGTGTGGTAGCGCTTATTGATCACTTCCCTGACACGAAAGAGTGCCGGGTTACATTTGGAAATTTAAGGATATTTTACCATGTCGTTGCATTCTTACATTGTATATTTGGGGGTTTGGGGCAGTATTAGTGACTTTATTTTTACCTTTTTAAACTTTTTTTTAAAAGTTATAAAAATATCATCAGGTTTTATATTAAAATATTAAAAGCAGTAATTAAACTCAAGTTTTAATAGGTAAGATGATTATTATGGCCCCCAAAATTCAATTGTTTAACTAAATAAAATACCTATTTAGTAATATCTAACGTGCAGCGATTAAAATTTTTGACTAACATGCAATGATTAAAATATTAAAGGTGGTCAAATTAGAATCACCATTATGAAAGAAGAATCAAATCTAAAAACCATACCCCTTGTTTCATGCCTTCAGGATAACTAAAAGTAACATTATAACAAATAGTATGTCAAGAAAAAAGAGAGAAGACTGATAGTGACCTAAAAAAATACCTTAGACAATTCACCTAAAAGTATACACTCATATTTTTAAAAGACTGTCATGAACAGAGAATAAAGTAGTGTTTTATTTTTTATTATACCATCCTCATTTCATGCTGTTGGAGTTTACCAGAGGTAGTTTGCATTAACTCATTTTACAACAGAACTGTATTTTGTCCTTCCAGCTTCCTAACCATTGTATCTTCCTAAAGTATACATGGAAAATTTATTTTAATATGATTCTTCATCTCACTAAATATGAGATTACCCTAGAAATATAAAATGGAAGATGCCTAATTATTATCTTTTCAAATTAATTTCAAAATCTTTTTGTGATATGTAAAAAAAATTTAGTATCATAAGTCTTTCATCTTTTTCAATTTTTAAAATTATGAGTACTATTTCCTGTTCTGCTTAAAGTTTTATTTATCTTTTACTGATAACTTTCCTTCTTTATTTTTTAACATTCTTTTTTTTACTCAGTCAACAAGGACATTTTTACAGAGTTGTATTTAAAACAATATCTGTTATACTTATCTGATTTTTAAATGTTTCTTAAGGTTTTATTTTTTTCTCATTCTTGGTATTTCATACTTCTTTTTGCCTTTTTGGAAATGACACTAAAATTCATTATCAGTTTTATATGTGTTTTTCTTCTTCATAGAATAATTAGTGCTTGGAGACTTGAGAGATACTTTTAATGATAATACTTTTCTAGAATAATTCTTATTTCAATGTATGTAATGAATTATGGAATATTTCTATTGATGAAAAGTTTTGTTTGTACCACAAATGTCTTGTTTTTGTACATTTCAAAATTAACTGTTCAGATATAGTTGAATACATAGGAGTTTTAAAATTTATACTTCATTACATTTGTACTGCTGTATATCAACTGTGGACATGGAAAGGAGGAAGAAGTGCATGCAATTCTGTCCTATTCTTAGTTCAACAAATATTTAATGAACGCCTACAATATGCTCTTAAGCACTGCAGAAGGTTCAAAAAGTTCCCTTTCCATGTGAGTGAGTAAATAAGACCTATGTCATTTATTTATCCAACAGAGTGTATTTCATGTTTTAAGGAAGATAATATGTTTTAAGGAGAAAGAATGGTTACAATCATGGTTTGAGCTCTCGTGGACTTGTCGTCTCATGGAGGATAGTGAATAGGCAATTCCAGTGGAAAGATGTGTGCTGTGATCCAGGCGAGGTGGAATGCAGGAGCATGTAGGGGAGGAAATCGTAAATTAGACACGGAGACTCCTGCAGAGTCACATCTAAGCTGAGATTTGAAGGGGGCCCAAGTAGAGTCAGGAGAGGAGTATTTCAGGCCAAGCAAACTGCATGCAGAAAATCCAGGCGACACAAGAGCACGGGCTCATTTGGAACACTCAGTAATTTTGTTCAAATAGCTGAGTCCTATAATAGGAATTAAGGATGGGGGCAGGGAGGTGGATGGGAAAATGGCAAAAGATGAAGCTCCTGAGGGAAGTATAGCTCAGATGCTGAGTTCAGCATCAGTTAATGAAAAGAAAAAAAAAAATAGCTTGAGCCCTAAGAGCGGCATTAATGGAGAACAGATATATTTGAGAAAGATATATAAATAGATATATTTAACATGCACTGTGGTATAAACGCTCAGAGTGTTCAGTTTTAGACATAAGAATTTGAGGTAGCCAGTGGGATATTCAAGAAAAGATGTTTAGGGAGGAATCTGATTTCGCTCAAGACAGAAGTCTGAGCTAGAGGTAAAGATTTGAGTGTCAGCAAGTCACTGAATCCATGAGAGTGGAAGAGATTATTCCTCGTAAAATGGGAAGAGCCTAGAATCCCATGGCCCCAAAGATAAGATGTGTACGAAAGGAGACCAATGAGAGGGTGCAGGAGGAGAGAGGAAGCCAGGAGAGGGTGGCAAAAAAAAAAAAAAAAAATGCGTTTTAACAGTGGAGAAAACAACAGTAGAAACTGTTGTCAAGAGGTCAGTAACCTTGAAACTTTTCCATAAAATATAGCACAAGAAGTTAATTTAGTGATTTGGGAGAGAGCAGTTTTGATGGACTGATCGAGCCAGAAACCTTATGACTGAGTAAATGCCGGAAGAGGAAATGAAGGGAATTAGCACAGAAAACTATAAATGATTATGATTGGAAAGGAGTTAGGGAGGTAATGAAAGGGAATCCTTGTTGAAGGCGGGTTAAAAAAAAAAAAAAAAGAATGTTAGTTGCCACTGGGAAGAAGCCGGTGGAAAAGGTTGACAAAATGCGATGGCAAGCAGTGAAAGTGGAGCGAAGCCCTTGAGCCGATTGTAGCATCCTTAGAGAGATAGGTCTTGGCCATAAGAGTCGCTTCCCCTTAAAACATGAGAATAGTGGGAACAATATGTGAGGATGCAAATCACCTCGTGGGGAAAATGTTAAGGATATTAGAGTATTTTCTACGAATCAAGAGGTAATCTAAGAAGTATGGTGGATATCGGTAATGTGGATATAGTTCGAAATACTGTCCCAAGAAATAAGAGGATGGACAGCTTTGTGATTTTCTCTCAGCTGCCAGAATCTAAGCTTGGAGAAAGATGGGCCCTTAGACTTAGTAGGAAATAATTGGATTCACCATGCGGGTGTAAGGGAAGGACAATAAGGCCAAGCCAAGAATTCCAGGAATAGTGAGCTCATCCTGTGTGATCAAAGTGTAATTCTAGAGAGTTTTTGAATAGTAATGCACAGTATAGACTTGAGGGGGAGGGCAAAATGGTATAGCATGTGAAGGGCCGTGGCAAGGGATGATTTTTGAGGTGATAATGGCATGAAATGGAATATGACTATTGAAAATTATAATGTGGACCTTTTTAATATCAGTGTCTTTACAAAATTCCCAGAGCAAACGTGTGTCTTTTCTAATTGATACATATCCGGATGTAAACTGATTTTGGACACCTTCGAGGATATTTTAAGACTAGGATAACCTAATGTCGACTTGAAGCTATTAAATTTATAGTTATCCTAAAATGTTAAGTTTTCCCATAAAAATTCAGAATTCAGGTTGACATTTTGGATTTAAGGTGATTGAAAATGCTCAGTTTGTCAGCTTTTTCCTTTCTGTCATCTACCTCAAAAATGACTGAATATGTATTTTTTTCATTCAAAATTCTGGTTTTCACATAGGTATATAACTGATGGGTGACTTTTTAGTTAACAGTATATTCCTTCAACTGCCCGAAACCCAGACAGATCATGCTTCCTCTGGTCCTGATTATGAACATTTTGCCACATTTTTTAGTCCTAACTCAAGGTGTTCTTTTAAATTTGTATGGTCGAGGCAACCCTTGGCACAGAATATCCTTAAACATTTTTAAATAAAATTTCAAGTTGAGTTTCTTCATGTGCAGTGATTCAGCATTATTATTATTTAATGGAAAAAACTCTGAAGCTAGAGTCGATGATTTTCTAAATTTCATTTTGATAGAAAAAACATTTCCAGATGATTCACAGTTTAATTCAGTTCGCTGCACAAGCATTCCCACAGATGTATTCCCAGAAATACTGGTCGCCTGAGATGTTGTGTGCAAAGGGTTCCGTGGTTTAATGACCCTGGGAAATGCTCAGTTCTCTCTCCTGGGCTTACTGAGTCACAGTGCCCCGTTGGCACAAGAAACCACGTTCTCCAAACTTTATATATATCCTAACTTTTTATATCCAACTGAACACGGTTTGGGGAACAGAATTGGGAAATTTTGCTCTACCTAGTTTCCTGCTAGGCTTTTTCTATATTTATTGCGATATTCCTAAGAAATAATGGAATGATTGTAAAAATATGCAAAATTACATGCTAGATTTGTCCTTGTTGTATACAAATTAAGTTAGAGTAATCAAAATTTTAAGTGCTTTATTAAGATTCACTATTAAGAGAACACTGTGGTAAATACTTATAAGCCAAAGATCACATTCTGATTAGTCTATTTTGTACATTTTGTTTTCGTATACTAGATTTTCATGTTGCGTTAAGAACAGAACGGCTGTGGTAGCAGTCAGTTCATGTGGCTTTACTATCTATATTACAAACAATGACAAAATCACTTGCAAATTTAGGAAAACGCGAGATCATTGTCTCCCCAAGCCTTAATTCACATTTTAATTCAGATGAAATGAAGATAGATATTTTAATGCAAAAATTAGTAAATTCATTGACATATTCATTTTTAGATGGGCTTCATTTAACCACTTTGCTGATTGCCGGTGCCATAAGTAAAACAGTTAAAACTTTGATTCAGTTATTTCAAGTATTCTAATGAAATCAGGAATTTTTAATAAAAATCCATTCTGTTTCCAATGGAGTATTTTTCGTAGCATTGTAATTTTCACAGGAACTGAGTAAAGAAAGAGTTTTAGGTCTTAAAGAGCATCTCACTCTTGCCGTAATACTTTATTAAAATATAAATCGGCTACTCTGATAATCCCTTGTCTTGATGTTTTTTTATTAGACTTTTTCTTGGATATTTTATATCCCATTACTTTGTCAGCCGTTACTGAGTTCTCAGATATTCTGCTTTACTAATTGCCACCTATTTCATGGGAAATCATTCAATTTAATCAGCAAGTACTGGCTACTTTTCCTTTTGATCTGTCAGATCTATCTATTGTGTTAGGTGTTAGAGTAACAAAGGAACTCAGGGAACATATCAAAAAATATTTTGAATTGTTTTTACTTTGGCCACATTAGCATAACTTGAAGAGCAATAATTTGGTTGATTCTCCATTCTAGTGGATTTGGAGAGTAAAACTTTTCAAACATAAAGTTAGTTTTCTAAATTGGAAGTCTGGCCCATAGCGTGGGGCACCACCATGCTCATTCACTTAGATATTGTCCGTTGCTGGTTTTGTGCCACAAGAGCTAAACTGAGCAGTGGCAACAGAGATCATATAGAGCCCACAAAGCCGAAAATATGTATTATCTGACCCTGTTTGTTGACCCCTGGTATGTACTATCTAGAATTTTGATATGGTATAACTAGAAAAAATGCATTGGGTTTTTTTTTAGTAGATTCAGATGATCATATCCGCTCGTCCCCCACACCCCACTCACTCCTTCCCCTTGTCCCCTCCCCCCTCCCACACCATGCAATGTATTTCTGACTAGTAGTTGTTTTGTTTGCCCTCTGGGATGAGACCTGCCTTTATCCAGCAGAGTGGTGCTGGGGGAGCCATGAGGGCCAGTTTTATTCTGTTTTGTAAATCTTTATTCTCTTCCTGCAGCCTCCAGACCTGCTTTGTCTATATGAGGTAAGTTCAAGGGTCACCCTTCTGTTCCTTAACCAGCTGCCACCTGTTAGAACGAGATCGATCTCAGTGCTTCACACCTGAAGTTCCTTCCTCAAGTGTTCTCTCCTTTTCTACCCCCTTTTTCTTTTCTATTTCCTCAGTTAGGAATTCAGAATTCTTAGTTCAGCTTTCCAGGCTACCTTATTTTCCCCTCATTTTCCTGAGCAGTCAACAGTTTTCTTTGTAGTGGAGCTGAGCATTCTGTGATTATTATGTTAAGCCTACTGAATTCACCTCCTGTTTAATTACAAAACAACAACAAAAAAAGGCGGAGCAGGGTCTGAATGATTTCATTGTGCCAGGTTTTTTCTTGCTTGTTTTTAATTTTAAAGATCTTGGCTGCTTCTTCCTTCCCCCAACTTCCAGTTCCAGCCACTTACAAAATTCATTTGTTTGTGACTTTGCTTCTGTTATACAAACATAGACAGCTAGATTGTAAATGCCTGTATCAATAGATCCCACTAATTGTTCAAAAATGTTTGTCTCCTACATGCCAGGCAATGTGCTAGATCTGTAAGATTAATGGGCAAGAAAACCAGAAACAGTTCTTGCCCTCATGGTTCAAGTTTATTTGGAGAGGCACGAATTACACGAATCTTACAAGTTCTTAATT
Organism: Eidolon dupreanum; assembly: GCA_028627145.1. Taxonomy (NCBI): domain Eukaryota; kingdom Metazoa; phylum Chordata; class Mammalia; order Chiroptera; family Pteropodidae; genus Eidolon; species Eidolon dupreanum. Next base: position 84,438,544 of record CM053513.1, read on the forward strand.
AGTAGGTGGTACAATGAGATATTCCTTCTAGGGAGATGTAAGTCCGGGAACTGGGGGAGACTTTCCTAAGGAAACGGCCATTCAGCTGAGTTGTGTGAGTAGGGATTAACCTGGCCACGTGGCTGACATGGCTGACGACTGGGAGGGAGGGAACAACTTTCCAAGAAGAAGGATGAGTTGGTGTATTCTGGGCAGGTTTGAGGGATGAGGAATGACTGGTGTGTAGGAACGAGAGAGGAAGAAGGATTATGGTGTGGAGATTAAGGAGTAAACGAAGCATAGACCATGCATGTTCTCGTAAGCCATGGTTATGTACTGTCAGTGGCTTCCAGTTGCTCTTAGAATAGAGATTTAACTTGGAAGTGGAGAAGGTATATAACATCATCAGTTTCTCCTTTCTAAAAGATTCAACAGCATCATGGAAAATGAACAGTGCAGCGTGAGTGAGGGCATAGACCACATGGTAGTCCAGATGAGAACTGTGCTGCTGTAAAGCAAGCGGTTCACAAACTGTAGCGTGCTTCAGAATCACTAGCAGGGCTTTTTTAAAAAAAGAGACTTCTGGGCTCCAGCTAGTGTGTTTCAGTAGGTACGGAGCAGGACCTAAGCGACGTTTATGTTGCTGATCCAGAGAACATTGGTGTAGAATGTGCGGTAGTGCTGCAGTGGCAGAAAGATTTAACTCTTTACTATGATCATAAATCCCCTCTAAACACTGCTTTAGCTATAATTTTCCATGTTTAACTCATGGATTATTTAGAAGTGTGCTGTTTAGTTTTCAAATAGTCGAGGATTTTTCCAGACATCTTTCTGTTGCTGATCTCTAATTCTCTTATGGTCGTAAAATATGCTTTGTATGATTTTAATCCTTTTGACTTTACTGAGTTTTTTTTTTTTTTTTGGTTCAGAGTCTATCCAAATCTACCTTAATGAATGTTCTTTGTGTTCTTGAAAACAGTATGTATTCTGCTGCTGTTGGGTAGAGCGTTAGAAATGCCAGTCAACTCTTTTACACCCTGTGGTGTTTCAGTCTACTTGTTCTATTGATTCGAGAGAAGGATGTTGAAATCTACAGCTATCATTCTGGATTTTTCTATTCTTTCAGTTCTATCGGGTTTTGTTTTATATAGTGTAAGGCTCTATGATTAGGTGCATACACATTTAGAATTTTTATGTACTTTCGATGAATCGACTTTTTCATCTTATGCAATGAACCTCTTTATCTCTGAAAATACTCCTTGCTCTGACGTCCGTTTCGTCTCATGGTGCTTTGGTCCTTCCAGCTTCCTTTTCAGTAGTGTTAACATGGTATATCTTTTCCGATACTTTTTATTTTTAACCTATTTGTATCTTTATATTTAAAGTGGGTTTCTTTTAGGCAGCATTTAGTAGAGGCTTGCTTTTTCATCCAATCTGATCATCTCTGCCTTTTAATACACTCAGCCTTGAGAAAGTCCCACATTTTTAGCGAGGCAGAGCAGGATGACTTGCAGTGTTAGGCAGAGGCTTGGGCTTCCATTAAAAAAAGAAAATACCATAGATCGTATGGCTTAAACAACAGAAATTTATTTTCTCACAGTTCTGGAGGCTGGAAAGTCCAAGGTCGAGGTCTGGAGGGTTTAATTTCTGGTGAGGGCTCTCTTTCTGGCTTGCAGACAGCCACCTGCCTGTTCCCTGGTGTCTCCTCCTCTTAGGGACACCAATCCCATCAGAGTAGGGCCACACCCTATGACATCATCTCACCTTGATTACCCCCTAAAGGTCCTGTATCTCTAAACATTGTGGGGTTAGGGCTCCCGCATGTAAACCTGGGCGATACACAGTTCAGTCCGTAGCAGAGGAAGTGGTCAACAGTATTGAATGTTAGGAAGGCCAAAAAAACCTGAAAATTAAATATCATTCATTACACTTATCAATTCATTGGTGACTGTAGTAAGTGATATTTTCATGGCGTGAAAGAGCTGGAAGCCAGATTGGAGTAGGTTAAAGAATAAAAGGTAAGAAAATGGTGGTAGCCGGTATAGGGTAACTCATTAACTCCAGAATTTGGAGTTAAATAGATGAGGTCAAATTTAATGGTTTCAGGTTCGTTAAAGAAACTATTGGAATTCCAAATCCCATACAAGAATTCAGTTTATCCATGCGTACAGCCGACTTCTTTCTTCCTTCGAAAAGATTAATTTGTGTTCATGCAACGCAACCTAAAGAATAATCTCATGGTAGCTCTCAAAAACATATTCGTCTACGCGTTAGCACTTTTTTTTTAACCTTGAGGAATTGAAATATGATTAGCAGCTCCTAATGGAGTTAAATGTGAGGGAACCGCATACTCTAAATATATAGCTCTTCTGGGATAGTTATCGCTATAGCTCTTGGGGATATCTTTCTGTCTGAGATCTGTAGCCCACGTACTTGTCATGTGTCAAGTATTTGAAGTATTAGATAAATGGATATTAATGTGGAGAATTATGACAGAATTACAACCCAAGTTATGTGCAGGGCAGGGTCACAGATCATAGGCACTGAAGACTTCCATTTATTAGTCTCGTGACCTGGATAAGTCATTTTACTTCTTTGAGCCTCAGTAGTGGCGGTTAGAATTGAATGAGGTCATGTAAAAAAAGGCTTTTAGCATAGTGCCTGACATAGAGCAGCTGCTCCATAAATATTTTCAGGCCTGTCTTGATCACACTAAAATAAATGTACTGTTGCCTACAGCTTGGCTAGCTTACATTAAAGTGCATAGTCTATATGATAGAAATGAACCATCACATATCTACAGTAATAAGTAAAACAAGTTTAAATTATTAGTTAGATTTTTTTAAATTATTTTTGTTGTAATTATCAGTAACCATTAAATCACAAGTGATAATTGTATTTCCATGGCTCAAAATATTTTTATACTTTACAAATGCATATGTTCTGCAAATTTCCATTCAGATGGTGTAGAGAGGCTCTATTTTAGGGTGGGTGAAATCACTGAAATATTAAAAATAGGCTTAGATGTGTAGATAACCACTTCAGGCCACCCTTTACCTTTGTTCAGCTCTCACGACCATTGAGAACCCAAATTTGATAGAAGAGACCTTATTTAGAGGTCTAGAAACCTCTCCAGTTTCTTCCACCTTTCGCGAAAACATGCAGTGTTAAACTAAACCTTCGCATTTGTCTATAGTTCTGTATGGTTTGTAAAGCATGTTAATGGGCTCTCCTTAGATTATCAGAAATGTAAGGTAAGCAGGAAAAAAGTCATTTGAATTTTTTTTTCTTACAGATGAAGAAAACGAGACTGAAGGAGGCTAAGGTTATTTATCTAAGTTTAATTAGGCTGATTATTAATAGAGTCAGAATTGGAATCTAGGTCTTCACATGTTTTTCCCTGATTCTGTACTCTCAAGGGTACCACTGTATACACTCTCTGAGCTTTTAGCAGCACCCCGGATATGGACGTAGAAAGCCACTTTATCAGGCAATCGATGTAAATGCTGCTCAGCTTTCTAATCATGATGTGTAAAGCACAGAAGCCATGAAATGTAAGACATAAATTTGATGATTTCAAACTTAGAGTAGGTTCATGACAAAATCACCGTACGCACATACAAACAACTAATGAACTAGGCAGAGTAGGGAGGAGATTATAAAATAGAACAACAGGTTAATCTTAACTGCATGTCAATAAAAAGATCATCCGTTGGCAAAGAAGACAGAAAAGGAAATACAGATGGCTTCTCAGATATGAAAATAAGCTTAACCTTCCTCAGAGAAATGCAAATTAAACAATGGCATACCCTTTTTTTATCCTATCATTTTTTCCAAAATCCCTAAGTTTTATTATATATTGTTAAGAGTGTGAAGGAGCAAAGACATTTTCATATATTATTAGAGTAAAATGGTACACAGTCTACAAAAGATATTTTGGTAATCTACCAATTTGAAAACCACCCTTTGACCCAACTACACTACTCCTCGATAGTAATCCTGCAGGTATACCTGCATACATACTTAAAGAGACATAAGAAGATTCAGTATGTTGATACTTTAAGCAAAAGATTGAAATAGCCCAAAAGTCCATTAGTTGAAGAGCGGCGAGTAAATTATGCTATATCCATAGAGTGGAATTCTCTGTAGCTGTTAAAAGAATCAAGTATTCATTATACACATATGAAGAAATCTCCAAAATGTACATATTTTTAAAAGCAAGATACAGAACTGTATACAGAAGTGTGTAGGGGGCAAGGAGATAGTTGGAACACAAATATATATGTATGTCAACGTGAGGAATACACAGGAAATTGGTAACAGTAGGGACTAGGAGCAGTGAGAGACTTCATTGTATGTTTTTCGGAAACAATACCTATTTTTAAAACATACAAAAGAAAAGGCTGTTTAAAAAGTATACCAAGAAAAGTTGAACATTTATTAATCTCTCACTTTGTCCAAATATGTATTATACCACAAATTCCTGACATAAACCTAGTTTAGTCAAAATTCTAATTTTCAAATATAAAGGAATATTTATTACAAACTCCTCTAGATTGTAAATTCTTTGAAAGCATGGACTGTGTCTTCCTCATCTTTGTGTTCCAAAGTGCTTACTAGTGGGTACTCAATGTTAAAAAATTTAGTAGTACAGAAGTGGAATTGAAAAGTGCTCTGGTTGGTTCTAGATGACAGATGCAGGTTCTTACATTAGTCTGCACACATCTGGTTAGGACACTAAAAAGGAGCAGTTTCTCTGTTTTCTTATATTTAGTTACCCCATCTTTTTTTAAAAAGGGGGAGCAGGGTCTAGAAAAGTCCCTTCCAGCTCTTGTTCAATGTCTCTGGCTAACACTTCATAAGATAGCTGTATTCTTCAGTTAGTGTTTTATAGATCAGTAATGCCCAAACTTTGCACACCAACTAGGTTTAAGTGTATATTTGTGAATTATACATGTCAATCTGTATATTAGTACTAACATTTGGTTCTTTTTAGAAACTGATTGATACTTCTTATGCATGTGCATAGTTTTTTTTCTTCCATTCAACATAATTTTTACTTCAAGGCAAAGCTAAATAAAATTCTACAATGCAAGATACGTTGTAAAGGCAAGACTGGTCACATCCATTTTGTGCTTGAACACCAGTCAGTGCTAAGAGTGTGCACAGCTGCACCTCCTGGGGGCACTTGAACCTGAGGCCTCCCAAGCCCCCCTGTTGCATCATTTCGATCTATAGGAAATTGACTATGGATATTGTCATCCAAGCCAGAGGAATGAACCATGCATAAGATGGTCAAAAGCACTGCTTATCAGGTGGGCGGTGGGAGAGTAGGAAGTCCAACCTGGAATAACGTCAAGCAAGCTATAGGATTTTCCCAAGAGGTCTCTCTTCCTTCCCCCCTTTCCCCCAGCACTTCCATGGCAATTGTCTGTGACAGTGAGGTGGAGTCATGGAGTTATGGAGCCCAGGAGCATAGCTGGTTTTCCACTCCGTCTCATCCTTTCTCAGCCTCTAAGTGCCCCAACAGATATAGCTCAGACCAGGAAAGATCACTCCTGAAATGTACAGTCTCTCCATCTCAGGCACACTCAGCCTTTACAGACACCTCCACACATCCCCTCTCCATGAACAGCCCACCTACTCCACCGTCCTGCATTTCCACATGCACACGTCACACCCACTCCGGACATGGACACTTCAGCTGCCACCATCCCAGGAGTTTGTGTACCCAAATTTAGAGTATACTCTAGAAGAGTAACTTGAAACAACTGTCTTTACAGTATTGTAAGCAGTAATAATATAGTTATTAAAATACTCTGATGAATATACCTTTGTGAGATAGCAAACAGAAAACAAAATTGTTCATGACCATTTCTTGCTCCAGGCTGACATTTTGAAGTTTGATATTTGATCTACTTATCTACCAAGCTATCTTGATTAATATAATAGAATTTTCATAGCTTGCCTCAGAGTTTCTCAAAGAGGTGTACATCAAACATTTGGGAATACAGTTAATAAAAATATGAACACTACCAGTCTTTGGAGGAAGGGAAAACATTACTGCTTTATTTGAGCTTTGCTAAAACAAAATAACTTGAGGGCCATGAGGCCACCGGTTTAATAAGAACCAATAGAAATATATTCGAAAATAAGATTTCTGATATGACTGAAAATATGTTTTGGAGCTCTAATTTGTCAAATATCAGGCCATGATTTACTTCAAATATAATTCTATTAACCACGTCTCTATGTTTTAGCTTTTTAAGTGATTTACTATTTTGGGTGAGTAGTCTTTTAAGCTAGTTTATACTTTGTCAGTTTGTTTCGAATCTGTTTATAAAACTAGAACCGTGCCATTCAGTGGAACAGGGACTGTTCACCTGAGAACTCAATGAGAACATGGTAGCTGTTAAAATATGGTATAACAGGTTAGATCTCTCTGGCTAGTTGAATGGCAAACGAGCCAGTTGATTGAGGGTACGAGGAGAGATCAGGAAAATGCTCCTGAAGTGTGTGGATGCTGCTGCCACTTACGAGCTCCAACAAGTCACATAAACACTAGTGCCCGGTTCATTTTCCTCTTTACTGATGCGAAGACTACAGACCTGTGACTGGGGGCAGTTTAGGAATGATGAGGCCCAACCCAGCGGATCCGCGAAGGATCAAATGAGCTCATGTATAGCGAGCTATTACAGTTTATGCAAACGTAAGGATTCCCATCAGAAGATACGAGTCGACTGTCATTATTAAGACTTGGGATTACATGTGGAGTGAACTCGCTACCCTTTGCACGCTCGGTTTCTGTGATTCTCAAGATGTTCATCAGAGAGCTAGGAAAGAGCAAGGACTGTATTCCGATTCCTTCTCGGTGACTGCATGTCCTCTCCGAGACTCACTTTTGTCATTTATGATGATGACAGCTATACCAGCCTTGCTTGCTTGTTATGAAACTTAAATGAGATCATGGGTGTGAATGTGCCTAGGACGTAGTTGGCATTCAGCGGAGGTTAATTCCTTTTTGTCTCAAAGTGGCTCCGATCTTGGCCGGTTAAAGGACAAGTTAAAAGGGTTGAACTCTGCCGACCTCAGTAGCTTAAATGTCCTCGGATGTGTCCTGTTGGAATCTGCATATACAGTGAAGGTTTTCTGCACAGTGGTATCTGAAGTGAACTCTGAAGCACCCAGCTTACATATGTATTGTATTCAGTTCAGTAAGGAGACAGGGGCTAAAAACAACAAACAAAACTCTTGTGCTTTCAGGATCAGAAATGCTCTATCTACTCTAATGTTTAGAGGTCCCAACGATAAAACTGAGTTTTCTTTTACAAGGTGGAGAATTTCTTTGAAGTAAATAAAACTGAAATGCTTTGCCCTTTTTTTTTTTTTTTCCCAGCGTGCTACAAATGAAAACTGATGAGAAACTGAATTTGTCCGATGGGAATACAGCAAGTTGCCCTTTGAGCCCCATTAAGATGTGCCTTAATCGTCCCATTGAATGGAATCTGAATTTGACAGCAGCATCTCTAGCAAGCTGTACAGTTCATAACCAAAATCTCCAAAGTGAAGAGAAATAGATCGCACTTCTTCTTGCACTATCTTTATTTTGTACGTCAATATTCTTTCTGCTGAACAATAAGCATTTATCAGTTGATCTTGAAATATTTCTAGTCCTGTGATTTGTCTTTATATTAAATCATTAGCATTAATCATTTTGATTATATTTGTATGTTTTACACAATTTACACCAGATCATTGTGGAACTCTGCAGTACAGTTGGATTTTGATGTTACTCTTTTCAATGGTATTTTGTGAATTTTTTTTTTTTTTAATGCCCTAAATTTAAGTACACAGTTGTCCCCGGTTTCATTTCTGTGCACAAAGTTTTAATATATAACGCATTGTGTGATTTAGAAGGCTAGTGTTGTAAAGATCTGTGATGACCTGACCCATGAGCAGTTGCATAACAGGTGGATACCAACTACCTCGAGCAAACTGGCAAAAGGCAAAGGTATCTCTTAGAAGTCTCTCTCTTTCAAAGTTATATATGTATAGAAAATTTGATCCTAGTTTATCATCGAGTAGCATGTTTCCATTCATAGGATTCGAGCTGATCGGTTTTCTTTCTCTGTACTTTTCAACCTTTGAAGTCTGTGCGCGCTGAGAACAACGGCACAATTGCATGTTTACTCTTCAGCAAACCTGTGCCTCTTACAGACAAGAATACTGTTTGGTTTCTGTAAGTTACCAGTTTTGAATGAAAAATGGTAAATGGATTTATACCTATGGATTTTATTGTATTTTAGCCATTTATTTTAAAGTGTAAAGGGATGTCTTTTTAAAATCAGGATATTCCTTTAATAGTGCAAAAGCATAACTTCAGCAGTGGCTTACGTGATTGTGTCTAAAACTTGATAGTAAGAATACTAAAGGTTTGGTGCTTAAATTTATTTTTCCCAGCCAGAGAAAGCTTTGGTACGGTGGTCCATGTAAGTAAAGAAGAACATGGCTCCTTCCCGTTGGATAGCCTGGCTATGAGGTAAATGGAATTTAGTTTGTGTACATTTTAAGTCCTCATTTCTCCCTACCTTCCAAAAAAATATTTTTAAAACTACAGGGATTTAACAAAAGATTTACATAAAGAATTTGAAGCACAGGAAGACACAGAGCCAACAGAATGAAAAACAATCATCTATTTTTCATTGTTTTATATCACTACCATATCTGCCTTTTCCTTTTGCTTAATAAGCATTCTTAGTAACTTTCAGGCTCCTTTTATATTTCTGAGTTTTATAAAGCACATGTATATGTATGTAATATAGCAATTTGGTTCTAAAAAGCACAACAATCTTAACTTTAGCTCCATCTTAGAACATCACCTTAAATGGCCTCTGGTAAATCAACTTATAAAAGCACAATTATAACAGATCCAATGTTAGGGTGTTTCTATCTGAATAATAAAGAAAAGTAATTATCAGAGGGATAAGAAAAGGTGTTTTGGTGGGTTTTGAAGAAGAAGACTGATTTCATGTAGAAGTTTCACGTCAGACAAGTGCCAATTTCAGAAGATAAACGAAATTGACAGTAAAATAGTGCCCACGAGAGGGCTTCCTGTCACATTCTTTTCTCACTAGTATTTTTCATCCACAATAAATATTATTTCATTTATGCCAAAAACATAGAAAGCAAGTCCATGACTATGTATATGTGAATATCCCCTAACCCAGGAAAAACCATCACAAACAAGAAAACTAGGGCTCTCGTATGCAAATAATTTAGGAAGAGAAATTACCCATGCAGGTAGCATTACCAAAAATGTTTTTGGTGTGAGAAACACAAAACGAAATTATCAAAATGAGAGCTGTTGAGCTCGGATCTGGGTTCTCTGGTTCATTATGCTAGTCCTCCCTGGGAGTAAGCCGCTTTCAAGAGTTTGTGGTAACTTCATTTGCCCTTCGGGTGTCGCTTTTTAAAAGTGTTCTGAGGCTGGAAATGTGTTCACCTGTGTGGGATCTGCCCCATCTAAGTCATAGGCCGCTCAGATGCAAACTACTGCGCATTCCCACGCATCACCTGGAAAGCGAGGCTCGTAGGCCCACCCGCTCTAGAGTCTGATTAGACCCCCTGACCGATCGGGATGGTCCCGGGAGCGCGCTGACGGACGCCGTCCTCAGGCTTCAGCACAGACCCCAGTGGTGTGGAATCTCAGCAGAAAGTCCCACAAGACATCAGGCTTTTTCTGATTTTGACACGAGGGTAAGTTTATTAAAGCACAGAACGGAAACATAATTTTAAAGGACATTTGCGAAAGGACTCCACCGCCATCACCTCTTCTAATTTACATCTTCACCGAGAAACGGCTCAAGGTTAAGTTTACTTTTTTCTAGTGCTGCTGTTTTGGCTCGTCTTGGTAATCTCCTCTTCATTTCTGATGCTGGCTCTGGAACTTCATGATCACTAAACAAATGTTGAAAATACACCAACTTAAGTATAAGCTTTAAAACCACAGTTTATAAATAAAACTTTTTTGTTTCTGACTCTCATTCTATCAGTGTGTAATTGATATCTTGATTCCACTAACTAAAAACTAAAATCTCAACCAAAACCAAAAAAACTGGCTGTCCAGCAAACTGAAATCATGGAAAACCTAGCTAATTTCTTTTTATACTGGTATTATATAGAAGGAAAATAAACAAACAAACTTTTGTAATGAAGACTGTAATTAAACGGGGGCCATAACAACTGCCCAAGAGTTTTTGGGGAAAACAAGAAATGAAAGAAAAAAATATACGTACTCTTGATTTAGGCAATAAATCCTTAAAACACCACAAGCACTATGTTTCCCCAAAAGATTTTTAAATTTAGTCAAAACTTAGATATGTACTGAAAATACAGTTTTCCCAGTAAATAGATGAGTGTAAGATAGCTGCAGCTTTCAGCTTCCCACAGTGGCTTACTTGGCGGAAACCAAATATAAACACTATACCATTGACACATCCAAATGAAAGGCGGAAATAGCCCATCGTTGTAAATGTAGAGAACCCGAACCTAAATCTAAAGAGCTGGCTAATTCAAGATGAGGAGTCATACACGATCATGTGCGTAGACGAACACATGGAAGCATAAATGGAAAACGCATTCGAGTTTTCATTACCTAGTAGTGAAAGGCCAAGCCGCTAACAGGAAAAGCAGATCAGCCATAGGAAGTCAAATGCTCTTGATAATGGAATTTGAGGATATGTATCCGAGACACTGATTTATAGTTTTCACTGATTATCTTATTATATATTGAGTTTCTGTCACAGGAGAAGCAAACTACAATGTTTTTTCTACTTCCCGACCATAAAAATAAATAAAGATTTGGTCTACGTATTCTGGGGGTGCGTGGCGTACCTTTCGAAGTCAGCCTCAGAAATCTGCTGTCCCCTGTTGATCCTGGTTGAAGCTGTCACTCTTCTCCGTCCTTAAAGACAGTTCATTATGAAAATTATCAATTGCTTACTATTTTCAATCTATATTCTGGGCTCCCTAATCCTTTATTTTCCATCTTCAAAAGATTTCCTCCAAGTCTCCAGCCACGCTGACAGCAATTAGCAACCCCACAGAGAAAAGGAACCTAACCAAGATTTAAAATTAATTTCTTTTGTAAGCTCTGATAATAGGCAAGGGAAAATATGGAAATTAAGTTATAAGGTGGCAGATTTTAGTTAAATGTATTTGGAGGAAAGCATATGAAAAACTTGTTGTATAAAGAAAGTACCTCTATTATGGCTACAGCACAAGGTGTATGGAGAAAAAGTAGAAAGGTAGGTTAAGACCATAAACAGGTCCAGGTCCTAAAGAAACAACTTTAATCATTGAAGTAATGGCTTCTTGTGAAATACTTAATATATACATTGCCAATTCAAACATTTCAGTATAAAAACTAGAGCCTTTATATGCTGGGAGTTAGAAAAATTCTTGCTAGAAATTTACAAGGTTAAAAAGTAAGACACAGTTTGGCCTTGGATGTCTCCCATCTGTGATAACGAAACAACACATATAAATAAAGTTTGAGCTATGTGGGAGGTGGCGGGGGGGGTGGGCAAGGTGCCATTCTCATGGTACATTATCTGACTAAAAGCAATCTGATCAAAACCATATTGCTCGGTATGATCATTTGGTTGAAATATGTATACCCTTCCTATTCATGTAAAAGTTTGTTCCCCACCCCCCAAACCTTATGTATTTGCTTTTAAATATCTAATGCGATTATCCCCAAGAAAATATTCAACAATATGGGACTAATCTGGGACATCCAGCAATTAGTATTTAAATAGTTGGCTACAAAACAATATTATGGCCAGATTCCATTTAGAACCCAATTAAATCCGCATAGAAAAAGACCTCAAAAAACATTCTTCAAGGATTAAAATAGTATATGGCTCATGAGTAGTAGTATTAGTGTTCTTTATATTGGTTTGCTTGGATGTATTTTCTGATTCTTCTGTAACAAGCATGTATTGCTTTTGTAATAAAATAAAACAATAAAAAGATCTTGAATTTCAGATTTTTTCCAAGTGATCCCCCTAATAGTCAACAACTACATTATTCCAACAACTCTCCTATTGTTGGATATCCCTTGGGAAATAAATTATGTTGGGAAAATATGAAGTAAAATGGGAAAAAGGAAAACAAGCCAGAAAAATACTACGCAGATGAAAGGGACAAAATTGCTTAATCATGTAAAGGCTAAAACATAAACAAAACTGATAATATAAAACCATCATGGATCATTTCCTAATAAAAATCAGTTTAATCCAAATAATCCTTTGCAAAATGACCTTTTGCATCATACTTCTTTCAATCAAAAGCACGTGGAGCAGCACTGATATAATCTTTTAGGTAACAAAGCAAAACCTAGTATTAGCTGAAAGAATTAAAAAATACCTAAGACATTTATAAATCTGTTCCTAAGGACACAAAGAAAAGAAAACTTACACAGTATTTCACGGGAAACAAAACTGAAAAGTTTTATTACAAAACTAGTCTATCCACACACTACCTACCTCTGTTAGTCTTTTGCCGAGTGGATTTCGATGCTTGCCTTACTTTTACATCCTTGTGAGGAGTCACTAATAGCTCTTTATCCGTTTCTATTAAAAGAAATAATGCAACAATGTAAATAAAAAAGACTCATAGTATTTTAAATGGTCTTTCCAAGTCAATTTTTCATAAAACACACGACAACCAGTCTCATTAGCAGCCACTGAAAATTTATGTCAGTGTTCCAAAAAATGGTGAATACTAGAAAGTAAGCAAGCAAAACTCATAAAAAGATAGTATGCATGATCATATGGTGAGAAAAGTACACCAAAAAAAACCTAAAAGTAGAATAAACACTTACCAGTAATACATTTTCCCAAGGGAATTAATTAGAAAAATTTTCTGAAACCCAGCCGCATTATATGAAACAAAAAAAATGTGTCTCAGTAAAGATGAAAAGGATAGAATCTTATAAATATTCAGGTTAGTATGTTATTACCATCTTCATTTTGATAAACAGTCATAGTCGTGCTGGTATCCTGCGTGGCTACAGCTTGGTCACCATATTCTTTATTTCCTTTTTCTAACTGAATCTTGATTTTCTCCAAAGCTCTCAGACATGTCCTATCTTTTACTTGCTGTAACAGAGAACATTATTAACATTTTTCAAATGCAGCATTTTTTCATCTTCCTCCAAAAAAGCTATATGCTGATATCAAGTTGTTTTAAAACATTCTAAATATTATATTAAATTTATGATGGAAATATTTACCTCAAATGAGCAAAGTCACAGTATACTAACATGTATAATTTAATATAACTACATAAATTCTACTTTGATAAAATATATACGTAGGAGTAATTAGAAAATACTTTACCTCCAGAATCTCATTCAACAGAACCAAAAGATCTTTAGCAAGACTGTTACTGAGTTCCAAAGAACTCAAGGATTTCGTATAGACCCGAATTTCTGGTGAAAATGGACATTTTAAGATCTCATTGCAAATTTTTATAGCCAAATTGTCATGAACTGTTAAAGCCTAGAAAATCAAGAGAAAAATCTCTGTAAATTAAAAATGGCATGATTACAATACAGCCCTACACACTAACAAACATTTCCACTATCTTTAATCACCTCAAATACAAAATGTCTAAAACCAAATTTAACTTATTACTCCCCAGATGCGCTTCCCTTGACTTTCCGTAGTGGATGCTGTGGTTCAGGCCCCAGACGCACCGCCTACATTCATTCCCCCAGCTGATACAAGTTTTGGAGGCTCAAAGTTTCCAGGTGCAGCACTGGTCTCGGCTGCAGACAGTGGGCTCTGCCCAAGGTCACGCCTCTCCGAGGGTTAGTCCACATTCAGTGACTGGTAGACGGACAGGCACAACAGCCCAACTTCGTTGCAATTCTGGATAACTCAAAAGACATCCCAGGTATGGAACGTCCCGTGGGATCACCCTCGGACCTTAAGACTGCACGACAGTCAACTTCTCCCGCTGCCCCAACCTACTTCCCTCCCTCTTCCAAGATGCTGATCCTGAGAATTTACTTCCCAATTAAATGTCACCATCTTTGAGGACTTGTCACCGTACTTAGAACCTTAGTTACTTATCACGAATGCCTCCATCTCCCTTGCCTTTCTATGCTCTTCCCTCTTGGTTTTTTTAACCCATCATTTTTTTTTCTGACAATTTCCTTTTTTTTTTTCCTACTTGCTACTACTATTTTCTATTATATTTCTACAAGCTTTCATCTCCTATTTATATATTTTAGTTGCTCTTTAATATTCTCTCTAGTCCTCTCACCAATTCACCTCACGTAACAATACTAATCACCAAATTAATCTGTCTAATAAGTAACTTCCATTCCATTAACCCTTTCATCATACACCCTGCATAGCTACTCACTGCAAACAAGGCCAACTCCACATTCCCTACCCTAATGTTCCACCCAACAGGCCCATTCATTTAGACATGACTTACACAACCAGCTATGCTGACCCATCCTTGATGAAAGTCTCTCTCCACGCAAGCCACTCCCCAAATCCCAACAAGGGCTGACTGAATTGGACTCAGGAGGTGTAAAGCCAGTAACGACACCGTGAGCATCGCCCTTGTCTAAAACCCTAAAGCACTTAGTGGCTGTATCACTGCCCGTTACTATATTTTGCCTAAAGTGCTCTGGTTGAGAGAGCCGACTGAAAATGTACTAAAGAACATCTGCGTGTAAGTGGACCCATGCAGTTCACACCCATGCTCAAGGGTCAACTGTACTTTCAACTTAATCAGCTGATGTCTGAAATTAATAACGTTAATTTTCAACATGATGACACGTTTGATCAAATGATATCAAAATATTAAAAACCCAGATTAAATTTAATTTGTGTGACAGTTTTAAGTTAACTTGTCCTCTTTAAATTAAAAATAAGCTTGAGGCAAGTTTTGTTCTTTGAATTCTCCCTCTTCCTATCAGACACTGAGCAGGTAAACCAACATTTGAAGACTCAAGGAGTCCTAGATAACTTAAGTCATTATTCAGAATAATTAATAGCCAGTAGTAGGTGGGGAGGATGATTGCTTTTTGTTACCTTCTTTTCAGTAGCAAAAATGCCAGCATTGGTTCCTTCTATCTCTGTATTTCACAAAAGATCTTTTCTTTGTGTTACGCGCCACCACATAGACCAGAAATCTCAAGATCATGATGTATCTCTATTTCAAGATTCTATCACAGGGATTATTTTCCTTCTAAAAATCAGTGACCTGCATGCTAAATCATCCACAGGCTAACATACTCACCCACCTGATAATCTTGGGAATTCTTGGCCTGAGGATTTAAGCCACTTGGTCTTGTCAAATCTACAAGTAACTCGGCAACGTTACTGATGTCTATTTCAGATAAGGGAGAAGACGCAGGCGCACTGGCCAGGGTTTGCAGAGTTGGAAGAAAGGCTTCTTCAAAACATTCCTGATTAGTCCTATTGAAAAACGATTTGAAAGTATACTGGCAAAGAAAAAGCAAATGATTCTTTAAAAAATTTATTACCTATAAAATCCACCCCCATCAAGATAGTACATTTCATCTTGGAAAGAGCCAAATAAGTCAAAGTAAATAAAATCTATTGAAGTTCTTCTCATTTCATTGCTTATCATTGAAGAAAAATAAACAAAGTATTTATACACATGACTCGTGGGGAGCCTGAATTTAACTTCAAGTCAGACTGCGATTTATCGATACGACAGAATACCTGCTTGCATAAGCAAACATGGGGAAGAACACGCCGAGGCAATGTCGAAGTCGGACGTCCTCTTCGGTCACAGGATTGTACCACAACAAGATGAGACGGGAAAGGATCCTGCTGCTGGCCAAACGCCCACAGAACATCAGCTTGGCTAGTCCCTCCGCAGCACCTGTCCTGAGTTCACACACCTAATAAAAATGACTTTCGTTACGAGAAATGTATTTGTATTTCCTTTTTAGGCCTTAAAGTGTAGCCTGTTCTATAATATTTTTATGTGAACTATCCAAAAATCATTCATGTCACTGTGAATTTGTTAAAGGCACATAGATTCTGTTTCCCCTTTCAGGTTAAGGCGATATGACAAATTATTTGTCTACCTATGGAAACTTCAATTCTCTTAAAATTCTTTAGAAGAAACGAAAGGCCTTTTAAATGTTGTGAAACCAAAAATCAGTGTGTATTAAATGCTTATCACAGTGCTAACATACAAAAAAAAAAAACCCTCAGTAAAATACCCTGACATCAGAGGAAGGTACCTATAAACGAAAGCTACAGAGGTAGCAGAGGCAGCGGGGAAAATGTAAACAGATGGTATAGAAGTGGAAAGGAGACATTCCCTAGAAGCAGTAACCAAAAGCACAAAGAAAACAGAAAAGAGAATACAGTGGTATTCAAACGAAGGTACAGGCATAAAAGAGTGACAGTTTAAAACAGTGGTTATTGGGACTGAATTAAATTCAAACCTCTGACATTTCCTGGCTCTATGACCCTGTGCAGGTTACCTATCACTTTTCTCGTACACAAAAAGGGGGTAATAAAAGTAATCACAAGACAGTTACATGTAAAGCTCTCAGAATTGCTATCTGCACAGTAAATCCTCAACCAATGCCAGTGATTATTATTGATGAAAACTAAGTTTGCAGAGTGACCAGATTATAGAGACCTTGAAAACGAGGTAAAGAAATTCAATTTTAGTGAGACAGGATATTGGGCATCGAAGGTTTTTGAAAGGGTAGGGGAAAATGTTTTAAATGAGATTTCAGGAAAATTACCTTGACAGGTTATAATCTAGGATTGAAGAACAAGTCCCAGCTAGTGGGACAGAAGTGAAAATGGTACGATAAGCAAATACAAGAACTATTTCAAAGTTTTTCCAGAACATCTAAATAATAGAAAGATACAGAAATAGGTAAGATTAATAAGTGCTAGGGCGCTGGCAAGTGCTTTCTGCATATTAACTCACGTAGGGCTCACGGCCACCACCACGAGGGCAGGGAGTCCACTCAGCTCTGTACTCTCAAGAGTGAAGACTGGCACATAATGAGCCCTCAAATATCTGCTGACTGAATTAAAGGACCATCCCACCGAAGAGGCATATTGTCTCCACTTTACAGATGAGAAAACAGGCCAGGGCCTATAAATCCCTTATCAAAGGTTCTTACAGAGACAGCCAGAACACAAGTCTACATGTCTAACTCCAAGCCTGCATGCCTCCCACCTTTTTAATATTTCTAACTATGAAATACTTTCCTGATAGCAACAGTCTGCCGAGTCCTTAAAGCATGTAAAGGATTGTTACGGCCCAGGGTTAGTCGAGGAAGTCTAAATGTTTAAGTGGTGATGACAAAAAGTCAAAGTCACAGAATCTAGTTCAGCCGGAAAGAGATTAAGGTAGCAGTAGTATAAAAAGAAGCCATTCATTTACTGACAGTTTTAATGTTCAATAGTCTTCCGACCTACACAACGTCAGCAAGCCCACAGCATGGGATAATTCCCAAAAGCGAGTTAGTAAATTGTTTGGCTAACAACTCAAAATTTTAAAAGCCAACCTTTTGATGAGAGAGTTTAATTTGTTTATACTTAAAGAAATTAGTGATAAGAAAGGCCTTATTTCTGCTACTTTGTAGTCAAAGTGTAACTCAAAAACTATTACAAGAGACAAAGGACAATAAATATTGATTTTAAAAAGGTCAATTTATCAAAAAGATAATTGCAAACATATACACAACAAATAAAGTCCAAAATATAGGAAAACTGACAGAATTGCAGGGAGAAACAGACTGCTCTAAAATAGTAGCTGAAGACTGCAATACTCAATGTAATGGACAGAACTGGACAGATTAGTAATGAAAGAGAGGACTTAACACTATAAACAAACAAGACCTAACAAACATAAAACATTCCACCCAACGACAACAGAATATACATTCTTTTCAAGTACATGTGGAACATCCTCAAGGATAAACTCTGTGTTAGGCCCAAGTCTCAATAAATTTATAAAGAGTAAAATCATAAAGTATCTTTTCTAATTGCAATGGAATACATCTAGAAAGCAATAAGAGAACTGTAAAATTCACAAATATGTGTAAACAATACATTCTTCTTACACACCAATGGACAAAGGAGAAATCAAAAGAGAAGTTAGAAAATACTTAGATAAATAAAAATGACAACATAGCAAAAGCACTGGGATATTCATAGCAGTAAATGCCTACATTTAAAAAATCTCAAATTAATTACCTAACTATTAAACTTAAGGAACTTAAAAAAAAGCAAACTAAACCCAAAGAAGGAATAGGAAAATAATAAATATTAACAGAAGAGGTAAACAAAAGAGAGATTAAAAAAAAATAGTGGAGAGAAGTCAATAAAATCGAAAGTTGGTCTTTGAAAAGATGAACACATTTGACAAGCCAGCAAGACTGACAAAAAAGAGAGAAGATGTAAACAAATGAGAAATGAGGGGGCAGGAAAAGATGGCAGAGAAGAGATTAGAACAGACACACAGAGAGAAGAACATGTGAAGACACAAGAAGGTGGCCCAGAGAGTCCTTAGAAGAAACTTTTTCTGCTAACACCTTGATCTCATACTTTTAGCCTCTAGATTTGTGAGAAAATAAATTCGTTTGTGAGAAAATAAATTTGTTTAAGCACACCCCCCTCCCCGCAAAAAAAGAGAGAGAAATGAAAGTAGGGACAATTACAGCTGACCTTACAAAAATAGAAAGGATTGTAAGAGAATACTACGAACAACTAAACACCAACAAATTAAATTATCTACATGAAATGGACAATTTCCTAGAAACACACAAATTACCAAACTGACTCAAGGAGAAACAGAAACTCTAAACAGACCTATAACTATAAACAGATCAAGCAAGTAATCAGAAGCCTCCCAAAAAGGAAAATCTAAGACCAGATGTCTTCACTGGTAAATTCTAACAAATATTTAAAGAGGAATTAACATCTGTCTTTCTCAAAGTCTTCCAATAAATAGAAAAGGAGGAAACAATCCCTAACTCAGTTTGTGAGGTATCAGCCTGATACCAAAGCCAGAAAAAGGCGATGCAAGAAAACTACAGACTAACTTCCCTTATGAATACAGATGCAAAAATCTTAAAATACTAGCACACCAAATACAACAACATATTAAAAAGTATCTTAGATATGACACCAAAAGCACAAGAACAAAAGGAAAATTGAATTATTAGTTTTCATCAGTATTTTTTAAAATTTTATATACCTAAGGACATTAAGAAAGTAAAAAGGCAATCTATAGAAGAAAATATTTGCTTATCATATTTGTGATAAGGATCTACTATCCAGTATAATGCACTCCAAAAAGACAACCCAATTTAAAAATGGGCAAAAGACTTGAATAGGCATTTCTCCAAAAGAGATATACAAACAGCCAACAAGCACATGAAGAACCTCATCATTAAGGAAATGCAATTCAAAACCACAGTAAGGTACCACCTTAATCTACTAAAATGGCTAAAAATTTTTTAATGAAAAATAATGTTGATAAGGACATGGAAAAAATGGAATCCTTATACATTGTCGGTGGGAATGTAAAATGGTTCAGCCATAATAAAGAAGGTAATGCTGCCACTTGCAACAACATGGAAGGGCTCTGAGGATACTGAGTGAAATAGCCAGACAAAGACAAATACTGTTCGGTATCACTTGGATGTAGGATCTTAAAAAAAAAAAAGTCAAACTCATAGAAACAGAGTAGGAAAGTGGTTCCTAGGGACTGGAGGGATGAGGGAACTACAGAGGATATAAATTTTCGTTACAAGATGAAAAAGTTCTATTACACCTTAAAAAAATGAATAAGTTATGGAGACCTAATGTAAAACATGGTGACTATAGTTGATAACACTGTACTATACAACTGAAATTTTCTGAGAGTAGAACTTAAATATTCTCACTAAAAATAAATAAATAATAAATAATGAATGAATGAATGAATGAATGAGATGCTGGATGTGTTCATTAGATTAGGTGGAATCCTCTGAGAAAAAAAGAAAACGACCATATGACCCAGTAATCCCACTCCTAGGTATGTTCTCAAAAGAACGAGTACTCGATTACGTGTTCATGGATGTTCACAGCAGCACTACCTCTTTGTAGTAGCCAAAAGGTAGACAGCCCAAACATCTTTCAGCAGATGAACGGCTAAACTGTAGTACATAGATAAAATGGAATCTTGTTCTGCTATAAGAAATGAAATACTGATACAAGTTATAACATGGATGATCCTCGAAGAAAAGCTAAGTGGAAGAAAGCAGACAAAGCAGTCATACTGTATAATTCCATTTAGATGCAATATCCAGAATAGTTAAATCCGGAGAGACAAAATGCAGACTGGTGGTTGTCGGGGGCTGGCAGTAGAGGAAAAGAGAGAGCTGGTACTCAATGAGTTAAGTTTCCTTTGGGGATAATGATAATGTTTTAAAAACTGGGGTGGCTGCACTACATTGTGAATGTACTAAATGCCAATGAACTATTCACTTTAAAATTGTTAGTTTATGTTATGTCAATTTTGCCTCAATAAAAAAAAAATCGATATAAACAATTTTAAATTAAATGTTTACATATGCTAGTTCAAGAGTGCCTTAGGAGATGTGATCCCATACCCAATCTTAGCCCTTCCGCTCACACGATGTAAAGTTATTTTATTTAATAATTTCAGGAGAAAAACTTTAAGTCATAAATCACAAAGGCAGGGAAAAAGATGAAAAATAATAGCAACCCCTCCAAAGAGTCATTTCATTTCTGTTAACACTTCAATTCTCAGCACATGTAATTTGATAATGAGAAACTAGGTATATCAGAAGTGGAATTTAATTATGATATTCAAAAGGCAAAGTTTGAAATGTTGGCCAAGTTTAAACGTCAGCTTAAAAAACACAAAGAACGGAAACATACATGCTGAAAAAGACATCTCATAATAATCGGGCTGTGATTATTTCTCACCTCACTGTCTAAGAAATCAGAAAGAAGTTTCAGAACATTCTTGGCTGCAGCAGCCACTTCTTCAGCTTCTTTGGATTCTTGCTCTTCATCAGTGTTTATTTCTGCACCTTCACCCTGAAGGGCTTCGTCTGTTTTTGTTTTAAATGGTTCAATCCCAAATGCCATCAGTTGGTCAAAGATTGCCTTTAAAGCACTTATTTTTATTGTCACATCATCAATTTGCAAAACCTAAATTGAAACATCCCCCACCAAAAGAAGTGAATTGAGTAAACTTTTAATTGTCTATGCTGCATAAAATTTAACATGTATCTTATTAGTCTGATTTCATAATTGTCAATCCTACATAAAACACCATTTTTCAAAAATAATTAAAATTTCCATTTTAAAGTTATTATTTTTATTTATTTGTACCATAACATTTAGAGTTACATTTTCTTCAGAAAAAGCTCATCTTCAGTCAAAAAATTTCTAGAACTACCATCAGGCTGAATTATATTATTTGTTCCTTTTATTTAAAAAAGAATAAATGTGTTCAACTACAGCATTTTATTATTTTTTTTTAAGATCTAGAAAACCTGTTCAATTATATTGAAATCGTTTGGGGCTATCTGTCAAGACAGAAACACTCATTCTAACCAATAAAAAGCATTCATTAAAACATCAGTACTCTTCCAGGTTATCAAGTTTCACTAAAGATCAAATTTTCTCTTGTTAGCTCTGTAAGTTCAGATTTCATTAACAGTGAATTTAGTTTTCAATGAACTGGACTCCTTTATAAAAGGAGGTGAACCATAAAGCCTAGTAGATTGTATGAGTCTATCCTGAGATAAGAAGATTGAATTCCTATAAACCAAATTTCAAAGCCATGAAAAAAAGAGCTATTTCTACTATAAAGATATTTACTATATTCTTCAATGCACTTAAATTTTGGTGATTAATAAACTACTTGGCTATATAGCTTAGTCTTTAGAATGAATAAAAATCACCTGCAGGATGGTCAAATTAGTGAATTGAGAAAAATGGCTCAAAATTATAAAACTTTTAAGGAAATTTCAAGAACATATCTATTATATATTTTCTTAGGGCAAAACCTGCAAATCTGCCCAAATCAAATGCTGTGAGTACTGTCACAACTGTTCTCTATAAATTCTAAACATGCCATTAACAGCAACCTGGTTTTCCTTGCCTTTCTCATTTACTGGCTAGCAATACCTATCAATAGTGAATATTTATTTCAAAAAGATTTTTAAATAATTTCCCTCTGCTGCCTTGCTGTTAAGTGTTTATACAGTTCTTGAATCAATTTTTATTTCTAAAACTTGATTTAAAAAAATTTCATACTCCCCCAGAAGACAGGTATTTTCCCTTAATCTAAAACCTTCCGATGACAGCTCTGAAAATATCTTCATAAAGATAAATAATTGAATCTATTCAGTGGCTAACATCTTTTGATAGTGAACCCTTTGAGCACCTGTTAAAAGCTTATAACCTCACTACAGAATAACACACAAACTATGGGCAAAATTGCACATTCAATATATTTTACTGCATTTGAATCTATCATTCATGAACATTTTTAATTCACAAAAAATTATATTAAGTTATTTTATTCAGGCAAATATTAAGTTAGTCTCCCCTCCCCAAAAAAAAAGTTTAGAGATCAAAGTTGTTTAAACAAAACAAACAAAAAAGGTAAAATTGTAGAATGGTCTTGATAAGGAATATTCATGTATCTTTCACATCAACTTGATTTTGACAACTTTTCACTACAGAAAATTACATAGTAGCAAACAGTATCATGGTTCCTCTAGCTCCCTGTCTCAAGTGGGGGATGAGATACTATTAAATAATTTCAAAATGCTCCCAGGCACTCTTAAGCATTAAATTCATATTGTATTTCTTCTGTCTGAAATGACCAAACCACTTATTATTGATGTTGTGTCAGCAAGAATTAAAAGGATCAAATTCCACATTTCACTTTTAAAGGTCAAGTGAAATTAAATATCTTTTGAAATAGTTCTTTGGCATTTCCTTTGGTGCAGTACTAGAAGTTCTATATCACCGTCTACCTCCAAACTCCTCTGTCAGAGTTCCAACTTGACTACA
This sequence comes from Eidolon dupreanum, assembly GCA_028627145.1. Lineage (NCBI taxonomy): Eukaryota > Metazoa > Chordata > Mammalia > Chiroptera > Pteropodidae > Eidolon > Eidolon dupreanum. Next base: position 84,461,658 of record CM053513.1, read on the forward strand.
ACTTATAATTTTCAGCTGCATTCATAATGGTATACAGGGCATCTTAATGACTGTTTCACTTCATTTTTTAGAGTGAAAAAAAAAAACTACTCAGTAATAAGCTAGATATAAATGAATCCTTCACTATCAAATATTCTAGTAAGATTTTGCTTCCACTGAAAAAAAAAAGTAATGACCAAGTCAATGTAGCACTCAAGAACCAACTCCAAAAAAGCCAGGAAAGTGAAGCAGAACATTTTCGGTTCCAATTTCATCACCAAACCTCTTTGAAAATGTAGGATTTTATTTCCTGGGCAGCAACACATTTCACAAAACTAAACAAGCCTTCCTTAAGAATTACTAGCAGAATCACTGATTCCTAGTGTACTATATATTATTTTTCATTTTCCTCTTCTAAAATGTAAACTCTATTATATTTTATCTTGTTTGTGCTAATTACCTATCTTATTTTTTCCTAAGCCTAGAATAATGCTGGGCATATAATATGCACTCAGTAAGTACTTGCTGTATGATTAATTTAAAAAACACCTTTAATAACTGACATCTCACCTTTTTTATAAAGAAATATTTTAATAAAAAAGATATCAAAAAATAAAAGTTGAATATCTAAAAGCCATCCGTAATAATCATCATCAATAGGCCAGACTATATTAAATTTAGAGTACTAGCTTTGTCACCACAGATTCTGAGTATTTCAAGAAATGCAATCAAGACTTTGTCACAAGATAAATCCTACCTGTAATAGTAATACGAAGTGTTTACTTGCAAATTTCTGATTCTGTATTCCACAGCATCCCAAGCATAAAACAGCCAGATTTCTTACTACAGGATGAACACTTATTATTCCAGGAAGAATCTAATATGAATTACAAATTATAATAATTTTTATCAGGATGAGAAATTTACAATTTTAAAAACATGGTCAGAATGATAATTTACATTTCCATATTGTCTATTAACTCAAGAAAGTCAATTTTTAGTTGAAAAAAAGGTAAATAATAAATTTCTAAAACATGAATATAGCTGGAGTGAAATAATCCAATCATGAGAAACCTCTCACTCCATTTGCTACAACTTTCTCAATGGCTTTCCAATGCTCATAGGACAAAGATAAAACTCCTTCACGTGACATATAATATACCTATTGTGTACTCTTTCCCAGTGTCATCTCATACATTACCCCTTGCTCTTTTCTGATTCAGTTGGTCTGATTTTGATGCCTCCCACTCAGTGCTATTCGACAGAACTATAATGCAAGCCACATGTCATTTTTAATTAGAAAACCAAATAGCCACATTAAAGTAAAAAGAAACAGGTAAAACTCTTATTTTACCCAGTATAACCAAAATATAATCATGCATAATGTAATCAACATTTAAAAACTGAGGTAATTTGCATTGTTGTTTGCTGTAAGTCTTCGAAACCCACTGTATTTTTACACTTACAGCACATCTGAACTGCTTTTTAACAGCCACAGGTTTACAACAGCCACACGTAGCCGGCAGCTACTGTGCTATACGGAGTAGGTCAAGAACAATCTCCTCTCCTTCACATAGTGAATGTCTACTATTATCAGATCAAGGTCTCCTCCAGAACACACCGAATTCCACTACTGTTATGTTCCCATATGATCATATAATTCTTATTCACAGCAATTATCAATGGCATAAGGTTCTACTTTTTTGACTGATGTCCCCCTCGCCTGCTCAGGAGATCCATCAGAAGATCCATAAGGGCAGTCTATGTGTGTTTTACACATCTTGTATACTCTTATCCCCGGCATTTAGTAGATAGTAGATGTTCAATATCTGTTCAATTTATTTTCATTTAAATAGTAATTTCAAAAAAATATTATAACTCCTATATCTAAATACCTTATTCACTTACATCACTCGAGTCTCTTTGAATCTTTAGACATAGAATGTTTTTATATACTTAAAATCATAATGAACATTCAATTTTGTGTTCTTTCTTCACTCAACATTGTGTATTTTTTCCTACATATACAGTCTTCACATTTAGTACTACAATTGTGTAGTTAACTAAACTATAATTTACCATCCATAATTTACCATTCTCTTGCAATAGGATCAGACATACAGTATGCAAGTAGAACTTTAAAAGCATCACTTTTCAGTAAAGACACCTGCTTCACTTAAAAATACTACTAAATTCTAATGGTTTAATAGAATCTAATTTTAATCAAAAGCTCTAGACTGTTGTAAACAATAATCGGTCTTTCTAACTGCATTACGAAACTCATGACAATCCAAAACTCTAAATTTTAGATCACAATTCAGTGGCTGTTTTTCACTAATCCCAAGTAAAAACAATTTTGGGAGACTCCTGAAAGAGCTTGGGTACATTCAAAACTTGCCTTGGATGAGTAGCACGACTAAAAAGAAGGCTCTAGAGCGGCACTGTCTGATGCCGTGACCACTAACCACGTGACCGCCGAGTGCCGGAAACGTGACTGATGCAGACCCAGATACACTCTAAGACTCCATATGAGAAACAGTGTAGCATGGCTTCAGTCGTTTATGTATTAGGTAAATGATGAAGTGATAACATTTTGGGTATATTGGGTTAAATGTATTAAAATTAATTTCACTTGTTTTTTTAATTTTTTAAATGTGGCTACTAAAAAATTTCAGGTTACATGTGGTTTGCATTTTATTTCTTCTATCAGGCAATGCTGTTCTAGAGTCTTGCCGTATTTGTCTACAAGGTCAGTAAAATGGAGATGACCTATGAAGGGTTACTTAAGTAAAATATTATTTTAAATATATACTAATATACAAATTCCCTTCACAGGGCTCACAATATAACTTTCTCATACAGCAAGATTCCAGTACATAAATAACCCTGTTATTTGTTTCAGTATTTACTCTTATGATTCAAAGAATACAGATATTCTGCATCTCTGTCCAACACAAAATAATTTTCTCAAAGGTTTTCAAAGAAGTGACATATACCAAGTTCTTCATATGCATTATCTTAATTTAATCCTCACAATATGAAGCAGCCACTATATTTTTACCATTTATATTTATCAGATGTTTAAAATGATCATCTTTTTTCATTGTTTTGAACCCCAAAGAAAATATTACTTATAAAATGAGGAAGGGGTGGGATAAAATAAAGCTTCGAAGGTCACCAACATACCAAAGATTCAATGACGCCATTCATGGTTGCACCTATACCTACTGAGGTGGACATCTGCTTCAACAGTTCATAGCACAAAATAAGACACTTCTGTAGTGTGTCGGCATCATTCTAAAATGAAACACAAAATATTCAGCATCAGTAAGAATATCTTCTGCCCAACCCTTAAATATCTTTCTCAGGGCTTTGTCCTTGGTATACTGCCTCTGCAGACGCCCCTGGCCAACCTTATCCAGTCATACAATTTCATTTACCATCCATGAGCTAGCCCAGCTATTTTCGAAGTTTCATATTCATATATACAGCCAGAAGACATTTTCCACAGGCTTCCCAAACTCAGAATGTCCTAAAGGGAATTAACACATCATCACCCAAATCCCACCTCCTCCTGTGCTATCTCCATAAATATCACTGTCATCTACCTAGCTGTCCAAACCAAAAAACCTAGCATATATTCTTAACTCACTCTTCTTCATTACTAATTCCTAAATATTTCTCAAATCTATCACTTCTTTCCATATCCACCATTATCATCTTGCTCAAACTGCAATCACTTCGAGCCCACATTACTGCTAACGGTCTTCCAACTAGTATGCCTGCCTAGGTTTTTACATGCTACAATCCACTTCCTGACTAACAGTGATCTAAGACATAAATCTCATCCTATCACTTAAAGACCTTTAGTGGTTCACCATGATCCTTGGGTAGGGCAAATTTTTAATTATTGTTTATACAAGGCCTTACATGACCTAGTCCTTAATTTTCTTCTCAGATTTCTCTTCTTTCCCTCAATTCTCTAGTCATGAGGACTTGAAGTTTTAAAATACAACGGGCAACTATTTAACTTCTGGCCCTTCACACGTCATTCCATTTGCTGACAGCCGTCCCTTAAAAATTCACTGAGGAGAAAAAACAGAGTGTACTAAAAGCACAAATCTAAAGCCGCCTGCCTGGGTTTGGAATCCTGCCTCCACCATTTACTATCTCTGTGACTTTGGGCAAGTTACTTGCCCTCAATAAAATGAGAATAGTAGTATCATAAGTTCATAATAAGAATCAAATGTATTCATACTTGTGAAGTGCTTGAAGCGGTGACCACCACAGAAAATGCAACCTGTGACTATTAGCTTATGTTATTCCTCTGGGGATGCAAACAACACCCCATCTGAGTTAGGTAAGTAAAACTTAAAACCCCTGTACTATACATAAAAGCCCTATACTTCCCTGACCATAGCATTTATTATGTATAGTAACTGTACTATATTTAGATTTATAACCCTGAAATAGGACAAACGAAAACATAAATCATCAAAGCAAATCAAACTAAACAGACATAGACTACCTTTGTTAATATTTTCCTAATTCAGATCTAATTAGGCAGTTTATATGGTTTTTGTTTATATTTTCATTTTTCACTTTAAATTTGCTCCTCAAATTTAAGAGCCTATAATCCACAGACTTTGTCAAACAAAAGAAATGAGGTACGAGCTATGAAAATAAAACCCAGGCATGCTCATTGGCAAGGTGGGCTGTGAGAGGGGGGATGTCTATGGCTAAAGAGTATGATGTGATTCACAGGACCCTCCTGTACAGTAAAGTCCTCCCTACCAGCATTCTCTTTATGAAAATACACTAATCACTTCCCAAATCCGAAGTACAATACCTCCTGAATTAAACTGAGACCACTCTCTTATGTTAAAATAAGACCAGTTTGTCAAACACAACTAAGTTTAAAAAAGAAAGACTGCTGAAATGTAGTTTTAAATGTTGCTAGATGTATAAGTTTAATATTTCATTTAAAATAACAAAGCTACTTAGCTTTTTCTAGAAACAAGAGTACAGTCAGGCACCGCATAATGTTCAGTCAGTGATGGTCCCATGAGACTCTAATGGATTACAAGCAAAAAGTTTGCTTGCAATGTTGAAAGAGAAGGCTGGCAATGACTAGATGTTAAATTTACTGCCAGCTCTGGGTGGTTTAAATAGGCGAAGAGGCTCAGCATGCTGTCCACCTGCCCTGCTAGCCTGTGGCTAAGACCAGAAGTTGGCAAAGGAGGGAGAGAGAAGGCTGGGGAGGAGGGGCGCTGGGACCCAGCCCCTGCCTTGTTGCACAGGCACACCACACACACACACACACACACACACGCACTCCCACACACACCCACTCCTGCACACAAACTCCCTCCCCTTCCCTCCGTGTGTCTTCATCTCTTTCCTCCCAGTCCTATGTCTCTCTCTCTCCTCTCCCTTTTATATTTGTCGTCTCAAGCTTTATCTCTCTGGGCCTCTTTCAATACCTGCTCTCCCTTTCTCTCCCCTTTTCTAGGTTCCTTCCTCCGCCCCTGCCATTGCTCCTCCTGACCTGCACAACCCCTCAGACAGCACCTCCCTCCACAGCCATCCTCCTCCTTCAAACCGTGTGCGTGAGCACATGCACATATACTTTATCTTTTGTACTATATTTTTATGGTACCTCTATGTTTAGATAAATTTGGATACACAAATACTATTGTGTTACAATTGCCTACAGTATGCAGTACACTAACATACTATACAGGTTTGTAGCCTAGAAGTAGTAAGCTATACCACATAGACTAGGTGTAGTAAGCTATACTGTATCTAGGTTTGTGAAGTGCACTCTATAATGTTCACACTGACAAAATCACCTAATGACGTATTTCTCAGAATTTATCCCCACTATGCAATGCATTACTGTAATTAAGCTTTAAAAGATATGTGTATAATGGTATGGTTACCATAGAAATTCTTTTCCTAGCAGCAGAAAGGTCACAAGTCTTCCACAAATACAGAAAGATGAATAGATGGATGCATTTTCCTTTTCTGAAGCATTCATGACACACACACACGCGTGCACAGACTTGCGCGCGCGCGCGCACACACACACACACACACACACACACAACAGGAGGAAACCACAAGAAGGCAGAAAGACTTCAGATTCTAGAAATTAGCACTTAAGAGAACAAATAAAGTCCTAGCTATGAAAATTAAAGTTAATTAAAGCTTTTCGAAGTCCAAAATACAAATGAATAGGAGGGGAAAAAAATTTTCATATTAATTCATGATACTGTGAAAAATCCCTCCAAAGTAAACACATTCTGGCAGCTTTCTGAGTTAAGAAAGAAAACAAGGTTTAGTTGAGATGATTAATAACAGCTGAAATTTAGTAGAAGAAAGTTATCTATACCTTCTCTACATGGACTTCTTTAATTTCAAGTTGCTCTGTCTCTTTCAATAGGTTTACTTTGGCATCTTCTAATATTTTAATGTCTTCTTTTAATTCTGATGCTTTATTAAAATCCTGCAAGGTAATGCAATTTTCCAAAGCTGCTTTTGCCTCAATAAGTTTAACTTTTATTTCAGCCATCTAAGGAAAGATATAAATTGATTATGTAAATACCAAACAAAAACTATTAATATGAAAATCTGTAGCAAATTAAAGAATATAATTTACTATCTCGATGACCCTGAAGTTAATCAGAGTCAGGCATATACAAAGTTATAGTCTTCCTGCAAATCTTTCAGACTGACATAACCTGCTAACATTTTAGATACTCTTACAATAGTTAACAACTTAACTTTGTGAGAACAATTTTGAAAATGTATAGCAAGAGGGAATAAAAGACTTACACAACATTATACTCAAGCATTTCTTTAATTTAGAAGAGATTTACCTTGAGCTCTTTCTTTCTTGCATCAGCTGGGTCATTATCAACACCAATAGTAACAATGGGTGCCCGAATCTCTGAGATAATTTCTGAAACCTGATGAAGGAAAGTTATAATACAGCGTACATGATTTAAAATGTTCTATTTCAGAAAATGACTTTAAACTGCTACATAAAACTCCAAGTCGTACCCTGAATCTCTCGAAAAACAACAAAATATGCAAGTAAAAATGGTACACGTTCTTTTTGCTGGACAATTTTAGAAAAAAATGATATGTCTGTCTAAAAAGTGTAAGATTATGGGAAGATAATAGGCACATGGACATCGAAGATAAATTCTAACAGTGCCTGAAAAACAAACAAAAAATATTGTGTAACCTTATATTGTATAACCTTAGGCACCATAAAACTAAAATTCTCTACCCAAAATTTCAACTCCTTCCCCTGTTCAGCTCTATAGGAGCTAAATTTAAAAAACAGAATTCTCTTTTATTGTTCCTTTGGATATACAAAACATAAATAATGACAGCATAACAAAAGATGTTCTTTTCAGAGCCACTGGGACACTGGAGTTGGCTGATTCAGAAAACGGTGCATCTCAGATGAGAGTACTTAAGCAGACACTGGATAACCACTAACTGGAAATGTCGTAGAAGGGATTTATATATAAGTATGTATGTGCAAGGAGGGGTTGGAAAGACAACCTCTGAATTAATTTACAACTCCAAGATGGTATGATTTTATGAAAAGCGATGATACCCAGCTGGCTTTTATGCCTACCCCAGAGAAAATACCACTTGGCAATAGTAATATTATAACACTTATTTCTGCATTTACAAAACACTTTATGAACATTATTTCATTGAACAATGAAAAGTAGGTTTTATTGTTATTTTTACTTTGTGGACAAGTGAAAAAGCTAAATTAAATAACTTGCCTGAAGTCACAAAACCAGAAAGCGTTAAGAGGGGATCTGAACCCAGGTATGTCTAATTTGAGCCAGCTCTCAAACATCCTAGTGACCAATGGCCACATGTCACCTCTTCCCTAAACTGCTCTATTTCAAACTGATACAACACAATGATGATAGGTATGCTAAGAAGAGATATTTTTTTTAAAGTGTGTGTGAGAAAGATTTGTTTTTAAGTTTAAAAACTTGATAGAGACAAACCTAAAACAAAAGGCAATTTAAGACAAAGCAAAAGGTACTAAAAGGTAAGACAATCCTCAGTCATTCACCAAAACTTGTCATCTTTATCAACAATGAAGAAAATACTTACAATTTGTATTCTCTTATCATCATCTATAATTATGTGGAGCAGTCTCTCAACAAGAAAAGAAATTAGAGATATCGGGGTTGTGGGCAGAGTAAGAATCTCCTGTAAAATAGCCAGCAGTCGTTTCCTGCATTCAAAAAGAACTATTTTAATGAAACACATTTTATCTCTAACATTTCACCTATTATGCAGACTTAAATATAAAAAAGAACTGAAATACAAAAAAATGTGTACAAATTTTAGGTCAAAAATTCATGTTCTGCAAAAAAAAATAACTTATAAATGACCTTACAATCTTTCATAAATCAACAGATGAAATGACAAAATACCAGCAGTGAATCAAATCTTTTAGATAGTATTACTAGCCCTCTATTGTAATAAAGACAAATAGATTTTTAAGCAAACACTTGCAATTTCATTGATTCCAAAAAAATGAATTAAGACCTCATATTTTATACATACACAAATATACACACAGGAGTGGGGGGAGGAAAGGGGTATATTTCCTCATATATTACATATATAAAAGGAAAGAAAACACTTTTTATAGCACGTTAGAGAGCTAGGTTAAATATAGTTAATCATATTATAACAAGACTATATATTCAATACAAAAAATTCAGAAGAGCACATTAGAACATTTAGACATACCTTCCTCCTTCTTCACTGGTATCCAAAGACTTGATAATTAGAATCAATTGTTGACCTATGAACTCTTTTGTCATCAAATTTCCAATATAGGAAAAGTCATTTATCTGCTCATCATTAACAACTGGAATGCTCTGAATATAACTAAAACAAGTAGAATTAATAAAATGTAGAATCTGTTAAGAATATTAAACAGCTCCCCATTAGGTTAGAAAAGGGTCTTTTCAATTCATATTAGTACAAATATATGGATGTTTATACCATGTTATACTAATTTGGTCTACAGAGTAAATTCTATGCCATTGTCATGGACTTTCACAAACTTGTTGGCCAGAAACAAAAAAATATGGGAAATGTATTTTCATTAAAGGTTCAAATTTCCTATGGGAAATTTTCAAAAGGTTCATATTTGTCTCTCAAATTGATAACTATTTCAATGTCACTAGTATTCTCAGTTATACAGTTCTGAAGCCTTTCCTCAAAATCCAATTATTTATGAAGAGCTAGTCTTCCATCATCCCTAATTAACCATTATTTTGCTGTTTAAAAGAATAGCAGCAATCATAATAGTAATTATGGGATTAATTCATGAATACAATGACCTTTTAAAAAAAATCAGAAAAACATACTCGGTTTCAGGAATTGGTATTGTTCTTGCTTAGGGGCCTAACTAAGCTTTGCAGTGTCTTAGTGTAGCTGCTGCTGAAAAAGCACCATCAACTGCCCCCAAAAGGCCCAAATTAAAGCCTCTTACAACCCTGACCTGGAAAATATTCAATAGCCTACAAAAGATAGAGGGAGGGGGAAGCTACTTAAAAGCAGAATTAAGGGTTTAAATTTAAACAACTAGTTGCCTTTAGGGTGGAAAATGAAAAACAATCTGGATCAAAATGTCATTTTTTAAATGTCAATAAAAATCGAGTCATAGAAACTGCAGAATTATGTAAAATGAATAAATTGACTCATTTTATAAAATGATAACCAAGAGTATATAAAGGCTCATAAATCTTCAGTCATGAGATTAGGACATTCACGGGCATCAGCCCCCCCTTGGGATCTAGCAGGAACTAAAGGAAAGCTACAAAACTGATATTTATCAAAAATTTGTATTTAAGGCAGCTTTCCAAAAATTTTATTGGTGTCCCTTTTTCATACTCAAATTTGATAGGCCTCATTTAATATCCCGGATTCCTCTCTTACTGTGAATACTTCGGATAACAGAAAATTGTTTCATATCAGAATTCTGAGTCACTAACTCTTCCTGCTATGAAATGCCTGAAAATATATTTCTCAGATTATCAGAAAACAATTTTTCCATTTAATTTTGTTGCTGTACCTGAGTAAACTTGTCCTATCTAGTAATGTTGCTCCTAAAAGACAATCATCCTATTTCTTAAGTATTCTTTCAGTAATAAAATGATTTTTAAACTTTTCCTCTCTATAAGGGAAATATATAAGTTGATTAAAGTCATCTCAAAACTCGCAGATTAAGGAACAAAGGAAATATAAGAATGAGGACCCAAGCTCTTCACATGTCAGTATTAATCAACTAAGAATCATTTCGTGAAACGGTCTTTGAGAAGAGGTTCCCCCTTCTGTTATTTATTAATATTTCCTATTTTTTAATATTTTGTCTCCTATAGGCATTTATTACTTTTACATTGATATATACTACTAAGCATTGCATCAAACTCGTCCTTTTTGGAAATATTTCAATATGGCCTAAACAGCATTATAATAAATACTCTAATTTTAAATCCTGAAATAATTACCATTAAAACACTTAGAAAATTCACATATGATTTTTGTAATGTTTCTATGAGCTCAAGCTATAAGTTTCTATATTGGCTCACATTTAAGATATTAATCCTGAATTTAATATTTTGCATACAAGATTCAAATGTATTCACAGTTTTACTCCCTACTTATATATGAGACCTTTATTGGCAAAAGCAGGATAGTATATTTCACATGGAGAGAACTCAGGTCCATAATTCATATTATATGGAATAATCTTTTTAAAAATGCATCAAAGCATAAAGTTAAAAATCTACACTCCAATATCTATCAAAATGTATATTAACGTTGGCCCAGGAATTCTACTTCTGGGAATTAACCCCACAAAATCAGAAAGGCACATCGAAATGTACAAGAAAGTTTAACACACTTTTATCATCAGTGAAAACTGGCAATGCTCTAACAACACAGGAGTAAAGGATATGTCGTTGTTACTACAGTGAGAGATTTATATTCACCAACATATAATGGTCTAGACATCAGCAGTTAAAAAAAATTATGAAGTGTGCTATATTTAAAAAAAGCATTTCTGTATTTAATATACTTGTGCATAAATGTAGAGAAAGGGTTTGAAAGTATATACCCCAAATTGTCTAGTTGTTAACTATAAGGAAATCAATGAGATTGAGGAATTAGGAGATAAAAGGAAATTCCACATTTTTATTCTATATATGTGTTAGAATTTTGACATGAATGCCTTCATGTTTTACTTGTTTAATTTTGAGGTGAAATAAGGAGAAATCACGGTAATTCAAAATAATTTAAGAAAAAAGTAAATTTCGAAAAACAAACTTTTAAACAAAAAGCCAAATAGTAATAGTTTTAATTAATACTAAAACTGGCCACAAGGTCCACCCCGTCAGTTGGAAAACTATGGTCCATGCACCAAATCCAGCCTACTGCTTTTTGTGGCATAGCTTGCAAGCTAAAATTTTTCCATTGTTAAATAATAGTTTAAAAATACATGTGAAAATATATATGTGTATATATATATGTGTGAAAATTATATGAAGTTCAAATTTTAGCATCTGTAAAAACTGATAAAAGTTTTATCAAGAAACAGTCACGCTCATTCATTACACATTGTTTCTGGCTGCGTTTGCACCACCACAGCAGAGCTGAGTAATTGTGACAGAGACAGTATTGTCCACAGACTCTACAATACTTACTGTCTTGCACTTAGAAAAAGTAGGCCAATCAGTTTCAAAGAGTAACACATCATCATTAACAACTTTATGAAAAAATGTACATAATCACATCTTAACACTTTTCAGATGTCCCTAAACACACTGACTTTGCTCTTTCAGTGTCCTGACCAACACAAGATATTCCTCAGAAAGGCTCAATGTGCACACCTATTTATCTCTACCTGTCCAAAAAAAAAAAATGGTTTTTTAACATATTCCCAATCAAGCATGTCTTTGAGGGAGGAGGGCTGGGAGGCTGACACAGATGGCAACACAAGTACATCCCAAACCAAAGGAAAAATGTTTACCTCAGTAAATACTCTGCATATACTGCAGGCTCTGGCAAAATCTGCTCTAAAAATTCTTCACCTTCATCTCCTTTTGACTTCAAATATTCACAAAGGGTACGCCAATACAAAGTGATTTCAGGAGTTAATGTTTCCACTGGAATCAATTTCCTTCATTTAAAAAGGAGAGAATAAGAGAGCATGATCTTAACAGCCAGTTAAAATTTGAACCAAATAGAAAAATGGGAATTTGTAACCGCCATCCTTTTTAATTGCAAAGTCATTAAGTTATCCACACATAAAAGAATGGAAAAAAAGAATGAAAATATTTAGACCAAAAGAAAAAAAAAATTAAATGAGCAAACATACTATAGGAATACATGTTGTTGGGCTTTCCATGGTAGGCTAATGTAAAAATCAAGGCAACAAAATTAAAAAAGAATAATAATAATAATGTAGTCTATGATAAAGAACTGAATTCTTACACAAGAAGGAAAAAAGGGGAAAAAGACATCCACTAGGGGACTAAGTTTAATTGCAGAAGTTCGTCAGCATCACATTTCTAAGAAGGAATACTTCATATACCTGTCATCATTATTTTTACAGATTTCTGCCAGTTCATTAAGAGGAGTCACTGAAAATAAGGCATTGAGAACAGAGATGGCCACTTCAGAAGAATTTTCCACATCCAACCGATGAAGCAACTCTAATATATTTCCATCAGAGAAACGTAACCAGCCTTGGAGAAGATGCTTCTGTGTCGCTTGTTTCACAGCATCTGTTAAGTCATTTGAAACGTAAGTAAACAGAGGCTCCCTCTAGCTTCCATTTCCCGTAATTTGTTTTAATTAACGTTATCAGATCAGTATTGCCATTAAAGTTGATATTTACAATGAAAATGGAAAGAGACTAAGAGGCAGAACAAAGCATACTGAGGAAAAAATAAAAGTATAATGATATTTCAAAAATCACTATGTTGCTCATTTCCAAATAAAAAGAGAAAAGGTCAGAACCAAATACTCAACCAA
>CM053513.1:84475234-84508839 GCA_028627145.1 Eidolon dupreanum
CCTCTCTGTAGCAACAGCCAAGGGGCTGTCTGTTGTTGTGAAGATAATGTAGATGGTTGGCTTTTTATCTGTGGCGGGGAGGAGCAGGCTTTTGTATCTGTTTCAGAAATGTGACAGGTGCAATTTTTTCCAAGGCAAGAGGAAGAGATGGTTTTGACCTCTCATGTCTGTTGAAGCATCTGAGGAAGGGTGACTTGTCATTTTTATTGCATAAGTGACGGTGCTCCTGTGGTGAATTGGAAGGAGTGATAAATAAGATTCTCAGAGGCTGTTAAATGGCACTTAGTGGGCGGGAGTCCCGAATGACAAGTACACAGCGCTCAGGGATCACAGCAACACACTTCCCCGTCCCACGGCACTCGACACCGGCACACCAACCGCGGTGTTCGACTTCACTTCCTCTCTCTGCTCAGAATGTTGACCTGATTTAAGCCGGTAAAAAAGTCAAGTAAACCTAATACAAACGAGAATAGAAGATAATTGAGAAAAGATGGACCGAAGGTGGATCAGCCTCTTTGGGCTCGTTCAGAATTTAACCCTGCGATAAAGAGAAAGCATTTTAAATTCAGTTGATCCCGTCTCAGAGCCAGCACAAGTCTGACGCCAGCTTGGGCACCCTACCCTACCCTTGAGATTTCAAGAAAATGTGACTTGAACCTCCATTTAATGCACATGGGGAATCCCAGCACCATCTGCCTTTTGGGTTTTCGGGGGGCTGGCTTCTGTGTCTCCCTAGCTCCATGGTCCTGCTTCCGCTGGACTCAGTCTCTCTAGAAATCAGCTCACTGTCATGATTTGCTAACCTGCTTCTTGGCAAACATTGCCAAGCAGGGGTCTCGGCTCCCGCCGGTTCAGTGCTAGTTTTCCCACTGCCTGTCAACCAGTTACCAAGGGCTCACCACGCCCTGTGCTGCAGCTCACCTAAGTCGTCAGGAGGAGACTGGACACTGGACAGTCCTTCTGCACATTCACCTCCTACTTTGGAAATGAGCTATATCAGCTCTCCTCTGGGGATAATAGTTCATGGGCTCAGCTGTGAGCCACCTCTTGAGAAACTGACATTAGGATGCACCAAAGGGAGAGAGGTCAGAGGAAGAGTTAGTTACTCATTAGCTTTTGCTTTCCTGTGGCCTGGTTTAGACTACGCTCAGAGTGCATGCACACAGACAAACATAACCCCACACTCGGCTCTAATCTCCTCCCTTATACTTATTTCGGCTGTCGCCAGACAATTTGATAGGCTTCCTCGGGACAAACGGGCCCTGCTCCAGGGGGCTGAGTACAGGAATAGCAAGTCTGGACAGAAACACTTTGGCAACCTGAAGAGGAAGATGAATGTCGGCAGTATTGCTGGCTCTTGCCTGCTATATTAATTTCTCCTTTAAAAGAAAAGCTGACCCATTTTTTCCAACCCATAGCTCTAATGGACTCTTTATTCTGAGGCCATCCTTCTCCCACATAAAGACCTGTATTGTATTTAATGATAAGCCTTTTAATGGAATTTGCTATTTCTGGGTCTTTGGGAAAATGCCATTAATGAGCTTGCAAGTGCAGGGAGGAGCAGATGTTTGAGGGGCATGCTTTTCAAGGGCAGGAAAAGGAACAAAAAACCAGAAACAGGTTCTTTTTCTTGGAACTGGTTTGGCTTAAGTGAAACTATAATCTAGGCAAATTTTAAAAGAAAGATTAATCTCTGCTCGGCGGTTCTCCTCCATCTTTCTTCTCATCTTGCATTCAGTCTCTTAAACAGGCAATGATCAATTACAGGTTTGAAAGGGTGACAGATGCTAGCCTGCTTAGTTTACCCACGTGTCTTGGTCTAGTTTTGCACTCTGCCGATGATTTCATTACATTTTGGATGACAGAACGATTTGTGGATGAGAGCAGAGTCAGGAGCATGCACAAAGAATGTTGGGGGGCGCTGACATCTTCACGTTAATCTTTCTTTTATTGCGGGAAGTAACTCAGCTTTGGCCCCAAACCCAGCAAAACAGAAGCTTCGTCATCAACCAGCGGTGCCCTCCTGCACACGGCAGTCTATTGCTCGTCTCATCGCTCCACAAGGTCATTCCAGATCACACCTCCAACTGGGAATGGCTCACTGAAGCACATGGAGTACTTCTCTGAAAGGGGGGTTCCACCCTGTTAGCATCACTTGGCATATCCTGGGATGTGTTGGCAGCCAGCAAAGCATTAGCGTCCTTATAGATGGGAGTTTTGCTGGTGCATCCGCCCTTTAATATATCTCCTATTGGCACCCCCTGTGTCCTGGCACTAATGGAGGTGCTAAAGATATGCAAATAAGGTACAAGACGAGGTCCTTGTCCTCAAGGGTTTAACAGTTGGAAGTAATCCAACTCATATCATTGAATATTATTGAGAGCAGAGCACTATGGGAGAAGCTGTTGGAAATGAGGAAGACAAAAAAGAGGATCCTGATTATCCTGGAGGCTGGATCGAACAGTGGTCTGCGGTATCACCTGAGCTCACCTGAGCTCGTTTAGAATGCAAAGCCTCCGGCCTTACCCTTAGTCAACTGAGAAATGCTGCAGGTAGAACTAGCTATTTATGTTTAACACTGACATCTGAGTAGACTTGGCCTAAACTGCTTCTAGAGAAGTAGAGGAAATAAGACAAACACACAGTTTCACTGCCACCAAACAGGGCAAGCCCAGTGGCAGGCCATGGACCAGGACCTATACAGACCAGAGGCCACGGGCCTGCTGCAGTGGTTTTAGAGTTAGGCTGAAGTCACAGTCGCCAGTGGAGTTTCCAAACTGCTTAGTTTCCTGAGCCCAACCCAAAGGTTTTAATTCACTGGTCTAAATCTTTGTTTAAAAAAAAAAAAAAAAAAAGAACAACAACAACAAAAAGGAATGACAACAAAAAATGCTCCCTAATTGATTCTGACAATTATCAGAGGAGAGATCCTCAGTAGGAGTCTGAGAAGGAAGAAGCCTTTAGCAGTGGTGAAGGGGATACTGTGACAGGAGGTCAGTGTATTTGTTTCCCACGACTGCCATAACAAATCACCACAAACTTGTGGTTTAAAGCAATAGAAGTTTATTCTCTCACAGTCCTAGAGGTCAAAAGTTCAGAATCAAGGTGACTGCAAGCCACTCTCCCTTTCTGAGGCTCAAAGGAGAATCCACTCTTTGCCTCTTCCAGCTCCGGCTGTTCCCTGTTCCATGGCTTGTGGCAACAGAACTCCAATCTCCGCCTCCATCTTCCCACGGCCTGGTCTCTTCTGAGTCTTCTCCTCTTCCGTCTCAAATCTCCGTCTGTCTTTCTCTTATAAGCACACTCAGATGACACAAGATGATCTCATTTCAACATGCTTAGCTTAATCACATCTGAAAAGACCCTTTTTCCTAATAAGGCAGCATTCATGGATTTTGGGGATTTGATATCTTTTGGGGGGCATTATTTTGGTCTACCACAGCTATTATCAAGAGAAGACAGCATCTTCCAAGTGCATAATTAGCAAGAAGCAGCAAAAGACTGAACAGTCTCTTGGGCTTCAGTTTTAACGAAATGAGAGCCTGAAGTTCAAGGGATAAAAAGCTATTACGGTAGCTGTTAGAGATTCAGCAGGCAGGGGCATATCTTTTCAGGAAAATTTTATACCCATTCTGCCTCAGGAGACTGGGAGCGACGCTATTCCTGATGATGACATCAGAGATTCGCAGCAGATTTTTCTGCTTTTGTGTCCTGAAGTTTCCATGGGTAAGAAAAAGGCTTCCTGCTGAGACAGGGACAGGACAGTGAGAATTGCCGGGGTGCTGTGGGTTCCACTAGACCCCTGAGGCGTGAGAAAGCTGCTCCTTTAGTTTCCCTGATGCCGACAGCAATGTGGAAGCATTTTCCAGGTACATCCTCTTCCCCTGGAGGCTCAGAATATAGTGAGTAACTGCAAATAGGTCCATTAAATAGTCATGATGTGAACTGACAGCCTGAGCCTGTGATTATGTCACCACGGTTGGAAAATAATTACACCACTGTCTGTGTCACTGTGAGTGTTGCTCCACGGAACCGTTCCAGTGTTTGGACTGTAGAAGAGAGTTATAGTAAACGCCTTTTAAAATGGCAAGCTTTGCAGCTCGCAAGTCAGGACCTCAGTACATCCTGTCTGTTAGGTTGTTTTCAACTGATTGCTAAATACGCCTCTCTCCAGGTCTCTCTTCCAACCTTCCCGACATTCTTTCATGGGAGTCTACCTGTGACAAAGGTGAGTTCTGCTCACAGAAATCTATCTCAAGGACATAATCTAGCAAGTAAGCAGGGATACAGTCTCAAGAATGTCCATCACCATACTGATTAGAATAACAAAAAACTGGAATCAACCAAAATGTCCACCAATGATAGTTTCTGCCTATCTCAGAGAACCTTCCTTGATTGTTCGATGTTTTCATACTTCTTGCTTGGCAGCATATCACATTGGTAATTTATTTTTTTATATAAAAACAGCGGAAGTTCTTTTAACCAGTCTCCATTCAACCAACACGTGGATAACTTAATACTCTTAATCCTTTCCCTGGAAAACCACTACACTTCTGCTCATGCTAATTGTCACCTGCTTATGCCAGAGGCATTTACTATTGTAATTATGTACTTTAATGCCAGACTAAGTGAATTACACGTGAATGTGAAAAGTAAGTCGTTGTTCCTATGTAAACTGGGTTGAATGTTTTAGAAAGACTCAATGAAGGCAAGTCGCTAAAGAAAAAAACTGGTCTCAAATTAGGTGTGACGGGGAAGTGAAAAGTGTTAAAGGTTTAGGATTCTGAATTCAGATTTAAATTTCACATAATTTTCACATGTAACAAGATATTCTTCTTTTTGATCTTTTTTCAAGCATTTAAAAGTGTAAAAACCATTGACTCACAAGTCTTCCAAAAATGGGCAGTGGGCTGGATTTGGTCTGTGGGCCATAGTTTGCTGATTCTTGTTTTAAATTGAAAAAAACGTTATGTTATGTATGTGTTAGGTTTTTTCTTTTATGGTTTTCATTTTTCAATTATTCAAAATGTTCAAATGACATTGAATAAGAGGGCTTATATTTTGTTCGTTCATACCCTTTCTACTTCTCTTGCCTGTAAGGCCCATGAAATAAGGGTTTTACTTGGCACATAACAGGTACTCAGCAAGTGCTTCTTAAATGAATGAACTGAAGTTATACAATAGTCATACAGTGGAGTACTAATACAACCATTAAAAATTATGCCAGAGAGTTCAAAATTAATTGTGAAGGGGGGGAAAAACTGGGTAACACAATAGTTAAGTATAATACAACTCTATTTTTAAAAAATTATATGTCTATATTTGTATGGGAAACAATATAGTAGAATATATAAAAATGTTATTATTCTATCGCTATAGTTATTATAGGTTTGGGGATGCTTTAAAATCTTTTTCTTTTTGCTTATCTGTATATTTCATTTTTCTAAAATAGGTATGCTTTCTGTGCATAATTGATCGTTTTTATTTTCATTTTTATCTTACAATGCTGGTGTCCTGAAGAAATTTGGAACTGACCAAATGGAAGCACCAGGTCTGGTCAGATCCTGTGTCTGTGGTCAGGGGCTGGGAGTGACTAAGTCTGATGTTGGCCTGGGAGGGAACGGGGAAAGCCCACTTATTTCTCAGATATAGCCCATTCTCAGCTGTGCTCAGAAAACTAAAAATTAGGTGCAACTGTTCCACAAGTTGGCCATAGGAAAGCCATGGTTAAAATTTGCTATTTTATCCTAGGAGAAACAGGAAGTCCAGGAAGAGTTTTGTTCATTTAGTCCATCGATGATGCTTGCTGGGCACCAATCACTAAACACCTACTGCTTTAGAGACTGGAGGTGTAGGAGAGAACAAAGCAGATAGGAATCCCTGCCCTCATGCAACTTCCTCTGGGGAGAAGAGAACAATAAATAGATAGAATTAAAATTGGAAGTAGCTGATGGAGCTGAGGAAATCTCAGGGCCGGGGGGCGGCAGGATATTTTATTCACCTAGATGGGCAGGGAGGCCCTGTCTGAAGAGATATCTGACCCAGGTCTGGCTGGCAGAGCCAGGATTAGACAGAATAAACCACAAGGACAAAGGCTCTGGGCAGCACAAGCTAGGCACATGTGAAGGCCTGAAAGAAGGCCGGTGTGGCCGAGGGGATGACACACAGAAGCCGACGGCGGCCATCACAAGTGACCATGACGGAGGATTTATTCTAGCTGAATGAATTTTATTGCAAGTGAAAAGGGAAGCCACTGGTTTATATTTTAAAAGGTAATTCTTGGCACAATGTGAGAGGACAAGGGCGGACCACGAGGCCTGTCCGGAGGCCACTGCAGGGGTTGCGGCTGGAGGTGGAGGGGGAGGTGGAAACGGAGTATGCAAGTGGACTTCTTCATTATTTGTTTACTGGTAAAGTCACCAAGACATGCTTCAGAACTGGATTTAAACAGGAGAAAGATAGGATTCAATTGGTTTGTTTTTGTTTGTTTAATTTTAACAGCTTTACTGAGATACCATTCTTATACCATACAATTTGCCCATTTAAAGTATACAATTCAATGGCTTCCAGTTTATTCACAGCCTCCTATAAGCACCACTACAATCGACTTTAGAATATTCCAATTACTCCCTAAAGAAACCCTGCATCCCTTAGCCACTATCCCCTTTTTGTACTTCGTACCACATTTTATTTATCCATTCTTCAACTGTCGGACATTTCGTTGATTCCATTTTTTTCAATATTATGATTAATGTTGCTGTGAATACTGGGTCCAGGTTTTATGTGTGAGTATATGTTTTAATTTCTCTCGGGTATATACACCTAGGCGTGGAATTGCTAGTTCGTATGACAACGCTGTTTAACTGCTTGAGACACTGTCAGGCTTTTCCAAAACGGCTATAACATCGTACATTCCCATGAGCAGTGTATGAGGGTTTGAGTCAGTTTAAAGATTGCTCTGGCCGCTGTGTGGAGAAGAGCAGACAGCAGAACGGTCATGTGCAAGTGGTGGCTCTTAGCAGGGTTCAGAGACACCCAACTTAAGGTATTCTTCATAGTGCTTATGGCAAAAACATTTTTGTGAGAGGCCAGTCTTTACCTCATGAATCACATCGTTAACTTAAAAGATTCCAGTAGAGAGGGCTTGTTAAAACAGATCGGTAGTTTTTGAATCTGGAATTCTAAGGCACACTGGTATGGAACTGCTTAAACATCTTCCCAAACAAGCTCCTGCAAGCAGGAGGGTATTTTCAGAAAAGCTAAGGGAGTCAGTGAATAGGATTAAACCTCCACGCCTTCGAGCCGTGAAAACACAGGGCTCAAGTGGAAGCCAGTTGCTGAGGACTCTTGTGGCAACAGCATCCCTCCTATTGTTTAGAATGCAATGCCCTGGCCTCTCAGTCCCAGGGAAGGGCTGGCTGTGTTCCAGGCTGTTGGTTTTGACAACTGGGCACAGTCCTGTCTCTGCAGCTCTTCCAGTTAGGAAGAGAAGGCAAACTAACATCTGTCAAGCTTGTGATGTTCCCGGCCCTGGGTGAGGTGCTCCACTTATTTCTTAAGTTAGCGAAGCCTCACGGCAACTCATCAAGAAAGAAAGAATTACTTTCCCCAATTTCAAGATGAGAAAAGTTGGTCTCTTTGGACTGGAAGGTCATACAAGGGCTCTCAGAAGAGATGGCATCTTAGCCAGGAGGAAGGGCACTCGAAGGTCAATACCTGAATTGTTCATTAGCTCTCCGGGTGTCCTCATTTTTATTCACAGTTAATTTTAAACCTATAGTTATTAGTACAAATCAGAGTAAGAAGTATCCCTCTAGAAATATATCAAGTTTAGAAGGTAATTTTGAGTAGAAAGTATAATTCTTTTTCCTTAATATTTCTGATTGTATACTCACCCTATTTTCTATAGCAATCTTGCACCCCTCCCCCCATGTCATTCATTATAATTTGCTAATGTGTCTTAATAGACCTTGGTAAGGTTCTGCGACATGGGGAGACACGGTTCCCTCAATCTGGCTGGGCAACTGTGCTGGAAGTGGTGGCTTTGACCTCCAGAATGTCCCATGAAAAAAAAGGGACCCACAGATACGGTGGCCACCCCTTATCCATGGGGTTACTTTCTAAGACCCCTAGTGGATGCCTGAAACCATGGGCAGAACCAAACCCTATTATACTATGTTTTTTCCTATACATATAAACTTTTCTTATGGTAAAGTTTAATTTATAAATTAGGCACAGTAAGAGATTAACAACAATAACTATAATAGAGTAATTATAACAATATACTGTAATAAAAGTTATGTGAATGGCTTTGGGGCCATTAGTAAGTAAAATAAGGATTATTTGAACAAAAGAACTGTGACATCACGACAATCAATCTGAAACCCTAGACAACTGCCAAGTGACCAATAGGCGGGAATGGATTTGGACCCTCCTGTTCTCCCAAATAAATCCTCTGTGCCCATTTTACTGTTTAAACCTTCAATTGCTCTAAAACAGTGGTTCTTACCCCATGTTAACATCAAGAGTTTTTAAGGAGCTCTGAGAAGATAGCAATGCCTACCACCATTCTCTCCTCCCCTTCTAAGATGGGGCCTAGGGAGTTGTATGCTTTTTGTTTTTGTTTTAAACTTTTTACTTTGAAATATTTTCAAACTTAGGGGGAAAATTCCAGAAAAAGAATAGTACAAAGTACATCCATGTACCCTTTAGCTAGATTCACCTAGTCTTAACATTTTGTCCCATTTATTGCTTGCTCTCTTTCTAGATTTTATTTTCTCTATTTTATTTATAAAATAAAATGTTTTGAGAGTAAGACATCATACTAACTTCCTTAAAAGTAAGACATATTTTGATGTGGATATTTCCTTAAATAGCCACAGTGTAGTGTCAACTCCAGTCAACTTAACATTGATTGATACAAATACTTTTATTTTCTATATCTCATATTCCAATTTGTCAATTGACCCAATCTTCTCCTTGTAGCATTTTTTACCTTCAGTACAGTCTCCAGTTTAAGATCAGGCATTGTGTTTCATTGTCTTCTCACTGGTGTGTTTTTAAAAGCTCTCTAGGTGGATCCTGGTCTGTGGGCCACTGTGCAAATTATTTACTACACTAACATATATTGAGTGTCTACTAGATGCAAATAATTGTGACTAAATTAAGGAGTTTTGTGTTTTAAGGGATCCACTTTATAAAAATCAACTTATAATATCAGAGGGGTAAGTACCATGAAAGAAATGTTAACCAAATCTGTGGGGGGAAACTTTAATCAAATTTAACAAGCTTACTGTGGGTCTACTGTTTGTCAGGCATTGTAAAAACTTTTGGAGAAACAGCTAAATATGGAAAAAAAAAAACCTAAATGATAATAATGAATACATGATTAATTACAAAAGTGAGGATTTTTGAAAGTTTCTCTTGGGGGAAGTGAGACTTAAAAGATAATTAGGATTCAACTTTTAGAGATGAAGACATTTTAGGAGAGGAAATATCAAGAGGAAAAATAGAGAGGGAAGGGAGTGCACGATGAAGTAAGGAAAGGACTATATCTCTCTGTGATTTGGGAACTGGTGGCATGGGGTTGCACTAGAATTTCCTGGAAAATGTAAGATGGTATACCATCTTGGAAAATGGTTTGGCAGTTTCTTCAAAAGTTAAACATAAACTTACCATATAACCCAACAATTTCATTCCTACGTATCTATTTACCTAAGAGTAATGAAAATTTGTGTCCCCACAAAGACTTGTAAAGGAAAGTAATGGTTGTAACAGCATTATTCACGGCAGCTCCAAAGTGGAAACAACCCAAATGTCTATCACCTGGCGAATGGATAATCAGAATGTGGTATATCCATACAACGGGATACTACTGAGCAACAAAAAGGAATGAATGCATGATATATGCTACGACATGGATGAATCTTAAAAACATTATGCTGAGGTTTAGCAACTAAGTGAAAAAAGCCAGATGGAAGGAAATAGCACACATTGTATCATTTTATTGATGTAAAATGTCCAGAAAAGACAAATCTATAGCAACAGAAAGTACATTGTTGCCTGGTTCAGGGTGGGAATGGGGACTGCCTACAAATGGGTACAGAGGATGGCTTTCCTTGGGGTAACAGAAATGTCCTAAAACTGGATTATGGTTATAGTGCAACAACTCTGTAAATTTACTAAACAATGTTGAATTGTACACTTAAACAGATGAACTTTATGACATATAAATTATATATTAATAAAGCTGTAAAAATTAAGAAGTTATCAAGATCGGACAGAAAGGAAATAAGAACAGCAACCTTAGAAATGAAAAAATACAGTTACTTAAATTTTAAAACTTAATAAATGGGAAAAACTCAAAAATGGACAAATTATCTAGAGGATTGATAAATAGGAAGACAGGATTAAGTACGGATGCAACACAGAGACGAAAAATAATTTTTAATAAAATTTCAAGATATGTATGGAGAGGTTTCCTCACTCACCTAAAGGCAGTTCCAGAAAAGAGAACAGAGGTAAAGGCAGAGAAACAATATTTAAAGAGAAAACCATTGGTAATTCTCCAGAATTAAAGAGAGCAGATGATATCACAATAAAAAGTATACTAACATATCGAGAGTTCTAACATCTAGTGAAACTGCTGAACATCAAAATAAACACAAATCTTAAATGCTATTGGAAGAAAAAGGTTATCTACAAAGGAATGAATATTAGATTAGTAATAGAATTTTTACCAGCAACAATTAGTACCAGAAGACAATGGAGCACTATCATCATTGTGCTATGGAAAAATAACTGTTCTCTAGAGTTTTATACCCAGATAAATGATCATCCAACAGTGAGGGAAAAATAAAACATTTTCATATATACAAAGAATTCCCTCCCCTACAGAGATCCCTGCAGAAAGAACTATTAAAGAATGAACTTCAGACAAAAGAAAAATGAATCCAAAGGGAAGGCTTTGAAGTCAAGAAGAAAAATAGTGAGTCGAAGAATTGGTGAAATGTCAGTAAATTTAATGAACTCTTGGCTATAAAAACAACTTTTTAATTAAAAAAGTAAAAATCTCCAGACAACGATGATATGATGGGAAGAAAGGAGTATTGTTCAATGGATAAGGTATGCAAAGCTCTTTTGTAGAAATAAAGAATTACATGACAACTTTATTTTAAAAATTATATTTAAGTATGTACGTTGAAAAGAAAAGACAGTTTTGAGAAGAACAGAAATAAAGCCTAGAGCCCTTAAACCAGCAGTGGAAAATGGGGGAATATAGATCATTTTATTAATCCAATAGAAGGCAAGGATGGAGAAAAAGGAAGAATGAAAATGGATGCTAAAATATGATGTAAGAATAAGTCTGAATATATTAGTAATCACAATAAATGCACATGGATTAATTTCACCCATAGAGATACAACTAAAATAAAACTTATAGATGATTAAATATAAACAGAAAAGTATACAAACAGTAGCCAAAAGAAAAGTGGCACATCAATATCAATATCAAAAATGTCTAATTTAAACAATTAGCATGAAAAATGGTCAAAAGAGGCACTGCCTAATAAGAATCAACTGTGATTTCAAATGTAGAATATACTTTGAGAAATACTGCCTTTTATGTGCTAGAGATCATATCTACTTTCTTCACTGCTCTATCTTCAGTGCTTGGCACACAAAAGGTGTGCCATAAATGTTGAGTGAAATGATTACTATATTACATTGAGATGATCTGTTTATGTGTTTGTCATACCACAGGGGCAGGGGACCTGTCTCACTTAGTTTCATGCCATCAATACTCAGAACAGTGCCACGCACATAGTAGGCACTCCATAAAATCACACTGAATTTAAAGCTCATCTCTTCCATAAAATCTCTCCTCACTGATTTTACCCATAACTTATCCTTTGTTGCTACTTCTATAGCACTCATCACCTGAAATACCCATTTTAGCAACTGAGTGTATATAGTAGTACCTTTTAGTTCTTTCTCAAACCTGGTTTCTCCAAAAATATTTTAGATACTTTGAAGTCAGAGAAGATGCCTTATACTGTGTCTACTGCCTCGAATCAGTACTTTTTGGGGTCAATGTCACTAGATGAATGTAGATTAGATTAGTGCTGCCAGCAGCACATGCCAAGACCACCAAGGACTAGTCTCATTCCCTTTTTCCATCCTTGACTAAAGAGATCACAGGCTCATGGGCCAAGAATGTGGAGAAGTTAACAGGAGGGGGTGGCAGAAGGCAGCTAATGTCCAATTCCAAGTCCCCGTGCTCTCTTCCTTCTGGCAAAATAGGGAGAAAAATGCCCGTGATCCAACAAAAATAGTGGATGTGGGGAAATGGGAGGGAGATAGGGAAGAGAGCGCTACTGGACAGGATGTGGACCTGACCTTCCACTAGCAGGCATTGTATCAGTTTATTAGATCAAAAGGAAACCCCAAGGGATACAACTAAATTCAAGCTCTGGGAACCTCATATAGAAGACAGAGAGGGATGTTGTTTTCCATCTACACACAAAGAACACGAGGGGAAGCTACTACAAGGAGCTCCCAACTGAGAAGCCACAGAGGGTTAGTGAAGGGCGGAATTACAGCATCTTCTCGCTGGTCTTCATAAGGAAGACAGCACAGTCCGTGGAGGTTCAGTCAGGGCCCTGGGATGAGGTGAGGAGATGGGCTGGCTGACCTCCCAAGGTCCTCTGTTATCCCGTAATTAAATGGTGAATCGTGCACTTCTCCATTTACGCTCGCACACACATCTGCACGCCGTTCGATAGTAAGTCCCTTGGCTGCCTTCCAGGTTTAGTACGGAGCCACGCAAGATGCTGGAGCTCAACAAATGACTCAAATATTTGTTGAATGAAGGAATAAATAAATCAAGTGTTCAAATGGAGCGCACATGACCTCCCCGACTGTAAGGTACGGCGATTATTGGAATCACAACATTCTAGGCACGATCTCTAGAGCAGAGGAAACACACAGACACACACACACGGGCGCGCACACACGCACACATACGCACGCACGTACACACACGCACGCACACACCAGCTCTAGTTCAACTCGATTCAAATTCCCACCTTGGGAGCACAGACCACCTGCTCCGCACGCAGGCTGTAGGAGTTTCCTTGGCAAGGATCCTCTCTCAGTTGCTTTAGGATGGTGCCTCCAGAAGGTCAAGTCACCAAGATTTAGGACAGCTTCCCTTCCGGGTTGACCTCCGAGACAAAGTTTCAGCCCGGATTCGGCCCGAGCCTCCCCTGGGCGCGCCTGCACACCGCCCCCTGCGCGGGGCGCGGGGCGCGGGGCGCGGGGCGCGCAGCCCGCAGCGCCTCCCCTTACCTTAGTGAGCTGGGCGATCTTCTTGCACATTTTCACGTGCATCTCGGGGTCGCAATCCATTCTCCAGCTGGCGCCACCGTGGGCATCAGCGTGGGAGCCCTGGCAAGTCCCGGCTGCGTGCATTTTGCTGTTGAGGGCAGAAGCCATCGCTAAGCCGCGTCCCGCGCTCAAGGGCTCCCGCTGCTGTCCTGGCTGCCCACGGTGTGCACGTGCGTGCGCGCGCGGACGTGCGAGCGTGTGGGCTTCCTCGGGAGAGGCGGCACTGCAGACCCGCCGCCCGCACCGCCGCGTGGCCCCCGCTTCCCGCGGTGGCCGCCCCTCGGCCGCCCGCGCGCCCACTCCACCTCCTCCAGCGCCCTTGCTGGCTGGCTGGCTGGCTGGCTCTGCGGGCACCCGCGTCTGCGGCGAGGCGCCGGGGACCCGCACGTGCCTCTCGCGATCCGCGCGCCACTCCCCGGCCCGTGCGGGTTTCGCCTGCAGTGGTAGAGCTTACGGTACGCGGGGCCACTCGCTGGCCGTAGAGAGGTTTGCGCTGGCCGGGCGCGGCGCTCTAGGACACGTGGGTGGCGCCTGGCTCCAGACTCAGCGGCGACCGACCCAGCCCTTGCTGGGCATCCCTGGCCAAGGAGAAAGAGCAGGCTTCGGCCTCAGGCGGCCGGAGCGCACGGTCTGGGGAGGGGACCCTGGCGATGCGCTGCGGGGCTGAACTGGGTGGCGAGGAAGCCGGCACCTTCACCACCTTATTCAGCCTGCGGCTCGCGAGCCGCGGAGCTCCGGGCTGAGGGCGGAGGTAGGGGCGGGATGTCAGGAGGTGAGGGCAGGTCGCGGGGATGCGAGGAGGTGCAGGGGGGCTGGGATGTACAGTGTGGGCCCCCGCAGGGGCTGCGAACGGGAGCCCCCCTCCCCCCATCTTGGGGAGGAGCCCAGACGTTGCGGGAGCATTGCCAGAGATCACCAGACAAAGGGAAGAAGCCAAAGCGGCGGCCGAGAAGCTGGTGCCTGAAAACTGGGATGAGAAACGCATAGTGCGGGAAGCGGTAGGAAAACAGAGAAAGTCATCAGACAGGTAGAGGGGATGGTGGCAGGTGTGGGAAGGAGGAGGCAAAGAGGAACGGAGGAGTAACTGAGTCACATGGAACTGAAAGTCTAAGTAAACCAAGCCAGTGAAAGTGAAGTGACTCGGCCACATCCATACAACCGGATTAGGAGCTGGTGTCGCTCGTTTTGTTGGATGGTTTGTTTGATAAGTGGAGAGGTTAGCGGGCCAGATTTCTTTGTGGCTTGCTTTCTTTGGTTTCAAACAGTGCGCTTTTGGGAAAGTGACAGCACCCTACTTAGATTTTTGGAAAGTGGGAATAATAGAGTCATCATAGTAAGCAATTAGCATGGTTAATATATTTCATTTTACAAATTGCCATATATCAACAGTTTTAATAATCATAAAGCAAGCCAGTTTTAAAGGGTCTCAGCAATCACAACCGCATCCCTCCACCCCTGCACACTGCAGGTAATAATAACCACTTTTATAGATGAGGAAATAGACACAAAAAATTTGTACCAACTCAGGCAATTACAAGTAGCAGACTTATGTCTGGAGCTGAGATATTCCTATTCTAAATTCCTCATTTTTGCCCCAGTACATTACACTACATAGGAATGACCAAACCGAGTTTCTGGTTCCTAGTTTATGTTTTAGGTTCCCTCTCTAGAACTCACCCCAACACCCCAGCCCTAATTTATTTAGAAAACAAAATGCCTGAAACAGAATAACTGCCAGGAGGTTGATGCAGATTCTTGGTCCTATTGTAGACTTTCTGAGTCAAAACTCTCTGGAGTCGGGAACTAGGAATCCGTATTTTATACAAGCTCTCTACTTAAATTCCAAATCATGCATTTCAAATATATCCTACCGGGTGTTAATACATACTAAATTTTACAGGAATTCAACCACTGTATAAACTAGAGGTAAATAAGCCTTTTTGGTCTATAACTTCACCAAAAGCTGTTCGCCATTTTGGAAAATTGCATTATCAATGGCCATGTGCCTCATGGTATTTGGTTGCCAGTTCAACATGCTTGTATTACAACTGCCGCATCTATAGTGAGTCTACTTATGTCTGCAAGCATCTGAGAACTCCATCATCATAAAGTTAACCACACCAGAGCATTTCTATATTGAAATACATATGATTTAATTATACTTTCTTTTTATTTCTATTACTGTCAAGAGATTATACTGATTTTAAAAATGTGTGTAATAGTTTAAAAATTACAAATTTCAAAATAGCAACATAAATATTATAAAAAAAGGTGATGTTGGGTCTGAATAGAATTGAGAACCACTGCTCTAGATGATCATGTGCACATTAAAGTTTACAAATACTGCAGTCTAATCCCAAGTCTTAGTTACTTAAACACAATCTTATTAGGTCTAGGGGCCAAAATATTTTCCAGTAGGCCATGTTATACTTTCGATTTTATAATGCAAGACAGTAGAAAACCAGATTCCCTTACCGGGCTTTGCTGGACCACAGCTACTGTAATTTTGGTACCGTAGACCGATCAGTCTTGGAAAGGGTCCTCTGCAGATGCTGGGACTTTCTAGCACCCTGATTAGTAGGTCCTTCCACACTATCAGGAATGAAATGGAGGGCAGAAGAGGATTCAGCACTCTCTCAAATCTAGGGGTAGCAGAGCACTTATTAGCACACTAATGTGGTCTTGGCAATGTGCTGTGTGCCCTCTGCACATGTCCTTACCTTCAGCAAGGTGCTTATTATCCTCATTTTACAGACTAGAAAATGGAAGCTCAGGGAGGCTAACAAACCAATTTTATACAGCTGTAAATGGATGTGAGTCTGTATAAGTTCAAAGGCTGTTTTTCTCAGAGCACGATGCTGGCAATGAAAAACTTTTTAAAAGCATCATTGTTTTTTTCTTTAGATTATAAAACTGTAAGCTTCTAGTAGTACCTCCCCCAGCTCACCTGCAATAATACAGAAAAATGAAAAGCAAAAATCACCCCAAATCCCACAAAGAAAATTACTGTTAAGATTTTGAGATCCTTCTAGACATCTATCTGTACACATCTAGAAAATATTATATATTTTTAAAACACAAATGGGATGCTGTAAATGTTTTTGAACACTATTCACTCAATATAAAATGGACATATTTTTCTTCTGCCAATAAAGATTCATATTCTCATTTTTGGCAGCCGGTAATTCCATAATTTATGATAACTTATTTGACCGATCCCCTATCAAACAATTTTTTTTTTATATTTTAAGCAGAATGTTTTGCATGTATTTATAATGTATGTTTGCTATATTATGAGGAGAATCAATTCTGTTTTAAAGGACAGAAAAAAAACAAAAAAGATATGAAACTTAAATGAGATAGAATTCTTAATGTGTATTAAGTACAGATAGTACACTATAAGACAAGATAGAATGGAATTTATGTAAAAAGAATGGAATGAACAAGTGTCACTAACAGAAAAAGATGGAAAGGCCAAATTGTAAGGTAAAAACGATGCCACCACCTTCAAGCCTACAGCTACATCATCCCTAAAACTGCCATTCATTGCTGACACCTGTTCTGGCCCTAAGTATGTTCTGCCCCAGAAACACAGTTAGAAAAACATGGCTCTTGGCAGGACATCAACCAGGCATACTTGCCCCCTGCACGGTTCCGACGGAGCAAGCATGTACTGACTCCAGGCATCCCCCATCTGCTCAGCCCTTTTCCATTTCAGCTGTGGTTCTCATAACCACACTATCAGAAGTGAAGGCTGGTACAGCAGGCAGGACCTAACGATACTGCGTAATACAGGGTTCAGGTCATGTGGTCCCTGCTGCCCCATGCTAAATGTCTTAACCTTCACTGTACTTTGCAATTGACTTCTATTTTAAAGTGATTTAACAAACCAAGTAGTTCCAGCATCTTAATTTGAGATGTAAAGGATCCTGGCTGTGACATCTAGGTAGCCTGCCTGATGAGAGTGTATTTGGAGGTTACCATTGCATCAGGATAACTTCTAGACGACATCATACACGGATCTTTGCACGGATGTGCAAGCAGTTTCATAGGAATAAATCCTAGAATAAACCAGTTGCATACAGTAAGCAAATTTTAAGTGTTTGATATATTTGCTATACTGTTCTTCAGAAGTTATTTCAATTTACACTCTAATAGTGGAAAAAAAAGGTATGCTTTCCTGTATTTTTGCCCAAACTAGCCAGTATTAATCTTCAAATATCTTTAAATAGGTGAAGAGTGTCTCTCCCTAAACCACTTGTTTATTAGTAGGGCTGCTGGAACTCCTTTCCACAAGTCGATCAGTTGTTCGAATTACACCTTTTGTGCATTGCCTACCTTTCTTCCTTATGTTGAAATAACTTTCTAGGCCCAAGATGCAGCTGTTCCTGCCCAGGGTGCCAGGTCAGCAAACTGAAACTTAGATAACTTTGTGTCCCTGTGAATGCTCTGCTTGACCAGAAATGCAGTACATCCAGTCAGCTAGTCCCCAAATGCAGAGCCAGCTCTGGCTATATACTTATTTCCTTGTTCCTTGTCACCTCAAACAAGTTTGACTACATGGACCCAGCCAATCAGATATTTTCTATTTTTCTCTTCTTTGTTGTTTATCCTATAAAAGCTTCCTATCTTTGGCCCCAGTCTCTTTGGAGACTGTGCCCTCCACGAAGGGTTAAATAAAGTTTGTATCACCTAAATTGTCTTCTTTAATCATTTTTAACACTTATTACCAGAGCTTCCTTGGTAGGGGCTTTTAGCACTTTGCCTATAATATACATTGCAAACATTTTCCCTGTTTAGTAATTTATTTCAGCTTTCATATGTTCTATAAATATTTTGAATTTTTATTCAAAATCTTTGTACTGATATTTTTCTCTTACATTTTCTGGCTTGTGCATTATGCTAAGAAAGGCCTTCCCCATCCAAGATTGGGTTCTCCTAATATTTTTATGGTCCCATTTTTTAAAAAAATGTTTACATGTTTTATCTAGTTGGGATTTATGTTGATATATGGAGTGAGGCCAGAATTCAGACTTATGTTTTCCCAGATGGCTAAGCAGTTGTCCCAACAGGTATTGAATAATTCATCATTACCACACTGATAGTCTAAGTGCTGCCTTAGGTGATTTCTTTAGAAACTTACTAAGTAATCTTTTAGGCTTTGCTTAGTAATTTTTCTTCTAACATACTTCAATTATTACCGCTACCACACTTCTGCTACTGATTTAAAAACAAGATCACATTCTTGAGTACTTCCCTTAACCCTTTTACCTAGAGGGCTATTTTCCCTACTCTGCCTTACTTGGTCCTACTCTTCTTTGCATGTCCCTAAAAT
This sequence comes from Eidolon dupreanum, assembly GCA_028627145.1. Classification (NCBI taxonomy): domain Eukaryota; kingdom Metazoa; phylum Chordata; class Mammalia; order Chiroptera; family Pteropodidae; genus Eidolon; species Eidolon dupreanum. The sequence continues at coordinate 84,493,959 of CM053513.1, forward strand.
ATGCTCTCATGGCTTTGCATTTCTGTGAAGCACATATATCATTGATTTCATTTTTGAAAGCTATGGTTTTCTGTTAAACATCCGCCTTTTTTTTTGAGTGCACAATTTCAAGAAATGAACACACAGCTTAGACTGGAACTATGCTTTTATTGTGATCCTAACACACTAACTTAGTAGTACCAGGATTTCACTAGAGGTAGCCTGGTAGTAGCTCTTCCATCTCATTCCCATAGGAAGAAAGAAAAAAAAAAAAAGTCACAAAATAGCAACATTTCCCGAGATTACAGTGTATCAACATAATACCATGGAATGAGACATTTTGGAATAAAATGTTTTGTGACAATTATAGCCAGATTATAGCAACCTTAACATGGTCACCATGAGCTCCACGGTTGTTTTGGAAACAGTTCGTGGGCAATATCTGTCTGGGAACTCTAGCACTGATAGTCACTTTCTATTTATCTTACTACCTAATATTGTTAACGGTTAACAAAGGTGTGAAACACAGGCATAAGAGTTGAATATATGGGCGAAGAGCGGGCAATGGCACAAGTAGTCTTTCCTGTACCTGACACATCTAACAACTGATTTACAAAGTACATTAGACTTCACCTGAGGGTAAACAGGCAGGGAATGAATCCAACGCTCAATACTGTTGCCTTTCTGCTCTTTTTCTAGAGTTCAAGGGTAATTAAACAATAGAACTCTCTAACACTCAAAAAAGGAGTGGAACTGAAGCTTTTTAACTCCCCTTTTTATAAAAGTAGAGTGCTCTGTATTCAATGGAAACTCAAAAGTTTTTAACTAAATTAAGTATTGGTAATATGAATGGCCTATGACTGAATATCTCAACATAGCCATTTCTCAATTTCTCTTTCTCTTACTAGTGTTGTCCGGACTATTGATATGGAGCTGGAACTTTTCAAATTTTGGTAAACATACAAATTATCGGGACCTTGTGAAAAATGAATATTTATGACTCCCCACATCAGAAATTTTGATCTAGTAGGTTTGTGTAAGACATTTTAAACAATCACTTAAGTGATGCTTTGAGGATGGTACCACACCCCACATTGAAAACTGCTTTAACAGTACAAACAAGCCTTGTCATTTCCCTCTACATCTTTTTGCTTTATGACCTACCCTATGACACAGCAATTTGACCCAAGAGGAATGAGTGCACATACCCACAAACCCACAGGTACGAGAATATTTATTGCAGCTTTATGTGTAATAGCCCCGAATTGAAAAAACTGCAAATGCCATCAACAGGTGAATAGATAAATGAATTATGGCATATTCATACAACAAGATAGTCTACAACAATAAAAAGATGAACCACTGATACACGAAAACATCAGATGAATCACAGTTATTACACTGATGAAATAAGCCAAGCATAAAACAGTATATACTGTATGATCCCATTTGCATGAAGTTAAGAACAAGTAAAACCAATTGATCTTTAGAAGAGTAGTTATTTCTGGGGTAGGTATAAACTGGGAAAGGGTGCTGGGGAATCAGAAACCTTTTGTACTTTGATCTGAGTATATATATCTTGATATGAGTATATACATATGTGAAAAAATTATCAACCACACTTATGATTGGCATATTTTATGTATTTCACTGTAGGTATGTTATCCCTTACTTGAAAAAAAAGGCAGATGGACAAATTGGTCTGGCATGGTTTACTCAATAGATTTGATGACAAAAAAAAAAACATCACCACACATTATCATTTGCAATTGTCAATTTATTCTGAGATTATATGTTAATATAAACAAAGCATAGAAAAAACCTCAATCATAACTCACAGTAAAAAATCTAAAGCATTAGGGACCTGTCACTGGATATGATATCTTGAATGCAAAAACAGTATGGAAGATAAAAAATAAGAAAATCCCAAATATTTAATTCCTTATGCTTTTGAGCCAACAGAAGCTAAAATTTAAATGAAAAGCTTGTGGACATTACTGCTGTAGATTATGCATCCTTTCTGTAAATAAAATTCGAGATTTGCCTAAGTAAGGAACACAGTTTCTTTTATAAAACAAGTTATTGAATTATATTTTCTTTCTGAAAAAATTTTCTGCAGTGCATATCTTATTGAAGGTGAGCACCTTGTACTTGTAGATTATGATGCCTGAAGGATTAATCAAATTGCTGACAATACTACAATTGTACTATATTTTTAATGTCAAACTTCTAAAATCTGATTACTAAAACTGTAATAAAATAATTACATTTTAAGAAAAAATTTTCAAATTTGTGTGACACAGTGACACTCATCCAAAAGTGTGTATTTGGTGTACTTCTAATTGCCTCATTTTACCACTGACCTAGTTTCCTACGTACTTATCTTTTTCTTTTCCCCTAATGTTCCAACATCTGTCTCACTCTTCTCTACATTTTCCATAAACTCAAACATGTTCTTCCAAGTTTTCTAGAGACATTACTTCCTAAAGCCCCCATCCTACTTACTGGACATAGTAGTCATCCTGGGACTTTCCTTCATTGCATTCCTTTGTGAGATCTTATGTTTTCAGGAGCCCATGCCTTCTTACTTTGATTACTCCTTTGTTTTGGTGAAGCACATCCTCCAGTAGCCTCCTAAGAAATGGTACATGGTAAGGTAAAATTTTGAAACCATGCAAGTCCAAACTGTATTTTAGCCCCAAATTTGATTGGATTGTCTAGATACGAAATTCCAGACTAGGATTCATTTTTCCTCTTAAATTTGAAGGACTTGCTTTCATAATCTTCTAACACCCAGTGTTGCTACCAAAAGTCTAAATGCCGTTCTGAAAATATCCTTGTATGAAAACCTTGTTTCCCCTTTGGAAGACTTTAGGACCTTTTTTAACCCAGAAATATGATATGTTCTTGTATGTTTTAAACTCATTATGTTGAGCATTAAGTGGATTCTATTAATTTAGGAGACTCGTGTCCCACATTTTGGGGAAATGTTTTCTCTCTTCACCTCTTTTCTCTATTGTCTCATTTTGGGGCTCTTATTAATCTGATGTTGCATTCCATTCTGATCTTCTAATTTTTCTTTTTTTGTCCTTTTCCTGTTTTCTAATTCAGCCTTTTTGTTCTACTTTCTGAAATTTCTTCAGCTTATCTTTGAACACATCTATTGAATGTTTAATATTAACTTCATTATTCCAATACTTTTATTTTGTTGCTCATTTTTTACAGCATGCTATTATTTTATGGATGCAATATATTCTCTGTTTCTGAGACTATTATAGCTTGAGGGTTTTATGTTCTCTTCATTATTTCTAGATTTTTTCTGTTTCTTTTAGTATTCATCTTTCATTGTTGAAGGTATCTTCAAACGTCTAGTGATTCTTGGGGCTATCAGTTTATTGTGAGTTCAAGTGACTCAGAGCTGTGCATGAATGAGGAGGCTTGTGGGCTCTGGGTTTCACAGTAACAAATAATCATAATCAAGTGGTGAGCTGTTTTATTACTCATGTTTCTGGTTGGGGTGAGCAGGGCTGGGTATAAGCCTGGCTGCCAGATTATGTAGCTGGGTGGACTAGAGACAGTTCATAATGTTCAGAATATGGACATTCTTTCAATCTTCCTGTTTTCAGTGTCACACCTCACTATCACCATCACTCTCCCCAGGTCCCTGTTCTAAGTCTAACTGGGACTTTGGTTCAATTTCTCCAGGGAATAAGCTGCTAGAGTTTGGCTATATAGAATAGTCACTTGGCTTCCCCAAAAACAAAAACAAAAAAAATAAATAAATAAACCCCAAAACTTTCAAATAATCCCCTTGCTTCCAACTTTGCTCCTACCCCTACTTTCCAGGGTACCGTGCTCTTCCAATCTTTTGAGTCTTTTGGGGGTTCTCAAAGGAAAAGAATGGTGTTTCAGATCTGTGGACCTTTCTTGCAATGAAGAATGGCTGCCAGAACTGTGCTATCAAGTATTTAAATTTAAAAAAGTAATACTTATCTTTCACTTCATGACAAAGAAGAGTGAGAAAGTTAACTGCTTAAAATATACACACACACACATACACACAAAACAAAGTCAATCTACCTAATACTGACAACATTTAAAAAAATTATACAAATGTCTACAAATGTTATAATGATTATGTGATTATTTTAGCCTAATACAATGCCTTTTATAGAAACTGTCATATCTGCCACCGGCCTTCCTTCTCCACCTCTCTGCAACAGTTCTAACCTTGTGTCAACTGTGTTGGCCTCCATCTCCGGGCATCGAGTATTTGGAAGAAAACACCACATAATGAGAACACTCAGACTGCTCCCCTGGAACAACTATATGACTACAACCCAAGCTTAATCAATGCTACCAACACATTTACAGGGCTTCCAGACAAAGCACAGGATGCCAGTTAAATTTGAATTTCAGTTAAATAACATTTTTCCTAGTAATTAAAATTTGGGGATCCTGTCTTTTTATTTACTTAGTCTGGTAACCCAACATATTTAAGGAAACAATGTGTCACAAGTAGAAAGTGAATGTCACAAAACAAAACAAAAAAAACCTGTGTAAAGGAAATTGGGATCTGGACCAAAGCGTTCAAGTCACTGGGAAGTTCTACACTATTACCGGGCAGGTACCCAGGGGCCACATTATCCACGTTGCACTAAGTCCCCATGGGGATGCCTAGGCTGGGGCCAACAATAACGCTTTCAATTAATACAGGAATTTAGTGTCCCCCGGTTGTGGCTGTCCCCTTAATTGTGTTACCAGAGCTCTGCCTCCTTATCGAGTCATTCTGGTTGCAATCATAAAGCCAATCCAGGGTCTTTTTGGGTGGAACATGGCCATGCCCTTGGATTGTTCCAGCGTTTCGGTACCTCCCAAAGGAAGCTGCCCCTACTGGACCACTACCTAATTAATGCATTGGGAAACACTAGTTGATAGATCGGAGTATCGGGTTTCAAAGTTGACACTGGTTAGAAGGGTAGCATTTAAGCAAGGGCTTAGTAGTTACCTTAAAGATAATTTCCCCTCAAATAAGAAGACATTACCAGCCCCTTAATTTACAAACTTATTCTAAGACTCTTCCATCTGGTTTATGTTGACATCTAATTTGACACCATACCAGCTTGGTTTCTGTGTATACTAGGAACTCAGTTTTCATCTTGTTTGGCTGATGAGGATCCTGAGTCTCCTAGATGATTACTATGTCCTACTCCAGGGAATAGGGTTTCACTTCCCAAATGAGCCCAAGAATTTTCATATCACATGTCAGGGTCTTCTATGTCTTTCTTCCCAAATAAACTTCCCAAACTCCGGTCAATTTACTGAACCAACCCTAAACCAACACTAACCTTTTAAACTGCCTCTATGCTTTTTACAAGCAACAACTCTGGTTACCTGCCTGGGATAAGTGAGTATTTTTAAATTGGGCATTCTTTTCCCATGTCTCATCGAGAACAGCTTGTAATAGCTTTCACAGCTAACAGGAGCTCAGCAGCTAGCAAGTGTCAGGTCCACGTGGTATCCTTATCCTTTCCATTCTCTTGGTCTCACTTTCAAAACCTTTATATAATCCCACAGCTGCCAATTGAAAGGAAGAACACAGAACATACAATGATCAGACTCAAACATATAGCCATTAACTAACTTTTACAATTGGCAAAGATACATCATAGATACTTTTGACACAAAGGAAAAACCTAGTAGTTTGTGTCACTTAGTATAGCTCCCTCGATTTCCCTCAGTTGAATGGATGTTGCTCATCGGTGGACTCACATGTCAGCAACTTGCACGAAGCTGTCTCATCAAGTCAGAAGTTACCCACTTTCTGGGCTTTTCTATATACTCCAGCCATTGAACAAAATACTTCTGCCCCTATATTTATATGCCATTGCCTTGTGAATTTAGCATATACATCTTAAATCTGTGTACAGAATACCGACTTACCTGTTCCCTAAGTTGACTTTCCCTTGTGGTGTTTAACAGCTGGAATGTGCCCTTCACATGAATTTATACTACATTTGGAAGGCTGCTCCACTTTTGAATATTTTAAGGCCCACATAAAGATTAAGTTTATTTAATGTGGTCCTAGAGAGCAGAAATGGCATCAATGGCCAAGAGCTTTGGGATAATTTATCTTGAGTCAATGTTTTAAACTAATTTCTTATGTATAGTATCTTATTTAATTTTGCTCCCAGTATCTGGATTATAGTAGGCATTCCATAATGTTATTAGATGACTAAATTCGAATGAGATATTTTAGAGAACTGAGGTATCAGTAATAACCCAAGTGACTTCTAAGGTCCCTAAATTGCTCTCACAATCTATTCGAATTTCAAAACAGTTTTCATTATAGAAAAAATTTTGTCAGATGGAGAGTTGTGACAGGAGTCCCACAGGATAATCCCATAAAGCTGACCTAACACCTGTCCTCCTCCTGCCATGTACTGATTTCTTCCTTCTCTTGGGAAGCTGATGAGTTTAAAAGACCTGGCTGTGGTCTTCTGGGCGGCAGGGATCTGGACAGCTCCAACAAAATGAGGCTGCCTGTCTGTGCCGAGAGAGAATTACACCTTTAAATGACATTAATGTCCATTGGTTTAGAAATCCTGTTCCTTATTCTTCTGATAAATATTTTTTAAATAGAGAATAAATGTGCCCTTCTTTATCTATCCTAGTTATGGAGACTACATTTAACCAAAGGCCCACACAGGGGAGTATGAAAGTGGTAAACCCCACACCCACAGCACACAAAAAAAGTGAAGGCTTAAGGCTTATTATCCAGGTTAACTATCCTTTTTTGAAACCTGGAATTACTTAACGAATGGGTTCAAATACGGGTCTTGACTGAATATCTCACATCATCTTCTTCAGAGTATGCTTCTTTTCTAGAGCTGCCAAGTTACCTCCTATTAGAGACACTGTATAGACACAGACACTGCATCTATTGACTGTATTCAGCACTTAGTGAATGCTGAATATGCCTCAGCAAACTGGGATCTATTTTATTTGAGAATAAATGACCATACTCTGTTCAGCATGTACAAAGCTCTTGGTTTATTCAGCTGCAAAGCTGGGGAAAGGCTTCCTTTAGGAGTGAGTAGCAGAAATGCGTTTATGAGCAAGGCACTTTCCTCACACACACACTCTCTCTCTCACACACACACATACACACACAGAAAAAGGAACATATGGTTACATAAACATCAACATATTTTAATTTTCAGAACTCCCTATCTTGTCCCACCTCCCCCTTAAAAAAAAAAACAACAGGTGGTTGTAACATTTTAAAAACCAGTTTCACAGAACATCTACAGAGGAATATTTTTTGATACATTCAGTTACACGAACAGTATGATATGGTTTCAGTTCAGTAATTTTCCAGGAATAAATATTTCTTCTACCTGCAATTCCCTCCTTTTTCTTTTAGACAACTAAAGCTCAGCAGAAATACTCATTAGGTTATAAACGTTCTTATCTCTCCTTAAAATTGCTATACATTTATAGGATTTGTGATTCCATTAATGCTTCAATCTTTTGATGCCACATTGTATACAACACTTAATCATAGAGAATAAGAAACAGTAAAACTAAAATAAGGAAGAGGATCTATATCTTTAACAATCTAATTACTGAATCCTTTAGCTGCCCAGTCAACCAGGATCATTCACAGGTTTCACTCTTTATTGCAGTTTGTGTGAAAAGATTTAATGGTCTCATGCATTTTATGTATGTCGATTACTATGTTTTGACATCTAAATAAACACAGCAAGACTCATTTACAAGGGTATATACTCTTCCTTGTTCGGCTAGATCTAAAGCTAATCTATGTATAAAAACAATGGTGCTAAAAAAGCCTTCAATTTCAGGTTACATTAGGCTGAGATTTTCAGTAGTAAGATTCTTTAACGTCAGAAGTGTTCCTGGAAAGTGTGCAGTGGGTGTGGAAAGTGCATAAAGTACTGCTCCAGGAAACACACAGATAAAATACTAATCCACTAGCAGTTAGCACTGAAAACATAAATGCTCTCTTAATCCTTTTCCTCTGGTCTTTTGGAATGTGTTTTGTTTCCCCTTTACTAAAGTCTGGGTGTCAAGATGCTGGAAACATATTCCCTATAGAACCGGTGTCTGTTTAATCCCCAGGTATGACCTTATAGGCCAATTTAGCTAGAGATAGCCTGGGAGGAGCCTATGATAGAAAATGTTTATGCTGTAATTGCAAGCACTGTATATAGGTCTGGAGTAGTGTAGGTGAGGTTTGAAATTGCACTTCCTCCCTGCAAAGCAGGAACCCCTGCAGGGTACCATAGCTAGGCTGATCTATATAAAAGCTGGGAGATAAATCGGTCCCACTGTTTTCTTTTGTCCAGTTATTCAATTTAATTCAACCACCTCCCTAGAAATTAATGTCAGAGGAGAATATGCTCAGCAAAGTGTTACTGGGAGTAGCTAACCTCCTACTTCTCACAATAGCTGTTCTTAAGGTTGGGTAACAAAAGGGGTAGCAGCCTATCTTTTCCTTCTCATTAACAATTAGATATCTAGTTAGAGTCCATTCAGATATGTGGAATAAATTGGGGTGATGAGTGTGGAGAATACTTATCTGCTGCAATATGGTCCCTCTGGACTAATTCTCTATTGAAATTCTCATTTTATCCACAGGGTCTATCAAAGGGAACGGTCACAAAGCACATTTTCTGTAGCCGAGTGAGGAGACCCTCAGGTATATAATCAGTACTTGGTAGCCCTTTGGCTTGTCAGGAGAGGGCATAGTCTGGTTGAAAGGCATTCATTTCTCAGCTCTGGGCTGTGTAACATGAGAGACAGCAGAACAAATGGTGGATCTTTATAGTGATGCAGTTAGGAGTTTGTTAACTGCCTTTTGGAAGTCAGTGTAAGAATAAGTAGTGTTGATGGGCTCAGTGCGGGTTGTTTCCTTAACTGTTTTAGTTAACCAGCCACAGCAACAACCAGAAACACATGAATTAGGGATCTGTTTTAGGTATTCCGGTATGGGAGTGGCTCTACTCAAGGTTCGACTTAACTGCTTGGTGGCAAATTGCAGCGCTCCATTTAGAGTGGCGTGATTCCTAGAAAGCCGGCTGGGACTTGTAAGGGGCTTTTGAAAAGGTGGGACTCCACAAGAAGCCAGAGGTGGCCACTCAGGAATTGGTTCCAGTTTGGGCACGCAGTGGGAGCAATGGGAGAGTCTTAGACCTATCTCTCGAAGTATATGGACTGGCGTACTTGGATCCAAGAGTTTAGCATGATATAACCAGGAATTAGGATTTAAAGGTTTCCAAGTTGTTGAATATTTTAAAAGGCACTTAACCTGCCAAGCGAGACTCTCAAGAGGTGTTAGGTTGGGCACCACAGGCTCCTCTTCTTCAGAGGAATCCCACTCTTCCCCAGAACTCTCATTTAGGTAGTTAGCGCTTTCTTCTTCCTCACTTTCTGATTCTGATAAAGGGTCAGGAGAGGGATTTCTGGGACCCATTTGAATAAAACAAAAGAAGGAACCAGAAGAAGGTAACAATTGAAGCCAGCAAAACACTAACACTGGCAAATAGAAACAAAAGATGAAAAATCCTTTTAATAAGATTGTCTATTTCTCAGTCCGTTACACACAAAGTATGCCTCTGGCTCGCATCACTGTGCAGTTCTTTGAGATTATGTTGGGTATTCTTCACTTATAAAGAAGACATCTCAGTTCTCAGGACCAGTTCAGTGTGTAAAAGTGTTAGTCACTTACCAGCGGCCCAGGCTACCCAAGAAGAGAAGGGGTCCTCATCTAGTCAAGCTGATTTTCTTGGCGTGGTTTCAAACTGGTTGTGATATTGCGAAGAGATAGATACTTGTGTCCGCTTTGTTGATAGGGATATTACATCTACTTGGTAATGAACAGAAACTCAGTGGTTGCCTTCGTTGTCTGCTGGTGTAGCCAATTTTATGCAGGAGGCTGGAGAGATGAGTTGTCAAGGACATTTGGTGTGCATAGATTCGATGTTTTCAACAGGTGGTGCAAATGCCCTTGGAAACTGGTAACTTAGCTGTTGGACTATCTGGAAAGGTATCCTTAACCTGTGAACAAGAAGACTAGACACATGACACTAAAGCCTGAAAGCACTGGGTAACATTATTGTACATCTAACTATGAGTATGTAAGAACAAGAAGCCTTATTGGCTTTCCCATCTTGATATCATATAGGCTTAGGCAGATGTTCCCATCGGGAATGGCTTCTAAAATCACAAAATTGGGAAGAAGAGCCTGAGACCATTTTAACCCTTATGGTACATATCAGAACCAGTTTGTTTTTTAATATGCAGTTCTACCCCAGAAAATTACTTCTGCAAAAGCAGATCTCTGATGCCCCAAACTCCAAAGAGAGAGCTATAAAAGGTATCTTTTTACCTTTAGATGTGCTTGTTGGGATTAGTTTTAGGGGACCTGTCCTGGTTGTAGAGCTGTTAGATGTTAGGAATCTGGCTGGGATGCCAGAGATTGCATTCATATGACTATACTCTACAGGTATAAGATAGCAGGTATAAATCTTAATATAGTAGAAATTACACTGAATGTAAATAGGTGAAACTCACAATTAAAAAGCAGATAGGCTGGATTAAAAAACAAAACAAGAGTCAGTAATATGCTAATAAAAGACACTTTAAAGCAAAAGACATAGAAAGGTCAAATAATAAAATAAAATAATGAAAAAAGATATATCGGGCAACTGTGGACCAAAATAAAGCTGGGATAGCAATCTTAATATCTAAGAAAAAAGATTTTAAGCCAAAAAATATAGGGGCAAAGATGGACGGTAATACTGCTTAAAAGGAACCAAATAAAGTGACATGCAGTTAAATCCTCTCTTAAAATCATTGAGGGGGGCTCTGCAACTTTAAGCCAAATGATGTTATAATTGGTAAAGCCAGTTCTACCACAGGCTAACTGATATAAACAAGAGTTAGTTCCTATGGCATCTCATCAATGTCATAACTAAATGATGTTGAACGAAACGCTGTCATTCAAGGACCTACTGCATTCATACACATATGAACCTGAAAACACATACTCAAAATTTCTCAAGTAACAACTGAGAGAACTGCAAGGGAAAGAAATATAAGCAGAGATATAAAAACTGCAAAAAAACCCACTTAAAAATATCAATATATTTTAGATACTATATAAGAATACAGAACTCTACACCAAACAGAGTAGATATCTGAGCACACACAAACACACAAATAAATCATGCATTAAGTTATAATATATAACTAGATTCCAAAAGGTTAATTTCATTCACACTAAATTCTCTGACCATAATGCAGTAAAATTAGATAATAAAGGTTAGTTAAAAGTATTCTTATTTTGGGAAACTAAATAACTCATGGGTTAAAATGGAGATTACAAAGGATATGAAGAAATATTAAAACTGAATAATATACACCTGCAAGGCAAAATCTGTGGGACATGAGCAAATCAGTACCTAAAAGAAATTTATAACTTTGAATACACTGATGAGGAAATAATAAAGTTTAAATATCCACAAGTTAAACAGTTAAGATAATGCAAAAGAGCAAGAGCAAAATCGGCAGAAAGAAAATAATAAAGGTAGAAATGAAAAAGTATAGAAAATAATAACAGAAGACTGATAAAATTAAAATATTTTGATAATGAATTAAAAAAATGAAAGTGGTGAGACTTATCAAGAACGAGATTTAAAAATAAAAGATTCAAAATAAAAACATGACAAACATGCTAAAATATAAAAATCTAGATGAAATGGCTAAATTCTAGAAGAATAAAAAATACTAATATTCATACAGGAAGAAACAGATAACTTCAATAGAACAGACTTGTAAATATTAAAGAAAATGAAAAGGTAACAACCCTCTATTAAAAACATCAGGTCCATGTGGTTTTATAAGTGAGTTCCACCAAACTTCTAAGAAAATATCTGTTTTATATGTTGTTCCAGAAAAAGAAAAAGCACATAAACTGACTAGTTCCTTTTAAGAAGATAATAAAATATTAATTCTACATCTAGATGTGAACCAATAAGTATAGGCTCATTTCACTTGCAAAAAATTCCAAATATTACCCAACAAAACTAATAGTGTATTAAAGAAAAGAAGAATATGTTATAATCACATACAGCTTATCCCAGGATAGCAAGAATATCTCAACTTCAGAAAATTTATAAATATAAGTGACAGTGATAAAGCAAAAACAAAACAAAACAAAAAACAAACAAACAAAAAAACCCACACCTAGATCATTTTCCAACCATGGATATTTAACCTTTCTTAGTTCCTAATCAACACCTATTTATTTTTAAGAAACAAAACACTCTTACCAAACCAGCAAGAAAAAGTTTCTTTCTCAACTTGGTAAAAGTTTATCAACCAAAAACTTTCATATTCCCTTTAAAAATCAAATTACATAAGGATGACCATGATGATTGATACTGACAAAGAACCAAAAGTTCTAATCAATGTTATAATAAAAGAATAACAGAAATAAGAACTGGAAGAAAAGAGAAAAGCTATTAATTTATACATATACAGTCATCTAATTAAAAGAAGACTTAATGTATGAACTATTAGAACTAATAAAAGAGTTCAGCAAAGTTCCTGGATATGAGATTAATCTATAATATTCATTAATTTGTTTAAATAGCACTTAACAATTTGCCAGGTACTATTTTAGAAACTGTACAAATGTTAACTCATTTTAAATTCTCCTAACAACTCTGTAAGATAGGGTTTTTTATTGTCCCCATTTACACTGAGGTTTAATCTACCTGCCCAAAGTCATGCATTTACTGACAGTAATGATTTGAATCTAGGTACTCTTAACTTCTGTATCAGTAATACTAACTAGAAAATGTATTACATAAATACCTTTCACAACTTAACACACAAGATCGAAAAATGATGAATTCAATCACATCAAAATTAATCATTTCTGGACTGAACTAAAGAAAGACATCAAGAACAAAGTTATCTACAATCAACAACAAAAAGTAGCAACCTCAATAAAGAAATGGGCAAAGGACAAAAATATCCGATTTACAGAAGAGAAAATCCACAGGCCACTGACGATATGACAAGTAAAGAGATACCACATTACTCTACTAGTTTAGTAATTAGAAAGCTGGACAATGTCAAGTGTCAGTAAGGAGACTAAAGGGATCCCTTCAGGAACCAGCCTGCTGGTGTGATTATAGACTGGGACCTTTCTGAGGAGCAAACTGGCAGTACTACTTAGCCAAACTATTTGCACATCTCATGGTCTAGCAATTTTACTCTTGGGTATATGTAGCAAAGAAATTCTCTTAAGACCAACATGTACTCTGATGCTTAGTCTTTGATGGTAAAAAATTAGAAGCGCTCTAGGTTTCCATCACTGGAGTGGACGGGTAAAATGTGGTAAAAGCACATTAGAAGTATACATTGCAACACGACTGGACTAAAAGCATAGGTCTAAATGAAAAAAGCAAAAACCAAACTATCAACATCTCATTTACATTATTCTGTAGGAGTAATTTCCAAAATGAAACTCAGTAAACATCTAGTTTCAAATACACACTGAGTTGTGCTAACAAGGTCATATATTATGGCTTGATGTCAGTAATATTTCTATATACATTCTTTTTATATAAGTCAGTTCCCAGCAGTAGCTGGCATATATTAGGGGCTTATTAGGTTTTTTGAAGAAATTAATGAGGGAATGATGAAGGACTGCTATAAGTAACTATACAAGCATATCCTATTTTTATTCGAGGGCTACAAAAATACCCAAATAATATTTAAGTGACTTAATAATATGTCGGACAAGGACAATTTAAACAATTTTTTAAAAGGTACGATCAACAAAGATGATGCTAAAGCAAAATAAAGGGAACTGCTTATAACTTCATCTGCAGGAAAAAACATGAATGCAAATACGTTTAAGTTTATACTATTACCACCTAGTTCAACCTAAAAATAAAAAGAAAATTCAAACATACCATAAGTCTTTATCTTATTGAGACAGGAGAAGCTGTTGGCTTTTAATTCTTCTGTCCTCTTATATTTTTACTATTTCATTTCAACCAGATTCCATCTGCAAGATTGAGTATATTTCAGTCATTCTGTTATTCAAAGCATGCTTTAAAAGGCTCACTCTACTTTTTCAGCAGAAATAACAAAGTCTCTTTGAAGGCATATGCAATCTCTAGAGTGAACCCATCACTGTTATTCCTTTACATTCTATGTGCATAATTTTCCTGTATTAAAACCAAATTAATTGCACTTACTCTATATACCTTCATGTATAATTTACCTTTAAAAAATATTTCTTTTCTGTAATTTTGGAACTAAATAACCTTACCACATAAATTCTTTAGTTTTGTTATTTCTTTAATTAAACTAAGTTTATCAAGGACAGGAAGAGATTTATTCCCAAAGTTGCTATTATTTGTTCTTTTTTCCCATAGCACTGAAAATAGAAGTTAATAAATAGGTAAGCTTAAGACAGTGAGACTATGAAGTTTTAATATATCATTTTTTATCAGCTTTATTGAGGTATATAGTTGACGAATTATATTTAACACAATGTGATGTTTTGATATATTGACTGAAATGATTACAATTAAGCTAATTAACATATCACCTCGCAGTTACCATTTGTGTTAAGAACACTTGAGATCTACTTTCTCAGCAAATGTCAAGTATACATAAACTATAGTTACCATGCTGAACATTAGGTCTCCAGAACTTATTCATCTTAAAACTGAAAGTTTGTACCCTTTGACCATTATCTCCCTGTTTCCTCTACCTCTCAGCCACTGGTAACTCCCCTTTTACTCTGTTACTATGCGTTTGGCTTTTTTAGATTCTACATATGAGATCATTCATT
>CM053513.1:84509339-84601338 GCA_028627145.1 Eidolon dupreanum
TCGTCAAAGCCAGCAGGATAGCGTATAGCATCTTCCACTCAATCTCTCTCTCTCTCCCCGCACCACTCCGCTTCCCCACCTTCTGTTCCTCCCTCCTCCCTCTCTCCCTGCCGCCCTCCTTCTCTCCCTCCTTCCCCCCTGTTTCCATCATCACTTCTCCTTCTTTGACTGGCTCTCCCGCTTCCCTCTTACAGGGACCCCTGTGGTTATATTGGGCCCACCCAGATAATTCAGGAAAATCTTCCATCTCAAGGTCCCCGACTTAATGACACCTGCACAGCCCGTTTTACCACATAACGTATTCGCAGGTGCTGGGGATTCAGACGTGGACATCTCAGGGAGTCATTATTGTGCTGCCACAGAAAGCACCTTGAGCCAGCCGAGGCAGTGAAGACGTTTCTGTTAAAGTTTAACAGCTGTCCACAGAACCCGCTTCGGGCGTTTGGCACATACTAGGCCTTCAATATATGAATGTTTGTTGAACAAAAGAACGAAGATGTAGTAAGTGAACCCAAGGGCAGAGACACAGCCAGTTTTCAGGACCAGATGACCGGGGAGTGAAAAAGCTGTAGGGACCCCTCCTTCCGTCACTTCTGCTCAGCTTTGCACGTCAGCCCTCGGCTGTCTTCACAGGCGGCTCCCTCTGCCTCTCTGGACCTAGGGCAGGTGTAAGATGCTCACCACACTCCCCTGAGTGTGTTAAAATGGAAGCCATCTGATCAATGTCTGTCTTTCTCCCTCTATCTCTCTGGTTCCTCTCTCTCTCTTCCCACCTCCTGACACCACATTCCCAGTGACTGGCCCAGCTTGGGACAGGTGTCCACTCTGGTCCAGTCAGCTACAGACCGAGGTGAGGTTCTCATGGTACGAAATGGCTGCTGTGGCCAGGCCATCGCTGTCATCCCTGGTGGGTGATGGAGCATTCACTGTAGCCTCATAAGCCCTTCACCAGGGAGCGGCGGTGCCCAGAGGGGCCCCCACAGAGAGGAGGAGCTTGGGGTCTCTCCCTCTGTGCCCACTTTCATGCCTCCTTCCCCCCGCTTTTGCCCACAGGCCACAGAGGAGCGCCTGAAGAAGGAATCCAGCCACAGCCTCCAGGCGCAGCACCAGGCGCACAGGCTGGAGCTCCAGGCCTTGGAGGAAAAGGCCCGGCAAGAGCTCCAGGGGGAGCAGGAGAGGATGCAGGCTCAGCAGGCTCTGCTGCTAGGTATACAGCCAGCCACCACCCCCGCCAGGGTCTGCACGGGGCCCAGGGGTGGCGTGGGGCCCAGGGGCCTGGGGGCACACAGGCCAGGGTGACCGTCCTGGTGAGACCTGGGGCGGGTCACTCTCAGCCTCATTTTCCATTTCTATAAAATGGAGTTACAGTTGTCTCTCCCTCATAGAGTATTGTGTGACTTTGATGAGACAGTAAATATAAAACACCTGGCATGTAACAGGATCCCAGCGGATGCAGAGAATACTGTAATCATCATCATTACTACTGAATGAAACCCAGGTCTCTGAGAATTCATAAGAGTTTCATGGGGTTGCTTCAACCTCTCATTTCTATTCTGAAGATACCACCCAGAAAGCCTACGATTTGCCATCACCATTACGAAGTCCACAAAGCCCCTTCTTCCTGGGACTGACATGTGGGGGACTCAGGCCTCCAGACTCCTGCATGTCCTCTGCTTCCTTTGCCTGCCCCCACATTATCCCCAGCCAGAAACCTACCTCCTCTTCCTATTTCGCATTAAAAATCAGTGACACAAAGCATTCTGAAAGTTACCAGAGGCCGTAAAGCTCTCCAGAGCCAAACTGCCTTGGCTTAAAGCCCAGCTCCGACACTCACTCACTGTGTGACCTCGGGCAAGCTGCTTAACTGCTGTGTGCCTTGGGTGCTCATCTGTAAAATGGAAGTAATAACAGCTTCGCCCTCATGGGCCATTATTAGAATTATGTGAGTAAATACGTGGGAAGTGCTTAGAACATAGTACACAGCTTTGTAAATGTTCACTGTTATTATTTCTGAATACTCCGAGATTGCATGGCTGACTCTAGGAGCCTCTCTCCATTTTTGTAGATCATCTTTCTCCCTCATTTTCTGCTTTACTCTCATCTTCCTTCTCACTCTTAAGAACAAGACAGATGCCTCTCCTTATTTTAAGCCTATCATTAAAGACCATGTTGGCCTATTGAATATGTTTTAAGCCCAGATGGGGCTCTTAAAAGAATTCTGGAGAAGAGCATTTTCCTTACTCACGTAGGTGAATAAGATCTGCCTGCGGCTTGATAAGTTTTCACTAGGCAGTGTGTCCTTCTGGAGGAAATGATGTGGGGAGCAGGAAGGAGAAGGTGCATCCCACAGATTTCCTGGTTAGCAGCAACCTTGGAATGGAGGTGGCCATGTTGGAAATGCTAAAGTCAGCAAAATCCAAAGAAGACTCATTATAGAAGATAAAACAGGCTGTGCCTCATGTCTCGGGTATGAGACTCCCCAAGTTTAAATCAGGCTGGACACTCCTGGGGATTCCAACACCCAGCAACTGTTGGCACAGATGCCCCTGCTGCCCCTTCCCTGACCCCTCTGATCCCAGAGCACTCCAGAGAGAATCAGGAGAGACCCTGGGGACAGGCTGGGATTCTCAGCATCAGTCCCAGGAAGAAGGAACTTTGTGGACTTTGTAATGATGATGGCAAATCGTAGGCTTCCTGGGTGGTATCGCATGAATGGGAGCACCCCCCCACACACACCAGGAGTGATATTAGACATTCCTGGTCCCAGCTACACCTATTCCACTGCCTGTGTGAGACACACTTGACCTGCAGCATAAGTCAGTGTGTAAGCGGCAGGAAGGTGAGTGTCCATGAGATTATATGATATGCTAGGATGGGGATCCAGACATGCTGGATAGATGGGTGGATGGGTGGGTAGGTGGATGGATGGATGGATGGATGGATGGTTAGACGGATGGATGAAGGGATGGGTAGATGTATGGTGGGAGGTATGAGAGAAGAGCAGAGGGTAATGAATTGCTAAAGAGTTTTATTGCAATTTTTGTGGTAAAGGATTTTAAAGAACTGGGTTGTGTCTGGATTTTTATGAAGATAATAAGCTTTAGAAGTTATTTCATTAAAATCTTACTGGGGATAAAAGATCACCAAGTAAGTTTTTCAATATAATGTCATCAGACTATATTAGCTATTATGTGTTAATATACTGTACCTTTGAGAGAAGCTTAGTAGGGTTATGGGAAATCTTTTACAACTAATATACATTTACAATTTCATTGATTTTTCACTCTAAACATCGTTTGTTTATTTTACAAATATATGCTGAGCACTTGCTATGTACCGAAGCCCGTACTGGGTGCTTATCTTACGGCTTATGGAATTATTGGAACAACATTTTAAAAGTTATTTGTCATAACTGAAATATAATCTCAAAAGTCCATAACAGAAAAGTAACAAATTTACTAGCCCTTAAAATTACCTTTTCAAAAGTGAAGAGCTCACTGAATAGTGTCTACTCTATCATAAAATATTCATTTTGAAATGATCGTTTCACTTTTCAATCATGCTAATAAGTATTACACTACTAGCAATCACCCCCCATCCTCAGATTTTACCCACCAAACTCAAAATTTGAGTTTCTGGCCATCCTCTACCCTGAGTTACGTTTCTCCTGGATGATTCTGGTTTTAATCCTGATTCGATTGGGATAACATGTCAGCTCCTGCCTCCATAAGCCAGCCAAAACCTCACACCACTGAGAGGGAGAGTCCATGAATGTTTTGTCTCCTGAAGAGTTGCCATTAATGTCAAAATTTCCGATCTGAGACCCGCAAATCCAGAAAAGGCCCCTGGTCATTGGATAATCCCTGTTCTTCTCTTGGTTTTCTGACTTGGTGCTTAGGCCAGACGCTACCCCTGCATTCAGCCGTGTCTCAGGCTGTCGCACGGTAACCCACCACCCTTCCTAACCAGCCAGCGGTGGCTAAGCAGGGGTTCAGAGGAAAGGACCACTGGCAGTTTTGAATCCTGACTCCACCACTTACTAGCTGTGTGGCTCTAGGCTACTCACCCTCTCTGTGGCTCAGTTCCCTCACCATAAAAAATGGGAGGGACAATACTGGATAGAATGGTCAAGAGTCCAGCACATTTAGCTGGACGCGGTATCGTTCCTGCTGTCTTGAAGTAAGTTAGGAGAACTCAGTCCGAAGCGGTCAGCAGCTGCCCACCCGGACTGTTGTCCCCGCAGGACAGGCTTCAGCCTCGCCGTGGGCCTGACCCGCTGCCCTTCCCTCTGCAGAATCCCTCAGGCAGGAGCTGTGGGAGCAGCGGGCAGCCTGCTCTGAGCACCAGAAGGACTTGGAGGTGCTGCAGGCTGAGCTGAGGGCTCTGGGCAGCTCGGGCAGGCGGCAGGCGACCGCCCAGTGTCCAGGGGACAGCGAGGACCACACCAACGGCGCAGAGGTCAGAGCCCCTGTCCTGTCCACGCCACATCCCTCTCAGAGCAGCGTCAGGGCCGCGGCAAGACACTCGCGAAGGGAAGGCCCTGGGTGCTCCATGCCCTGACACGGGGAACACCCCTCTCCTTCCGCTAGGGGGCACCCGAAGAACCTGCAGGCTCCTTTCTTTGAAAAGCAAAAAAAAAACCAAGTTATTTTCAATTCAGACTCGATAGCATCTCAGGGTGTGGGCAGTCCGGGTCATTTCTTCAGGTCTGCAGGAGACTGTGCCTGAGTTCCTCCCAGACAGACTCCCTGTCTGGACCTCCCTGTTCCCAGGAGCGGGAGCAGCCTTGTCGTCTGCGCTCAGTGCCCAGTCCCCTTGAATGTCCTGGCCAGTTCTGGCCCATCGGCCCCTTCCTTGCACATCCATAATCCCTCCCTAGCGGGGTAACATAGTGACCTCCTAACAGCCCCGGCCGCCCTCCTCCAGCCCACTGGCCGGCTTCAGATATTCGTCTCACGCGCGTTGGTAGCAAGCCGCAGGGGCTCCCCGCTGCCACCGAGGCTGGAGGCCGCGGGGAGCGCAGGTCCCCATCTTCGCCGCAGCACGCCCGCGGCCCTGCGCGCCTGGTCCGCCTTTGCGCCCCCTGCAGATCTCTCTCCCGGCCACCTTCTGCCTAGGATGGAGGCGGTGCGGGCCCAGCGAGCTCCGCGGCGGGCGTCCGGGAGCAGAGTCCCGGCGAGGGATGCGGCCTCCGGGAGGAGAACTCGCAGCTCAAGGACACGGTGCGGCGGCTGCGGGCCGAGGTGGAACAGCACCAGCAGGAGGCGCTGCAGCTCCGCGACCAGCGCAGGTGGGTCCGCGCGCCCCCGAGCTTCCCGCCCGCCCTCCGCGGCCCCGTGGCGAGCCTCTGAGCTCGCCCCTCGCACGCTGACACTTCCCTGACGTGACTCCTGTGACCCACGAAAAGTATCTCGAAATTCTAGATCAAAAAACTACAGAGGATTTGCCCTGAAATTGATACTGGAGCCCCATTTCTCTACGAATCAGTAAATTTATGGCATCAGGCCTTAACGACACCAAAAGTATCCTCAAAATTCGCCTTAGGGAGACAGTGCTGTGTGCCCTGAACCCGATGTGTGAGCTTGGGCGAGTCAGCTAACTTCTCCCAGCCTGTGCCCTCACCTGTGAAATGGAGATGACACCACCCACCACCTCTCAGGGCTGCTGTAGAGCACAGTGAAGTGTGTGCCAGGTGCGCAGCGCCGTCCTGGCCTGGAGGAAACACCCCACAAACGGTGGCAGTTACGGGTGGGACAACTCATAACCAGTCCTGAATTCACAGCCTTTTCCCCTTCGTTGGAAAGTTTATAACTACAATTTTAATTTCATTGATAGATGTAGGACTTTTCAGGTTATCTGTTTCTTCTTGAGCGAGCTTTGGTAGTTTATAGCTTGCAAGGGTTTTGTCCACATCCGAGTCTCCAGCATAAAGTTGCTCAAGTGAAAATAGACCCGAGGCTCACCTGAGAAACAACCATGAGCCCACCTGGCCAAGGCGGGACTCCTCAAATTCAGTTAGGGACTCGCCATATGACACTAGAATAAGGAGGCCGGACCAGGGTAGAGACTCTTAACCATTTTGGGTTACAGGCCTCTCTGGTTGAGGAAAGCAAAGGTCCCTGTCCTGGGAGGATATAATCACACAAAAATGTGCCTGGACTTTCAGAGGGTGACACACCCGTGAGGCTTGTCTGTGGATCCCCCTACCCCGAAGTTAAGAAAAATGATAGCCAGAGAGGTTTCTCCTTCATGGAATGCTGGAGTGGGAGGTGGTGAGAAGGGGTCCCACAAGCGGGGGTTATCCCAGACCCCACAATTCAAATATCCCGGGTCTCCTTCCCCCGGTGTCCTGAGCTCAGATTCATAACCTCCCCCACCCATTGTCTCCAAATCCGGCCACTCAGCAGAGGGGGGAGAAAACCCCGGTGCCCAAGAGGTCAGTCCCCAGAGCCTGGGCCAGCCCGGCTGTGCTTCCGTTCACCGCAGGCTGCTAGAGGAGGACCAGCAAGCCCAGCGGGCCCGGGAGGTGGAGATGCTTCGCCAGGAACACCGGAAGGAGATGCAGGCCATGGTGGCCGATTTCAGCAGCGCTCAATCCCGGCTCCAGGCCCGGCTGGCTGCCCTGGAAACCGAGTAAGTGAGATGTTGGCCCCAGGTTGGGAAGGACGAGTCGATGTGCCATTTTATGAGGGTGACCAATTCATCCCAGTGTCCCTGGGACTTGCTCAGTTTTCAAACTAGAAGTCCCGAGTTCCAGGAAGCACCTCAGTCCTAGGCAAACCGGCACAGTTGTTGACCAGTCCCCTTTTGTGCAGGGACCTGGGAATCTGTGAGGAATGAGCCAGCATCGTGGGCCTTGTTTGACCCTCACACTGGAAGAAATCAAAAAGATCAAGACTATTTTTTTATGAATAGTGGCCCTCTTCTAACACACATCATCTCATTCAGTCTTCACAGCAGTCCTTCAAGGGCCACTCGCGTGTACATGTGCCTTCATTTATTCATTCTGCAAATATTTATTAAGGGCCTACTGCTTTAGGCTTAGGATTACAGCAAGGGATGAAATAAAGACTATGCTCTCACAGGACTCACGAGTTCTAGAAGGGGATTCTGACAAGAAAGAAGCAAACAAATAAATATTTAACTTCATATCTGGCAGTGAAAGTGTTGGAAGTAAAACAGGATCAGTATCTAGAGAATGGCAAGGGTGGGCAAAGATGGTTTCTTTAAGGGGGTGACATTTAAGCACAAGGGGGTGAGGGAATGAGAGAGCCATCTGGAGAGAGAGCATTCGGAGCCGACAGGACAGCAAGAGCAAAGGCCCTGGGGCCTGCTTCATGAGACTGAACAGCCGAAAGGCTAACGTGGCTTACGTGGAACGAGCGAGAGGGTAGGTGGCAGAAATCAAGGTTGGCGGGGTAACTTAGAGGGATGAAGGAAATCCTTCACTAAACAGGACGGAGTTTGGATGCATTCAGAGTGCACTGGGAAGCCATTGCAAGGCCCCAAGCAGGAGTGACATGGTTTGATTTACATTTTAACGGAGTCACTTCTGGCTTTTGAAAGATGGGGGATGAGGGTTAGTGTCAGGGAGACGAGTCAGGCAGCACTAAGTGAATTTGAATGTCACCTGTCTGACATTTGCACTCTTAAAAACTGTCCTCCATTGTCTCCCATACAAAGAAAATCATCCAAAATCTGGAGTGGAAAGTTTTTCCATCTACCATGTGCCAGGCACCTGTTGTCTCACTGAATGCTCACAGCCACCTGGTTCATGCCCTTTTAAAGGAGGAGCTGAGGCTCACAGGTGAAATGCCATGCCTACAGTCGTACATAGCTGGATAAACGCAGAGCTGGGACTAGACCCAAGTCATCTCACCCCAAAGTCCTGGCCTCTTTTCGGCTACAGTCTATAGGTCATCTTCAGCCCTAACCGTCTCTCTCCCCTACCATCCAGAGAGTTATTCCTCTCCAGTTTCACGGTGAACGGGCTATGGGTACCGGCCGCCCCGCCGCTGTCCTGGAACTAGCTCATGCCGCGCTCCATGCCCGCCAGCAGATGGCGCCAGAGCCACGTCGGCATTAGCAAAGCCTTGCGGGCATTGGCGGGGGGTGGGGACATGTTCCTGCTGAAGCCTCTTCTCGCAAACATCCCTGGTTCTTGCGCGCACACGTGGGCCTTCGGTTCCTCGGCCCCGCAGCCTTGGGGAAACCGACAACGGTCAGGTTGGGAGTTGAGGCCGTGCGCCCCACCCTGAGCTCTGCAGACAAACTCACAGGTGGCCGCCTGGGCAAGCTCTCTGGGCCTCAGTTTCCCCTTTCGTGAACGAGAGAGTGGCTGGCTAGGCTGAGCACATAGTGGCGTCCCCATCACGGCTTCACGTATTCTCCCTGCTCATGGTAGAGTAATTGCAGTAAGGGGCTAACTGCATGTCTGCCTGAAACAGGCTGAAAGAGTCCGGGGAGAAGCCAGGAAAGGGGGCATCCAGGCCTGAGGACCTTCAGCTCATTGGCCGTCTGCAGACTCGCCTGAAGGAGAGAGAGGAGATCATCAAGCAGCTCACGGTGAGGCTGCGGGCCGCCAGCCTTCCTCAGGGAGGGGCATCCACTTTGCGCCTGGCATTTCCCTGGGTACCTAAAATTTCTAATCCTGATGACCATATAACCACCTTAGAAAAAAGATCCTTGGTTATTTTGTTCCTTTTATATGTGTGTGCATATACATATTAAAAAATACGTATGAAACAATAATAAGTAAAACAATTAAAAATAGAAAAAATAATAAAAATAAATACTAAAAAAAATTTGAAACAGAAAAATAGGCAAAAAAAAAAAAAAAATCATTCTGTTCCCAAGTCCCACAGCATTCCCCTGCTGCTAATACTGGTTTGGTTTTTTTAACCAACAGAATTCAGGAAAATCTAAAGTGGATTTTAGTTGACTCAATCAAGCCAATTATTCTTTATTGATGTTCCTTCCATAGAAAATACCACCTGTTTTCCAGTTAGCAAAGCCACCCTGGACCCCTTAAAAAGTTTTCTGTATCGTGCAGCCACCAAGGCTTGGTGGCTATTTCTTTGAAATGCCCCTCCCCGCCAGACTCTCCTGCTCATTCCGGTGGCCACCCACCTCACACCTGTGTCTCCTCACACTGTGACTATTTCTTTAGGCTCTAACCCAGCCTCTCCATGCTCCATGGTTTAGTCAAAAGTGCTTTATATTGCCCCAGTTGAATCATCTGGAACAGCTCCTAATGGCTTACATCCGGCTCTGGGGACAGTAAGTGACAGATTCACTTCTTTCAGTGTGGCCTACAGGGGTAGAGCTCGTTAGCCACATCAGAAGTCCAACCCCTACCCACCATCTCTACCTCCACCGCCTTGGTCCAGGCCCCATCGCCTCACACATGCACGATGGAGAATCCACTTGTCTCCCCCTCGCTCGAGCCTCACCCCACTCTGCTGACCTCGCGGCAACCAGAGTGAGCTTATGCAACTGCCAGATCGCAGCTCGGCTCTGCTCAGCACCTCCCGTGGCCTCCCATCTTAAAGTCCACGGTCTTGCAGTGGCTTGCACAGCCGCACGTCCTCCCACAAGTACACACACGCCTCTCTTGTATCTCATCTCACTCCCATCCCCAGCCTCCTGCTGCACGCCATCCTCTCAAGACATTAATGAGACATTTGGGACAACTTAACCACCAGCCGAAAATTAGACGATACTAATAAGGAATTGCTCAAGTGTGACAAAGGTATTGTGGGTTTTTTTCTAAAGAGTCCTCATCTCTTAGAGATACATATAGATGTTTTTACAGATGAAATTAAACAATGACTGGAATTTGTTTTGAAAATAATACAGAAGGAAATAAAGTGGAGGATGACACACATAAACAAGATTGGCCATATAGTGATTGTACCTGGGGGGTCTTCTTTCTTTGCCTTAATCACTGACTTTCTGCAGTAGACTCTTCTCAAATACTAAGAGTATCTGCATCTCTAACTTCCCTAAGGCATTTCTTTACAATAAGAGGAACTGGGGACATGAAGGACCCAGGAGTAAAGGTGCTTTCTCAAAGCTTCAGTGGACGACAGCTCGATTCCCCACTGACTTCCCTCCTTCCCCTAGACTTTCTGTATTCTGCCCTCACACAGCCGTCTTCCTTCAAGTCGAGCCCAGTGCTGCGTGGTTAGGCCCATTTAGACTCAGTTGTGTTGTTTTTCCAGGAGGAGAGAAGATTTCACTATGCAGCGTTCCCCAGCGCAGTGTCCCATCGAAATCGGTCCTTCTCTTTCAACCCTCACCCAGGGTATTTGACCCCGTCCATGAAGGTAAGTTTGTTCTTCTGGCTTCAATGCCTTACAGAGTTCTGATGGTTTCATTTTTTCTAAAGGTAACTACAGCTTATCTATCAAAGGGCTGGCATGCATTCAGAGGAATCTTCATTGAAAATAAGACCCACAAGAAATAGTCCAAATTTTAAACAGTATTTGTATCTGGCTAGGCAGATTGTGTGTTAATTTTGTATGGGTTTTTGTTTTCCAAATTTCCTATAAATAAATATGTCAGTTTTAATAATGGCTGTAATCATAGTGAGTGGTAGAGGGAAGAGCAGGAATCTTCCACTTCTTTTTTCACCCTGTATTTTGGAATTTTTTACAATGAGAATATTAAATCTCATCTGCTATCATAAAATCCTAAAAATGCTTTAAAAATTAGTATTTTTTTATACCTCATAGGACAATAAACCCAACCTAAGCCAAAGTGATGTGAGCTCATCTATATTTTTTATATTATCCCTCTTGGTATGACCAAACCTAAGTTTCAGTTCAGAAATATCGGTGCATTTGAGGACAAGGTAGGCCCAGCCCATGCTGGGGGCATTGTACGGTCTTGGAAAATCTATAAAAAAAATATTTTGAATTGTGAAATACATCTGTCCCCAGAAATTTTGGATAAGAGAACCTATGTGTTTTTTAAAATGTAAAATAGAGGAAAAGATACTTTAAAAAAATAATATAAGTACATAAATAAAAGTATGGCCTCCTCGCTCATATAGTTTTGGTTCATAGGCCTTACTTTTACGATAGTGCCTCTTGGGTGACTGTAACGGGCCCGTCCTTTAATCTAAACAGAAAAAGAAGATGGAGGAAGTGCCCAACCGAGTGGTCAGTGTGCCAAACCTCGCCTCCTATGCAAAGAACTTTCTGAGTGGTGATCTGAGCTCCAGGATCAATGCCCCTCCAATAACTAAGTCACCCAGCTTGGACCCAAGCCCCAGCGGAGGTCGGCCTTACAAACCCACGCAGTCTCTAGATGTGAAAACTGCCACAAGGTAGGCAGAAGGAGCTTTGATTCTATTTCTCCATAATAGGAGGAAAATTCGGATTCTTTTTCAACATCTATTAAATATCTGGCATTTAGGCAGATATAAAGAATAGCAAAACAAGCCCCGTCTTGGACAAGTTACAATCCAGGCAAATGGGAAGCTTGTATGGGAGGAGGGAAATATGTCATTGTTTAGAAGAGGGACTATTCCTTGGACCAAATTCCAGATTTCCAGAAAGGCTATTTTTCATGGATGATTAGACAGTGTGGGTTACACAGAAGGTAGACTCTCATCATCTGGACTTGAGATCTGGATTCAAGTTCTGGTCCTCCTCACTTTTCGCTGTGTGGCCTTGGGCAGACTACTTGACCTTTCTGGGTCTTCATTTCCTCATCTCTAAAATGAAGCTAATACAGCACCAACCTCCTCAGATTGACGTGAGACTACAGGAATTAATTCGTAGGATGTGTTTAGCACAGGACCTGGCACGGAAGCATTTGTTATATTTCTACTATTATTCAGGTTACTTCTCAAGATTGATTGTATCATCCTGGAATTTCAAGGCCTCTTAATCTGTGGGTTTGGCTGCTCATACATGACAAGCTCAGATACTGCCTTATTTTTCCAGAAACGCTTGCAACATGCTTCTCTTCCAGAAACATGATTCTTTCCCCCTTTGTTATTCTTTCTCCCTCCTATCTAGTTTTCTATTCGGAGGCAAAATTTTTAAATTCTGGACTTTTAAGTTTGCACTTCAGAAAGAGCCCTTCCTAGAATGTTCCTTTTCCATAGGCTCTGCCTGCCTACCTGTGGCCGTTTAGGCGAAGGGAGTGACATAGACCTTTACAGAGTTAAGCTGGATGGAACTCCCGGCAGTCAATCATTGAATGAGACCAGCGCTTTGTTTCACAGCTAAGGAAACTGAGGCCAGGAGCCCCCAACACACCCCTCCATTAACTGCTAGAGCCCCTGACTCTGGCCACAGATTCATCTCATCACTATACACCTCTATTTAAAACTAAGTTCCCATTGTTTTATATGAAGCTTCAAAGCTGCAGAGAGAGGTTGTTCAGTCAGGTATACACCATACTTCCTGCTTCCTGTTTCCCCTTTCCAATTTATTAAAGGCTAATTTCACAGCCTCATCGAAATGCTAAAACACAGTAGATAACTTTTGAAGAAACCATAAATTGTAATGCTGTTGAGTAACCATTTCTTTCTTTTACCTTTTTCTGGGATTTAGTTTAATATGTGTCTGAATAATGCATATTGCAAATACACCTCATTGTCTTAAGTGACATAGTGGAGAACGTTCTGAATTCAAAACAAGAATAAGATGTTCTATTCCTACCTCCATCCTGCACAACTTAATTCTAGACACTAATGTTGGCCCGTCAAGTCCTAGGATCTTTTGAAGAGTAAAGAAGCAGTTATCTTTCCCTGAAAAAATGGTGGGGTATTAAGTTGTTTATTGAATAGTTTTCAAACCAGTCTAAGAAAGCTTTTGGTTTGTTTTTAGGACACAAGATGGTGAAACAGCCCAACCCAAAGAAGTCCAGCAGAAGCAGGGCTCTGCCCACCAGGAATGGTTCACCAAGTATTTTTCTTTCTAAATTGATCCTTAGGATCCATCCCCAAGAGGACATTTGAAAAACATTTCTTTTAAAACAGGTGATTGAAGGAATGAACTAAAAAAACAACCAAATAACCTGCTTATAATATGCAGGTTATTTGCATATGATAGCCGAAACAAAATTTGGCATTAACATTTCATAGTTTCACTGGACACCGGTTCATCAAAAAATTATTGACATGAGGATAAAACAAACCATCGTTGTCAGAAAGCACCCATAGGAAAATCTTAATGTTACACACTGTATTTCTAGTGTCCATACAATTGCGGTCCACTCTGTGGACTATCCAACTGTGATTAGAATCGTCCACTTTTAAAGTGGTTTTGTTTTTCCTTAGGATGCATGTCATCTCCACTGGAAAAGTGTTTCTATGTAACTGATAGAATTCAAAATGCACATCTAACCTCAATAAGGAGAGAAATAAAACAAGTTCAAAATTACCAGAAAGAAAACACAATTTAAAAAAAAAAGCAAATCAGAACTACTAGGAATGGACGACAGCAGACCTTGACATATTGCGTTAAGTATTTTGATTTCCTAATCCGGGACATGAAGTAGATAATAGAAGGGATAACACCTACCTCAAAAGGGGCTTTATGAGGATTAAGTGAAATAACATGAGCAATGAGCCCAGTCATGAATTGGAATTAAACACTGCCAAGATTCTTCTGTGAATAACTAAGCCGTGCCCTTTCATACATGTTTCAATGACTGTTGTGCCAACTTGGTCATTTGTGAAGGTTCCTAGATTTATCTGTTCTTTCAAGTCAAGGATCATCTGAACCTCTGGTCTTTGGGTTTGGGCCATTTTCCTCATGGTGTGTCGCTTCCTCCATTGCATGGATGCTCAGTAGATTAAAGGGAACTGGGAGTGGCCAGTCACGGTGCTGACATGTCAGTCCACATTAAATTGTCTGACCCTCTGAAGGAGCAGTGCGATTTGACGAGACTCAATACACCTTTCAGTGAGCAAAATATGTTCTCAATCCTTTGGTGCTGGCCCGACAGGTGGCCCATAAACAGTCGTTTATTCTATGCACTGTCAAACCTTTGCTCTTTGAATAAAACTTTAAACTGGGCAATAAAAAAGGTTGTGACTTGTGATTTTCCAAAGAAGGGTGAGATTAGATAAAGACTGAACTTGGCAGTAGGAAGTTCACATTGACCTCAGTCAATTATCCTCAAACTAAAAGTAGCTGCTTACATACTTATCACATTTTGAAAAAAATGCAATTAGAAACACAAAACTTACAATTTAAAGGTAAATTTACTATCGAATCAAAACATATGGCCCAATACGATAATTGTTAAATGCAAATACTTGTTATCATACATGTAACATGCCGTACATAGCATTTTTCTGCATCAAATATTTTTTAGTTCGTTTCCTGCTATAAGGTGAGTATTGTAGAATTATAATGTTTGTATTTTGTTTTAAAGACTATGGAGTTACTACTTTTGTTTGTTGAAACATTTACCCACCACTATGCAACTCCTGATGACTAGCAAAGTGGGCTACACTTCATACTATTGCCCTTAACTCAGCGTTAACACCTGCTGCAGAAAGACTTGTGTTGAGACACTACATGTTTTGACTCCTTTCTTGCTGCAGGTGAGTGTAAGATCTTAAATGTCTAGATTCCATCCAATAATTACATGTTTGTTAACTAAATCTTTGCACGTGTCTATCATTTTTCTTTTAGGACATATTTCTTGGGCATTAAAGTAAAGCATCAACGGACACACCCTTAAGTTTTTTGTTTGATAGGACCAAATTACTGTCCAGAAAGTTTCTAGCAATTTACACCTTCACCAGCAGCGGACAAAATTTTCTCTCTGACCCTGGATAATATTGACGAGCTCAATTTAACAGATAAAATATTCTCACTTTCGTTTGCACAGTTATCAATCTCTCAAGAGCAGAGTGGCATAGAGATGATGGTGACAGCTTGGAGGGAACAGCAGTGAGGAAGAGAAATGAACAATTCAGGACTGAGTTGGGAAGAAGGAACAAGAGGATTTGATGATAAATCTCTTGAGGTTATATTCTGACAGAGGCAACGAGAGTTAACACATCCCTAGGGCAAGACTGGAGAGGAATGTTGCTGTGAATCATTCCTTAACCGGGGCATAAAAGAACGAATTCACCCCATCAGTGGCCGCATACCGGGTACCTGAGCCCTTACTAACTGCTCTAGCAGATGCCACACCCAACACAGCAGTTGCGATTGAGGGTCCTTGGTCTGTACTCAATCTCCAGGCTCTATCTGGATCATGCAAGTTAAATGGAGCTACGACAGGGCCCGCCTCCCCTGCAACCTCCAGGTTTCCGGGAGTGATCCCCACCGTCATCCCCAGGGTGCAGTACTGGTTTTGATCTACTAGCTCCTCAGCGGTTTGCTCGCCCCTTGCAAGAGATACTCAAAGATGGCCAGGCACTCAGAGTGGCCTCTGACTATCTAGTAAGCAGCTAGTTTGTCATTATCCCACCACTGGGAGTCCAGATAGTGTAGTGGTAACCAGCCAACTCACTGTTCTCGTGTGCAGCGTCCCCCTCGTCTTCCAAGTGTCTGAGTCCTTGCACTAGCAATGTTCCCCTCTACAACACTTCCTGGGGCACCACTGCTGGAATCTTCCGCAACTGGGCCACCCCCTTGTGCCGGTGACTGTCTGTGCCTCGCATACCGCTCAGAATGGGTGCCAGTCGGACAGTGAGCCGGTCCCCAAACCGCATCCTACTGTCTGCCATTTCAGACCATGTCCCTAACACCCACGTCGGTCAGCTTCTCTGGAAGCATACCCCAAGACACAATTAGAAGTGCAAGACATTTATTAGGGATCTCGATGACCTTCGGCCAGAGACCACCAGAAACCTACCTGTAGTTGAATAAGCGGTGTCTCTCACCTGCTGCAGAGGGAGAATGCTCATCATGGGAGCTTCTCGGCGGTGTTAGCACCTATTTTAAGATTCTGGCATTGGTTGGGTGATCTCAAGGAGAGTCTAAGGAGGCAGGGATTCACCCGAGGGTGGATGCTGTCAGAAAGTGAGGACAATTCTATAAGTGGATGTCTTAATCTTTTCTAGAAGGGCAGATTAGAGTGAGGATGAAGCTGTAAATGGTTAAAAAAAAAAAAAAAAAGTAGTGGTTACTCACTTTAGCCAGGAAGATGTTCGGTTATTTTGGGGGTGGCACAGTGACCTCATTTTTTTTTCTTTTTCCCTGTGCTTAGACAAAATTATGAAGTGCTGTTTTTGGTCCTACTTTATCACGGTCTCAGAGCAACTTTGTCCGAGGTTGGTATTCTGAAACGGTTTCTGTCCAACACAAGAGTAGGATGGTCAAGCAGTGCTAGGCCAGCATCCGGATGTCACGGACAGGTCCCCTTCCCCTTCTCAGGGGAAACACCTGCGTAAGATAAAGGGGAGAGGAAGCGGAGACGGGAGGGGCCATGGGACGAGGACGCAGGGTTGACAACCGAGAAGGGGGCCAAGGAGGATTTGGGCAAAGGACAGCTGAGACCTCCAGAGCAGACTGCCCACTAGGGTCCCATGCTGGGCAGATTTGACTTGGCCCCGGTGACCGCACTGCACGTGGTCACTCCCAGAAAGCCATGGCCTTCACTGGAACTCTGGGGCAGGTCCGCCGAGGCGGGAGCAATGGCGACTGCATCCGTTCTCTCTAAAGGACCGAGCAGCGCTCCTCCATGGCCTCCACAGGCCCAGGCCCCAGCCCTCAGCAATGTCAACATTTAGAGGCTGGGTAGAAGAGGAAGCAGAAAAGCGGAGAAGTGTTAAAGAGAATGAGTTCAAGTAAAGAAAATAAAGTGTCCACTTGATTTGGCCACAGCAAAATGGCTGGTAACTGTCACAAGCACAGTTGTGGTCACATGTAAGGGACAGATGGCAGCCTGGAGTTGAAGGGGAAGCAGGAGATAGAAAGAGCTGCTCAAGCATCTAAGGAAGCGTGGAGGGGAGTGGTGAAGATGGGGGACAGGGAACTCTTGTGAGCGGCAGGGAACGGCTCAGTAGGTGGAGACACAAGGGTAGAAATTGCCCAAGGGGTTCAGGCCTGGAGAAGGCGACTGCCTGGGGCCAGGACACTTGTGACAAGGCGGGTCTTACACAGGGAGGCACTTCAGCAGGTGGAATGGGAAGAAAAAAAGATGCTCTGAAGATGTGGGTCAGTTTATCATAATGGGAGAGGAGAAGGGGAATCCTGGTTGATGGCTTGTTATTTTCTCATTGAAAAAGACAGCAGCTCAGAGTTTTCTATGATCGTCAACCAGCAAGATGTTGTTAAAAAGAAAAAAGATATTTACAAACAGACAAGACTGAAACTATTTGACAGAAGACTTTTGAATTTAATAAAGATACAACAATAACTGATACATATATTAATTCAAAATATTTTCACTAAGCACCAATTAGAATAGTTCCTGAACTTTTCACCAAGAACCTCTTTGCCTAAAAGTTGTTTAGCTTTTAATCAGGAAAATAAAGCTGTCAATCAGAGCGTCTAATTAGCATGACATGACCACATTAACCACCTTGAAATCATACAATGTGAGAAAAACAATTTTTAAAACTTTAACGTATGCATTCTCACTGAAGGGACTTGCTGGCCTCAGGCTATATATATCCTACATGAACAAACAAAAATGAGTAATAAGTGTTATGTATAAAAAATAATACAAGGTCCCTGTACATTCAAAGGAAAATAATGCCTAATTCTCATGAGGGGCTTAGAGACAGAGACAAATTACTAAATACTAACCTCCCAAGAGAACCAAGCAAGGTTGGTAGAAAGGAGACAGGAAGTATTCCTGTGTCTTGAGGGTGTGGCAGAAAGGACATTTGAGTGCTTCAGGGACCAGGAAGCATCCAGGCCAGTGAGTGGATGCCATGCATGTGGGGAGGGGCCATTGAGGTTGTAGAAAACAAGGTGAGTCAGGAAACTGAGCCACAGAGGTACTGCCTGTGAAGACAGCGGTGCATTTGTTTTGGGTAACGCTGTGTAATCTAGTAAGAGACTGTAAACAACAGAGGAAGAAAAGCTTCCTCTAGGGAAAGCAGGGCACAACACCAGTCTGTATTTCTCTGCAGCGGATTAACAGAGACCCATGTGGCCCGTGTGACTAATAAAAGGATAAGATGTCTCCTACACTCTAGGGCTCTGCATCCCCTCTCTGGAGGGTACGAGCCAAGGGTAATGCTGCAGTCCACACCCTGCCCGAGGCCCCATGCGTTGGAACCAACACCATCCATCTGTAAGACCCTTCCTCAATGGAAGATTTCTGCTCCAAAAAGAAAAACAAAAATAAAAACAAACAAAACTAAAAAAAAAGAGATAATCACAGTGAGCTTTCATCCTTCAAACTTCACCTGTGCCCAAGTCATGCTGTTGAGAACAGGGTTTGTTTGCTTATACTGATTCATTAGTGCAGAATGTTAACAAAATTTGGCATATCATTGCTCCTACTACATCCCCCAACCCAAAAAGGTAAATATATGTCATACAGAATATAAAGTTACCCCAAATAAAATCAGCGTCAGCTTAGATCCTAGTGTAATAGTGCTACCCTAACCTAGGATATTAAATTCCTCTTTCGACCTATTTGCAGAATATCCTCATTCTGAGAACTCTGGGAACATTATATTATTGCATTAGATTCCTCCTCTTGAGGTAGTTCAAAGTCTCAAAACAGCAAATTTACAAGTTTTTACATACTACCACATCAAAGGCCTACAAATAAAATCCTCACCCTCCAGTTCACTGATCAGATCATACAAACTGTTCTTCCCTCAGATGACACAAACTCATTTAAAACTGTAAATACAAAACTATACAAAAATTAAAAAAGAGAAATAAAAAGGGACCTGTAAGTGGCATCACACTAACAGCCTACATATTGCTACAAACAAAAATTTACTTGATTTACCAAAGCTAAACGCATTTTGTAAAGTACTAAAGAAATAACAGCTTATAAAAATTGAGGGAAATTTTTAGGTGAGAGCATGAAACTAAAACCATCTCATTCTCTGGCAGAGTTCTTCTAAAATGTCACATCCTCGAAAAGTGATGTTTGGCAAAAAAAAAACCCCAAACCGTGTTTAGGTTGATTCGCACAGCAGCTCACGTCCAGGCGGCCCTCACTCAGGTCTGCTTCATAGGCGCAGGGATATTAGCGGACGCTTGCTCGAGGTAGGCCAAGGAGCCCTGAGGGATGTCGGCCGGCTTCTTGTGCTGCGCACTGACGTCCTCCAGCACCTGCTGCCAATGCCGCAGCTTCGTCAAGTGCTTCTGGACCAGAGCATCTTTCCGCTGTAATTCATTCCTGAGCTCCGAGACATCCTATGAACGAAGATGAAGTCAGAGCGAACCCATGAACAATGACTACAGTTCCTGACTAGGTAAGAACACTAACAAGTAAATTCAAAACAAAGAAAAGCTATTAAACCATACTAAACCCATTACGCTGCTGGACTCCACTAATGAACAACACAAAGCAACTCTTCCCAGTGGCAGATGTCTGCCTAACACTGAGTTTTTATTTTTTAATTATTTTCTTTTAATAAATAATATACAAATTATAACATTCCAAAGTCTCAAAGGGCAGCCAAAAAGAAATCAGTTTCTTTCCTATCCTGGTCCCCAGGTCCCCAGTATCTATGTCCAAAAGTCTACTGCTGAGAATCTAAAATTTGGAGAAACTGAAACACAAGGTAACAACTGTTTAAAAGAACCCACAACCACAGTTCTATCATTTCAGATTATGAAGTGTTAAAATCTCATTTTCAAGAGTCTTTTTTTCTGAAAACCATCGTTATAATTCTTTATTAAGACCTAAGCTATGCCACCCTGAACACGCTCGATCTCGTCTGATCTCGGAAGCTAAGCAGGGTTGGGCCTGGTTAGTACTTGGATGGGAGACTACCTAGGAAGACTAGGTGCTGTAGGCATTAATTTAAAATAAATAAATAAATAAATAAAGACCTGGCCTTGAACACACCTATGTTGTTATTCAAGTATTCAAATCAGGAAATGACCTGACATGATGAAGTGTAAGAATATCATCCTACCATTCACCTTCTCAATAGTCACCACTGAATAAAAAGAACAATTTTTAATTGGTCGGCTTGTGGGAGTAGTTACTTCAAAAACTGCCCCACAGCAATCGCCTAAATTGAAAGAATTTAGTGTTCCTCACCAGGAGCACCACAGGCCTTTTGGGCAGGACAACTCTTCCCTCGTCCACACTATAGGGGGGACCAACACATTAAATGCCATTGAAGCTTTCCAGGCATCCTGGAAACCCCAACATCCTTCCAAATGCCCCAGTTTCAATAACTGAGACAGACGAAACCCTGAGCTTCAAGGAGCCCAGGATGGGACATTTAATTTTTAAGCCCTTGAACAAAACTCCACAGAGGTTATCCTGTGTGTACAGCCCTGAGTAAGGCAACCAGAAATACACAGATCACAGTTCCTGTCCAAATGAGCTCATCACCTATACAACAGGCTTTCAAACCTTTTCAAGCAGCAGAACCTTCCTTTTCTTCAAGAAAAATCTTCCAGGAAAGCCAGTGTATGAAACTGCTCTGTGTGAAGCCCTGCTTCCCCCACTCCCCTTTATTCTACTACCTGTGCAGGTTGTCACCAGCAATGATAACTAGCAACATTCATATTCAATCTATAAAGCCCTACTAGAACTAGTGGGAAAAGAGTTTTCATTTAAAATCATTTAAAGCAGATGGAATCCTGATAACATGTGCTCTTCCTAAGAAGCTGAGAAAACTGAGTTTGTACCTCTTTGATAACTTGCTCTGGTTTCTGGACAGATAATTGCAATCTTTTCTGTAGGAAAAAACATTCTGTCTGTCTTGCAATATCTAGAAATTTCTGGATACACTGATCAACACCTTAAAAAAAAAAAAAGACCAAAATATTAAATCAAGAAAAACACTAGGCACAAATATCTCCCTCATAAAAGAACAGTCAGAATATTAAAAACAGCACCTTCTCAAATATGCAATCTAGGATTTTAATCTTGGCCACAATAAAACTAACCCCTAAACCCATGTGTTAACCAACATTAAACAGCAAATGATTTGTATTTTTATCAGGTGAATAAAAGACCTTACTATAAAGTAAAAGTTCTTCTGAAGAAAGACAATGAGTTCTTCTGAAAAAGACAATCCAGAGTTCCAGCAATTAGTATGATTTCCAGTTAAAATGTAATTTTTAAAATATAGTACATAGAAACCAGAAGCACTGGTCACCTCTGGGGACAGAACTTGGGCAAGGAGTGGAAAGCACATGAGACTTCTTTGTTCCACCTACTCAATAGATTATCAAAACTTAATTTACTTTATTTATATTTTATTTATATTTTTTAGGTGAAGCAACCCTTGATTGACCTCACAGACTGCAAGGACCTTGCCAGCTTACAATTCCTTATTTTTTAAAAATTTTTTACATCTACAGCACCTGGTCTTCCTAGGTGGTCTCCCATCCAAGTACTAACCAGGCCCGACCCGACACTTATTTTAAAAATGGTGCACACTATTGGTCTTCTCTGTCCTACTACCAACATGTAGAGCTCATCCTAAGTGGTTCATCACGACTTAAAATGTCAATTAATAAACTGAACAGAGAACGAGCAGTATATAATGATGATTTGCATAAATCTTATTCCCTGGAAAACTTCTCTTAGGGTACAAGAAGGACTGAAACACACAAAGTATAATATCAGCAATGTGGAATCTTGCTAACACTGTCTACAAAAGGGATTCTTACCAGTTCGAATTTCTTCTTGATCCGTGCCATTGACATAGTCCTGACTCACCAGAGAAGCAAAGCAAGCCTGTGTGATCAAAACATATCACAAAAGAAAAAAAATGCCACATGTCAAAAATCTTACTTTAGAGTAAGAAATAACTTTTCTTGAAGTCAGTCAACGAGCTGCTAGCATCTGGGTTTGCACACCAGATAATAAAACATCATGCTAATGAAGAAACCTGGTAAACTGACTCCATTAGCTCCATGGAAGAAGAGCCCATAAAGGAGGCGTCTGGTGTTTGCCAGCACCCCCATCTGCCTCTCTCCTTCCACCCACTTTCTTCCCTCCTCTCATTCCACCCTACTCCAGTCCTACCCACAGTCCCTCCCTCAGGTGCTCACGTGACTTGCATCACCCATTCGGGACTCAGGTCAATCATCACCTCCTCAGAGAGACCTCATCTGTCTACTCTTTTGAAATAGCACCCCTCTATCCCCAAGCCCAGCTTTTTGCTTTGTTTCATTTTCTGTTTTTTATTGTTTTTCACACAGTTAACATACATCATCCCATTCTTCTAGTCCATTATTAGTTGTCCCCTCCAAGCAGGTGGAAATTTTGCTTATCTTGTTCGCTATATGCCTCGTGTGGGAATACTGCTTGGCACAAAGTGGGTGCTCAGTAAACACATGCTAGTGACTCACTGGATGACCCAAAAGAAAAACAAGGTTGGTGTCACATGGAGTTCTCTCTAAAATGACAATGATCCAGATGTGTATGTGATTCAGCCAAGGAGTTCTACACACTGGCTACTCTCAGGAAATGGACAAAGAATGCATAACAGGGCAGCGGGGCTAGAAAGAGAACAGGAAAGGCCTGGGGGAAACAGGGGTCAGAACAGAAGCCTCAAACCTCAGGAAGGCAGAGCCCCGCCAGCAGTAAGCGAACTATACTTGGTGTAAGGCAAGCAAATCTGGGCCCGAATTTAGGCCATCAACTAGATGTGAGGGCCCTCTCCTGCCTGCAGTTGGCCCATTCGACTTATAGAGAAAAATCACAGGACTATCGCTGGGAAAGTCCTGCAACAGCTCAACAAATCAGAAAAGCAGACTGCCCATTCTGCGTAATCTTTTGAAAGGTGACTCCTGTTGGATTTGGGATATGAGCAGGGTGCCCTGCTTTGTGAATCCTGTGGCTACTGGAAAATGTCCCATCCAGGAGGCCAACTAGTCACAAACTGGCCAGCGAAGCTGGGGCTGCTCCTGCAGAGCCAGCCAGCAGGGCTGCCAGACAGCGGGAGAAAACCCAATCTCAGGAATTTTAGTTCCCTCTTCCCCCTTAAAAAAACACACACAGAGGCCTTTATAAAGAGTTGGACAGTTGTATAGAGAAGAAAACATGTGGAGGTTTATAAAATGAATCTGCTTTTTAGAAATACTCCTAAGACAGAAGCCTTTGCCTGGAGAGTCAGGAGGCCCAAATGCTAATCCTCATTTCCACAAACTCAGGGTTTGGCTTTGGGTAAATTACTTCCCCTCTCTGAGCCTCAGTTTATTCATCTGTAAAAGAAAGGAAAGATCTCCAAGGTTCCCTCCCACAAGACGGTATGACCTCAAACAAACTCATTCCATCACAGTATTTACTAAGTGAACTAGAATGAGCAAGACAAAGACCTCATGGGGGGAGGAGGCACCGAAAGAGAAATGAAAAGTGGGCAAGCAGGTGTCATGTGCCACTGGAGGTTGTGGAAAAGAGGGCCACGCAAACCTCAAGGAAGGAAACACAAAATGAATATGTGGTCTCTGAGATGAGTCTCGACAGAAGACTAGGTGGGTGATCGCCCAGCACGGGAGGGCCCAAGCAGCGCCTCTCCCTCTCCCACGTAGCTAAGTCCAAATGTCCCTTTGGGTTTCACTTTCTCTGCAAAGCCTTTGACAATCCATGGTCATGGATGCTCCTGAATTTCTTCTATCAGAGCA
Source organism: Eidolon dupreanum (assembly GCA_028627145.1). Lineage (NCBI taxonomy): Eukaryota > Metazoa > Chordata > Mammalia > Chiroptera > Pteropodidae > Eidolon > Eidolon dupreanum. Next base: position 84,533,057 of record CM053513.1, read on the forward strand.
CGAGTCCCACAGCACTGCAGTGGCCTACCATTTATGTTTCTTCCACAGCAATGTCATGAGCTCCTTGAAGGCAGGGACTGTTTTTTTCCAGGTTCTTAGCACCCAAGACAGGGCCTGACACACACCAGGCTCCTTCAGTGTTTGTCAAGCATTCATTAAGTATTTATTATCTGCTACCACTGTACTAGTACTACAGATACAATGGGAGAAGAGGGGGCAAGAGATGGTCTTTGACTTCCTAGAGCCTGGCTCATGATGAATGCTACAAAGAGTATCAGGGACAGTATCAGGGACAGGTCACTGAAGAAGTGCTGTGTGAGCTGGGGGATGGGACCTGGAAGCCCAAAGGGAAAACAAATGGCATATGCAGAAAAAGTCTTATGTGACCCGAATAAGAAGAGATGGATTCAGAGCTGAGACTTGAACATGCAGAGCTGGGGAGACCATAGCAAACCTCCTGATCTTATCCCAAGAGCCAAAGACAGCCACTAAAGGTTTAAACATTAGGGTGCTGTTGGTCAACTTTGGCCAAAGCTTCTACAGGGCCACCAACTGTCTTTCAGCAAGCACTCATGAGCCAGAACCACCTCACCTCAACACTAGATGCTGTTCTAAAGCTTACCCATGGCCTTTATTTTTGGTTTGGCACCTTTAAATCAGTTATCTACAAACTTCTGACGGTACACTCCATCAGTAAAAGCATTCTGCCCATGCAGCCCCAATTTTAGTCATTTACAAAGTAAATCCATACACTACTGTGCTATCACATAACTACAGCATAAAACTCACATGAGTAGTATTTCAGTATTTAAAATACTGAAAAGGTCACTCTAATTAGAAGTTATTTTATTTCTATATAACAATAGCTCATCTTCCACTTTAGAGACTACCGGAAGCAACCAAAGCAATTATTTTTACCTCTCATTTATCTACCACCGCTCCCCATCTCCCTGGCTACAGAGTGCACATCTTCGGCTGAACTCAGATTGTGGGTCACCTGTGCCTCGCTCCCTCTGGAACGCCCAGCTTTCCTCCTTCTTCGGCCCCTAGTAACAAGTTCTGCACAACTTTTAAATAAATGTTTCAGCACCAAGAGTCCCATCACTTTCGGACCGCTTAAGGGTGAAGCCCAGCAGAAAAGCTACAGGACTAGCAGTGTAACAGTGAGCTCCAGAGAGGCCGGCCTGTACCAAACACGCGGGAAAGGAGGCTCAGAGATGGGAACGAACACCGGGTGGGCCGAGATCATCAGCTGGATGGGAAACTAAAGGTCCCAAGGTGGGGGAAACTTCAAGCCCGCGTGCCTCCAGAAACGTCACGTTTGCGTGTCTATGCCAGCAGATCTGAGTAGAATACTAGTCACCACTTACTGTGGAGACGAAATCAAGTGTCCTATGTGTTCTGAGCCAGTTTCCTCATTTGTAAGCTGGGTGCAGGGATCGCTGAAAGAGATAACCTGCGCGTGCACGGTTTACATTTCAGGAGAGCGGCGAAAACAGAAATCCATTTCTCATTTTACCTCGAAAGACGACTCCAACTCATCCACCAAGGTACTCGGAGAAGATCTCGGAGCTCCCGGAGTGGCCTGAAGAAGCGAAGCCTGGCCCGGGAGTCCGGGTGGGGGAAGGGGATGTCCGGGTGGCTGCCCAGAAAACATACCTCCCACTGGAGCCGCCATTTCTGAAGAGGGGGGGGGGGTTGGGGGAAGCCACTGCGCCTGCGCAGCATCAGGCGCTCCAGCCACGTGACTGCTCGGGTCAGGTGACAGCCCGAGGCACCCGGATTGGTCGGTCGGGCGCCAGGGAAGCTGAATGTGTTACCATACATTTGGTTTCCTCTTCCTTCCTGGCGCTCAGGCCGCCTGGCTTTACCTTTTATTTTTCTTTGAGAGTTGACGTCTTTGACTGGATTTGACACAGTTCTGTGGAGAGGAGAAGCAGTTACTACGCGGAGCGAGCCCACCCCCGGGAGTCGGGATACTGCTGTGCCGCCTTTCCCCTTAACGCTGGGAGTGACTTCGGCCCGCAGTCTTTCTCCGGGCTCAGCTTAGTCGCTGATAAAAGGAGGGAGGCGCCCATTCATTCCACAAACATTTACTGAGCGCTTACTGTGTACCAATAACTAATCCAGTCACTGTGGAGATAACCGGAAGGAACAGGCAAAGTTCCGCCTAAATTCTTTCTGGGGAGAGGTAACAAAAATGACTTTTAAAATTTTTTTAAATTTATTTTTTATTATGGTGACATTGGTTAACAAAAACCAATGTTTCTTGTGTACAGTTCCACAGTAAGACATATATGTGTCATTGTGCGTTCACTGCGCATAGTTAGAGTTCTCTCTGTTACCATATATTTGACCCCTTTTACTCCCATCTACCGCCCCTTCATTCTCCCCGCTGCCCTCTGGTTACCACTAGTGTATTGTCCATGTCCATGAGTCTGTGTTCGTTTGTCCTGTTCATGTTTTGCTTTTAGGTTTATATCCCACATACAAGTGATATCATGTGATTTTCAGCTTTCACTGTCTGGCTTATTTCGTTTAGCATGACTATCTGGAGGGCCATCCATGTTGTTACAAATGGCTGTATTTCATCTCATCTTACGGCTGAGTAATAGTCCATTGCATATATGTACCACAGCTTCTTTAGCCAGTCATCTAGCGCAGGACATCTAGCTTCCATGTCCTGGCCATTCTGATTAATGCTGCTATGAACATTGGTGTGCAGGTATCTTTTCAGATATGGGTTTTCAAGTCTTTGGGGTAAATACCCAGGAGAACGATTACTGGATCATATGGTGGATCAATTCTTAGTTTTTTGAGGAACCTACATACTGTTTTCCATAGTGGCTGTACCAATTTGCAGTCCCACTAGCAGTGTATGAGGGTTCCTTTTTCTCCATATCCTCTCCAACACTTGTTATTTCTTATCCTATAGGTTTTAGCTATTCTAACAGGTGTGAGATGGTATCTCATTGTGGTTTTGATTTGCATTTCCCTAATAGCTAGCAATGTTGAGCATCCTTTCATATATTTGTTGGCCATTTGTATGTTTTCTTGAGAAAAGTGTTCAGGTTGTCTGCCCATTTTTTAATTGGATTGTTTGGGGTTTTTTGTTATTAGTGAGTTGTGTGAGTTCTTCGCAAGTGCCTTATCAGAGGCGTTGCTTGCAAATATACTTTCCCATTTGGATGGTTGTCTCTTTACCTTGTTGATGATTTCTTTTGCTGAGCACAAGCTTTTTAGTTTGATGTAGTCCCATTCATTTATTTTTGCTTTTACTTCCCTTGCCTTTGAGGTCAAATTCATAAACTCCTCGTTAAGTCCAAGGTCCATGAGTTTAGTTTCTATGTTTTCTTCTGTGCAATTTATTGTTTCAGGTCTTCTGTTCAGATCCTTAACCCATTCTGAATTAATTTTGGTGTGTGGTGATAGACAACAGTCTAGTTTCATTCTTTTGCAAGCGGCCTTCCAGTTTTTCTAGCACTATTTATTGAAGAGGCTTTCCTTTCTCTACTGTATGTGTTTGGCTCTTTTGTCAAAATTATTTGCCCATATAAACCTGGGTTTACTTTTGGACTCTTGATTCCGTTCCACTGGTGTATGTGTCTCTTTTTCTGCCAGTGTCATGCTGTTTTGATTATTGTTGCTTTATAGTCTAATCTGAGGTATTGCAGAGTGATTCCTCCAGACTTGTTCTTTTCTCTCAGGATGGCTGTGGTGAGTTGGGGTCTTTTGTGCTTCCATACAAATCTGATGATTTATTCTATTTCTTTGAAAAATGCCGATGGGATTTTGATGGAGATTGCATTAAATCTGTATAATGCTTTAGGTAATATGGTCATTTTAACTATGTTGATTCTTCCAATCCAAGAACACAGTATATCTTTCCATTTCTTTATGTCTTCTTCGATTTCTTTTAATAGGGTCTTATAGTTTTCATTATACAGGTCCTTCACGTGTTTCGTTAGACTTATTCCTAGATATTTCATTCTTTTTGTTGCAATTGGAAAAGGAATTATTTTTTCCACTTCTTTTTCTGACACTTCATTATTAGAGTATAGGAACGCTATGGATTTTTAAACATTGATTTTTTGTCCAGAGACTTTACTGTATTTGCTTATTGTTTCTAGTAGTGTTCTTGTGGAGTCTTTAGGATTCTCTATATAAAGAATCATGTCATCTGCAAATAGTGACAGTTTGACTTATTCGTTTCCTATTTAGACGGATTTTGTATCTTTCTCGTGCCTGATTTCCTTTGCTAGGACCTCCAATGTTATGTTGAATAACAGTGGCGATACTGGACAGACTTGTCTTGTTCCTGATCTTAGAGGGAAGGTTTTTAGTTTTTCACTATTAAGTATGTTGGCTGACGGTTTGTCATAGATGGCCTTTATTATGTGAAGATACTTTCCTTCTATACCATTTTTCTTAAGTGTTTTGATCATAAATGGATGCTGTATCTCGTCGAAGGCTTTTTCTGCATCTATTGATATGATCATATGATTCTTATATTTTAAATTGGTTTTTGTGTTTTATCACATTAATCAATTTGCATACGTTGAACCATCCCTGTGCCCCTGGGATGAAGCCCACTTGATCATGGTGTGTAATCTTTTTAATATGTTGCTGTATTCGGTTCACTAGTATCTTATTTAGGATTTTTGCATCTGTGTTCATGAGAGATATTGGTCTGCAGTTTTCTTTTTTGTGTTATCTTTACCAGGTTTTGGTATCAAAATAATATTGGCCTCATAAAAATGAATTGGGAAGTATTGCCTCCTCTTCAGTTTTTTGGAAGAGTTTGAGGAAAGTAGGTACTAAATCTTCTTTGAATGTTCGGTAGAATTTACTGGTGAAGCCATCTGGTCCTGGACTTTTACTTTTTGGTAGATTTTTGATGATTGTTTCAATTTCCATACTGCTGATCGGTCTATTTAGATTTTCCAGTTCTATTTGGTTCTTTTTAAGGGTTTCAATCTCCTTGCTAAAAAACTCAGTCTGCTCATGTAGTTGTTTTTCATTTCCTGGAATTGTTGATATGAATTATTTTGTATCCCATCAAGGTTTTTCAGAAGTACCATCCAGAATTCTCTGTCATTTAAGTCACGTATTTTTATGTCTTTAAGCTTCTTTTCTAGAGATTTTTCCCTTTCTTTTGAGCTGCCTTGTCACCTTGGTTGTTCACGGTGTTTGATGGACTATTTCTCTGCCTGGGCATTGATGGTAGTGTATTTTTTTTTTTTCCAGAAAGAGGATTTATTATATAAAGATCTCTTTTTAGCCAATTGCTACGAAGGCATTTTTCTCTTGGTTTCCAGTAGGTAGTGTCTAAACTTCTTTGACCGTTGTTTTATATAAAGTCTTAATTATACCTTTTGTTTCTTATAAATATTCAATCCCGCTCATTACCCTCAGTCTCAGTCCCTGTCAGTGTTAGCACCAGTTTGGTTGCCTTTGCTCAGATTCCCCTGGGGCTCTGTGGTGTTCGGTCTTGGAGGATATGGGGGGAGGGGCCCTCTGGGTTAGGGGATGGGGGCTGCAGCTCAGTCTCTTGTTTTGCAACCACGACTGGTAATAATCAGCTGTGGCTTCTCTGCCATCCCCACTTCTCTGCTTTCTCCCCTGATCCCTGGGCACTGCTACTGTGTGGAGCTAATAGCTCTCTCAGGCAGGGCTGTGCCGGGAACCTGCCACACCTTCTCGTCTCCCCCTTCTCCTGCAGGGAGCTCGGGCTGCAAAAGGCAGCTTCATTGTTTCTCTCAGCCTACCACTGGACTCCCACATTCTGACTGGTAATATCTCTTATTTGTAGATCCCTTGCTCAGACATGCTTATGTGCAGGTTGGGTGTTTTTTGTTGAGTTTTAGATGTTCAGTTTATTGTTGTTTCAATTGGAGAGATCTGGGGACGTCTCTTACTCCACCATGCTTCTGATGTCCACAAAAAAGACTTAACATTGTTGAGGCTCCCAATGTATGTGCCTGGCACTGTTCCTGTTAGATATTTATAGTTATATCAAAGAGAAAGTCACTATGCTAATATTTTAATAACTTGGTTTTAACCTTTGCTTATTCATCTTTTCAGAAGTAAAATTTTTTTCATTATAATTTTACAGTTATATATGTGATAACCCAGCACATTTATTGAGTCCTCCATGTCCAGAGGTACTATATTTGATGATCTGTGGTTATAGCAATCACCCCGTGTCTCTGCCCTTGTAGAGTTCAGTATTGTTTTCATGGGACAGAAGCATATCAAATACATAAGTACGTGTAAGTAAATATAGAAAAATCATGTAGAGATAAGTGCTAAGATGAAAAATGAAACCCGGTCGGGATAGCTAGCGATGGATTTGAGATAGGTGGTTGGAGGAGGCCTCTCCAGGAAGATCTGCACTGGAGAGACAAGTGAAAGTTTAACTAGGAAAGCTTTCTAGACAGAGGGGTGCCTGGCATTTGTTTAAAGAACCACGGAAAAGCCAACAGGATTGGCTTTTTGAGTGAGGCAGGGCAGAAGTGGTTGGGGAAAAAGGGACTTTCATTTGCCAATCTTAGATCAAAGGTCATCTTCCGAGCCTCGATCTAAATTGGACCTACACTCTCAGCCACTTTACTCTGTTTAATTTTCTTCACAACACTTAAACATTATCTGCAATTATCTTGTTTGATTTCTTCATTGACTAAGTCACCTTACACACATGCACACACCAACCGGGATGCAAACTCCATGAGATCAGGGCCTGCCTTCTTCTGTACTCCCAGTAGCAAGAACTGTATCTGGCATAAAATACAAATATTGTTGATTGAATGATCAAAAATACTTCAGCAGTTCTCAAACTTTTTTGGGTCTCAGGACCCCTTTACTTTACATCCCTAAAACTTATTGAGGACCCCAAACTTTTTTGTTTTTGTGGCTTATGTCAGCCAATATTTACCTATTAAATCTGAAAATTTTAAAAATTCATTCAGAAACATTATGTCGGCATAATTAAAACTATAGCTAGGTGTACATTTGTCTCTCATGGACTGTGGCTCATGCTTACCTAACCGTGAGTGTGTTGCCTGAGGGCATGGTCAGTGGTAACTCTTAGATTCACTCCAGAATACAGCACAGATGAAGCATTTGGATTTTGCTGAAAACATGGTTCCTCATATATAAAATGGGAGAATATTGCCTTGGAAATGTTACTGGGAAAACATACATAGGGAGTTGAATTCAGTGCCTAGCATAGACTGTGTAACACTGAGAAGACAAGTGACATGATGTAATTTGTTTAAAAAAATCTCTCTCCACTGGTACAGAAAACAGAAGTGAGCAAATGGAGGCAGGGCTGGAAAAGCAGTAATCTAGGATTAATCTAGTAATCCATAAAGAGAGGATGGTGATTTGTACTAGGGCAATTGAGATAGATGGCAGAGGTGGTGTGAGATGTGGTCAAACTCCATGATTTGCTTAGCAAAAAAGCCAACTGTCTGGGAATGGAAAGTGTAGTGGGAGTTGATTGACTTATCTGCAGACAAGGTTTAAGCCAACATTACCCTAGAATCATGATGAAAGTGAGGGGCCCAAAGCTAAGAGTGGCAGAGCTACAGTCAGAGTATGGCCAGCAGCTGAGAAAGGGCCCCAGAGAAGTGGTTGGGCCAATACTGACATACCAAGTGGCAGGGTATAGTTTAACTCTTCAATCCTAGACTGTGAATTCTCTACGGGCAGGGACTACATTTTGTCTGCTTTGCTATTCCAAGCACCTTCTACAATGTCTGGTGCAGGGTAGGCATGGAATAGTTTGCTGAATCAATGACTCCTTCACTCCAAAGTAGTAACACTTCCTGTTTCCTATGGCCATGCAGGGTATGTGGGCATTTTTCAATTTGCTCTGCTGTAATCTTAAAACTTCCCTTTAACTGCCAAGATTTCATCAAGTTCATTTGTATCCCACTCTCCTTTTTCATCCATGCATGCAACCACTCTTGACATTTAACAGTGCTTTGGGTCCTATACAGAGATACACTAATAAAGGAGAGATATGGTACTTGCTCTCACTGCACTTATAATATGCATCACCTCTTTATAGCAGGGACTTATATACTGCACTATATTCAGTGATGGTTTCTTGAGCTCAAGGCCATATGTGGAGCTGCAGATGCTGGGCTTTGCAGACCCATTCCTCAGGGTTCTGACCTTTTCTTCTACTTTGTAGTTCACAAACATTAGCAATTTCTCTTTTGAGACTTAGGTTTCTCATCTCTACAGTGGTGTCACAGAGACTGTTAGTTGCTCATCTCCTGTCTACTCTCTTCTTCTAACAGGGTGATAGAAACACCTAGCTGATCTTCATCTACATTTCCCCAAATCCTGGCAGTAACCATGGCTTACTCTGGTTGACGATATAAGTGTGTTACACGGGACTTTAGGGAAAGGTTTTAAATGTGTTAAGGGTGCCTTTTGCCTTGCTCACTTTCTTCATCTTAATGTGGCCTTCAGCCCCAAAGCTTCCTGGGATGGAGGGAGCCTTGAGGCTGTGGTGGTGACACCCATTTCCAAGCCTGAGTTTCTGATGGCTGTGGGGCTGCTTTAGCTTTGAATTCCCTGCTTGAGCCACCTTTTAACACTATTGTGTTCTAAACCACTGCTGTTTTGGATTTGCTGCTCTTCACAGCCATGCCTGGTCCTCACTGATACAGATAATACCACCTGCCTCAGAACATGGTACTCAGGATCAGCAAAGGGTCTGAAATACCTGGCAGCCAGATGCATGGGCATCAACCAGATGAGAGAAGCACGTAAACCCAGGACTATGCCAAGCTTTGTATCTCATACTCTAGGAAACAGGCATCCCATTGTTTCTTATTTATAAAAGGCATTTGATAGAAAGCCTTCCATCATCTCTCTACCTTCTCGGCCTTCTGAATCACCCAGTAGGAATCGAAGTGTGTTTATTTTCCCTTTACAAGCTTGTACTTCCACCTTCCATCATTCCTGACAAAGTAGTCTCTGGACATGGATACCTGGAGGAACCTGTTTACTCACTATTCCTGCTTGCTTTTCTTTAATTCTGATAGAACCAATATAGATGGCGATTTCCATTTCCTCTCTATACACCAGTTTAGACACATAACAGTATCATCTTATATGTCGTTTTAATAATATTAAAAATAATTCCATAGAGCTTTTCCTTTTAAATGTTTCAAAGTCTTAAGAAAAAGGCATAAATCCTATTGATAAATAATTTGATTCACCCCATACAAAAGAAAACAGAGGAAAGCTGTCTTTGAAATCTGCACAAACGGAATTTTGTTGATTGGATTTAGTCCCAGGTGGTTAGCCAGTCCTTTACCTACTAACAGTCCCTTTTATGGTCTTGTTTCTTATTTCAGCATTTCAAATAAATTCCACTATATCCAAGTCACTGAAAAAGCATGACAATGTAACAACTAAGAACGCTCTGGAGGCAGAGTGCCTGGGTTTAAAATCTCTGCTATCACACTTACTAGTTTGGTGACATCATTATCATGTTAGTAACCCTCTCTTGTGCCCCACTTTCCTCATCTGTTATACAAAGATAATAGTACTTACTTCACAGACTGATAAGCTCATCAGAGTGTCCCAAAGTTATCATTAACACTGAGGAAAAACCCCTACATCACCGTGCCTCACCTTACTCAGTTCACATAACAAGGCCAAATGAGAAGAGTTGTGTTATACTTGTCACTGGGTTTATAGTAATATGTAAGTAAACGTCAGAGCCACACCAGAGAGCACAAAAAGCTGGATTTATTGTTTCTGACAACGGCATAGTCATTTTTAGTTTGTGTTCCTAGAATCCACAATCTGAAATATAATTTTGCTCCTTAATTAGAAACATCGATTCTAAAAATTGATTAGTTTAAAAATGCATCATCATACGTAGAATATCTTAAAAATCTTTGCCAAGCAAGATATTCGCTTTATCTTTTTAAATTTCTGCATAAAAATGAAAAAAACAAGACATACAAATTTCATTTTGTTCTATATTTTTAAATGCCGTCCTCTTTCCTTTAAAAGATTTTCACCCATTCCAAAATATTTTGAATGCCCACTTAAGACAGAATGAAGGAATTCTAGAGTGTGTGAACTAAGCATTGTTTTGACTGAAGCGAAGCAAGAACTCTATCAGCGTCCTGGTGGGCCTCCCGGTCATGCCCTTCCGCAGGTATGGGACCTCATCCTTGTTGGTCATCACACCTGCTATGTCTAAGTGCGCCCACTTCGGATGAGTCACAAATTCTTTCAGGAATGCTGCAGCTGTGCATGCCCCTCCAGACCTGAAGAGGAAGACAACACTCATTCTTGCATTCTTTTACTCTATAAATGTGCACTGAACACCTCATTGAGGTCTTCCATTCTTACTAAGTAGATTCTATGACCAGAAAGCCAAAGTCAAGCTTGTGAGACCTAATGGAAATTAACCCAGAAATCACTTCCAGATATTTATCTTCAGACATAGCTTTAACTAGTGAAGCATCAGTTCCAGATTCCTTTACTCAAGGTACTGAAATCCCGTATTATCCCTCTCCTTCCCTTAGCCATTCGTCTAAAATGAACTTCAGATTTGAAAATATGCAAAGTTCTGAGAACCAATTGGGAAATACCTTAAAGATTAAAGGCAGAAATTAGTGTTTACGAAGACAATATCAAAAGAAAATAGGATAGTTAACCATTTATGAAGGGATAAAATTGAAAATGGTCATTTTGGCAACTAAGGATGACCGCAAAATGTACTTTTATAGCTCATTTTACATACCTGTATTTTCCGATGTTATTAACGTCAGCAAGCTGGCAGTCTACAACTTGTCTTGTATAATGTTCAAAGAGAGGCATCCTCCAGACACGGTCCCCTGTTTCGACGCTGGCCTGAAGAGGAAACTGTGCTAGTTAGAAGGCTGGATGAAGGAGGTTCCAGGTGAATTCACAGCACTGAATGTGAAGTGTTCGATGCAGGAAGAAAAGAACTGTCCTGACCTATTTTTCTAAAACATTAAGCTATACAGCCACTTCCAGAGCTACTTTATTATTAAAACATTTACTTAAGAAACCAAATATGTTGTAAAACTCATAAATTTGCAGAGCATTTGCTAAAATCATCAAACTAATATTCTAGGTCCATTTAAATTATTAAGCTGGTATCCTGTAGCATGTTGAGGCTGCGAAATAGTCTTCGTGATGCCTGTCACCTTGGTGTGTGCTGGAGAGACGCATGCCTGGAACTACACCACTGGGATCAGCAGGGGAAAGCTGATGACAGTGAGGGAAAGTATGGGGCTGGAGTGAGGAGAGACTGCTTTGGAGGAGGCTGGCTGTGAAAGGGCATGGAGGAGGCACAGAGCTCAGCAGTCGGAAGTCACCTGTATCAGGCTCTACTTATGGACCAGGGCAAGCGCCACTTACAGGCTCACCTACTTAGCTCACGACACACATTCGTGAAAGGCCATTCCTTCCCTTACAAAGCTGTCCTCATTACATTTTCTGCCTCAGAGACTCGACAGTATTGCCATGGTATTTGTGAGTCACTGTCACATCATTCTGAGGCTACTGGAGGAGAGGAGGAAGGTGGTATCATACCCGTAATCGTGAAACACTGAATCAAGTTTATTGCAGTTTCAATTCAAAGGCAAATCGACAACATAAAAATCATTTTAACACAGGGGTTGAAGAAATACATCACTCTAAGGCTAGAATTTAATCATCTGCAATTTAGGTCTCTATATTATTCCTACCTCAAATAGTTTGTTCCAAAGCCAGGATGAATTGGTAAAGACCCCAGTGGCAGCGGACCCCAAAGCTATGTCCATGGCACCTGCAAGACACAATCTCTTCAAGGTCAGTGTTCATTCTCTTCTGGCTTGCTGGGTTTCTCTGCTGCTCAGAACAAAACTTTAGCCTGCCTTTACCCTGTTTTAATGTCTCCCTCATTTTCAAAACTAGAAAAGCGTAGGAAATTCTCACTATATATACTTCATTTCTTTCTACTTGTTCAAGCTAGAATTCACCTTCAATTACGAAGGAAAATGTGAAAAAGGATACAGTATCAAATATCACCAATAATCTCATCCCAGAGATAACCATCATATATTCTTCATATCTCCTTCCAGATTTTTCTAAATTTTTTTTTAAAAACCATAATTAAGACCACATTGTATATGTTCAAGTGTGTGTTCTTTTTATGCTCTACACATTTCCCTTTCACAAATAAATGTCTGAAAGTAGTTTTAATGATTTTAAAAATCCATTGGGTAGAAGTATCATAATTTACTTATTGCATTTTTAGGCATCTCTAATTTTTTAACATTTTAAATCACATCTCAGTAAGTATATGCTACAAGGCTTTGAAGCCTTTTTTTTTAAAAGTCTGTTAGTATTTCATCATATTTATTTGTTTCACTGTTGTTTCTCCAACGAGGCTGTGTCCCATTGGCTATTTAAGAAATGAATTTTAAAGCCATTTCTATTTATTAACTTTGGTTAATCTCATCGGCCACACACAGCACTATAGTGATTAAACTGACTCTTTCCCAGGGAAGGGAGCAGTTCCTTCTTCAGTATCCGGTCACTCGCCATCAGGATGTCAGATTGTAGATGTTTCCCCAAGAAATCGCAAGTAACTTCCATTAACAGTTAACAGTGAGAAACTGCAAACAGTTGGTAATTTAAAACAAATCACTGTTTTGAAGTGGTGAGCCATATGTAAAAACTTGTGATTCTGCATGATATCTGAGCAAGTTGGGTCATTTGGGTCATTTGTTCCTCTGGGTGTTATCTTTACCTTCCAATTATCTCTCAAACCTATCCACTTCCCTCCACTATGACTACTACCATTTCCTACCACTAAAATATGGTAATAGACTTAAAAAAAACTAACTGCAGAAAATTTGACCCACTCGTTATTGTTTTATAGGTATAGCCTGGCATGTTTAAAACAACAAACCTAATATTCAAAGCAGTTTACAACTGCAGAATGAGTCCTTTGGTGAAAGATCTTTGAATGCACATGGAGCGAGCCAAATTTCAGCAAAACAGTGCCTTGAGTACAATGTGTGCACTCCGGGCCAACAAATAAGACTTTCTTCAAGCAAAGGCAGGAAATGCATGTTGTCTGACCTGTTAGAGTGGCGGCATTGATAATGACTTTTGGGTTAAAGGTGTGCGCGTAACAAAGTGCGTCAGCCAGGATGAGCCTGCCCTCGGCATCGGTGTTATCCACCTGCAAGGACAAGGGTCGAAAAAGAAAAGGGGTCAGTAACACCGGTAACGAATATCAGGACACTCACAACAACGTTCAGTTTAATAGTGAAGAAGCTGGTGTGACATTTGTCACTGAATAATCAAAAACATACTTATACTTCAATTAGAATGGGAATATACTTAATTTGAAGAGCAAATATTTAATAACGCCTGTACTCTGATAACTTTGGAAGCTGAAATGGAAAATGTTGGTCCATTTTCTATGACCAACAAGTTTTTAATAGGGATGGAAATTTTTCAAGATCTGTAAAAACGAACAGGCTGAAGAGTTTAAGAAAGTTAAGAGAAGTGGCAGCTTGGACCTCCAGACACAAGCACTCAAGCCATTCTGGAAGTTTTATATGTATCAGATTCCCTTCTTTTACGTAGAGGCCCGATCATCATGGGCAGTGTGTCCATACATGACAGGCCCCAGCAGAGGACCCGCTGCCAAACCCCAGGAGTGCAGAGCCCATGACTCAGGACATGTTTTACACCTGAACGCCTACGGAGGGAGGGAGTTGATGGTGTGGCACAGTTCTATTCAGAAAACAGCCTGCATTTGTACTGCTTTGCGTGCTCTGCAGGGATGGCTGCAAATTCATGATTTGTGTATGCAGCATACAGGAAGTAGGGACAATAAGGTAGGGAAACATTCTTCAAATTCCTAGGAAGAAATACTTTGATTTTGCATGAAAAGCTACTTGCAATAAAGACATCACCCTCCCTGACATGGAGCCTGTGCTCTGTACCCATCAAGGTGTGTTTGTGTGGCTACTCGGGGATTCTTTTAGGAATGCCAGAATGGGAGGGCTGTGCCTTCCAGTTACAAACCTGTATGGTCTTCCCATTCTTGGCTTTAACGACATCCCCAGGCTTGTTGGCCTTACCGCTGGGCATGTTTTCACAAAGAGGGGCCAAACCTATTGGAAAAAAATAAATGAAGGAACATGGCTTGTGCTGGGTCCAAATATGCCACCCATTGGTAAGATGCCACTGATGGGCCATCAGAAGCATGCCTGACATAGATGCCACCTTAACCAAGTCATCAAATTAAGCATCACCAATGATCCAACTGACAATTACATGTATCAGCAACATAAGCACACATAACTATGCAGCATTCTCACCAAAGAAGCCTAACCTGATTCCATCATGAACCACTAAGTAAATCCAAACCAGAGTTATCACAAGACAAGCTTGGACCCTTCAAAACTGCCTATGTCATGAAAGAAAAAAGGGCTGAAATAAGGTTCTAGATTCAACCACATGTAATATGTGATCCTCCATTGGCTCCTAGATTTAAAAAAGCAAAGAGAAATAAGTGTGTGTATACACATACAAAGTAAACACTTTTTAGACAACTGGGAAGTGTGACTTAGGTTATCGTATCAATCCTTGGAAATAATGGTATTGTTATGACACAGAATGTCCTTATTCTCAGTAAGTATTCAGGGATAACATGTCATGATGTCTGCAATTTACAAAGAGTTCAGCAAGAAAAGGACTGATATTTAAAGGGCAAGGTAGCACGTTACACACCTGGATTCCAATTCTACCTTCCCAGGCAATGATTATGACACCGGGCAAGTCATTTCTCCCTCATCTCCCCCTCCCCCCTTCTCTGAAACATGGCAAACTCCCAGCATTGTGACCGGCATCCTGTATCAAACAAAAACCCTCGTGTACACAGCATTTCTCTCGTCCAGGCATTTTCTGTGTATTGTGGCATTTAACTGTCCACAGCCCTATGAGGTAATCACTAAATAATCCAGCAGTGCCTTCCGCCCTGACTCCTGGGCATTTTTCACTAGAGGAAACCACAAACTTGACATTATGTGCCTGACTGCTAACCACTTTTTGCAGAAGTAAAACAAATCAATTCTAGTTATAGCTCACAATTGCAAAATACATTTAATTCAGTTAGTTCAGATGTAAAAACACTTATGCTGGCTGAACAGCTTCTGCTTGATAAAAACCATTTCCTGATCTTTTCCGATGAGAGGAAACCACGTGTTTTTTATCTCATTCTACCATTTGACTGGATTTCAGAAGCTCTCCAAGACACGCCCCCTTGCCCACTCACCTATGATGTTGATGGGCAGACTAAGCTTGGCTGCAGACACGATGGCTGAACATATAGTGGCAGCTCCTCCCATGTCAGCCCTCATGAGGTCCATATTTGCAGAAGGTTTGATGGAGATGCCACCACTATGGGAGTAAAGGACAAGGCACAATATTAACAGCAAAGAAGGTCCAAACCACTTTCTTAAAAAGGAATATGTTAAGTTCAGGGTAACCGCCACGTAAAAGCACCATCTACCTAGCAAAGAAAATTCAAATTTCTAAATTGAGAATCTGAATCATTTCAACATTTTAAAAGATGATATTGCAGTTTTTATGAAAATACAGACGGGGGTCTTAGCTCATTTAATTTCTATCAGAATGAAATTTAAGCAGAGACACTGGAAACACTACTATATCATGTAATCAGTGCTGCTCAAATTCCACCTCCGTGTTAGCTTATTAACTCCTGACCCCGACATAGATTTGTCTTTTCAGCAAATTTTATGAATCAGTCCACTTACTGAACCTGAAGGTCACAAACTATTCCAGAAAGCCAACGAGCTCACGGAAGACTGGGAGGATTTCACTCCACAGACAGACAGGAGAACGAGTCCCTTCCACATTCCCAAGGTATGCTAGATCCTGCTGATGGCAAAATACAACCAGAACCAGGCACAGGCACAAAGAAAGTGCTGACCCAAAGGCTCGGAGACAGCACTCAAACACAAGAGCTGACAAGGATTTCAATGAGCAGGAAACACAAACTGCTCTCCCAAACAGGCTCCTGTAACTAACTAGTGACTTTCTGCATCCAGTTTGTAAGACCCCGGAAACCACTTGCTTTGCATGCTGGGCACAGAGGCAGGGCTTTGACTTTGAGTTCTGACACTGACTGACATCTGCTGTCCTGCAGGCTCTGGAGAGTCTACTCCCTGCCCTGAGGTCTGCGTTCCTTAGAACTCATGTCCTAATTCTCATTCAATGCAGAAATACTTGATGATCAGACGGCTGCCAATTACACCTACAATTACAGATTATCCACTGGTTCAGAATAGGAAAAGAAATACACTCTTGGTCCAAGGAGTCCAGGGATAACCCTGGGGGGCCAAGGGAACACACTGGTCCATCAGGTTGTCCTGTCTCCTTGCCACATCTCTCTCAAGGCCACTTGTTCTGGGAGTTTCACTCTATTTGTAGGACTATCATTCTGAAGCAACCAGGCAAAGATCAGCAGTTATCTTTGTTCAGCATCTAGCCCTCTCGTGAATACCCCCACTTCTTTTCCACTGCGCCCACCCTAGTTGAGGCTGCCACTGGCTGTCATTTTGGATGTCATTTGGATGTCTGCCATGGCTCCCACATATTCAGGTCTCCCTATATCAGTCCTGCCCCCTTCCTTTCATTACTTACACGACCACCAAATTTTTATCAAAAAAAAATTTCTCTATCTCAGTCGAAATCCCAGTGGGCTTTTTGTGGGTTTATAGGTAATGGCAAGTGAATTTTTAGATATGCTAATGAGAAGGACTCAGAGCAAAGCTGGAGGGCTGCTGTCACTAGATTTTAAGACAAAGCTGTAGTAAATGGAGATACTTTGGTCATAAGGTCCTGGTGGAGAACGGAGTCCTGAGACAGACACGTAATGACGTGGTCAACTGATTCGACAACGGTGTCAAGCTAGTTCAATGGAGAAAGGGTAGTCTTTTCAACCAATAGTGTTCAAATGAATGACTATCCATAGAGAAAAAAAAGGGGAGGGGGGAGAGAACTTCAGTGCATTCACACCACACACAAAAATTCAAAACAGATCATAGCCTAAAAGCTAAAAAACCTTAAGACTTATAGAAGAAAACAGACTTTGGCACAGGTAATGTTTTAAACAGGGCAAAAAAGAGACATGAAATATAAAATTAAAAACTGAAAAGTTAGACTTCATCAAAATTAAAAACCACTCTTCAAAAGACACCACTTAAAAAAATGAAAAGGCATGTCTCAGAATGGGAAAAATATATTTTCAACATATATATCTGACAAAGGACTTGTATCTAGAATACATTTTTTAAAACTTTTAACTCGGTAAGACAAATGTTTCTAAAAAGGGTCAAAAGATTTTAATAGATACTTCGCTAAAGATACACCAATAGCCAATAAGCACATTTCTTACTTGTAGAATGTCCACAGTGCGTAGCTCCTAGGGGTAAGATCAGGGTAATACATGTAAAATGCCTAACACAATCTCTGATATACAGTAAACATTCTATAAATGGCAGTTTGACACATTTAAAGTTGATATATAAGATAGGACCAAACACATGCTTTTGAAACAAACTATATACCAAATAATACAAGTGCACACAAAGCATTCACCAAAGTACACAGCGCAGATACAATAAAGACATACCTGTCAAAGGTAATTCCCTTCCCAACAAACACCAGGGGCGGTTCGCTTGCATTGGGGCTACCCCTGTAGTGAACTTCTAAGAAGACTGGAGGCTCATCAGAGCCTTTGGCCACACTTAGGAATGACCCCATTTCCTGTTCCTCGATCCAGGACTTGGGTCTATAGGGCAGAAAGGGAAAAAAGTAAATACACCTTATTATCTCTATTTCAAAATAACTTAGAAAAAGCTCATCCATGTGTAAAAAAGTGTAACATACAAACTCTTAAAATATACATGTGTTGGTGCTTCATTTAACATGTCCTATTTGCTGTCTGTATATTTTTGGGCCAGTCACTTGATTCTGAGTCTATTTCCTCAGCTATAAAATTAGGTCAATGATACTGCCCTCAAAAGATTAGCTATAGAATTACTAAGAGAATTCATGCTTGGTACATGATACGTCAGGCAATAGTACAGTCAGTAAATAATTGTCGCTCAACTTTTTTCCTTAACCTACTTACATATTTATAAAGTTTTAATGTAAAAGTAAGGTTCTGAGACCATATAGCAGGATTAAAGATAGTTAAGGGATCCATTGCTTTACTTCTTGGTATTTCTAAAAACCAAAACCAACTGACCAACCAATCAACCAACAAAAACCCAATAAAGCTACACTTCACTAATTGTACTAAAATATCTTATTTGCTTTTTTAGAATCATTGGAATCCAGTCTTTTTAATGTTGTCACACTACTTCTCATGGTTTCAATCACAGTTTGAGATGTCTGATTGAAGTAAAAAAACTAATCACTTATTACTCAATAAACAGGACCATCGGGAGTAATATAATGGGTATTGTCCTGAACCAGGCCATGTTGCTATTCCTTCTACGCTGAGGATACAAAAGAGCTTTGTATTGATTTCTGGCCACTGTAACTGGGCCAAAAGACACCCTACCCTCCCACAGACAGATCGATAACAACCATCTCCAAGGATGCTCCCCTTGCACTAGCCGATTCAGTAGGTGAAACTACTAAACTAGGATTGCATAATGGAGGGTTGCCTATTGAACTTCAGAGGGGAAAGAATATAAAAATGGAAGGTGTGACAGTAAAAAATCACTTGAAAAGAAACAAGGCTATATACCGTGGGTATTTTTAATTATGAACTCAGTCTCTGTTTTATTAAAGTCTTGCCCTTCTGGAAGAAGTACTGTCTGTATTTCTTGATTTACACCCACCTACACTCGAGCGGATTTGGCACGGCTGTCTCGGTGTAATGGGTTACACTCTGCCCATCTCACCCTCCCCAGCTCTGGCTGACTTCCTTTGCTCCGCCACAAGCTTGGCAGTTTCCCAAGGGGCCTCTGCCCACGTGCTTCCCCACCTGAAATGCCCTGCCTCCCCGCTCGTCATCTGGTAGCTTCTTAGCAAACCTCAGGATGCTGCTTAGGCACCTTTTTGTGGGCAAGCCTTTTCAACTCTTTCACAATCCTCGTCGCCTCTCTGCTCCTACAGCACCCTCTGCATGCCCCCTTCACCTGCCTGTTCCTCCCTCCCCAGTCCTCATTTCTTTGGGGACATGGAGCACCTCATCTCTACATGCTGAATTCCCAGGTGTGCAGGAAGTGGCCATCACTGACGTGTAACCACACAGCCACGATCTGCTCACACAGAGTAGCTCCGGTGTCTCCTCAAAACAGGAGGAGTCTTTGCCAAGACACATGTACAGAGACTAAGCACTGCTACAGATTAAATATACGCTAACCTTCCAAAACTTTCACCAAGCTCCGAGTACTGTGTTTTCTACAGATTACGTATTTTTTTTTCAGTCTGTCTAGACCACAGGGGTTTCCTTAAAAAGTATGAACTCTAATCATAATCAAGTACTCAAGAATGCTTTTAAATGGAAGTTCCTTGTGAAACAACCTTGACAGTGAAGAATTCTTTACGTAAAGCAACGTCTCTCAATTTATTTCAATCACAAATGCCCAAACGCTCAGACTTGCTTTGCTTAAAGGGTTACGGGGTAGGGTTATAGGTAGGTTACGGGTACCCAGAGGGTAGTGGGACCTGAGGGAGCAGCCTTGTACATCCAACAGCCTCGCTGCTGATGACACCTCAGGACTGCCTGGGGACACCAGCTTTGGCATCTGGCTCAGAGGATCCACAAGACAGAGTCTCATTCCACGCCAGGTTGGGCATGCTGTGTTCTTCACTTGTGTCAAAAGGAGAAGACAGGAGGAATTCACGAAACAGAACAACAAAATATGTAAGTTCCTCAAAAAGAGTTACCATTTGATCCAACAATTCAACTCCTAGGCACACGCCCAAAAGACGTGAAAATATCTGTCCACGTAAAAATCTGCACACTAATACTCACAACAGCATTATTCATAAAGGTAGAAACGACCCAAACATCTGTGAACTGTTGGCTGGAGGGTGGGGGAGGGAAACGAGGAGTGATTGCCACTGGGGACAAGATTTCTTTTGTGGGGTAATGAAAATGTTCTAGAACTAATTGTGGTGATGGTAACACAACTCCGTGAATATACTAGAAATCACTGAGTTGTATACTTTACATGGGTAAACTGTAAACTGTGTGTGCATTACATCTCAATAAAGCTGTTACAACACACACGTATACAGCCCAAAGCCATGACCCTCTCTCAAAGACAAAGAACCTCAAACTGAGACTTATCCCAGCTTCCGTGTGGCCACTAGCAGGTCCTCTCACCTCCCTGGTCTCAAGTTATAAGACATTCCTCTGCACAAAGGAGCTGGATTTTAGGATCTCTACGGCTCCTTCTGGCTTAACTTCCTAGCGTCTAAGACATAGTCCTGAATTACCTGATGTGGACTTCCGTTTTACTACTAGCACCTCTGAGATTCTTCTCAATAATTTCGGCAAATCTGGTTGGCGTCATCTCGTTGGCAGGAGTCTCCATCAACTGGCGTGCCAAGTTCTGCCCCGAAGCAAAGAGGACCCCTTTGTGCCAGGCCTCCTGATCTCCACTGGCAGAAGAAAGCACAGGGTCACTGTCAGGCAACCTCTCTAGACAATGTCGCAGCTGGTCAAAACCACAGAGGAAGACTACAAAAATGATGGTAAATGGGACCTGGATTCGTTCTTTGGGAATTGACCCAGGGTGGCCGACAATATGATGAGCCGAGAAACGGGAGACCCAAGCAAGCATTTCACTTCAGAATCTTCATCTGTATGAAAAAAGGGGTTGGACTGTCGGATCTCTGACGCCCTAAATCTACCACACAAATTGAGGGCAGGTTTCCACAGAAAGGCCACTCTGTCCTCCCTCGCTGTGTTGGGAATGGTACAGCCCCAAGTGCTCACTGCAGAGAGGGCATACTGCTCAGTGCCGACGGGGACTGAAGACAGTTCCGCCTAGTTTTTGCCTGGGTCAGAGCTCCAAACACCAACCCAGCGTAGGGTAAGATCAGTTTTAAAAGAGAAAAGACGTGCACATGTGTTTCAATCCTCGCTCTTCCTGCGCTCAACAGGGATTAACATGGGCAGTGTGGAGACACGTAAGACAGCTCGTCGTTTGGGGGTTTACCATGCCCCGCACACGTGGATCGGAATCACGACACCACTGAACAACTGAGGAGGAAACCCAGAGGGATGTTGGCTACTCGTCTGAGGTTGCCCAACCAGGAAGTGGGGGAGCCAGCACTCGAAGCCAGGCTCACGGGTCGCAGAGCCCTCACTGCTAGCCACTACCTCGGCGGGCCGTGACAAGGCCCTGTTCTCACAGCACCATCTCCTTGAGGGGCTCACGTGGCCGGCCCCTGACAGCGGGGACCTTGCCTTCCAGAACCCGGAACAGGGTGAGAGCGTCCGAGGTGCTCAAAAGATCTGCCCCCTGTCCCCTGAGAGCGAGCACCGCGGCCCTCCACCTGCGTGGCTCTGGCGGGGAGCGCGGTGCCAGCAGACGCTGGGAAATGGAAATCTTCCGGATCGAAACCCGGGGGACCTGTCTGTCATCTCGCCCCATGCCTTTTCGGGGAGCCAACTTGGTGTCGCCTCCTAGCAACCAGCAAGCACGGGGAGGCCTAGGGAAGTCATGGGGGACACGCACATGACGAAAACCAGGAGCAGAACGTGGGGACTGGCACCTTACTCCTGAAACGGCTGCAGAGCTGGGGGAGGTCGTGGACAAGCCACACAGCAGTGCCCGACACTGAAAGGCAGGCAGCTCCCACCCGAAGGCCCCCCTCCCCCACGCCGGGACACCGGGGCACGCGACTCTGATCTTGGCTCCGTTCCCTCACCTTCCATGGAGCTTTGCCGACACGACCACCTTCTTTTTCTGCTTCATGTCATCATACTCGTAGAGACCAAGCACGGCCCCTTCCGCGGCTGCCTGCGCGTCGCCACAGGGATCCACCTCCACGGACGAGATCTCCAGGTCCTGAACCTGCCTGCACCCCGCTTCGAAAGGACAGGGGAACCAGAAAATCAGAGTCAGTCAGAGACAACCGGAACGGGGGGGCTGGGGGGGGCGTGGGGCGGTGTGCCGAGAAAACGACACAGCGGGGCTCCGATCCCCAGCTGCCGCTGGCCCTTCCGGTGCCATCTCCTCTGAGGTAAAATGAGGACATGCACACGCCTCACAGGCCACGGGAGGACAGACTGACAGGTAGGAGGACCAGCCTGGCTCTGCGCAGCATGGCCACGGTCACTAGTGCCACTTCCGAAATGCCAGGATTTCCTGCGGAGGTGGCCCAATCGCCAGGAGCGCACCGGATTAAAAATGACAGAAGTGATGCCATTGAAATTATATCCGAGGAACCGAGCAAAGGCCATTATTAACGCGGCATTTTGTTAAGATTGAGTCAGCAAAAAACTCCCAAATAAAAGTTATGAAATAATTGCTCAACATGAACTTTAAAAGTAAATTTAACAAGCATTTATGACACACGTGATCCATGACACTAATTCTCACCACCCCGGCAATGGTTTTCAATGCATCTTTAATCACCTTTGGTCTCTGTGGTAAAGGGCTCATCCTGCTGCTCAGCTCTGAAGGAACTCAGTGACATCAACTTTTAAACCAGCCACATGACAAGCTGGGACCTTCAGCAACTAGTGATACAAGCACCCCACACTCTGTGTCCCTTTTCTCTGATTTGTAAATATGAAGATTCTATGTGATTTAAAAGTTGGGCAACGCTAGGTCTGCATTACGAAAGGAAAAAATCCATACATAGAACTTTCTGGGAAAATAGAGCCTCCAAGGCTAATACTGCAAGAGTGAATCAATGGTCATGAAAACTCCAAACATAAGCTAAAGAAATGTAAAAGTAAAATTCCATGAGCTAACCATCCATCCAGCTTTAATATAAGGCCAAGCACGCTGGGTAAGGGAGGCTGAGTATTTGTTCAGATACCTGTCTGGGGTCGTGGTGGGGCAGTGACGTGTGGGGAAGAGGACCAGAAGAGGGGACAGGTCATCTTAAAGAGAAGATGCTCAGCAATATCCTTCAGCGTTCAACCTCGAAAGTACACTAACCTGCGATAGCCACTCTGATGTTTTCTTTGCCTTCATGCCAGTTTTCCTGGTCATCCACTCCGGCCGCCTTTTTGCCGAGGCCGACCACCACCACGCTGGGGAAGTCCTGTGTCGCAAACACACAAAATCGGCCACTTTACGTCGGTAAGGGAAACCATTTGCAGTGGGTCTGGTACATGAGCTCCCACTACTACCTGAACCTCAGCACAGGGCAAAAGCACTGTGAAATTGGGTTGTTGGGATTTCTTAGTCCTGTATCCGGGTAAAATTTCATAACATATGTGTTTGAAAGGTAGAGTGAGGATAATCCTGCAATTAATTCTACTGCGTAATAGCGCCCCAACTCTGGCAACTGAACAAAGAACGCCTGAAGACTGAGGGATACGAGAGATACAGTGCTTTCGGACAGCAGTTCACCTCTTCAGAATCTTAAGTAATACTTATGGCTCAATACCAGGACAAGACTATGCATAAAACCTGATACAAAATTTTCTGCAGGACTATGCAGCCACTGTGCTTGGCATACAGTAGGTGCTCACTGAGTTTGCCAAATAAACTTTATCCTCATCTCATACCTCATGCAGACCATAAAAGGTTCGGGTTTTGCCTGCCTTCAGAGGTGGTCCAGATCTGAAAGGAGGAAATAGTTATTTAAAAAATTAGTTCGTTCTGTTCCCTTGAGAAGTGACATGTAACAGCACTGTTCAAATACTCTGCTGCTTCTGCGAATTTATTGCACTTATGGTTTTATCAAAATACAGAACTCTCTCATGCCAGGTTTCTCAGAGGCAGCACTTCTAATTCTAGCTTAGAAACTACTTAGCAAACTTCCAGATTAGAGTTAATACAAACTTCTTTGAAAACAAATACGGAAAGCCATGGATGGGGACTGCATGGCTGCAGGGGAGAGCTGAGCACTGGATGAAGGCTGCCGGGAATCTTAAATCTTTCTAACGTAAGGTAGAAGGCACCAACCTAAGTGGCCGACCTGACGGAAGTGTGTTCGGCATGGAGGCTGTTTGTGGGGGCTTATCTGCAAATGGGATGCTGCGCAATCTCCAAACAAACCAGGTGGCAAAGCAGGATTAGTCAAGGGACTAGATGGCTGTCCTGGTGCTGCGGCTGAGACTGACTGTCAGGAAGGCCATGCTGTTCTGTACTCTAAAGGGTTAGCTTTTGGATTAATGTATTAATTAAAGCTCAGGAGGAAGCTGTCTCCTGGTGAAGGACTGATAATGAAGAGGGATGCAAACTGTTATCTAATGATTAGACAATTACTATTATTATCAGAGGACGTGGATTAGATTCCAATAAGTTATCTATAATCTGAATAAGATGTCCTTGTAGAAGCTTATGCTGACACTTCTCTTTCTGTCAAATGTGGCCTGCAGCTCAGAGAACTTGGAAAGTCCAAGGTTTCAGAACCTTCTCTAGACCCTGGCTAATCCAAGAAAGGTCAAAACCTCAGGCCCCACCCAGATTTACTGAATTGCACTCAGCATTCTAACCACACCCTCAGGATTTGAGAAGTTCTGGAAACTCAAGATCCGCAATGACAGGAGCAGCACCCTTAGGCAGTATTAAACTAGTTCGGGGACCTCAGTCCCCCAAAAGTGGAGGGAGGATTAAAGGAAGAAAGGCCTTGGGAAGGCGGGCTGGTACCGGGGTGGGGACAAATGAATTTGAGCCAGGAGGGTGGACTGAGGAAATCTGGTACATTCCAGACCCTCTGGATCAGACTTTCACAATAAGTCTGAGTGGTGGTTAAAGAGCCTGACTTCCTAAAATTGTAGACTCACTCATACTGAAACAAAAAGTAAAGTGCATTCCAGAGAAACACACTTTGATTTCCACTGAGCAGATACTGTCCAGCGTGCTTCCAAGAATTTTAATCTACTAACAACAAAACACAGAATATTCCTTCGTTTTCAAGGCATTTAAATAACTGAACCCACAGGTATATACTTACATGTTCAAAATTTCTCTCAGCTTTCCAGACACCAATTTATCAAAATTCTCTCCTGCACTTGTAAGCTGTGGCACATCATTTTCTTTTTCTCTGGTATAGATTCCTAAAACAAGGCCCTGAGAACAAGCAAAAAGATGAATAATTTGGGTAGATAAACCATGTCCCCCTCAAGGACAGAAGGAACAAAGTCAAAGCAGAAGCAGGTGTTTTGAATTCCTGCCAAAGCAAGACTGTAATTACTACCTATCTAGGATCTTCGTGGTCCCTCCCAAGAAAGGATTTTCACAGCATAAAGAGCTGCTTTCACTTTCAGATAAAGAAGAGCAGAAAGGTGTTTTGTTTAAGAAAACAATTTCATTTGTAACCAAGTCAGACCACAAAGGAGCTCAAAATATACCACTCCAAAATATGCCAAATCTGTCTTATTACTTTGAGCTGCAGGCACTTGAGACACAGCAGATATAGGAATGGCACGCCGACCACCCACCTCCTACCCAAAAGCAGGTCAATAAATTTCCCATGAGAAAGGTGCTCTCCAGGTACCAGGAAGAGAGAACATTCTTATCACCAGAGACTGAGAGTCAACACAAAAATGGACCCGCACAAACTAACCAACTAAAATAACCCTTATTTTCCATTTTCCAATGTATTTCCTAGTCACTATGTCACCACTTACTGCTCCTAGCCCAAGCTCCTCTGTCTTGTTGCATCCCCACGATTTCTTATTGTTTAGAAAGGTATATAAGCTTTGGGTCTAAAGGCTTTTGGGTCTTCATTTTCCTTTTAAAGACATGTACACATAAAAATAGCAAATATAATTTGTATCCTTCTGTTAAAAAGTTTTTCCTCCCCTACAACCTTCAAATGCAAATGTCAGATATTCTGGGCTGCTATCCCAGTAAAGCCTATGGATGCACTGCCAATACTAAGAACTCTGGCCTCCTTGGGCTCAAAGAGAGAAAGAGGATGCGACTTCACAGAGTGGTAGGTGCAAAGAGCATTTTGCTCAGCACTTAGTGGCTTACCCCCTTAGGCCTCAAACAACTAAACAAGTGAACCTGGAACCTGTTTGCCTCTACCCAGCAATCTATGACTTTAAAAACGTTTCTGCCTTATGGCAACTCTGTGAGGTGGAATGAACCTGTAGTCTTCTCACTTGACACATAAGGAAACTGAAACCTGGTCCGATGCAACTGTGCGAAAGTCCTCATGCCTTCCCTCACAGTCCTTTGTCCTTGACAAGAAAACACACTGGTACCAGAACCAAATTGTGTCCTCTCCGTCCTTTCCCGTCAAAGAAAATAGGCTTCCTTGGTGTTGGTTACCTTTCTAGATGCTAACTTTTTAAAAACACACAGTATTAATAAGAGCTCAGGGACAGGCGTCTGATCCCTCTGCCACTTGAGCTCAAGCTCTATCTAGAACAACCAGAGACCTAAGCTCAAGCTCCGTCTAGAACATTCCTCGCCAGGGGTAGTCATTTCTTTCTGGTTCTCAAGCACAACTCCAAAGCCATTCCCCTTTCCAGATCATCCACATCCCAATTGTGACCGTCTTCATCATTTTTTGGAGCTCAATTAGGTGGAGAAGGCTTCTCCTCTGGAAGACATGCTGCTTTAATTTCACGAAAATTACAAGATTTCTTTGCAAAGCCCTTTTCCCTAGAGAGGCATTATTTTTCTCTAGAAAGCCTTTCAGGACGTTTACTCCCAGAGGACCCGTGTTTTCCAGGCCTTCCACTTCAGCAGGGCAGGACGGGAGGTGCGGAGCCCTACTGGCCGACTCTGGGTCCTTAGAGGACATTTGACCACATTTCAGCTCGGCATACAAGCCAGCTGGAGAAAGCTCCGGGGAAAGGCAGTCCCGAGCCTCTGGACCTGCCCAGGATGAGATCTGCAAAGGGAGGGAACTTTTCTCTTGAGCCCATTTTTGCAACATGGCGCAAAAGCCGGGAACACGACGGCCTCGACCCGACCCGCAGCCCCAGTAGCCCGCGGGCAGGACTCCCGGGGCAGCCCCGGAGCCAGACGCGGCATCTCACCTTCGTCATGTCTGCAGCAGCGAGACCTTGACTGCAGAAACGCTTCAGCCCCAGATGTCGGACCGCAACTCGCCCGACTGCCGGAAGAGGCAGCAAGTACATCTTACAGCTCGGCCCCCTGCACCGCCCTTCAGCGAGCACGTGGCGCCGGGAGGGCTGGCGGGCGCCGGGGGGCGGAGCGGGCGCCGGGGGGCGGGGCGGGCGCCGGGGGGCGGGGCGGGCGCCGGGGGGCGGGGCGGGCGGTCGCACTCCGGAAGACTGGGCGGTGCTGGGATGGACGCAGGGACGTGGCGGGGACTCAGGGCGTGCCGTCGTGCGCGTGCGCGTGCGCGTGCACGTGCGGGCGGGAGCCGGTTCGGATTGTTGCTGTCCGACCCCGCGCATTGCGCAGCGAAGGAGTTTTGGTTATTACGTAAATCAGAAGCGGGGGCGGAGGTGGGACTCTGGGGAAACCGGTGAAAGAGGAGGACGCACGCGGTTTTACAGCGGAGGTATTTAACTGTATAAGCGAAGGCAGTCCTGTTTTCTTTTTTAGTCCCTTTTTTGAATTTTTTTTTTTTGGAACTTCCATCTGATCCAAGGCGGCAGGCAGCATTGTAAGGCGATTAACCCAAATACTGTTTTTGAAAACAGAAGCTTTACTAGTAGGGCTCAATGATTTAATATATATTTTTTAAACGGGTTTCAAAAACCCGTTTACATTTTTTTGTTGGAAAAAAATACACAGTTGACTGCAACTCAGAGAACATGGGGAAGCGGAGAGAGATAGGAAAGCCACCTCTGATGTTCCTCCTGGATTCAAATTTTCGCTCAGGTCGCAAGGGTGGGCGAGGTACACTCACTGAAGTGTGCCACCTTTACACTTTTGTCTTAGTCACAGGAAGGAGAGATTGTTTCATTTTACAAGGAGTGGACCGGGCAGAGATTTGGCCTTTCTTGAAGGCTGAAAGAGTTGGAAATGCTCGGTCTTCTTTGACTTCTATCTCCTTTAAATAGTTAAAGCAGAGTTGCATGATACGTTCAGTAAACTCTCCCAAATTCATCTATGTTCACTTCAAAAAGAAATCTTCGTATTCATTTTATAGCTCTTTTCTCGTTCCAATAAGATCAAGCTGCAGTTTCCACAACCAAAAAAAACGAGAACTAAAACTTGCCCCCCAACCTTGTGTGTGAATGGAGTGGAGCTCTGAGCTTCAGAAGCAACCATGGTGCAGAGCCGTTGTCACCATCTCCCTTCTGGGGAGTCTGTTCCCTACACGTGACTTGCCCCTGCTCCCACCAGGAATAACTAGCTTCCTGGCATATCCTCATTTACATTTCTCTTTGCTTCAAGAACTGCACATTTATATTTTTATATGCCTAATGGAATAAGGGAGAAATAAATTTCACAGCCTCTCCCTCCAAAAGTCTTTTGTCTTTAATGAACAGTATTATTGACCATTTTGGGTTGTAAGATTTAGTCATCCATCAGACCCTCGAGGACTTTATTACTGAGTAGAGGCCAGATATACCAACTGTAAAGAGAAAAAATGATGTTCATACAGTTATATGTGCATCTGCTCCAGTTCCTTCTGCACCCTTCTCTGCTTTACCAAGACTTGGGTCTGATGCCTCGTCTTCCAGGAATCCCTCACTGACATCCACATCTGGGTTATGTGCCCTCCCTTTGCTCTCAAAGCAGCTTGTCTCAAAATGCTAATGACACCTATGCTTGTTGTCTGTTACCCTGGGGCATCTTGGGAGCTGTGGCTTTCATCTCTGGATTTCCAGTGCCTAGCCCTAGAGTCTAGGCTGTGGCTGACACACACAAGGTGTTCATAAAGTGTTTGAATGACTGTGTGATTAAAGTGTAATGGAAGTAGCACTGATTATTAAAGAACAGGATAGGTGCCACTTGTGGCCTTCAGATAATAAACGCAAAAATAGAAAAAGCTTGAAATGGCCAGTAAAATGAGAAGGATTGTAGATTGAAGAGGACATCAGGATGTGGAAGAGCATGTGGGAGGCTGTTGGCTTGGCTTGGGGCGTCAGGATCAAGCCTGCCTGGAATAAAAGGTCATAAAAGACAGTGATGCTGGGTTAAGGAGGATTTTGAAAGGCTGGAAGAGTTTATTATTGATGTGGGAGTCAACATGGGCTCAATAATGTTTTTTGTAGAAGCTGAATACATGAGGGCTGGAGACAAGACCTAAGGAGCAGAGCTTCCAGAAAGTGTCCTAGACCTGCCGCATGACTGATCCGATGAGGAAACTACCCCTCTGCCCATGTCATGGAGTAACATGGAACCATGTGCACATGTTAGACCAATATCAATTTCCTAGTTTCGATATTGTACTGTATATCTGCTCATGTGATCAAATAACTTAGAACTAGAGATACACACAGTATACATTATACCAATGCCATCTCACTGGCTTCGATGTTGTACTGTAGTTATGTGGGTGTAGAAGTAATCATCAGGGAAACGAAGTGAAGAGTAAACAGACCTCTCTGTAATTTCTTTCCAACTTTCTGTATACTAATAGTTTTTTTAAAATAAAAAAGTTAAGAAGAAAAGGAAAAATAGCAGCATATACCAAACAAAAACAGATCAGCTTCCCTATACCCCGATTCCCCTCCAAGTACCATATCTCTCTTCACTTCTTTGCAGCCAAACTTATTTAAAATATTTCCTTTAACTTATATTCTCCATATCTACCTTTTTTTTCCTACACCATTACTCGATTCATTCATTTGGGCCTGAAACTGCATAGTAACAGCAAAAAACGAAAGGTAGGTATGCAGAGATACAACCTCCAACTTTGCAGATGTTGGATGAGGGAAAAGTCCTGGGGTTATAAAAAGAGGAAGAATAGTTTGAATCAAGATCAGGGGAGAAAACAGTACTGGCTCTTCTTTATTTTGCTCCAAAGAAATGAGCAGTCCTTAATCCACCAGCATTTCCTGAAAGGTCTCTAAGGGATATCAAGATAAACCAGTTTAATCGGCTGAAAACTGTAGTGCATTAATTTATTCATCAAAAAATCATTAAGTGCCTATTATGTTGTATGACCTGTTCTAGGTTTTGAGGGACACATGAGTGAATAAAATCTCTTTCCTCACATAGCTTACATTTGAGAGGGTTGAAGGTGACAAAGTAAATAAAATAGTATGTTCAATGATGAGAAATACTGTAAAGAAAAATGAAGGAAAGAGGGATAGGGCTTGAGTGGAAACGGATATGATTTAAATAGTATCAGGTAAGGCCTCACCGAAAAGGATTTGAGCAAGACCTGAAGGAAGCAAAGAGGTGAGTTTGGCAGAAATCTGGGAACATCATTTTCTGCCAGAGCAAATGGCAAGTGCTAAAGCCCTGTGGCAGGAGCCTTTAAGACACAGCAAGGAGGCAAATGTTAGAGGAGCAGAGAGAGTTATAGAAGATCAGCCCCAAGAGATAACTGGTTGCAAGTGGAGAGAGCAGACCGTTTGTTGGATGTTGTTAGTCTGTAGAGTGAGTGACTGAGAAAACCTTGGTGAGTTTTGAACAGAGGAATGACGTAAACTAACCTACATTTTTACAGGATCTGCTGAAGATGGAAAAGATCTTCGAAATTTCTGTCGCCGAGGTAAATAATCTCACTTTGCATAATCCATTGGGCTCTTCTCAGTACTATTCTTGCTGACTGAACTTTCAGCACCATTTGGGGTGTCTACTCTTTTCCTCTAATCAGTTTCTCCTACCTCTCAGGCTTCTCCTTCCCAGACTGTTTTCCTCCTGTTCCATAAGTGTTGGACTTTCTCAAGATTGTACACGTGGCCCTCATATCATCCAAGCACAAGCTTTCTACATACGCAATCTTATTTCCCCGGTTTGATTCCAGCTATATGCTAATGCTTGCAAAATCGGTATTGTTAGCTAGGACGACTCACCAGAGTTCCAGACCCATACATACATCTGCCTAGTGCATATTTCCACTCCTCCTGTGTCTTCAATCTCGGTTAAAAGCAGGATATCCACCTTGTTGCTTAAGCTAGAAAATTAGGAGTCACCTTTAAATCTTCACTTTCCCTCACTCTTCATTCAGTCCAGCCCATCACCAAGCCACTTTGATTCTACCTTACATAGCATGGCAATTCTCCACCTCTCTCCTTTGCTTCAGCCCCATGTAGTACAAGCCACTGTTAGCTCTCTCCCTAGTGTAGGGACGCCCCTTAACTGGAGGGTGTGCACTAGGAACTGAGGAGGAAGGAAAGAGTGAGGTCAGACGCAGGTGACTTTGCAAGTTTGGTGTCAGGAATGAAATGGCTTCTCTTCTCCCTATTAAACAGAGAATGAAGGCCACGCTGAGGATGACGTGCTCAGAGATCAAAGGACTTTGTGGTCAAGCAAGGTTGGGAAATGCTGCTTCTTGATGCAGCTGCCTAGGTATTAGCACATTACACATTTAGAAAAATCCTAGGGTAGAAAGCTGGTCATATTCTGTGGCTTGAACAAATGAATCTATGTGGTGAAGAACTTTTTTGCTCTTCACATATATTTCTAAACCCTCCCCTACTCCCCAAGGACAGTTTTCTCTTCACACCACTTTGGAAAGCTCTGGAATAGAACATAGCTGCAATAAAAAAACAAAAAAAACAAAAAAAACAAAAAAAAAAACATTCATAAAACTTTGCCACATGCATCTAAATGTAAATATGTGTGGGATCAGAGTATTTTGATCAGATGTTTAGTCAAATCTAATATTTAAAAAGTATTCCCATGTAATTTAGTTTATTATTTACCTCGGTGATTATGCCAAACTGATACTGAAAAATGAACTAGCATCCTCACCTGAACATTTGGTTTATAATAAAGGTGGTACTGCAGAGCTGTGGGCAAAGAACAGTCTCTTTAATAAACGAAGCCCTTCGATCTCAATAAATGAAGCTGGGTGAACTGGATATCCACACGGGAAATAGTGAGTTTTGACCCTTGCCTCCTATGAAACACAAAAATCATTTGCGAGTCAATGTGAAAGGCAGAACAATGGAATTTGCAGAAGATGACATGGGAGACTGTTTTGATGAACCGGAGGTAGCAAAGGTTTCTAAAATAGGGTGTAGAAAACAATACTAATGCTAAAGGAAAGGATCGATGAATTCAGTGACGTTACAATTAAGAACTTCTGTTGGAGAAAA
Organism: Eidolon dupreanum; assembly: GCA_028627145.1. Lineage (NCBI taxonomy): Eukaryota > Metazoa > Chordata > Mammalia > Chiroptera > Pteropodidae > Eidolon > Eidolon dupreanum. The sequence goes on from CM053513.1 coordinate 84,565,461, forward strand.
AGACGTTGAGAGAGTGAAAGGCAAACCATAGCGTGGGAAAAAATAGTTGCAATCCATGGGATCAGCAAAGGATTTGTATCCAGAATAAAATCAGTTTCAGAGAGACAGTGCAGTAGAAAACGGGGATCTAGAGCCAGACTGCTCACCTCAAAGTCACCTCGCAGTGTGACTTTGGCACATTGTTCAAGGCTTCTCTGCCTGTTTTCTCATTGTGAAATGGGAATAACAATATACCCACCTCCTAAGGTTGTTATGAGAATTAATCCATATAGATAAAACACTTTGAGTAGAGCTTTGTACATTGAAAGGGCCCGAGATTAGCAGTTACTTTATATCCTCTGCATTTTCAAAGGTGAAAGCTTGATGCAGAGAATTTAGTACACGTTCATCATCAGAGTGACTGTTGTACCTGACATGCTGTGCCAACACACTTCCTATTACACAGTAACCATGGTGCGAGTGTGAGGTGCCCTGTGCCCCACCCCTCCCGTGGTAACTGAGAGGCATTCCTGTGGAACCACCGAATACCTGCGAGGATCTTGGTTTTGTTCTTCACTCAATAATTTTGACATCTTTATAATATCCATACATACAATCAGCATCAGTTGCATAATTGCACAATTCACTGTTTCTACCAGTATTATTTTGGGACAGTTTTCTTACAGAATTACTGGAGAATGCAAAAACCCCTAACATCTTAGGCTTAACCTGTGAGTCACTGTTCCCCCTCCGGGCGGCAGAGAGTCAAGTTCTAGGTACCTGCCGTGCCCGGGAGGCATCACCAGGCAGTTTTCTCCAAGTTCTGCTGTGTTTCGGCTGAATTTCAGTGGCTTCAGTTGTGTAACAGTTTGTTCACCTCCATACACTTTCCTCGTAAAACCAGTGTGCCTTTGGGGCTGTTTTTTTGGTTAATCCCTCCTTGGGAAGTGGCCTGCCTACGTGGAGGAAGTGGTCACTAGCCAGCAGCCCCACGTCTCAGAGTGGTTGTGGCCCACGTGTGGAAGATTCACCACGTGTGGAAGATTCAGGGGCTTTTGTAAAAATGCAGCTCTTCAGATTTCACCCTGGACCGCAGAGTGTGAATTGAAAGTTTGCATTTTTGAAAAGCTCTCCGGGTGAAATTCGAGAACTATAGAAATGCATGTTTCTGAGTCCCACAGAATCTAGTTCCAGAGTTAGAAATCAATGCCCAGTAATTTGAGTGGAATGCAGGTTGTGAAGATGGAGGCCAGCTGAATCTATGTACGGATTAAATTCAAGGAAGAGGAGATACGTGAAGTGCGTGAAAGAAAATACCCTCAATAAAACGTTCATAAAACTCCACCACCTGAAACACTGTGAGCATCCAACACGTTGTAGTTGTGATTTTCCTAGAGTTCGGAGTATTTTGCCTTGCTTCTGCGAGTCAATTACCCAAACAATAGATGTATTTTATCTTTGCTACTTCTTCCAGTGAATACAAATATAACTCTCCATTTCTGTACCTTGAGTACTCTGTTTAAGATCGGGGTACTCTTGTTATCTGTGGGGAGTTTTCGATCAACCTATCGATTCAGGTAATTCTGCACTTACATCTGGACTCTCGGGCTGAAGGCCATCCTAAGCTAATGAATTAACATGTCAGCCTTGGTCATTCTTGGTGCCATTGACTCACCACTACGGTTAGGTGGTCTAGAACACCTGATCCCAAGTACATAGAATTGCCTGCTGGTTTTGTAAAAATCCAGTTTCTGATTCAAATGGGTCTGGGATGGGAGCCTCAGATTCTGCACTTCTAACAAAGTCTCTGGTGATGTCGATGATGCTGGTCCGCAGACCACAATGAGTAGCAGCCTTGCCTGTTTAAGAAGCACTGTCTTCTTTCTGGCCCCCAGAGAGGCTTTCCTGAGACTCTGTGGCCCGTGGGCATCTCTGAGCTGGACTACTGCTGAAGCACGTGAACCACTCCATGTGGATGACGCGGTCCTGGGCTTTATTCCCAGCAGCTCCTGAGTGAGCGCCGTCTCAGCTGCTGGTTAATCATAAATACCCTCTCTTTCTTTTTTTTATGTGATTCAGGTCTCAACTGTGAATCTTTTTTTTTTTTTTCAACTGTGAATCTTTTAAACCCATTAGTTCTTTCTCCAGGAACATAAGTTTGATTTTTGGCCTGTCTGCCCCGCATGTCTCCTGAACCATTGACGATGACCATGACTGACCTTAAATATCTCCTAAGCCTTCTGTGGCTCAGTGGTGTCTGCATCCATGGTGATTGTGTCTCTTTGGTTTCGATTCTCAATGCAGCTTCCTGACCCATTTGAGTTTCTGCTCCTCAGACACCTCTGGTCTTAATCACCTTTCTTCAACAGGAGTCTCACCAGGGGTGACCAGCCTCCCACGCCCAGCTCCCCATCATCCAGCCTTAGCAAGGAATCCAGTCCTGCTCACTTACAAGAGCCAAATTTCAAGGACTTCACCCTTGACCATGTTCCCTCATGCCTTTAAAGAACTTCCTTGCATTTTTCTGCCTCAGGTAGCTAAGAGTAATGAAGATTAATTGCTTCTCTTATTCTCACCTCTGTTGGGGTCTAGGGTCTTCCTTCAGTAATCCCTGAACTTTATCTTCTTGGAGAATAAACTTCCCTTGTAATATGAAGGATAGTCCTGAGAAATGCTATAGGGTATATATAATTATGTGTGTGTGTGTGTCTGTCTGTCTGTCTGCGTGTGTGTGTGTATTTTTTTTACCATGAAGGTCTTTAGTAAATGGCAGCTCTCATTACCTCGTTCAGCAGTTTGTTCATCTCCACATACTTCTAGAGACAAACTGTTCAGAGGTTTCAAATAAATTCCTTTTTCTAATAAAATATTACTGACTTAAAAAAGAGAATATTATTAGATGTTATGTGTTAAATTTATGGCTTCTACAATTTTTCTGGTTGCAAAATGTTTTTCTGTTTTTTGCAAAGTTGTTTAATTCCAATTCATTTGGCACAGTTTGGATTAGTGACATGTAAATCCTTACCCTTTCAAGCACTGTATATTTTCCATAGCACCACCCACAAACTTGAGTACAGCAGTAGTTCCCAAATGCCAATTTTAAACTTTCAGCTGGAGAACTCAGAATGAACACACACACACACACACGCGCGCACGCACGCACACACACGCATGAATCTATTTTCCTTCCTCCTACCCCCAATAGATTCTGATTTAGTTTTTTGAAGCTCACCAGCTAATTTTGACCATTAGCCAGGTTTGGAAACTGTTAAGATGGTTTCTGTGTATGTATGTATGTACGTATGTTCATACGTACATGTCTGTCTGTCTCTCTGTCCAACCATCCATCCATTCATTCATCTATCCTGCTTTTCTTATTCCAGAAAAATATTAAGGTTTTGACGCAATTAAATATTCTAACTTAGAAAATCAACCACTTAAGAAAATAAAAATATCAATAGTGGTTTAATCTTTATCTGCTTTCTTATAGTTTAGTGTTTTACAAATTTTCTTGGCATGTGTTATTATAGTGATAATCCTGAAGGAGTGAACAGTTATGAATAAAAAAATTGACCCAGTTAGAGTCACCCTGTCTATATTTATACTTGGCGATTTATCAGTTAACCAAATATTTGTATTTTTAGAACTCTCTTTTCCCAGAAGACTAAAAAGGAAAACTTTTACCACTATGACTTTGCAGATTACTAGTAAAAATTAAGACTGCTAAGGTTCTAGCCATGTCTGGCCTCTAGGGCCTGCAACATCCCCCTGATAAATCACATTCATAATACTTAGCCAGCACTGTATATAAAATATAAAAAGAGCTTCCCTTATCTGATTGAAATTTGAAATTTGGAATCTAGCAGATTAGAATTAAACTGAATCTGAGTTGGAAGAACCATTCAAGGTCTTCTGTCCAACCAAGTCAGGCTCCAGGACACAATGCGTTTATAGCTAGTGGACTGCTTCCTCCTAGTGGTGCAAAGCAGTCAAACCACTTCCGTTTTTTAAATTACTCAACCTTAGAATCTAGCTTAGAAACATCAGGCATTTATTTCTCACAGTTCTTGAGGTTGGAAGTCTGATGTCAAGGTGTCGGCAGGGTTGGTTTCTTCTGAGGCCTCTCTCCTTGGCTTGTAGACATCTTGTGTCTTCGCATGGTCCTTCCTCTGTATGTGACTGTGTTTCATAACTGTTCACTCCTTCAGGATTATCATAACCTCCACTTTTCATAAAAACATCAGGCATATGGAATTAGGGCTTACTCTAATGACTTCGTGTTAATATAATTACCTCTTTAAAGATCCATATTCACACATAGCAACATTCTGAGGTACTGGGGATCAGGACTTCAACATAAGAAAGTTAAGGGGACACAGTTCAGTACTTAACTGTTACATTTCTGAACTGGCCGAGGGCTGTCTCCCTTCTGCCCTCTGTGACATGTTCCTACTAGATGTTCCTCTGCTCCAGTTTGCTGTTCGCCTGGATCTTTCTGATCTGCAAGTCTGATCGTGCGTGCTCCCTGCTTCTAATCCGTCAGTCAAGCCCATGTTTCTTCATGGGACAAAGGCAGCCCTCTTGGACCTGGCCTTGCCCCTCTCATGGGCCTCAATCCTCTTCATACTTCCTGTTCTTCACTTGACCCCCACGGATGCTAAAATGCATCCTGACCTGGCCAGGCTGTTTCATGTCATTATGCCTTCGCTTAAATTCTTGTCCTCATCCCAAGACCTTTTTCTCCACTTCCTACTTCTTCCTTGTTCTCACAAGAGAGAGTGGTGGGAACCTGTCTTGATTCCTTCTGACCGGTCACAGCTCTGGCTCCCGGAGCGACCTCTGCACATGAGTGCATCTCGGGCCGTTATGAGGGACCGAATACGGGAAGATGAGTATCATTCACTGTTGAGCAGTTAAGGAAATGATGCTTCAGGTCCGACCTTAGAAACTCCCTGCCCCAACAGGCTGCCTGCTGCACATCAGGGGGTGTCAGCGGCCCTAGACCAGGTGGCCTGTGTGAGTCCCTGAGCAGGTGACGCTTCGTCATTGTTTCTCATAGACCAATTTCTTCCCATTTACAGCTGGCTATATATATGTAGTTCTATATTTACATGCATTTTAACTTAGACTCATACCTGGGGGTCTGCTACTGATGGATGGAGATATTAATTTATGTTTCTTTTTTTCCCAGCTGTTTCCCCTTCTCCGTTCTAGCGGGTTGCAGGCCCATGTCTCATGAGAGGACTGTGGCAATGTCAAAACCGAAGGGCTGTCGTGGTGGCTTTGCAGCACTCGGGGTGTTCTTGGTTGTGGGTCATGCCCAATGCAGCTGATCAAGGCTTTAAACAGAGAAGCGGCCCTGCTTTCCCGTTTCAGCTAACTCCAGCCTCATGGCAGCAGCTCCTGTAGCCCATCCGACTTTTACAATTACATCCTGAAAACACTTCCACATTAGCAACTTTATTGGAAATGTTACCCTTCCTCCAGCATACGATTACTATTAATGATCTTATTTATAAAACCCGCGACCACCTGCAGTGCGACTCTGTGTCAGGAACCAACTGTCCGTCTCCCAGCCTCATGTTATAATGAAATGAGATGATTGTGTTTCTCGTTCCTGGTCTGTACACTGTCCAAACAATGTCCTATTCTTCGTGTTCTCAAGACCAAGTCTGGACATAAATATCTATTGAAAATAGATATTTTCAATAGTAATGCTCCCAAAATATCTATTGAAAGTGAAGTTAAAATAATCCGACCTATGGGAAGACAGGGCGGGGGCATCCAAATAGACATCTGGAACTATTTTCAGTGAGAAGCTTTTGTTAACTGAGGTGGAGGTACAGATGAAACGAGATTAGCCATGAGTTGATCGTCTTTGAAGCTGGGTAATGAGACTGCATTATAGTGATCTCTCCACTTTTAAATATATTTAAATTTTTCCTTGATAGAAAAGTTTCTGAAAAGCCCCACTTGTTTATACAAGGGCGTGAGAAAGAAGTGTTAGTCTTACAGTGAACCAAGCTGTCCGGGGAAAGCTTATTGTTTACATTGTGTCACAATGGTCCTTAGTTGAGGAACAAAGGCAGTGACTTCCACCTCTTTGTCCACAGCAGACGAAGATGTCACTGCTGTGGCTCCGCAACCCTTGAGGTGATGTCACAGCTTCCCAAGAATAAAACCTTTTTTTAGCAGCGGGAGGGGAGGGAACAGTTGGGTAGGAAGATGGCACAAGCGAGGGCTTATGGGAGCTGGTGCGATTGTCTCAAATGTCAGACCTGGGAATTTCCACTGCAGGGAATGTCATGAGATTCGACTGACATAGCCATTAGAAGTTATAAAGAAGAAAACTACTTAGAAATACAGAATAAGTTTGGTATTTTTATGTGAAGAAAGGAGAATGAAAAGAAGTATGATGCACATGATTTGGGATGAGGAACACAATGATGGCATTGGGACTTTATGCTACAGATGGATGAACCTCGAAAACATTAGGCTGAGTGAAAGAAACCAGTCGCAAAAGACCACATGTGTAATTCAATTTACATGTAATTCAATTTACGTGAGATGTCTGGAACAGGCAAATCAGTAAGACAGAAAACAGATTAGTGCTTGGCAAGGGCGAGGCTAATAGTGCAGAGTGGCTGCTAATGGGTGCGTGGCTTCCTTGTGGGGTAATGAAAATGTTCTCTGATTGTGATATTTGCACAACTCCGTAAATACTCCAAAAATCTTTGAGTCCTACACTGACTAAATTTATGGTGTGTAAATTAATTCTCAATAAAGCTATTAAAAATTTTTGGGGTCTTAGAACACCAGAATTATTTTTTTTAGTCTTATTACATCACGATGTAGTTCATTACATTATCTCCATAAACAATTCGCAATTTATTGTCACTCAGTAAAAATCCAGCAAGGATACATCACACTCAGCAATGATAACAAATTTCTATTAAAAGAAAATCTCAGAGAACATGTTTCTGATAAGCTTCAATACTAAAGACTCTCGAAATTAAGTTCTGTTTTTCACTAAGTGCTTGACAATTAAGCACCCAAGGGGTGGAGAATGTTCGGTTCCTCAGGGGATGACGCGGGGTCTCCTGATGCCATCTTCTCTCTTTCCTTTGCTGCTTTGTCAAGGTCCGGTTGCTCATGCTAACTGGTCCTTCAGGGTGGGTGGGCAGTGGTTCCTAATCCCAAATGGGAGTTAAAGGGATTTCTTCAAAGACGTGAAAATGTTGACCTTAGGGCCTGGCATATAGTAGGTGCTCTATTTATGATAATATCTAAATAAATTACACAGCATTAGAAGTCATAACATTTTAGGGTGAAAAAGAAAATCAGAGATCATTTTATTCAGGTTGGTTATTTTACAGATGAGAGAACTGGGTTTCTAAATTTTTAACTAAAAGGCTGATAATTAGAGTGACTTCTCAGAGCTTTTGTGTGAATTAAGCGAGATAGTGATGCCTGAGGGTTACTTAGCACAAAGCTTGGCCTGTGGCAAATGCTCAGTAGGGATCAGGCCTTATTCTTATCAAGCTGTGACTCTTATTTGCAGGCTAATTGGTGGCATTTCAGTAGAAAAGAAAATGAGGTCATGTGAGCACAACACCTAATTTCCCTGGCAAGAATTTTATGTATGTCATAGTTACACAAGTTTCCTAGGAAACTCCATTCTTAGTTTAACAACCAAAACTAAAAGGAGAAGAAGAAGGAAAAGGAGAGAGAACTCTTTCACATATAGCAATTCCTCTAAAAGGACACGTGGACCTCTCCAGGTGGCTGTGACCCTCTCCAGCGCCATATCCTCAGGTCATGGTTCACCTTGGAGATTCCTCGAGCCTTGTCTGGTCTCCTTCTGTCCTATGAGTTCCAAAGACATACCTGGCATAAAATCTACATGGTTGAACTCCATATAGGTGATGGAGACGAGCACCCACTCCCAGTGAGAACTTTCTAAATTGTAATGCTAATCTACTAGTAACGATTAATAATAATATGTTATTTTCATTTATTTTACATCTAAACATTATTTTCTTTTCAGGAATATTTTTGGAGCAGAAAATACTCGCTTTGAGTGAGGAGCACTGTTGTGGTAGGCAGAAAAATGTATCCCAAAGATGCCCTGGATTATCTGGATAGGCTTAATAGAATCACAGGTGTCCTTGTAGAACAGATGTCAGACTGAGCACCTGTATGACTGCTGGAAGGAGCCATGAGCCGTGGAATGCAAGGGGCCTCGTGAAGCCAGCAGAGACAAGGAAGCAGATTCTCCTCTAGACCTTCCAGAAGGTGTGCAGCCAACACCTCGATTTACTCCAATAAGACCCATTGTGGACTTCTGACTCCTGACATTCTTAAGATAATAAAGTTGCCTTGTTTTCAATCACTAAGTTTGTGGTCATTTGCTACCACAGCAATAGTAAACTAAATACAATTGTAATTTTGGATTATGTCGCAAACTTTTGTGAAAGCATGCATTAATTCTCCTCGTTAACTACTGCACACTAACCTTATGATTTAGAAAATGGATTTTTTAATGGAAGAGCTAACATTTTTATTACATGCGTTTTGGAAGTTTGAAGAATTGTTTAATTCAATTTTCATAGCATTTCATATTTTTTTTAAAAAAAGTATATTTGTAACATAACTGCTCTGATTGAATACGGAAGGGTCTCGCTATCACAAAATCTTTGCTTAGTTGTACTTTAGCGGTATATTTTTATTAATGAAAATCATGTGTTATAGACTGAACATTTGTATTCCCTCAAAAATCGGATGTTGAAATCCTACCCCTCAATGTGGTACATTTAGGAGGTGGGACTTTTAGGAAGCAAGGAACCTCCTAATGTGAGTAGAACCCTAATGAATGGGATTAGGGTATTTCTCTCTCTCTCTCTCTTTCCCCCTCCCCCGCCCCTGCTCTCTCCCTCCTCTCTCTGCTCTCTTCTGTCTGATAATACAATGAGAAGACAGCCATCTGCAATCCAGGAAGTGGGTCCTCAGCAGACACCGGATCTGCCGGCACCTTGATCTTGGACTTCTAGCCTCCAGAACTGTGAGAAATAATTTCTGTTGTTCAAGCCACCCACCCAGTCTGTGGCACTTTGTCGTAGCAGCCCCAGTGGACTGAGACGTCATATATCACTCAGATTTCACAGAGCGAACATAGAGTAGGACTTTGTTTCACAAATAACTAATTACTTCTCCAAATTACAGCTGAGTTTCATTGGTTTTGATTCCTGCAGTTAGTATGACTAATAATCTATCAATGAATGCATATGATAGTTACGTTGAAGGGACATGTGAAAATTAATGACTATTATACTAACCGATGTCACACGATAATTTTATGATCAACATTTTGACTTTACATGCATAGGGCACTGTAAGCCCATTAGATGCCTTGGCAAGCATCAGGAAAAGGCACCCTCTCTGGGTGGGAGAATCCCTGAGGGCTGAGGCCATGACAAGCCAGGGGAACAGGGCTATATCTGAGCCAGTTACCCAGGGGCGGGGTGCAACCCCATAGCCATCTGCAGAAGCCGTGGAAAGGAGCCTTGGAAGTCTTTCAAGACAGGCAGTCACGGTGGCCTTGATATTACATAGATGGGGGTTGAATCTTTCCTCCATTATTTATTAATAATGTGGCCTGAGCAAGTTACTGAAGCTTCCCGAACCTAAAATTGCCCATTTATAAAATAAAGACAGTTATATGTGTCTTGAGTAACTGTTGTCAGAATTAGGGTGGAAGTGTATACGGTGCCTGGACCACACTAATCAATGGGCTTTCCCACGTAGTATAACATTCTCGTTCTGTTGATGAGGAAATGGTGACCTTGAAAGGGTTGGGCCTCGCCTAAGGCCTGTTGACACGCATCCCCAGCTGGCCTGCCGCTGGTGTTGAGCCTGCCTTGAATCATTAGGCAGAAAGAGAGTTTGGTAAATTTTTTTAGCAGTGTGGGAAAAATATAACCATTTCAGAGGGCTTCGAGTGTGAGATTTTACTTCCATACCAATTACATACTTAAAGCCCATTCTGGTGATTTTGAAAATCAGAGATTCAATTTCTTAATGGAATTTATTTCATATTTTCACTGTCATATTAGCATCGGGGAACATTTCAAGTCTGCAATTTGGGGGGGAAATAATAGTCTGCGAACCACCTTAGTTACTTCATAAGAGGGAATGGAGAGGTTACCCAGAATCCCCTGATGCAGGGTGCTGTGTTGGCACCAGGTGAAGCTCCTAGGCTGCTGATGCAGGTGGGCAACTCTGCAGCAGAGTCCGGGCGTGGACCAGCAGCCGGGTGAGCTGGAGCGAGGATTCGGTGGTCACTCAGGGATCTGCAGCCAGTAGGATTCAAGATGAGGACAAGCCTTGCAGACAGTGACCAGGCTTTGACCAGTGGGAAGAATATTTCATAAATTATTCCAGCCTCAGACAGTGCTGGGAAGACTGGGAGGGCAACCAGCAGCCAGGGGGACAGGGGCCCAGTGAGCACAGCCAGAGCAGACCCCCGAACCAGCAAAAGGCCAGGGGACACTTCCTGGAAACCTGAAGAGGGAGAAGGAGAGGGAGAGGGAGAGGGAGGGAAGGAGGGAGGAAGGGGATGTGTCTACTTCCCTTTCCTATAACCTCAGAACCTCTTTCAGGAGAGAGGCAGGGACAAAGAAGGTATGTGATGAAATAGCCATTTTATCCCAGAGAGATTTAACACTACCTGGAGGGATGGTATAAAAGATCCAGTCGGGTTAAATTTCAACTGGAATGGGCATTTATTATTTTTTGTTTACTTATTAAATGACCAGATTAACTATAGTCAAAAAGGAGCTACATTTTCTCTACACATTTTAGTGAGCATGTGAGTGAATTAAGTGACCCAGATATTTACTCTCCTTTCTTCTCACTCCTCCCCTCACCCCCAACAAAACTCGTTAAATTCCATATAGAAATCTCTTCCGCAGTATCCTTGGGAGGTGTGTTTCAGATGGAACCTGATTCTTTCCAGCAACATTACAGCCATACCTGATGCGTCATGGTTTGAAACTCATAAGGTGTTACAGACACTTCTGAAGCTCTTTCTAAAACTTTGGATTCTGTCACCAGAAAAATGCACCCATCTTGATCAAGGTTATCTTCTTGAAAAGGTAATTCTAATCATTGAAGTGAAACCAAATTCACTCTGTTCCTACGTGACAGTTTGCACATAACCTGAGGGCCATGGAGAGGCTGAAGGTTACAGCTGGGCTAATGTCTATAGCAGCTCCATCAAAGCTCTCTCGGTATGCGTCACCCCTAGCTGCTAGGAGAACAACCTCTCTGGAGGGCAGAGGTTTTTGTCTCTTTGTTCATGGCTCTACTCCCAGCACCTAGATCAGTTTTAATTCTTGTTGAATGAATAGATGTACCAAGTTCTTCAGATGTTGCCTGAGTCTTCTCTGTATTTATGGTATTGATTGTTTTTAACCATCAGCTAAACTCAGTAGGGCACCGACATTCCCACTTGTTTCTGAGGTAGCATTGCAGTATGTCACTGTCTTTTGGATCCATCTCCTATCGAGTTACCTATCCTTTCTAGCCATGTGCCATATGCATATTTGATGAGTGACATCAGTCCACTAACTAGTACTGCAGCTGTATCTGGGACGGGGATAGAAGGCTGTAAGGGACAAATGAGCCCAGCAGAAAATCATAAGCAATTGGAACAGAAACGATACCATGGAAACTTCCCGAAGCTCGGTATTAAACAAAGGCAGAGTGAGTCCCAATCAGGTGTCATTTAAGATGGGGCTAGTGTGGGGGATTAGATAACTTTTACTTGGCATGAAGACAGGAGACAGTGGAAAGAATTCACCCCAGCTGGCATCATGGGAAAATGAATTAATAGGGTTGTGTATCTGTAAGAGTAAGGTTCTCCAGGAAAGAGAACCTACTGCGTGTGTGTGTGTGTAGAAAGAGAGATTGATTGATTGGTTGATTTTAAGAAATTGGCTTATATAATTGTGGAGACTGGCAAGTCCAAAATTTGCAGGGTATGCTGGCAGTCAGGAGATCCAGGAAGATAGTTAGTTTAAGTCTACTGGCAGTTTGTTGGCAGAATTCCCTCTCCCGTGGGAATGAATAGTCTTTTCCTTAAGAGTTTCACTGATTGGGTGAGACCTACCCATCTTATGGAGAGCAATCTGCTTTATGCAAAGTCTACTAATTTCCCATCCAAAAAATACCTTCACAAAATCTCAAGAATAGTGTTTGACCAAATATCTGGGTACCATGGCCTAGGCAAGCCTACACATAAAACTAACCATCACAGTACCACTTACGAAAACCCAACACAAAAACTGCTGGGTTTATACAACTGGTGAAGTAGAGCAACATTCTAATCCCACTGGTTATTCCGAGCTCTCCTTCTAATTTCAACCTTGTGCCTCCCCTCGTCACTGCCTCCTCCTGGGATGCCCTTCCAACCCTGCATCCTTCACCACTGGAAAAAATCTACTCATCTTTCAGAGTTCGGATCAGATGTCACCTTTGTGACACTTTCTTTAATTCCACATCCCATCCTGGTGAATTAATTCCTTCCTCAGTCCTTTATGTCTGTACCTTTATAGCATTGATCACACTGTCTTGCAATTGTGTGTGCATCAGACAACAGATTAGCATCATGGTTACAAATAGAAACTCTGGCTCCAGACTTCCACAACTTAATTCCTGACCTCAGCAAGTTGACAATCTGTAGTTATAGTGAGGATTCAATATATGTAAAACTCTTAGCACAGTGTCCATTCTTAGTTACTGTTTCTCTCTGATTTCTGTGTCATGTGGAAAGATTCAGTGTTTCTGGAGGACAGGGATATCAAGGTATCCCCCCTAATATTGTGTGGATTAGACCAGGGGTCTGTAGACATTTATGGGATTGTTCAGTACCTTATATTTATGGAGTGCTCTACAATAGTCAAAGGCTAGCAGCATTACTGCCTGCTGAAACCTCGTTGCAATCTCTGAGGTCATTCTTATCCCCATTTTACAGATGAGGAGACTGAGAAGTAGACAGTAAGTGGATTGTCCAATATCACCCACAGCTGGCAAGTGCAGAGTCTCCACCTCCACCTTTAAGTCCAAGGTCAGTGAGAGAGAAGGGCAGAGATGCCAGGAATTCAGGAAAGTTTTCCCTTTCGGGCCCAGACACCACCTCTCCTCCTTTCCATTCTTTCTCATTCCCAAACACACGGACATTCTGGGCTGTGAAACCTGCAAGAAAGACGAGGTTTCCATTCACGATGCGGAACTGATTTAGCAAAAGTTATGAGAGGAGAAGCCTATCAGTACAAGATATCCTCAGCTGTGACCGTGGCCTCTTCTATTTTGGTCTTCATCTCTGGGAGGGGGATTTGACTAATGGCCACCACAATCAAGTTTGCCGCGTGGGCCGAGGCGCTGGCCACGCAGATCCAGAATGACTCTTCGTACTGTTCTTCCACCACGACAAAGCGAAAGAGCTTCTCCTGAAAGTTGGCGATTCGTTCCGTCAGGTCGTGAAACTTCACCGCGGCCGTGAAGCTGGAGACGGCCAACGCCACGACTCCACCTGGAACCCAGAAAGGTCACCCTCATTCACAGCTCTGTTTGTTTTTTTTTTGTTGTTGTTGTTGTTGTTTTTTTTTGCAGTTGTGACGAGTCGATGCGAGTGGCAGTGCTGTGGCACAGACAACAAACTCACTTCGGGTTTAAAAAAGTTCTTGGGACGATGCAAATTTTAATTTACTTTTGAAAGCTGCCGATCACCGACACAGCATGAGAGGCCAGAGGAGTGAGGAAAAAAAGGATGAGCCTCGTGTCAGACGGACCAGGAATCCTGAGCTCTCTCTTTTTTTTTTTTCTTGCCCAGCGCCATCCTTTCTAGGGTATCTGCATTTGGATAAGTACGACCTCTAAATATTTTCAGATTTGGATATAGACCCTGAGGGTAGTATGAGAAGATATAAGAGTACCTTACTGCGCAGTTTCAACAGAGGGCAGACTCTTATCTCCTTTCTTTATTATCCTCTTTCCATGCTGTAGATTAAGAAGAAATAAAAGAAGGAGGAAAGGGAAGCAGAGAGGAGAAAACTGGAAGGGTTCCAAACTTCACATGCTTCCCTACCTTTCGCTTCAAATTCTCTCTTTCCCTCTTTCTCTGTTTCTCTCTTCTCTTTCTTTCTCCTCTCCCTCTCTCTCAGTCTGTCTGTCTCTCTCCTTTTCTATTGCTTTGATTTTAATTAACATTTTGGAAAACACATTTATTATGCTTTTTTGTTTAGATTATTACATCTTCATTGGAAAAAAAAATTTGGACATCAGATTACAAATTTGCTTTTATCCCAAAACCTAGGTATAAACACTTTAAACATTTTAGTGTATTTCTTTACATTTCTTTCTCTTGAACGAAATTAGTATTATGGTGCTCTTACCATTTTACACTTGATTTTTTTCCCTTATGTGAACATTTTTCCACATTGTTAAATATTCTGTTACAGCACCACTTTAAACTAGCTCATAGTGTTTTATCCTAGCGACATACCTAATTAATTTAATTAAGTTTAAGTGTGATCTTATTTTTGGATATCTAAATTGCTTCTAACTTTTAATATTATAAAGCGCTCCAGTGAACCTTTTTTTGTGTACATATTTGTGCTCTTTTCCTGTTATTTCCTTAGCATAAATCCCTCTTGGAATTATTGAATAGAAGGACATTCGTATTTTTATGCCTTTTGACACTAAAGTTTTGCGAAATTGCCTTTTTAATACACTAGTCAGCAGAACTTGAGAATGCTGTCTGTCTGAGGAAGGGACTTGAGAGCGGTAAGCGTTTACTTAATTGGCAGGACCAAGCACTTTGTCCGTGTCAGCACGCGAGGATTCGTGCAGAGGTCAACCAGACACCTGTGGTCCAGATGCAGGTGGGCTCTGTGCATAAGTAATTCTACAAGCTGCCCATAGTCGGAAGATATAGGCAAACGTATAGTAATTGACTTACTGACATTACATTCTAATACGTGACAAGACAACATTACCTGCTTTTATACTTTATGGTCACTCTGTATAAGGTAAAGATAGTGAGGGATTATTGTCATAATGATACCTTGACCATTGGGCCCGGGTTTTTTGAAACAGACCTCATTTCTTAGGATTTTGTCATTTTCATTACAAATGATTTTCATAGTTCAAAATTAAATGTGAATTATTTTTCATGTATCTATATACCTAACACACACATTTTGTCTTGATGTTTGGCTTGGAAAATAGGTCATGATAGTTATAAATGATACCATGGATTAATGAAACGGCAAAGGGCTTAGACTCAATTGTACCTGGTTGGAACCTCACCTCTGCTACCCATAGCTGTGTCACCTTGGGTGTACCTTTTTACTTCTCCGAGCTTTAGGCTCTTCATCTGTAAATATGGGTCTAATAATACCGCCTCATGGGGAGGCTATGAGGTTTAAACAAAATAAGCAGGTAAAACCCCCAGGTACCTTCTCTTCACCCCCAGTTCTCTGTCCTCTCTCTTCCCTCACCCTGACCTCTGTTTGTTCCTATAAGTCCTCGGCCAATCATGCATGTGATCAATTTGTTTTTTTGCTGCGACAGAGAGATTCTGTAACTTAGTAAAGAGGACCTCTGTGCCCATTGGGAAGGTCAGGGACTCAGGGAAGTGAAGGCTGAGGCGGGCGGGTTAATTCCCTCACACCTTTCACCCAGTTTCTTGGAACTCAGCTTGGTGATGGCCAGGACACAAAGTTCTCTGCCTGGGGCTTCCTTACCTGCCAGGACATTCCATAGGCAGATGCCCCCGGGGCCGTTGACTGCTTTGTACGGAACCTGGATCATGTTGAGAATGGCAAAGCCCATGCTGACCAGAGCCAAGGCCAAGGCCAGGAGGAGGAGCAGCAGAATCGTTATGTGGAGGCCCGTGTTGAGCTCCATCACCAGGTGTGGGAAGACTGGGGAGAGAAGACGCAGACAGTATTTCAAAGTCCAAGCTTGGCTCAAGTTCATAAAGCCCACAAAGGCTTTACCACAAAGGCTTTAATGGAGGGAGAGAAGGCCAGGCAGCAAGCACTGGGTTTTCAAGGAGCAGGAGCCTTCTCAAGATCCAGATCAAGTCATGGCCCCTGGATCTGCCACTTGTCAGGTGACCAACAATCTTCTCTTTCTTGGGGTGGTTGTAAAGTCAAAATGTGCCCCAGCTGGTGATTAAAGTCACATTGACCTCGAAATGCTGGGATCTGGTACAAGTCGATACACTCAAACCCCGGGTGGTGTCTCTTTAGCAAAGGAGGCTACAAACAGAGTCAGGGGAAGAGGGCTGATCACGAAGTTGGAATCCAGGTCAGAGTTGCCTTGATTAAATCAGAGGGGTAGGAGCGGCCTCGGGCCTATCTGTGAAGAGGGTAGCAGGGTGTGGCTGAGCAAAGCCTGGATCTGGCTTCCAAAGATCTGGGTTCAAATCCAAGCTTTGCTCTTTTGTCACGACTAGAACATATCACCCTCTGAACCTTGCCCTGCACACCCACCTTACAAGGGTGTTGAGCGGATCAGGTGAAGGGCAGAGGCATAGCTATAGCTCCCACTCGCTGGGCACTGACGGGAAGCGAGGGGCATCCCTCGGACCCCTCCGTGTGATTCGGCAAGGTTGACGTCGTTCCCCCATGTATGATACTCTTTTAGAATATTCAGTGTTCATAGTCACGTGGCAAGAGGATCTAGTGTTCCTTTATGTTTGTTTTCTCTACTTTGCCGCCACATCCTAGCTGTGAAGGTTAAAATGATATATCACAGTAGACTACTTCAAATATCGCCTGGGAAAGAATTAGTTCTCTAAAAGGGTGGCTGTGGCTGCTGCCGTTTTTTTTTTACTCTCCAACTTGAGGAAAGGCATGTGACTTCTCAGAGCCTCAGTTTCCTCATCAGATCAATGGGGATAATCATACCTGCAGAGCGTGTGAACTGAGGGTAATCGACATCCACTGAGCACAGTCACGGGCCGGACATATTTCACTTGTTATCTCCTTTGATCCTTGTGACAAGGGTATGAGGTAGATGTTATTAACTTCATGTCTCCTCATTAAGAAGACTTTAAGTCCCTTATCTTTGAGCAAGGTGACCCTGAACTCCATATAGGACTTTATAGTATTATTATATAGTATGTGGTATATAGAGTTTAGCTCACTGTTTTCAGCAATTCTAAACGAAGACTTAAAATTGATGAAAGCTAGAGAACTCCTGGGCATACTTGTTCTTCTGTGACCATTCCAAGGTTTCTACTGAACACCTCCTGGTCACGTCAGGGTCCATCCTGTGTGCTTCAAACCCCCTGCTTCTTCACTGATACCACTGACTGGCACCTCCTTGTCACCCCTCAGGAGCCAGGATGCAAAGCTTTCCTGGTTCCACTCACCCCACACCCTCACCCTTTTCCCCTCCGGGGCCTTTGCTGGCTCACTGCACCCCCTTTATTCCTGGAAGGTTCGTGTCTCTTGAGCCCGAGAACTAGAATTTCTTTCTGGTTCTTCTCCCTTTAAAGTATACTTTCCACTCAGAAGTTTCCAGACACTCTGCGTTTACATCCTTAGTTCTGGTTTAGCTTTCTTTCCAGTTCAGTCTTACCATTTATAGGTTCTCATATCAGCACTGGAAACTTTATCCTGGAAGACAAGCTTCTTTCTGAGGGATTTTTTCTGGGTACAGCTTCTCTCTTCCCTTTCTTTCCCTTCCACCTTAGTGCCCCTTAGATTTTTTTTTTTTAATTTTCAAATTCTCAGCTCCTTTTTATTCCAAACATGATAGCTCAAGCCTGATTACCTAAAGTCTCATTATCCCCTTCCTTGCAATGTAACCCTGAGAAACACAAGGCCAGCATAATAATCTTCATCGAAGACTTAAAATAGAAAATAGTCACCTATGTGATTGGAAAAGATCCAAATGTTTGCTAATACGCTGTGTCGATCAAGGTGTAGGGAGGGAGAGGCTGTCAAAATGTGAATTATTAATTCACACACCCTCCGTAGAGGGCAACTTGACAATGTCTATCTGTCGAAGCAATTTCCCTTCTAGGAAAAGCACTCCCACGTGTGCTCAAATCTGTACATATCGGATATTTGTTACGGTAGCAAAAGGTTGGAGGAAAACCAAAATGTGAATCAATAGGAGAATGATTTAATAAATGAAGGGACAACCACACAACGCCAGCTTTTAGAAAAGAACTAATCATATTCCTATAATGATACGAACCCACCTCCGGATTTGACTTAATAAAAAATCGAGAAGTAACCACATTAGGATGCTGGGGAGAGGAAATTTAGGGCATATGGTGCGATGTGGAGAGGGGTATTGAAAGAGTGCCCAATCTTCTGCTTCTGTCATAGGAAGTGTACTGACTATGTTAAAAAAAAAAAATCTTTATTGGCAAAGGCTGAATCTGATTCAGCCCCCAAACTCACAGGCCATAACCTGACACTTCAGATCTCCCAGTTAATTGAGATTTTAAAATTTTTAATATGTCATTATTTAGAAATTCAAATCTTTCCTTGGGAGTTTTAATGTGTCAGTACCTTCTGGTAATGATTTTTTGAGGGGTGATTCCACGTTTGCCTTTTGTCACACAGTGCAGCCCCAGGAAAGCTGTTGCTTGCTTGCCTTTCACATTGGTACCTCGTTTCCAAAAGTTTTCGAAGTCTCTGACTTAAGGATTAAACATAAGTTTCCAACTTGGAATCCATGACCATAAACACATATGACTTGTGACAATAAATGACATTAGCTGCACATATTAAGTGCAGACTATGTATCAGGCACTTATACACATTCTTTCTGTTACTGCTGGTGGAGACCCTTTCTCACTCTTCCAAGTGAGGAAATGGGAAGTTGAATAGGTTAGCCAAGGTCACACAGTCAGGATGCGCTGGCTTCACCAGTTCGCTACACGGCCTATAGACCTATTCAAGGCCCCCAAAATCAGGTAACTTGGAAAAGCAAAGGTTTAAAATTTTAAACCAAGGATGGCTGGAAATCTAGAGATGTTATTTTAAATTTAAATAACTATCCTTATTTTGTACAAATTAGAGCTACCTTACACGAATGCCAGAAGTGATCGTTCTATCAGCATCTAAAATGAGATAATATCTAATTATGAGATAATTTGTTTGCTCCCAATCCCAGAGAAATCCAGCATTCCCTTTTGTCCCAGAAAGGTAAGTAAGAAATGCATGAGCCCGGCAGTCACACCCGGGCCCTGGCTGGTGACAGAAAGCTTGTGGGGTGGGAGGTGGGAAGGAACCAGAGAACTAAAAACTGCCAGGCACTTACCATGCATAAGGCATTAATTATATCAGGTGCTTTTACAGGAGTTTTTATTTTATTTATTGATTTCTCTGATCCCTAATTTCTTCCTCAATAAAATGGGCACAATAAAATTTTCCCTTTAGGGTAGTAAGTGTTAAAGGAGATGAACAATGAGGGGGTGGCCTGGGACATCGATGTGTCATGTGTCTGGTACTCAGTTACTGTGCTGTTTTGAGACATCGATGTGTCATGTGTCTGGTACTCAGTTACTGTGCTGCTTTCCCAGATGGTAAGCTTCCGGAGGGCAGGCACTCCTCTGTTTCACTCGTTCTGGTTTTCCTAAGGACGCTGGGTCCATAAACATTCAACAACACAGTTGAATGTATGGACACTGCTAAATTAATGTTCGTCTCTTTCTTTCCCCAGCCACCGAAACCACTAAGTTGATTCAGGTTTATTTCAGAAGATCTGGGTACAAAAAAGGATCTTAATTGGCTGTCATGTACAGTTGACCCTTGTAAACAGGCAACAAAAACTTATAGTATTAACCAATACAGTAGAGTACTGTAAATGTATTTTCTCTTTCTTGTGATTTCCTTAATGACGTTTTCTCTTCTCTAGCTTACTTGATTATAAGACTACAGTGTATAATACATATACAAAATCTGTGTTAATCAACTGTTTATGTCATTGGTAAGGTTACAGGTCAACAGTAGGCTTTAGTAACTAAGTTTCTGAGGAGTCAAAAGTCATATGCAAATTTTTGACTTAGTGGAGAGTTGGCACCTCTAACCTGTGTTTTTCAAGGATCAACTGCATGGATCTTTGGTTTTCTCTGTGATTGGTTTGGAGATTGACTTTCTGGAGTGGTTCTATGGGAGACCTCCATGTAGGTGAGAATAGAGGCAGTTTGTCAATGGGACCCAATCAAACCTCCCTGACTCCCCAGTTTTCAAAGCATTTTCACATCCTCACCTCCTCAGATCTGCATGGAGGGCCCTGGGAGCTGGGATTTTTTTCTTCCAGATCAACAGTAAGTGACAGAAGCAGGTAAATCCTGATTCCAACTTTGTGATAAAAGTGTTGTGACACATCCCGTAGCTGTCTCTCACAGTTAAGTTGTGCAGGCGCTAGGAGCTGTCAATCTAAATGTCGGGGCACTCACTCTGGCTCTAGAGGACATTATCATAGACACAGTGTGCTGGAACTGCAGTATTGTACAACCAGCCAAACACAGGAGGAAACAGGCCCAGCTCCTGGAGGTTTTCAAAAAGAATCCCATCCAAAGCACCTGGAACGGATGTTTGCATACCTGCCTCTGAGACACCCCCAGGGCAGCCAGAAATAAAACCTTCTTGGGTACCGTTCTCCTCAGGAATAATGTTGAAACATCCTTGATGAGTCCCACATAGTTCCGATGCTTCAGAGAGCAGACCACGTTAGACAACCCCAGGGGCTGTCGCCCACGGCATGCCTCTGGGAGGAAGGAGGGAAGGGGACATCAATGGGTTTTTCAGGTGGGCACTCCCAAAGTGCCCGTCTGCCTATGGCTTCTGCTTGAGGCAGTTTACATTTCAGTGAAGCCACCCATTGGCCTCCACTTACTGCAAAGTTAGTCCCCGCTTCTGCGGCTTCTGCAGTGACAGGGCTTGTGCTTGGGGACTTCCTCAATTATACTAGGCCCACCATCTGCCACCTCATGCTCTCTGTCATGGGCTGAATTCTGTACCAACATGTTGAGGTCTTAACCCCAGTACTTCACACTTTATTTAGATATAGGGTCTTTTTACAGAGGTAATCAAGTTAAAATGAGGTCGTTAGGATGGGCCCTAATCCAATGTAATGGGTGTCCTTATGAAAAAAGGGAAATTTGGACGCAGAGACAGACATGTACAGAAGACCACGTGAAAAGACATAGGGAGAATGCCATGTGAAGACTGGAGTTACGCTTCCACAAAACAAGGAAAGTCTGGGGATACCAGCGGCTGGAAGAGGCAAAGAAGGCTCCTTCCCCCCTTCCACCCCCGTAGGTTTCAGAGGGTGCCTGGCCGCACCGACAACCTGGTTTCGGATTTCTAACCGCCAGAACTGTGAGGGAATAGGTTTCTGTTGTTTAAGTCACCCAGCTGAGGGTTCTCTGTTGTAAAAGTCCTAGGGAATTAATACAGCCTCCCGACTGGGCGACCGCTAGCCGCTAGCCGTTCAGGCAGGAGCCTTCTGCCCTGGGCCCTCCCACCCTTGAGTCCACATTTGTCTACCTCCTCCCCATCTCTTTTTGCTAAACTCCAGGAGAACAGTAAGAGCTGCTAGGTGACAGACACTCTGCCTTGAGAAAGCTGCCAGTCACAGGTTCCAGAGCAGCAACATGTGGTGCCAGGTGGGAATTTTGGAGTTGGGCTGACCTGGTCTGGGACCTGGCTGTGGCACTCATGGCTCTGTGACCTTGAGCAAGTTGCTTAATCTCTCTGAGCCTCAGTCTTCTCATATCTTGGTTGCTGCAGATTAGTATGGCATTGGTCACATTTGAGTTTAAAAGAACTTTATCGCCATCCATCCAGTCAGCATTTGGGAGCATCTACTATGTGCCAGACACTGTTGTAGGGGCTTGGGACCATCATTGAACAAAACAAGATCACTGTCCTCATGCTGCTATATACTAAGGGGGAGGAGACAGCTAATAAATAATGCACGTAACATAAATAAATTGTCAAGTATGTAAAAAGGCGGTTATCATGGTAACATGCTATATCATGCTATGTAATTACCATGGGCTGTTTTTATTACATTCCCTAAGCACTATCTTTTTTTTTTTTTTATTATTAAAGTCTTTGGAATATTGCTGCTATTGAATCTGTCATTCCCTTGTTAAAGCTTTGGAATTTCCTTCATGAGGTTCATTAATTTTAATTATCTACGGCTATTTAAAAAATTGTGCCATTTCCTTTTAGATTTGTGTGTGTGTGGTTTGAAACAATCTCAAACTTACGAAAGACCTCAAAAATGGTACAAAGAAATTTTCTTTTCTTACTGAACCACTTGAGAGTTAATTTTCTCTTCATCCCTGAGTACTTTAGGGTCTATTTCCTCAAAAAGGACATTGCCTTAGATAACCACAGTACGACCATCAAATTATCAAGATAACAGTGGAACATGACTGCTGAATCCTTATATCCTTTGCCCCGGTAACATCCTTCACAGCAAACAGACCCAGTTCAGAACATATATTTGTTCTGAATATATTTGTCATGGTCTCCTTTTAACATGTCCTTTATTGTGATTTCTTTGTTTCTGTGTGTCTTTTCAGCTTTTTATGTTGTGTTTTTAATAGAGCTCTTTCCCCCAATATTCCTAATATCCTAATTCCAAGTTAATTGCTGGGTAAATATAACTATTCCAAGAGACCTTTCTTCTTGAATATATGAAACAAATGTGAATTTCCTTCATGTATATAAAATGATGCCAATTTGTATTAGCCATATTTGTCAATGGTCCAGCTTCCTATCTTCATAAATTTAATGATATACTTACCCTGGCCAGGTTCCTATAAACTACAATTCTGAAATATAGAAATCAAATAATGAGTAAAATTCCTTATCCCCAAATCATAATTAATCAATATCATACTAATATATTGATTAATTATGATTTGTAGGATACTGTTCTCACCAGTGAACTATTTAATTCTAAAGGCTTACAGAATACTGCCGTCTCTGTTTTGGTAAGACCCTGCATAAGCTAGGCTTGGAGTCCTGCTGTGTTTACATCCAAAGCAGCTCTGAGGCGACACTGGATGCCGACCAACATCTGTGCCCGCTCACGTTCACCGTGGGCAGCCCAGTGCCTTGCCCCAGATCTCCCTGCCAGCAATCATCCGGTTGGGCTTTGAACCAGGGCAGTCTGATTGCTGAGGCTGTTTGCTTTTTCTCAGCCTATGAAGCTTTTATATAAACAGACATGGAAGCAGTTGCCACACTCCCTGAAGCTTCATTTGTGCAGGCAGTCTACGCCCGAGAGCTGGGCTGGCTCAGAACACCCGAGACATGGGGCATGGGTCTGAAGTCTGGCTCTGCTGTTTCCCGGCTGGGTGACCTCAGGCAAGTTATGCAACCTCTGCAAGCCTCCGTGCAGTCCTCTGCAAAATGGGATCGTTATTAATTTTTTCTTTATAAATTTGTTCTAAGGCTTAAAAGACAAGCCATGTGAAGCACTTAGCAAATGTCTGACACGTGTAAGCACTCAGTATTTCAATAGTCATTATTAACAGTGGTAAACTATTAAGTAAAAACGCACAGATCTCTATTGCTAATGTTTCTATGAGCCTCTACAGAAAAAAAAAAAAATGGTGTCTACTTGGTTCTGAACAAGAACGTTTGGATTACTGTCGACTTTGTCATTACGCCTTAGAGAGAGGCAGCAGTCAAATTCCACATTCAGACATAACAACCCTTCTAAATTAAAAAAAAATAAATAAAGTAGGTATTCTAAGGCAGCTTTTGTGCCCCAAACATACTCACTTGTGAACTGGGAATGGCGGCCCCCTAGCCCGCACTGCCGCACCTTACACCCTCGGAAAAGCCCGTAGTAAATATCCCCAATGAATTTGACCAGCTCTGGGTCGGTGGCGTTGACCAGGTCCACTCCAGTCTGACAAAGGATTTTCCCACTCAGCCAGTGAGGCACTGCCAGGGCAGTGATGATCAGGATGAAGGAGGAGAGGCTGAGTACAGATGCCAGCCCGTACCACGCCTTTTTGAACCATCCAGGCATTCTAGTGGGTGCAGGTCATCCTCCAGGGGTCCGAGCTGCAGTGGGGGCTGTTGACATCTTCCGGACACTCAGTAATCCCTTGCTCCAAGATCGACTCTTCTGAATACACCATTTCAAGGTCCCAAGTTCATCCTGTGGTCCTTTCGTGGTGCCGGTCTCCACAGCCCGTGTTTACTACAATCGTATCCGGAAGTCTCTACAGAGACAGTCTTCACCTGACAGCACAGAGGAGCGTGTTACTGAAGGACGTAACCCTATATCTCCCACTAGACTAATGTTTCAGCCGAGGGCTTAATTGTTCCTTGTTTCAAGTATTTAAATAACCCTGATGTGGCCCTCTTAAGGACGAGGAAGTTATTCGCAGGCAAAACCCGGTAGATCTGACTGTGAAAAGATGCTAGCCATTCTCAAAAATGCATATGGTGGGAGGAAAAAAATGGAATGATTAGCACTTGAATATTGCCAACAAGGCATGGTATCAAATGTCGCTTTCTTTGATGCATACCCGGGCATTTCTCTAAAATGTCACTGCTGTCAGAATCCCCAGAACTGTTATTAATACCATGAGGTGACCTCTGTGCTCAAGGCTTTCAATTGAAATGTGTAAACAAGGCATTACGATTCCTGGGTTTATTACTGGGTGACTCTGCCGTGGGTAAAATTGCATCTTGAGTCCATTTGTGGCTGCCAGGGCAGCCTGGATTCCAACGCTTACATTCTTCTCGTCTGCTCCTTGTCTGTCCTATCACCAAATGGAAAAGGAAAGTGTTTCTCTACTGTGTTAGCAAATAATAATCAGCCTACTGGGGTCTTTAACCTTCTAATAACGAAGATCTCTCTTTTTCTTTTAATCTGTAGGTACTAGGATGAAATATTCCCTAATTGTTATCTTATACAGTGGCTTTGAAAATGACTTTTAGTCTATTGCTAAATGTCAACTTAATGTCCCGTGAGACTGGAAACAGCCACTGTCAATCGCTTTAGGGAGCAAAACTGGGCTGAACGGTCACAGTAAGATTCCTTATTTGGTCACAGAAGACTAGAGGTGGGTTCAGGACGGGGCACTGCTAACCAACAGGAGTTCCAGGAACCTCACCCAGAGAATAGTGAGGCGGGGAGAGGGCAGAGGGATGTGGAAATGTAAATGTCAGATCCCATCCCTATAACTGGGGTTCGCTTCTGTGGTGCCTCCACAATGAACATAAAGGAGTGTGCCTCCAAAGCCTGGGCAGAGGTCCACACCTACAAAAGGCCTTTGCCATAGGCTTGGTCACCCCGGATGCTCAGTAACCCTCTGTGGCAGGCAGGGGTGAGTATTCCAACTGTTTATCTCTTGAGAAAACTGGAGGTCAGGCCTTGGGCTGGAGTTTAGGCCTTTGAAATGCAACAGCTCTTCTTCATCCCAATGACCTTAAAACAGCACGTTTTTCTGGTAATGAATAACAAAACACATATGAAAGGCTTATAAAGTGCTTTATAATAAGCGACATTAATAAGTGACAAATAACGTTAGTTATTCTTATTGTAACATTAAGCACGCTTTGAGAAGGCAGGACATGTGTAATATATTTGTGTCATATTTCTGCCCCCAGTGATGGACCCAGGTCAACTTTTGGTGTTTTAGGGGTTAAGCAATTATTTTTTGAAAATTCTATGGGGAATGACATTCTCAACAAGCCCTTGCCATGATCTCTGGAGGTGTGCTCACTGTTGAAGGCCTGGGTTCGAATCCCTACTCTCCTGGGCGAATGACTGAGACTTTCATGCCTTGGTTACCTATTCTGTCATGGGACTGGTGTGTGGAGTAAAATGAAATAGCACACACAGATCACTTAGCACAGTGTGTGTTGTATAGAGGGCACTAAATTAATGGTGTCCTCATCTAGAGTCTCAGCAATTCTATTCCTGGTAATGAAGCTTCCAATAATAAAATGTGTTGCAGGATGCCTCCTGTTCTCTACCAATGTCTTTCTGCGTGCCTTCTCTGGCACACGCTGGTTGAGCGAACTGTGTGTCTGCTGTGTACAAGGCACTGTGCATGGGTAGAGGGTGACTCAAAGATGTATAATAAGGGATCCTGCTCTCAGGAAAGTTACCACAGTGTTAGGGGAGTGGTTCTTAATCAAGGGCAATTCTGCCCACCCCAGGGGACATTTGGAAATATCTGGTGATGTTTTTGGTTGTCGTGACAGCAGATGTGTGGTGCTGGTACTGGCATCCAGGAGGTAGAGACCAGAGATGCTGTAAATATCCTACAATGCCCAGGACAGCCCCTCCACCCACCCCAAACCGGCACAGAACTAATAGCACTGCTCTTGAGAAACCCTGTATTAGGGGCATGACTAATACACAGAGAGAAAATGCCAGGCTTTGTTGGTGGGGCTCAAATGTGGACTGTGGCCCTTTACTAGTCTTGTCAAGTGAGGCTTATATACAGTCACAGAGGGCCAAGGGTAGTGTCATAGGGTTTTATGTCATTGAACTTATTTACGTCTCTATTGGACCCGTTGTGCCGTACATACCCATATATTTCGTAGCAATCTTGTAATCATTTTTTGTGGTATTTTTGTTTGAAAAGTATTAATTTGTGAAGTGTAAACACTATATTTTTAGTATCCTACTATTGTATCACTCTTTTGTCAATTTTTAATGGTTGAATATGGTCCAAAATAGATATTTAAATACCCCCCACCTCCAAAATATAAGAGGACTGGAACTCAACACTCTCTTAAGAGGCCCAGTGAATTGTCACAGAAGTAGTGGCAAAAATAACAAAACGACTAATGCTCGATTGGCATTTATGGAGCTCCTACCACAAGCTACACACTAAGTACTCGAGTATTATCTTTTAAAATTTCTTCCACACCCTAGGATGATAGACCATTAGTATTCCCATTTTACTGGCGAGGAGACTGAGGGCGGCACAGACCAGTTAAGAACATTGCTTAGGTCCGCACAGCTATTAAATAGGGGGGCCAGGCAAGAGGCTTCACTCTTATTTACAGGAAAAATACATTGTACGTGGCTCGTCTTGTCTCCGCAATGGACTCTAGTCCTCGGTGCTGAGATGATGGCGGGGGCCACCCAATGTCGCGCACACCTACTCTCCGTCTTTCGCATCTCAGCCCCGCTCCCCGCACACCCAGGACGCCTCGCACCTAGTGGAAGGCGGTAGGCCTTGCCTGCGCCCCGCCCCCCGGGGCGGGCCAGCGGGGCTGGGGGCGCGGCCGAGGGCGCCCGCCCCGCGCGGTCGCCTTCCCGCCGAGCGTGGCCGCGCGCTAGGCGGCAGCAGCGGGCGCGGCGCGGAGCGCGGCCGCCGCGTGGCTCTTCTTGTCGGGCTTGGTGGGCGGGCAGGGGCGGGGCGCGCCGGGGTTGGGTCCGGAGCTGCGGGGTCCAGCAGGACGTGCGGGATGGCGGCGGCGGCGGCGGCGGGCGAGGCGCGCAGAGTGCTGGTGTATGGCGGCCGCGGCGCGCTGGGCTCGCGATGCGTGCAGGCGTTCCGGGCCCGCAGCTGGGTGAGTCCGCGGGCCGGGGGCGCGCAGGCGTTCCGGGCCCGCAAGCGTTCCGGGCGCGCAGGGGATCCGGACCCGCTGGCGATCCGGACCCGCAGGCGATCCGGACCCGCAGGGGATCCGGGCGCGCACGCGATCCGGGCCCGCAGGCGATCCGGGCGCGCACGCGATCCGGGCCCGCAGACGTTCCGGGCCCGCAGACGTTCCGGGCCCGCAGGGCATCCGGACCCGCAGGCGTTCCGGGCCCGCAGGCGATCCGGGCGCGCACGCGATCCGGGCCCGCAGACGTTCCGGACGCGCAGGCGTTCCGGGACCGCAGCTGGGCGACTCCGCGGGCTGGGGGCGCGCGGCGGCGCTGCCTTTAGCGGCGAGTTGGGTGGCCAGAGGGCACGGTGGGGATTGGGGTGCGGGGCAGCCTGGGAAGGCTATGCGGAGGAAGCAGGGTCCCCGGTGCACCCCTGACACTAGTGCTCGCAGGGCCGTACACCGCTTTTACGGCTGCGCGCGTGTCCGAGTCCGTGCCCACGCGGGCCATAGTTGACCTGGGGCCGTAGCTCTGCAAGGAGGGTGGTGGGCAGCTGCTCACTCGACCTCCGCTGGGCCCAGGGTCAGGAGAGAATTGCAGAAGGGGAGGACGAGGAGCGGAGGGGCGGGAACCGGGAGGACCATGAGAAAGAAGAATCTGGAAATGGCACTACCCGGCTCCGCTCGCTAGTCCTATTACCGTGAACTGATTGCTTCCACGAACTTCAGTTTCCACGTCTGTAAAATGCGGATAATAGTATTTGCCCGTTAGGGGAGTTGTGAGGGTTAAATGAGATAATTGGTGTCTCAGTGTGTACATTACCTGACTCCTGGTAAAAGATGTTTGAATGTTACCTATTACCGATATATTTGTTTTATGTATTGCAGGGGTCCAGAACAGGCCTTGCTAAGATGTACCACTTTGACGTGTGAATTATTTTGAGCTGAAGGCAATAGAGACACTTCCAGTTCAAGAGAAACTTACACCTCTTCCTTAAAAAATATATGTTAGGGGCCTTACCTATAATAAGAGTTATTACCAGAAATAATTTTTTGTGACCTATCTATAGGGCAGTGCAAACTGCTAACTACTGAACATCTCTTATGTCCTTTGAGAAGAGCCCCCAAACGCCTCACCTCATCCTTAGCTCAGAATGTCATCCATACCTCATTTTAATTTTCTGTCTCTGAACCTCTCCTGTGTGTGTGTGTGTGTGTGTGTGTGTGTGTGTGTGTGTGGTCTCTGACTCACGTATGTGGGATCCTCATACACGTATGTAATTTGGCTGTTTTATTAGTCTGTCTCATGTCGATTTAATTATTAGACCATCCAGAAGAACCTAGAAGGGTAGAGGAAAGTTTCTTACTCCCCCCCCCTTCAAATGTATTATTGATATATTGATCTATAGCCCTGTTCCTTTAGCTTCCGTTGGACCTGATACTTTGAAGCCTCAGCCCCTCAAATACTGGTGGCTTCTTTGTTTTGCAAAGACTTTTTCAACTATTTTGCATAATCATGTATTCACTCCCTGAAGGCAGTATGCAGGAGCTCCTCTGGTCCCAGGCCAGGAGCCCTGACTCCTGCCACCCAGAAGGGTTCAGTGTGTTCCCGGTGGAGACTCTGCCCTGTGTCATCTCCCTGCAGCTGTCACTTGCTCAAAGTCCATGGTCAAGCTCTGGGGAGCTTCCCTGGGGTTCATTTAGCAGCAACAGCAACAGCCTGGGCAAAGGGTGCCCTGGGACCAGAGAGAGAAGGTCGCAGGGTTTTCTTCTGGCTCAGAATCTGGCATAGAATTCTGTTTCTAAGGAATCTAAACACATCACCCCCTTCCTGTCACCTCTGAACCTGGGAAGACTGCGATTTGGGGTGTTTTCCCAAGTCTGCGTAGATGGCTGGGGATGACAGTTGAACACTTAAGAAGGAGTGTCAGCCAAGGGCCAGGGACTGTGCTCCCACATACCAGATCCCTTTCATGGTCTTCATTTACTCTGCACAGTAACTTTAATACAGTCTGTATTCTCACAATACAGATATGAGGCTGCGCTTTCCCCTTGTGGGGGCAGTTGGCAGAATCTAGTGAACTGATTTACCTTTGAGTCTGTCTTTTCCCCCGTTCTTTCCTGGGAGGGCTGGGATGGAACCTAGTCTTTGTCTTAGTATCTCACACGGTTGGTGACCTAAAAGTAGTGAGTGGTCTTGAATGGATCCTGTGTTCTTCAGAGCTTGTGGCAGAGATATTTGTCTCTTTAGACCTCAAGGGCCCTGGAGCTTTCTAACAGCCTTGTATGTGTCACCTATGCTGTCATCTGTAGTATCCTCTATTTCATTTAATTCACACACTGATGCTGTTCATTGTTAACCCCTGCGTGAGGTCAAGAAAGCCACTGTATGGCAGAGCCAGGATTCAAATGCCAGTCTGCCTGGTCCCCAAATCCAGAGCCATCCCTCTGTGCTCTGGGGCAGGGTTCCGTGGGCCGAGTCCTGCTGCCATATGTTTTCATATGGCTCAAGAGCTAAGAATGGTTTCACATTTTTAAATGGTTTAAAAGAAATTAAAGAATATTTTGTCACACATGAAAATCACATGAAATACACATTTCAGCATCTCAAGTTCTCCCGAAACACAGCCACGGTCATCCGTGCACCTGTGGGGCTATGTTTGTGACTGCTCCCCACTCCCACAGCAGAGTGGAGTATTACGATAGAGACCTCCTGGCCAGCAGAGCTTAAAATATTTACTCTTTGGCCCTTTTTAGAGAAAAAGTTTGCAGACGCTGGTTTAGGGGGTTTGGCTTTAGAGGAGGCAGAATGGGCTGGGCTGGGGCTCAGACTGACAGAGTGGGAGAGGGAGAGGCCGGCGGCTGGATCCTCTCTCTGGGGTTTTCCTTTAAGCCTCTTACCTGTCTCCACACCTCTCTGTCCTGGCCTTGGATCTTTAAAGGAATAGCAATGTACTGTCTCTTGACCGAACGTGTTTTTTACTCCAGTGGGTGGTCAGCATCGACGTGGTGGAGAACGAAGAGGCCAGTGCTAGTGTCGTCGTTAAAATGACGGACTCGTTTACGGAGCAGGCTGACCAGGTAATTCCAGAAAAGGTCCCACAAGCCTGTGGGATGGGAACCTTGGAGAGTGGTATCCGCTGGTTGGCGGTGTGTTCTTCCCTTCTTCAAGTATTGTCTCTCTAATTATGAAAGCTATTTGTATTCATGCAGGGAAATTTGGAAAAAAAAGTACAATGAATGTAAATGACCCATAATCTAATTCTAGTTAGCTGACTATTTACATTTTGGCACATTTTGTTATCTTTTCTGTGCATACTACATGTTATTAGCTTTACAAGTTGAAGTAATCTTGTATTTTATATTTTAAAAATTTAAATGAAATTAATTTTTATTTAAGTACTTAAGATCATTTTAAAAAATCTCTGTCAGTGTGTAATTTTTAATTTTATGAATTGGCCACAATTTCTTATTTTCCTCATATTGTACATTTAACTTTTTTGCAGTTTTTCTTTTTACCATTATCAGAAATACTGTGGCAAACGTCTTTATCTCCATCTCTGATTATTTATTTAGGATACATTCTAAAAAGTGGAATGCCCGGTTCAGAGCAAGAATACTAGCAAAACAGGTTATTTCGAATTACAAAATGATATGCTTATTGTAAAACAAAAAGTCAAAACTCTGTAAGTATATCAGTAAACCGTGAAATACCCCTGTGACCTCCAAGAAACCCACTCCCCAGCAGGAAGTCCCGTTAACAGCCTGATGGGTGTTGTGGTAAATGTCTGGGTTCTACCTTTCTCAAAGAGCTGTGCCCAGGAGCGGCCTGACGGACGTGCTTCATGTGGCTGGCTCCCTTGCCAGCGCCAGCCCACGTTCGTGAGGAAATCTGCACGATGTTGTGTGTGATGCACTTGTATTTGCACAGGCATGCGGCGATGTGGGCGGACAGGTGGTGGCGGTCCCGTTTACAAGCTGAGGAGAATGAGTGTCAGACACTCGGTGACAGGGCCAGCAAGCCAGTGAGTGGTGGAGTTGAGAGCATGGATGTCCTAATAAGAGACTTATTAACAACGTATTAACTGTAGTAAGTTCAGGGTCTGCTTTTTGGTTAGTTTTATTGTCCCTAGTAAGCTGAACACTGTTGGGTGTTGATGGTTTATATGGTTCTTAGCTATTTTTTATAACACATTTAAAAAAATTTTTAAGTGACGCATGTATGGTGTAGGGAATGTAAAGCCAGAGAAGAGGAATATCTTGTTTAGTCCCTCTGTGAGGTTACTAGTTTGTGATATTTCCTTCTAATCCATTTCTCCAAACATATATATGTATAAATCTAAAAAACTTTAAATTCCCAAACTGTGAGTATACTGTTCTGCTCACTTGCTGTTTCTAAAACATCAGTTTGACATAGGTTGCAATATAAAAAGCCAGCTGACTTATTCCACAATATAGGTTTTTGTTTTCCTTACTTTTCATAGTATGATCCCAGTGTTTCCTATACTTAACGATAATGTTTTGGGCTTACTGGGCTTAATCCTGGCATGGCATTGTTATGTACCAGGCGCCGTTCTCAGTGTTTTGTTAACATTAACCCGACGAGGACCCCAGAACAGTTTCTCACTTATCTCCTTTTAGAGATGGGGAGTTTGAGGCACAGAAAGGCCCTGGTATTTGCTCAAGGTTAAATAGGCAGTAGGCGGCATAGCCAAGACTTGAACCAGGGCAGTGGGGGTTGGATGTGGGTGCTCTTAACTGCATGCCAAGCTGCCTCTTGGCAGAGCAGCTTCACATGGATGATAAAAGCTCAGGTTAAGTGCAAGGGGAGCCCTGGGCTCGAGGAGCAGCAGCTTGTCCAGCTGTGCATCTCTGTCGTCAGCATTTCTTCTGCTCCTGTTAATTGCAGGTGTCTCATGTCCACGTGCTATTCTGAATGTGAAGTTGTCCTCTGAGACTTGACTTCACACTGCTTTTAAAACCTTCTGTTCCTGCCCACATTAAGAATTTCTGGACCACAGCATGACATCTACTTTTTGTTTTTAAAGCTCCAGAAAAGGAAATTCAGCCCTAATACATGTAAAATTGGCCCCCTGGTGGTGGGGAATTCACTGGGGACAGTGAAGAGATGAAGTGAGGAAGGTACTAAATCTATAGGAAACTATCGGGCAGAGAGCAAGACTTAAGGGGAAGGAATTTAAAAATGCATAGAGGATGTAAAAAACAAGTTAGACAGGTGCTTTGCTGCTGCGGGCTCCACATGGCCCTAAAAAGTCAAACATGCACGGGATGTGGGTACATACAGACGTAAGGGAGCTGATCCAACTTCCGGCAGCTGAGGTGTGGGCTCTTGGCAACAGGACATGGCTTAAGATTGAAGGGAGGCGGCAATGGGGAACCAGAGTGACAGGAGGGAGGTCAACAAAAGATAAATTGGGATTAGGGGAAATATTAATAGAGGCCAAGGGAAATTCAAGAATTTCTTGAAAGCATTAGGCGTGGGGTGTAGGGGGAGGAGAGATTGGTTTTCACTGCCAAGGTGTTCTCTTTGAGAGAGTAATTTGAGGCCTCAGAAATGTTTAGTGAAAATCAGGGACTGGAATGTTACTGCTGGGAGAGGTACATCATCTTGCCATAAGTCTTAAGATTTATCTTAAGGAAGCAATTGGGAGACATCATCTCAGCTCTTCCAGAGAAATATGGAAAAGTTGTGGTCGATGGCCAGAATTGCCCGTCTCACCAGATTTTTGTTTTAATAAATTTTAACAAAAGGACATATATGTATTTTCAGCACTTTAAATTTTGCAAACAGATTAGTAAAACGAACCCCCAGATACTTAGTATTTACCAGCGTTTTGCCTTGACTGTATTTTTTTATTGCTTTAAAAAAAAAATTTCTCTTTGGCATTTTGTTTTGGAATTTCAGTTAAAGAGGTTTTTGTATTGGGGTGAGAGTAGAATTATCTCAGGTTATGATTCTGTGATTTGCAAAGAAAGTCTGGAAAGAAATATACCAGAAGGTTAGCTGCAGGCATTGAAGCTCTAGGTGATTTTTTAAAACCCTTTTTCTACTTTTCTTAATTAATTGTTTCATTTCAGGGGTGCTTATGTCCCCATCACTTAGAATAGTCAGAAGAAGATTCTAGATTGCTTTATAAAAATCACGGTGAAATTGTCAAGTGCTATTAAAATTGTCTTTAAAGGAAGTAAAAAAATAAACCGAGGTGTCTGTAAAGATCTCGGCTTGTTTAGGTTTTCCTGAAAACGTGTGCATTTCTTCGTCCCTTTTGTTTAAGGTGACCGCTGAGGTTGGAAAGCTCTTGGGTGAAGAGAAGGTGGACGCGATCCTTTGTGTGGCCGGAGGATGGGCCGGGGGCAACGCCAAGTCCAAGTGTGAGTCCTCTTTTGAGTTAGTCATCCACTCTGTCCTGCTCTTTGTCCAACGGGCTTGCATTGCTTGGGTCTGTACTACGTGTCAGGTCAGATGTCTTTCGGTATGGCTCCCAGGATCTTTACAGTAACTCTGTGAGGTAGGGATGAACAACCCATTTTACAGGTGAAGAAAAACTTCCATAAAGGGGTTTGTTGAGTTTGAAGTAGGGGCAGGATGAAATCAGCATTGTTCCCACCTCAGTCTTACAGGGCTGCTTACTGGGAAGTGAGGGACGTGTCTGAAATGGAGAGATTGTTCTGAAGGTCAGAAAGACTCAAAATTGAGCTTTTTTTCATAAAGCTGTGTACAGTTTCCAACTTTCCATTATGAACATTTTCAAACATAGAGAAAAGTCGACAGAGCAGCTCTAAGAAAATTAATAGTAATTGTGTAAGGTTAATACTATCCAACCCATATTCAAATTTCCCAGTTTATCCATATCTTTTATAATCTTTTCCCCTAAACTATTCCAGTCAGGGTTTATATTACTACATTTCATTGTTCTTAGTCTCTCTATATATTATCTTTTTTCCTGTGTCAGACTGGGCGAGGCAGGGCCTTTTTCATATGGAATGTTCTATGTATGAATTTGTCTGTTTCTTTAAGATATCATTTACTTTGTTCCTTACCCCTTATCCTTTTTCCTGTGGACCAGAACCTAGGTCCAGGGACTTGCTTAGATTCAGGTTAAATATTTTGGAGGCGAGAACTGTACCTGAGTAACGCGGCCTTCCTGCTCATCGCTGTGGGACTTTAACCTTGTCAGATCACCCTACCTACCCATGGTGATGCCAGATTTGGTGCTTGGTTAAGGCAGTAGCTAGTAGACTCCCGTTGTAAAGCCACATTTTTCTTTTGCAACTGGTAAGCTACTTGTGCGATGGTACTTTGGCATCCTTTGTGAATATGCCATTCTCAAACACCCTGAGAACCCTAAATTCCTAAAACCTCATGGTTTTAAGCATCCATTGCCTGAATCAGGTGTACTAGCAGGGGTTAGAAAATGGTGGTTTTCTAATACTGTTATTCCACCATTTAA
Organism: Eidolon dupreanum; assembly: GCA_028627145.1. Taxonomy (NCBI): domain Eukaryota; kingdom Metazoa; phylum Chordata; class Mammalia; order Chiroptera; family Pteropodidae; genus Eidolon; species Eidolon dupreanum. Next base: position 84,600,541 of record CM053513.1, read on the forward strand.
AAAGGAACTGATTTTCTGTGACACTGGTATTCTGTGGGGTGATCAAGTTGACAGAACGTCCTGATGGCCTTTTGTATATTTTTGGAACAAGAAGTGATTAATGTAGGTCTATCAAACATTTTTTTTCTAGTCTTTTTTTATCAGGGAAATGCAATACCTTGGTTATCACTGAATGAAGACACCCCCAGCCCCCGTATCAAGAGGGCTTTCTTTCTGGATCTTGGATTTGGCCTCACAGGGTTCTGTGTTCCTTGTAAGGGGACAAAGAGACAGGTCCCCAGCCAGGGATGTGACATACATTACCATCTGTTCCTCATTACGTCTCTAGCAAGGCGAGAGAGTTAAGTGTGAATTGATTGTTACTTCAGCTTTCTTTTAAAGAGTCTTTAAAGCTACGTTAAATTTTCAGCCATAAAAAGTGTAGTTCTGTAAAAAGCCTCTTTGTGTCCATGTGGTAATGATTCCTCAGATTTTTATCATGAGTTAAACCTAACTGAGACATACGGGTTCTTCTTCCAAATCTAATGCCCTTTATAAAGAACAATCTTTGAATTAAAGCCAGTCGCTTATTAATGGCCCTCAGTGATCGCATGGCCTGGGTTCAAATCCCAGTGTCTGGCTATCAGCCCTGTGTTGCTCGTACTAGGCCGTGTCATAGTCAAGAACGGGGAGAGGGGGTTGAGGGGGGTGGGAGTGACTCTCAGTGCTTCTTTGAGCGTCAGGTGTCACGAGTCGAGCTCACCTTTCAGCTTCTTCACTGCGGGTGCTGAGCCAACATACCATTTTTTTTTCACTCAG
>CM053513.1:84601838-84620840 GCA_028627145.1 Eidolon dupreanum
ATAACAAAGCATAAAGTATTGTGCACATGTCTGTCTCTTAGAGTGAACCAAGTCTTTTTTTACTCAAAATCATACCATTGTTTTAAACGATTCCCACAGTGCAGAAAAAATATTAACAGCGAAAGTTAAAATCTCGCCAAATCCTGCCACTCGGAGGTTAGAGTGAGTAAAGTGCTGAAATCGTCAGGGACCCGGGTCTGTCCTGTGACGCCTCTGGGGCTTTTCCACAGCTGCTGCTGTACCCCTCCAGCCCCCAGAGCCGCTGACGCGAGTTGAAGCACGTGTCCAGATTTTTGCTTTTGAAACATAAAGCTTTTCTTCTTTGTTCTAGAACCTTCCACGACTGGATCACAGAGAAAAACCGACCAAGCTCAGGAAGCCTCATCCAGGTGGTAACCGTAGAGGGAAAGACGGAGCTCACCCCGGCGTATTTTTAGGCTCCATTTCAGGGCCCGCGAGGGGCCCGTCGGGAGAGGCGTTAAACGACCTCGTCGCCGCTGTGGCGTCTGGCCCTGTGTCTTCTGTAATCCCGTTTGTGTACACGAGAGCGAGACCTGTTTTCCACCTACCTACTGTGCATTTGCTCTCCTAAGTCAGTGTAAAACATTCATGTGGAATAAAAACGTGTGGGTGGAGGCCCCCAGGTAGCACCGTCGGCCCATGTCGACCACCTCCGTGTTGGAGGTGTCTGCACAGACCGCTGTGTATCGGCATCATCCCGAGTTGCTTTGAGACTCTCTGTCCCTGACAATGGCTGTCTGTCTGACTGCTTCAGAGATTTGTTGCTCTCAGGGGTGTTTTGGGGCCTGAGTTGTCTTTGAATGTTAATGTTTATGTCACAGATGTAGTTTTTGCAGCCTCAAATTAAACTGCCTTAAAACTCCTTTTGTGGTGTGAACAAGATGCTCTGGACAGTTGAGCTGTCTTTTTCCTGTGCAGTTGCCAAGCGTGTAAGTGAACCACTTGTGAATGTTTGGAGTTTATCATCCTAATAAACGCCCTTTGTTTATTGTGCTATCTTTAACGAAATCACGTCTCATACACTGTCATAGGTGAATGTACTGAAGTCACGGGCTGCTAGTGGTCTGTAGTCTGGTGGTCTCAGCACGGGGTGGGCCCCGAAATCTGCCTTCTCCACACAGTGACAGGCACAGTTTTCCCTTGGGCACGTCAGAATCAGGGTGCTGGCTTGACCCTGTGCATCTGGAAGCATCGCTCCATGTGGCTGATGGAGGGTGTCCTGACAGGTAACTGCTGATCTGATTTAACTGTTCATTTTGTAGACGAGGACATGGAGGCCCAGAGACTTGACTTCACCTCCTCACTGCCAGTAAGTGGCAGAACGAAGCCCAGAACTCTGGTCACCAGGTGGCTGCAGTTTATAAGAGCCTTTACCGTGTGTGTGTGTGTGTGTGTGTTTATTTCTTTTTAAACATTTTTTTGAGATAAAATTTACATAACATAAAATTAACCATTTTAAAGTGAAAAATTGTATGGCATTTACTAAGTTCACAGTGTTCTGTAGCCACCACCTCTGTCTAGTTCAAAATCTGTATGTCGCCCCAAATTAAAACCCCATGCCCACTAAGCAGCTACTCTTCATCTCCCCACCTCTAGCACCAGGTAATCTGCTTTCTGTCTCCATGAAATTACTGTTTCGGGTATTTCACATAAATGGAATCATACACCATGTGGCCTTTTGTGTCTGGCTTCCACTTGGCATGTTTTCGAGATTCATCCACGTTGTAGCATCTATTAGTACTTCATTCCTTCCTGTGGCTGAATAAAATTCTGTTGTTTGAACATACTATTTGTTTATAAACTCATCTGTCGAAAGACATTTGGGTTGTTTTTGCCTTCTGGCTATTGTGAATAGTGCTGCCGCAAATGTTTGTGTACAGGTATTCGAGTACCTGTTTTTAGTTCTTTTGGAGGTGTACTTCAGAGGGGATTCCTCTGTCGTCTTGATAGTTGTGTGAGGAGTCTCTTGATTCTTGACACTCTTTAAAGTGATCTCTAAGTTCCACAGAAAATAAGGTGGAGACCAGAAAGGTAGGACTGATGGGTTCAGTCACCCAGTGCTATGGTCTGAATGTTTGTCCCCTCCCAAGTTCCTATGTTGAAATCCTAATGCTCACTGTGGTGGCATTAGGGGGCGGGGCCTTTCTCAGGTGAGCCCTTGTGCATAGGCTTAGCACCGTTATAAAAGTGGCTCTAGCAAGGTCCCTAGCCCTTCTGTCCTGTGAGGACCATAAGAAGAAGCCTGTAACCTGGAAGAGGGTCTTCCCCAACTATTCTGGCGCCTGAACTTGAACTTCAGCATCCAGCATGTCAGAAAACCTTGAGTTGCTTATAAGCCGCCCAGTCTTTGGCATTTGGTCACAGCGGCTGGAACGGACCAAGGCATCCTCTAGAGAGCCGTACGTAAGTGCAGTCACAAGTGCAGTGGTGACCAAGTTACCTAGCACTTCATATGTCCATTCCTCCATCTTGTCCTCCCAATAATACCTCGCATAGCTGCTTTCCATTTTTCAGACAAAGAAACAGCCCCATAAGCTAAATGACTTGCGGAGGGTGTAGTTAGTTTCAGGAGAGCTGGTAGTTTTTATTCCATTTAGAAACCAGGCCTCTTAATTGATTCCTGATGTGCGTTTTCCTCAGGCCTCAACCTGGTAATGTACAAGGAGAGTGTAAGGGGAAACGGGGCAAGGAAAAGGGGGTGTTTTTCTCTTGTGCGTTAGCCACTTATTCATCGAGTGATTTTTGAGTGTGAAATGTGAACTATCTTGGGAACGGATCTAGGTGCCCGGGGCATATAGTGAGTTCAGTAGACAAAGGCCTCGGACTTCAATAGTTTCATTATAGTGAGGGGAGGGGACAGCAAAATAAACTAATGAAAGCTGAATACATTTTAGAATATGTGAAAAGGCTCAGTTGCGGGGGCGGGGGGAGTAAGGGGCTAAGGAATTGTGGAGGTTGTGATTTGAAATAGGGTTATGGACTGAATGTGTCTCCAAAATTCATCCATTGAAGCCCCAACTCTACTGAGAAAAACTCCTATTTTTACGTCCATTTTACAGTTGAGCAGAGAGGCACACAGAGAAGTCACTTGCCCAAACACACAGAAAGCAGCAAAGCCAGGATTCGAACAGGGGGCCAACATTCTATGCTAGTGTTTGTGCTGGTCTCAGCCTATCGATAATCCCGTGTTGTGGTGGAACTAGCCTTTGTGGGTATTACCATGATGGCAAGACACCCGGTAGCAATAACCAATAGGAACCTTACAAAAAAGGTTTATTACTGATAGGACCTGGAAATGACACAGCACACACCTGGGGTCACACAGCGAAGTTGTGAGTGTGGGCCTGGGGTGCTGCTTTTCTTGGAGTCGAGGATGGGGGGCCAAGGGTTTCATGGACTCACTCTTCACTGATGAATTTAAAATGTAAGAGCTGGCAACTTAAAGCGTGGGAAGAGAAAACAAACAGGTAGCCCCAAGGGTCAGCTATTAAATCAACCGAGGTCTCTCAAAGGAGCCTGGCTTTTTATCTGATCACGTGTCTGGCAATGTGTTTATTTGAGACCGGCTCCCGAGTGTCTGCCTCTCAAATGAATGGCCTCACCGTCAAAGGTTAAGTCTGGCACCTCTGTTACCGGGAAGAAAGAAAAAACAGAACAAACCACATGTCTACCACCAGCCTGCAAATAAGCCACACAATTAGCACAATTTAGTTGTACTTGTTAGGTCCTAGGGGGACGGGCCAGCCAGATGCCCGCCTGGAGACTTCCCAGCTTGATATCGGAATCCAGACCCTCCAGCCAATCGAAGTCCAGAACGCCCAACTGATAAACCCACCCTAAAGCCCTGGCCCACCACCCTAATCCGGATGCTCAACTAACATTTAATTAACATTCCCCACCCTAGACCCTACCCCCACATAACCCTATAAGAAACTACGTCCTCCCGCCCCAGGGCACGACTTCTCTGGCCCCTCTCCTCTCTGGACCAGAGAACCTCGCCCAGGAGCCCCCTCCCAATAAAGACTTGCTTTTGAAACTTCTCTCTGCGTGTCACGCGTTTACCTTATAGTACTAAACATCTTCAAACAATTCTTAGTGATATAAAAAAAATCCTCACGGTGTAGTACCAAGCGAAAGGCGGGATGCATGATATATGTTATGGCATAATCTGATGTGACCCCAATTATATTAAAACACGTTACAGTGTGTTTTGTCAGTGTGAGGGGTACACCTTCGAGGATTGCACCGTCACTGAATTCTCGTACAGTCGGCGGTGGATCGTAGCGTAATTGGCAGTGTTCTTGTTGCCCGTGAGCTGATGGTGTAACTGAGAATCAACAGCGCTTTCGATTCCGTGAAATGCTGCATCCAGGTCGGTGGGGAGAACAAAGGACAGAACGCTGAGCTCTCAGGAGCGCGGCGTTTCGGGGCTGTGGCGAGGCTCACGGTCACACAGATGACATGACTCCTCACACCGGACTCTGCCCTCTGTCCGAGAAGTTCGGTTTGTTTCCTCTCGTCATCTTTTACGTAACTGTTCGTCCTCCTTTGTTCATCTGTTGGACTGGGACTGATGAAAGGCAGACCCTGTTTATTCTGTAAAACCCTTCCCCCCACCGTTCAGTGAGTTGTGTGATCTCACCTCGCCTCCACACTCCCCGCTAGCTTTTCATGAGTTTGGCGGGGTGGGGTGGGGTGGGGAGGCTGCGTTCCTGGAGGTTAAATAACTGACCACTGATGGCTGATCCAGGTAGGTGCAGAGGTGGGTGATGGAAAAAGGCAGAGCAGATGGGGCGTGACACGCTCCCTCCCCTTTCCTGGGTTCATCTGGCTTTCTCGCCCTCCTGTGTCTTCCTCCCAGGTTCCTTGTCTCTATAGTCCTCACTTCCTGAAAAAATGGTCAGGTTTTAGACAGCATTAGTCACCCTTCAAAAAGGTACGGCATAGAGGTAAATATATAAGAGGCGAAGCTCTTTTTAAGCTCTTCACTGAATTCCAGCCGATTCTTAGCTGGAGGAGAACCTCAGCTGAGAAGGGCTGCCGCTCTGGCCCCCACCCCCTCTTGCCCCAAGGGGTCTTTGCGTGTCTTTGCTGGGCCCCCCTGCTGGTCACCTCCTGCTCACTTCTCAGGGCAAGCATCGCTTCCAATGAAGCCTTTCCTGACCAGGGCAGATCCCACCTTACGAGCTTTCATAGTCCTCTCCAGATTTGCAACTTGATCCTCCTTTGTGCAGTTGTGATGAACACCAGTCTCCTTTCAGCCTTTAGGGCCCATGAGACAGAAGTAGTGCTATTGGCTTGTTTGCTTCTTTAACTCACCCTCGTATCTCCAGCACATAGCACAGTGCCTGACACCGAGAAGGGGACACAAAATATTTGTTGACTGGGAAGAGTACCCTGGAGCAAGGGAGGAAATCACAGTCCTCCCTAGAGGGTATAGGTGGCTGTGAACTCTGTGTGGGAGTCCGCTTAACCTCAACCTTGTCTGCTGTCATGGGCTGGGAGCCTCTCTAAGTGAAGAGAATGACAAAGATGTCTTTTCTTTTATTAACGAGGTGATTTGGGGACAAATCTGAAGTTTGGGGGGCTGGCTGGTTGCCAGGAGAAGCAACCTCATGATTAGAAGGTTGGAACTTTCAATCCCAGCTCCCTGACCTCTGGGAAAGGAGAGAGGCTGGAGGTTGAGTAGGTTGCCAGTGATTTTACTCAGTCGTGCCTATGTAATGAAGCCTCTTTAAAAACCAAAAGGATGGGGTTCCGAGAGCTTCTGGGTTGGCGAACACAGGAGGATGTGTGTGTGTGTGGGGTGGCACCCTCTCAGAAGGCAAGACAGCCCTATGCATCTCTTCCATCAGGCCATTCCTGAGTTACATCCTTTTATAATAAACGGGTGATCTAGTAGCTAAAATGTTCTGAGTTCTGTGAGCCACTCTAGCAAATTAATCAAACCTGAAGAGGGGTCTTTAAAACCTCCAACCTGTAGCCGGTTGGTCCGAAGCACAGGTAACAGCCTGGACATGCGGATCGGATGCTGTCACCAGGTAGTCGTGTCACAATTGAGTTGAATTGTAGGACACCCAGCTGGTGTCCGAGAATTGCTTGCTCTGCGGAGAACACCCACAGACTGTAATCAGTGTCAGAATCCTCACCTGCCAAGCTCCTCTTGCCGTCCCTCTTCCTTAATCTTGTGCCGGAGTGATGCAAAGGATGGCATCCAATGCGGCCAAGGAAGACAGGTGCTTTGGGCCAAGTGAGGCTGAGTGGATCGCAGGCTCTGAGCTTGTCTGCTTCATGGGAGGCATGATTCCAGGGTGGGTCCCATGCCTCTGCTTTTTGGGAAACACATGAACGTCAGAATCAGTAAACTTGACATTGAATTCTCTTTAACCTTCATTTGTGCTCCAGCCTGACACACTTTCACCTGTTCCCGCGACGGTCGAGCAATTCTCTTCTACCTCCAAGAGGCAAGCCTCATGGGAGGTGGGCCACCCAGGACAGCTAATAATTCGATGCTTCTTTGAATGAATGTGAAACATACCTGCTGTGGCGAAACAGATTTTTAGTTAATAAAAATTTCATGCAGATTGCTTTGCTTTTTTTAAAAAAACAATTTACTTTCACAGGCAGAAGCAGACCCAACATTTCGAAAATACTTTTTGTAACGTCACTTTTTTGGTGTGTATTCTGTATTCACGTTTTTTTCTTATCTGATCATCCAAACCAGATCCCTCGGGAGGCACATGGAAGGTATCGCAGTTTAGGTAGTCAGTCGCTGGTATGCGGTGGTGAGGCAAACATGATCTCAATCAGAATTTCAGCTTTTGGTGACAGTGGGCTTTTTGCTGCCAGTGACTACAAGTGTAGAAAAGGGAAAAACTCAGATGAGAGGAGTTTTTAAAATGTCCACTTGGTGGCGCTGTCAGCTTAAAGGGAAGTGTGATTGGCTTAGTTTAGCTACACATTAGTCTAGTGCGGTTCAGTGATCCTCAGAGACTGATGCTCCAGACCCATTTCCTAGCTTCTTCAAACACAAATCCCACGGTCACACCTACACAATTTGGAGCTGGAGGATGAATAAGTTCTGGAGCTCTAATGCACAGCGGAGTGATTATAATCAACAACACAGTATTATATAAACTTCAAAGTTGCTAAGAGACTAGACCTTGCCTGTCCTCACCACCAGAGAAAAATGATAATTATGTGATGTGGTAGAGATGTTGACTAACAACACTATGGTGGTAATCATGTTGCAATCTGTAAGTGTATCAAATCAACATCTTATATGCCTTAAGCTTACACAATGTTATGTGTTAATTATAGCTCAATAAAAAGGAAACAGTAAAACAAACACCAACTTAGGCATGACCATTGCCTGTTTCACCCACAGGCCTGCAAGCTTCCTGCATGTCGGGGTCCCCAGAGATTCTGCTTCTGTGCCCTTTTCCCTCTAACTTTAGTTGTCAAAAGAATAATCTAGGGAGTTTATTAAAAATGCATCCTTGGAGCCCTCCCCAGTTCTGAATCGGTCGTTGTGGGGTGGAACCATGTTGACTATTGCTGCAGAACAAGTCACCGCCAAACGTGGTGGCTTAGAAGAACCGCGTTTACTGTCCTCCACAGTTCCTGAGGGTCAGGAATTTGTGAGCGGCTAATTTGGGGGCTCTGGCTCAGGGTCTGTCGTGGTTTCATGCTTTATCTCATTTAATTCTAAAACAACTCTACGAGTTAGGTGCTCTTATTATCCACCTTTTACAGATGAGGAACAAGCTTAGAGAGGTTAGGTAACTTACCCAGAGTCACACAGCGAGGGAAAAAAAGAAGTCAGGGTTTGAAACCTGGTCTAATTCCCAAGTCTGCCTCTTACCAATGCTACTGTTGGGGAACTATGGAAGCTTGTTGTTGGGGGACCATATCATGCTGGCGGGGGGGGCCTGGAGGAGAGCTTGCCATGGTTGGCAGGGGTTGGATCATGAAAGATCTCTGCCTAGTGGTTGTTTTCTTGCAGGCAATGGGGAACCTCTAAAAGCCTAAAGTATTTTCTCATCATGAGCTTTTCCCAGTTTCCTGGTTATTTCAGAAAATACAAGCAGTTTGAAGAATGTCCTCAAGGGGGCAGGCGTTGGCAACAGATGAGACAACTTGGTGTTGGAAAACCAGCGTGTGAAACTCGGTTCAATTTTCTTTTCCTCGTGGGGCTTCAGCTCAGCTCTTTGAGTAGCTCTAAGATCGATACGAAACCTCAAGGCCTGGAGACTTGCTGCTGTCCATTTTGACTTTTTTCACCCCCCCTCCCCCGCCTTCCTTTTTCCTTTCCTTTCACTCTTTCCTGCATTTCTCTTGTTTACTTTCTTCATTGAAGTAGAAAGTCAGGTTTTAAAAAAGTAGCAGATATTTCCTAAATATCAGCAAGCTTGCAATAGCTTCAGAGCCCAGTCCACATGTAGATACACACACACACACACACACACACACACACACACACACCACCAGCACCAGCACCAAAAACAACAACAGTTTAAATGCTGGTGTACACCAGCCACGGGGAAAGGCTGTCATTATCCCCCGTCATTATGTCAGAAGTCCCTGCAAAGTTTCCATCACCTCTACCTACTAGGCGATGGTTATTGATTGCAATCGAGGCCTCACTAACATTTATTGAATACCTACCGCGTGTCAGGCTTGGTGCCGGGAGTTCGGGCATATCTTACCTCAACTGAGTCTTCACACTAATGCTTTGAGGTAAGCAGGATTTTCCCTGTTTACAAATAGGGCACTTGAGTCTCAGCGTGGTTAAGATCATGCCATTGGCAGGTCACAGAGCCACAGTTTGAGCCAGGTTTTGGACTTCTACTTGAGCCTTCCTGCCTTTAAACCACACTGGATTGCTTGATGTTTCACCATCCACCCACGTGACTGGATTCGAGGTGGCTAATGCGGGGAGATGGTAAGCGGCTTTTCTCTTTGACGTTAACTCAGCTCAGCGCATGGATGCTCCAGAGGGAACAAGGAGGAGTGTAGGGGACAGAGGATGTCATTGCTTTAAACTTTAGCTTTCTGATTCCAAGTCAAGGCTCAGGTAAGAGGAACAGATTTAGGAGTGGGCCGTGGAAACCTTTGGCCAACCTGGTGGTCTGTGGTCCCTCGCTCAGCCAGGGGCTGTCCTGGATGGTCCTTGTGGCTGGACTAGGGCTGAAGTCAAGTAAATATTTTTCCCCACTGAACCCCTTGTACAGAGGGGACGACTAAGGACTAGAGCTATTGAAATGACCAATCTAAAGCCAGTGAGTGGAAGAGTCGAGTGTGGAACTCTGGTCTTTCATCTTGGGAACCTCGTGTGTTCCCCTATTCCAGTTTTCCAAAGTATGGATGTGCTGATCAACTGGGGTAGCTGTACAAGGAGGTGTAGGGTGGGATGGGACCCAGGCGAATGCTTTTTATTTAATAATTATGTATTCATTTTAATGTGTATTAGGAAAATAGGTAACAAGTACTTCAAAGCCATTGATTTCATGCATATTATTGTTAGGATAAGGCTAAATTAGACAGTAAATAAAAAGTGGATAGGTCGAAACATTACACAGAGAATACACCAGAACAGGCAACGTAATATTGAAGAGAAAACAAAATTGGAGGACCGATGCCACCCTACTTCAAGTCTTACTGCAAAGCTGTGGTGATCAAGACCATGTGCTGTTGGTGAAAGAACAGAAAAATCGATCAGTGGAATGGAATAGAGAGCTCAGAAATGGACCCCCATGAACACAGTCTACTGGTCGTTGACAAAGGAGCAAAGGCAACGCGATGGAGCAAAGACAGTCTCTTCGACAAGTGGTGCTGGGACAACCAGACTTTCAAAAAGCAGTCTAGACGCAGACCTGACACCCTTCACGAAAAGTAACTTAAAAGGGATCATAGGCCTAAATATGAAGCACGAAACAATAAAACTATAAAAGATGGCATAGGAGAAACCCCGATGACCTTGGGCGTGGGGAGGCCTTTCAAGATACAACACCGAAGGCGTGACCCATGAAGGGAGTGACCGATGAGACGGGCTCGCCCAGGGGGCTGTCCCCCAGAGCCTCCCGAAGGAACGCAGCCCTGCCGATACCGCGAACGCGGGGTAGAAATCACAAAGGTCTCATTCGAATGACCGAAGATGGGGAAACACCATCTCACGCCGCTGCTGCCTTCTGAGAGGACATTTACGGACATGACACCAGCCTCCTGAGGGACCTGTGTGGTTGACGAGTTAGGTACAGGATGCTTAGCTTGTGCGGAGTCCGGTTGCCTGTGAATGAGGGCAGGTCGTGTCCTAGGGGAGCCTTTCAGAGGGCAGGTAAACCTGGAGTTGAATTCGGCAGGGGGGCCTGGAAATCTGACTCGTTCCACGTAGGAGCGCAGGAAGAGGCGGGAGGGAGGGTGACACTTAGCCCTGTGAGGTGCTGTGGGGCTGGCAAGGGACACGTACAGAACGGGCCACTGTGTTTAACCTGGACTAGTTTTCCTCCTGGCCGTGTAATGTCTCCTTGGTCTCATCTGATGCTTGAGGACGTACGAGAATGCTCTGTGTGTGAGCGTGTGTGTGTGTGTGTGTGTCCGCGCACGTGTGCATGCGTGCACGCACATGCGCTCATGTGCTTGAAAAAATTATTGGCTCCCACTGGCTCCACTTTTTATCTCTGCCCTATCCTCCTCCGCATTAGGAGAAAGTCTGATTTCCGCATCTGGCCTTGAGTGACAGATTGTGAATAGAATACGGGGCGGGACAGGGAGAGAATGCGCAGACCGCGTAGCTAGGCCCCGGCAGAGGCCTCTGTGAGAGGAAAGCGTCTGCAAGTGTCTCGGGCCAGGCTCTGGCCTTCCTCACACGTTAATCCTCGCCGTTAATCCTCACCAGAACCTCTGAGACTCGGGGAGGCTACGCAATGACCTTTAACGGGCCAGCTGGGATCTTAGTCATGTCCGTGTGACTATAAGGGCAGTTCTGGAATTTGTGGTCTTAGACAAACATGCCTGGTCACTGCATTTTGGAGACCAGGTGTTCTGAATGCTAGAGTTTAAACCTCTCCTGCAACTCATTGTTGCATCAACGACAGCCTTCAGTATTGACTTTAATGAGTATTCTCTGAGAATTTGTAAGGTGTGGACGTTGTAGGTGGGGCATGCTATGTTGTATTGGATGTGGACTTGCACTGTGTCCCAAAGTGTGTTCCTTAGAACACCATTGTAATAGGTCTCCATGAAAAAAAGAGTCCTACAAATATGGAAAACATTAAAAATCTATCTGTCTGTTTCTATCTATCCATCCATCCATCCACCCACCCATCCCCCTATCTACCCATCCATTTGTTTATCCATCCATTCATTTATCCATCTATCCATCTATCCACCTACCCACCCACCCATTCGTGTATCCTTTGCCTATTTCTCATTTTTCTATCTATCTGTATATTCTTTGCAGGACTTCTCAGAACCTCTGACATGTGCATTGGGAATCTCCAAAAAGGGGGTGTAGTGTGCAGCATTTCCTTGGGCCTCACTCTTCAGAGAGGATGCATACTCTGTGAATGTGTGTGGCCTGAATGAGCGAATGAGTAAGTGTTACAGACGATGCACTACAGGAGTTCCAGGAGAGAAAAGATAACCCGCCTGATCAATGTGTAGCTCAGGACCCTGGTCATGAACAAATGAGAACATTTATGAAACATTTACTAGGCTAATAGCTACAGTTTACTAAGTACCTACTATGTGCCAGGCATGATACTAAATGTTTTCTTAATATCTTTTTAGTTAAAACAGGATGGAAAGATATAATCAGTCATTTGGGAGGGCTTTGTAGGTTCTCTCCATAGAAGTGATCTTTACAAAGCAATTGCGATAGCCTGACAAAGACTTAACCTAATCGGAAGGACTAAAGACCAGCTGACCCTTCACGACACTTGAAATACTAGTAATTAATGGCAGAGTGTTATGCATAATCAGACACCACTAATGTGCAGCTCTTTTTAAAATGCAGCACTTGCATTGGACGTCAATCTCTCCTTTAGTCAGGGAATCACCAGTGTGCTGTACATTGTTAAGTGAAAGCAAACAGCCAGGTTAAATTCTAATTAAATGTTACCATTGTTATTGGAAAAAAAAAAAAAACAGCTCAGTGTTGGCGTCAAATTGACTTTTATCAGCAGATGGAATTAGAGCATTTTGTCATTTCGGGGCTGTCTCATACATGTGAATAACATTGCCCGAGAAGCCCTTGTTGACATTAGTTAAGGATGAAACAGAGATAATTAATATGGTGAGGATGTAAATGAGGGTGTCATGTTGCACAAGAAAAGGATTGTGTTATATTTGGTTTCCTCTGAGCCTCTACTGATGCTTCGTAAGCAGGCTGGACATTTTCCTGTGCAGTGAATTCCAAATGGAGCTAGAGTTCCTCGTTGACAGTTCAAGAGACAAGCTCTTCTCTTTCCCTGTGTACGGCTTCCCTTTCTGAGAAAGGAAATGAGTGACTTTTTCCAATGGGCAGAGGATGAAATCTGAGAGAACTTTGAGTTTTGAGAGAGCAGGTACTTCAACAGGACTAGCTAAGGAAGAGTCGTCTTAGGCTGGGAGGTAAACTCTAGGTGGAGTTTCACGTATGTGAAGCCATCAGGCAGGTGGCGTGATGGCAGCATCGGATGTCGGGGATTTATTTACCGGTTACCAGCGAGGTCCTCCGGTGTGCTGGCACCGTGAAGTGCCCCAGTCTCATAAGATAGTTTCTGCCTTCAAGGCTCTTAGACTCCATAAGCGTGGGGAAAATCTGCAGTTGAGGGTGACTGTGACGTGGACGGCAGAGTCCAAATCCCCAGTCTTTTGGTTCCCCACCTACGTGACCCGAGGCACATTACTTCACCTCTGTGATTTTCATGCTCCCATCTGTAAAACGGAAGCCTTGGCACCCAGCTTACAGGTTCATCGTGAGGATGATGAGATGATGAACTATATTAAAAGGTCCAGCGTAGTTCTTGGCACCCACACAGCCCGCCTGCAGGAGCCTGCTGGCTTCCTTTCTCCTAATGCCTCCCTTCTGTAGCTGTAAGAACAAAGAACGATTCGATTGGACCAGCAAGAAGAAGATGAGTGACATCAAGAGACATCAGTCACGCCTGTCCTGGACTCTGAAGAAGAACCAGGAGGCAACTGGATCGAGAGATTCTGCTTCTTCTTCTCACGGGGGTCGTCTTGAAGCACATCTGGGTAGATGTCATTCCATGTTTGGGAAGGCTCTCAGAACAATGGTGTTGTCCCCTTTTACTAGCAACTTTAACTCAAGCGAGGGTTGACATCATCTGTTCTTTTACTGCACAGATATCCATCGAATATGTGGGTAGTGCGGGTGAGGGATGTGTGACTGAGAGAAGAATGGGAACAGCGAATGCCCTAGAGTCAGGTCACTTATGGGCTGCAAGACATGCGTAGGGAAGTTGCTTAACATGTGTAGTATGTGAAGACTACTTTCTACCTGATGGGATTGTTACAGTGCTCAAATGAGACAATATACTATAATGGTTACATGAAATAACATGTATTATACAATTCATCTATATACAATACATGTGCATATATAGTAAGTAAAGGAGTTTGTACCCACATTTACACATAATATTTTACTATACCTAAAAGACTGTAAGCTCCTGCACAGGGCTGTGTCTGTTAGAAAAGCAATGTAGTGTCATGGTTAAGTGTATGACCTTGGAGTCAGCCCTGGAGTTTAAGCCTTATCCTTGCTATGTACCCACTGGTGTTTGAGAAAAGTATGCACCTCTGAAACTCAACATCCTCAAAATGAAAATTAGGATAACAATGTTACCTCACAGGGTTTGTGAGAATTCAGTAGAATACATGAAGTTCTGCCTAAGGATGAGGGAGTGGTGAGAAGGAAATAGACCAACCCTGTCAACGACAAAAAATATACAGGTTGGAAAGATGACAAAAGAGCTGTTTGAAGGCCTAGGAGAACAACCAAAGTGGCAATGAATTCTGCTAATATCCCGTTTCTTGATCCAGGTAGCAGTTACTTAGATGTATTCACCTTGTACAAATTCATTGAGCTATATACTTGTGAGTTTTTTCTTACGTAGGTTATACTTCAATAAGAAAATTTATAAAAACGAGGACTGGATTATTAGAAGCACTTATGACAACGTTAAAATGGAGTTTGCGAATCTGTCTTTTTTTTTTTTTTAAATGCCCAAGCCTCGTCTTCTGTCCTACACTTAGGAGATGCTCCCCAGATCTCTACAGAACTTAATTGAATTGAATGCTCTGTTTTTCCTTAGTGCCTCTGGAAAACGTACTTCCTTTCCTTTGTTTCTCCTTCTCAGAAACCCATCGGCGTATCAATTCCTTCCTCTACTGTTTATAGCGAGTCGTTTATTTCCGCAGAAACTGTAATTGCACTGCTGGTCCCTGGGAAGCATCAGTGGAATACTAAGTTCAATTATAAAGAGATGTGATTTCTCCAGCACTAATAAATGGTCTGCCGAACTTGGGGCTGAGTTTTCAAACACACCCTGAGCACCTGGCAGACCCATGTGTGATGTCCTCACGACCTCTCACCGTGTACACTGTGCATTTCACATCAAAACTTAGCACAGCAGATTTCCACAGAGAGAATCCCGAGCAGGTAACCATTTTCCATACTTACGATCAAGTGAAGGAAAGAAAATGTTAGTACAGTAAAGAAAGCTTAGCTTTCTTGAAGGCACTACTCTACTTTTTAATCCTTGAACTAAAAGACTAAATTGGGAAGAAACCTATGGGAATTGGGTGTTTGGAGGTGTTCTGGATAGAGTATCTGAAAGCAGGGGGGTCTCATTGCCCAATGGATAAAGGGGGCAGAGAGCCCTGATTCTCTCTTGAAGACCCTCGCTCATCTCCCCCCTCCCCCTTCCAGATACTCCCCTCCTGAGCGACAAATTAATTTCTAGTTCTCCTTCATAAGGGAGTTTCAGCCCTTTGGAGCAAAAGCTTTATGTGCAACCCGATAAAGGGGTGAAAATAATCAGAACTGGCCTCCTGGAGCAGACTCTCAGTAATGTTGCCAGCTCCTTCTTCCCTCATCCGCAGTCAACCACCCAGCCAAGTTCAAGGTCTGTAAGGTGCAGCAGAAAACTTCAGAGTAAAAGTCAGTTTCAGAGCTCAGTTATCTCCTGCTTCTGTTTTGGTTGTTTTTGCCTCTAAATATGCCTTAAACTTACTTGTACCAGTTTTCTTAGTGATGCATTGAAAAGACACTTTTGAAAGATGTGTTTTAGTATTCTAGAGATTCTTCATTAGAAAAGTGGTTTGAAGTAGCTGGTCTGCCATCCTGCCTGAAATAAAAGTCCTATCAGTATATTATACCCCCAAAGGGTAATTCTCTCCCTAAAAAGAATTCAGGTCCAGCTTTCGAAATGTTTTTTCCTCGTTGCCACATATATTATCCTATGTGGATCTGGACATTTCTTTGTTTAGCAAATACCTCCTGAGAGACTCCTGTGTGCTAGGCACTGCTTTGGATGCTGTCAGTACAGTGAACAAAATAGACACATTGTGTAAAAAAACCACACTGGCATTATCGTAATTTTTGTGTATAAGGACTCCTGAAAATGTGTATGAAATCAAAGGTAAGAAAGTCTCAACATTAGGCTTATCTAGTTATGGGAAGGTTTATTCTCAAAGAGCTAAAATATATTTATAAAGCTTCTATTTGCATCTTGCTTTCTAGACGCAATTTTGCTGCTACATTTCCAACATTGCAGGATGTTTCTAAATTTGTTTTTGTTTTTGCTCTTCCATAATTGAACACATGGTTGATCACGTTAAACTCCACGAGTACCTGTATGGAGCTAGAGATTTGTTATCTTAGACACATATATCCTGATGTCCAAGTTCATCTCAGTTCTATTAGGTTTTTTGATATTTACACCACTGTCAGAGTATTAGCATTTTAGTTTTTCAGGTTTTTGCTCTTTATATGAGATAAGGATCCAATATTCTACAACTTTGCCAAACAAAGTAATAGCCGATCTTTATAGATAGACTGCCTTACTTTTTATAGACACTTTGTTAAATGAGCATCATCTCCTTTAAGTCTGGGCCGTGCTACAGGACGGTCTTCTGTTCAGTGAGTTGTTAGAGAGAAATGAGGGTTTATGCAGTTGAGAAGATCATCCTGGATAAATCAGGCACAGTAAGATACTAATAACAGTAACTAATCCTAAAATAAAAACAATTATAACGACAATAAAAAAGAGAACAGATCACCATAGAATAACTAACAGTACCCAAAAGAGAGGCTTAGCGTTCTTTCAAATTTCAACTTACTCAAATAGAACTGTAATTATTTCAATGAATGAATCATCTCTTAATTATACTCTTCAAGTAATACAAAGTCTTAAAAAAGGCCGTAAACTGGTTAACTTCTATGTTCTAATTGATCTGGGGTGAATATGTAGGACTCCCTTATCATGAGCCAGTGAGATGTGGGTTGAGATTCCCACTTTCACACGATGACTAGTCATGACCTTGGACAAACTGCTTATTCTTTGAACCTCAATTTATTTGGCTATAAAATGGGAACAATCATGATGACCTCAGGAGGTTATAAGAGGAGAAAATAATTTATTATTTGTAAAGAGCAGATAGTTTGAACCTTGGAACATTGCAGTCATTCAAAAGTCCATTTTCTGCGGTCAGGCATATTGTAAGTATTCAATGAATAGTTGTTGGAGGTGTTGAATTATAATATTAATAAGCAGAGTGGAATCTAATATTAAAATAAAATTAGTTATTGAAATTACTTTTTTTTCCCTTTCCTGGTCAGGGAGTATTTTTAAGCCTGAATGTCCCAAAATGCCCAATTATTTGCCTAATTGTTTTTTTTTTCTTTACTAGCCAGTCATTTAGAGCATTTCTGTTAAAAAAAAAACAACATATCCTCAGGCATAAGACTGTAGATGAGAAAGGGGAGGAGTATGCATTTCCTCCATCTGCTTCTGTGCAGGTGAGGTTCCTGCTTCAGGAAGATGCTGAGGAGACCTCTCCTGGCTTAATCTTCTGAGGTTAGTCTTCTTCAGATGGAAGGCAGAGGTGCGAGCAGCGAGCTGCCTCTCTTAGCCCGCCTTCCCACGGTCAGATGCATATAGGAGCTCCCAGTGCAGCTTCACAAGGGAAATGGGCTCTGTAGGAAGGGCACGTGCACATTTTTATCTTATAAAGTCCGTATCGAAGCCTTGGAAGTAAATATCACTGGAGCTCACCAATATCTGGTTACCCTCTCCTTCCTGGGTCCACAGAGGACCCCACTTCCCAGCCCCTTTACCCATTAGTGGGGGTCATGCCTGGTTTTGGCCAAAGTTGCTGTGGCTGATGCAGTACATGTCACTTCTGAGCCAAAGTGCAGGACAGGCAGACATGAGATCTCCGTGTTTTTTTCTTCACCTCGTCCTGAGATGGCAGAGACACCAGGGGAGGGTCACCTACAACCCCAAGCTGGTGCGGTAGTCACGGTTACCCTGGAGAGGGGCTTTTTGTTACTGGCTCATAACCTAGTGGATCCTGGCTAATAGAGCCTCTTTAGGGGGATTTGAAATGAGGTAGGGAGTATTACATTCTATCAACTAAATATCTTAAGACTGTGTCAGACAAATAGTCCTGTCTTACACTACAGAGAATCAAGTTTTGACATGGGAAGTGAAGAGAAGAAAAGTAACGAATCAAGATAAAGCAGCAACAGTATAGCTATATAAAATAATGCCTGACTTTCTGGGGGGAGGGGGAGATTTTAAATTAGCCTGTAAACTTTCTGCCTTCCAGCCTTCTCAAATAAATTTTGTACTCTGCCTGTCATACACGAATCCCCCTGGAGACCAGTGTTTTCAAAATGCCTTGAAGACTGCTCACAGGAGAATGCCACTAAGTGTCTGCCTGGCTAAGCTGCTTCGCAAGCTGGGGATGACAATCGCGAGACTTCAAGCTACCATTCTTCCTTCACTGGAAGTGAACACATTTGGGTCAATATGTATGGATAAGGGGCTTACTACCTCAAGTCATGTGCTTGGCTCTGGGATGCAAAGATGAATGAGACATGTGCCCCTCCCTTGGAGGAGCTTACAAGCTCGTGGGAGAGAAAGATGCAGACGAAACTATCTGCACAAGGTAGCCTGGGGAGGTGCTTCGGTAGAGTCAGGAGGGAGAGATTCATTCTGACTTGATGGGGGTGGGGGTAGGGTGCTGAGAAGACTATATGTTTGAGCTAGTACTTGAAAGGCAAGAAAGACCTTGACGATTTTCCATGAGATGGTAAAAACAGCCAGTGTGGTGTCTCTAGGCTTTTGGATTTTTATTTCTATGCTGCAGAATACTAGTTCAGGAGATGTGTAATTTGGGCACTTTCAAAGCCCATGTAACCAGAGATCTGGGCTAATGGGAATATAGTCATAACATTGTCACTGAATGCAAGAACTTGTTGAGATATTTTGCTAAATTGCGCTTATTAATGATTCATCAAATCTTTTTTGCTTCCTGCATAAAAAAAAATCTTGCTACAGAATTCAACTCACATATATACATATCCAGTTTTTGGCCCTTGGCAGCCTTCCTAAGCGGTGTGTGTTTTCCAGATGTGGTTGTTGACATGCAAATTTTGCAATTTAACAACAGTAAATACATAGAAGGGGGATAAAAAGCCTCAGAACAAATTGTCCATCGTATACAAAGATCAGTGTTTCTTAAACCGTGGTCTCCAGAACATTATTTTTGGAAATATAAATAGATTTAATATTTAAAAAAAAAAAGGGTTTATGCGGTGTGCGTTCGGTCAGCGTGCCAGCAGCCATCAATTTATTACCTTTCAGTTCCATGTCCTCCATTGAGTACCAGCTCGCTCCATCGTGGAGCGCCAAGCATTTCTCCTCTGTAGCGAACATGACATTAAGCTTGCCAGTAGAGGGCGCT
>CM053513.1:84621340-84637491 GCA_028627145.1 Eidolon dupreanum
AAGTCTCTCCAACATTTCCTGCAATACTGGCTTGGTGGTGATGAACTCCTTTAGTTCTTTCTTGTTTTGGAAGCTCTTATCTGTCCTTTGATTGTAAATGATAGCTTTGATGGGTAGAGTAATCTTGGTTGTAGGTCCTTGCTTTTTATCATTTTGAATATTTCCTACCAATCCCTTCTGGTCTGTAAAATTTCTCTTGAGAAATCAGCCGACAGTCATGGGAACTACCTTGTAGGTAACGACCTACTTTTCTCTTGCTGCTTTTAAGATTCTCTCTTTGTCTTTAACCTTTGGCATTTTAATTATAATGTGTCTTGGTATGGGCCTGATTGAATTCATCTTGTTTGGGATGCTTTTCCTGAGCTTGTATGTCTATTTCTTTCACCAGGTTAGGGAAGTTTTTCTTCATTATTTCATTAAATATGTTTTCAATTCCTTGCTCTCTCTTCTTCTGCTAACCCTATGATGTGAATGTTGGTACATTTGATGTTGTCCCAGAGGTCTCTTAAACTATCCTCATTTTTTTTTTTTGATTCTTTTTTCTATTTGCTGTTCTGATTGGGCATTTTCTGCTGCCTTATTTATAATCTAAATCACTGATTCAATCCTCTGCTTTGTCTAATGTACTGTTGATTCCTTTTAGGGTATTCTTCATTTCAATGGTTGTATCCTTCCTTCATTTCTGACTGGTTCTTTTTGATGTTTTCTACCTTCATTTTTGTTTTCTATCTCTTTGTTAAAGTTCTCACTGAGTTCATTTACTCTTCTCCTAAGTTCATTGAACATCCTTATTACCAGTGTTTTGAACTCTGTCTCCAGTAGATTGTCTGTCTCCATTTTGTTTAGTTTTTTTTCTTTTCCTGGAGTTTTGTTCTGTTCTTTTAGTTGAGACATATTTCTTTGTCTCACCATTTTGCCTGCCTCCCTGTGTTTGTTTCTATGTATTAGATAGGGCTCCTAAGTCTCCCAGTCTTAATAGAGTGGCTTTATGTAGTAGGTGTCCTGTAGGGCCCAGTGGCTCAATCTTCTCTAGTCACCTGAGCCAGGTGTTCCAGGTGTGTCCCTAGTATGGGTTGTATGTGCACTTCTGTTGTAGTTGAGCCTTGTGTGCTCTTTGCACATTGATGGGAGGGATTAAACTCTCAGACTGTTGGTGTGAAGATTGGCTGGTGAAAGGCTGATCGTACTATGGAGCAGGATTTACTTTAAACAGGGCTCTGGTGCCTGCCCTGTCTGGCCTTCAGGTATGTCTTCCTCAGATACAGCCCTGGGTGGTTCTCCGGTAGTAGTAGCTTGCCACTGTACGTGCCAATCCAAGGGCCTCCTGGGAAGATACCAGTTGCAGGCCAAGTTCAGTCACAGCCTGTGCACTGCCTGGGGCTACCTGGCAAGAGTCACCAAGCAATTCACAGCTGGCTGCCACCCATGCTGGGCTTGGATATGTCTTAAGAGGCCAAGCCTGGAACCAAGGCTGGCTGCTGTTAGTGCTGGACTTACGGCTCCTCAGCCAGAGGTATAGGGCACACTGAGGCCAGATGCTGCTTGTTTGGGTTTTGTGAGCCTGACCCAAAACCAGCCATTTGTATGGAAAAATCCACCGGAGGCAGCTTGGGTGTGCCCACACACTGGGAAAGGTGGAGTCTCAGGGAGTCACCTGGGGAGGTGTGACCTGTGTTAGCCAGGTTGATGGATCTCAGATATGGCGTCTGCACGCCGGAAGTGGGTAGGGCTCAACAAAGGAACAGCACTTCCGTCTGGGAGAAAGTCGCCCCTCCAGCCCTTGCTCTGAAGCCAGACAACTCAGTTCCTCTGCGCCTTTGGAGCTGCTGCCCCGGCGCTGGAGCTCAGAGCAAGTGAGACCGTCAGCGGGTAAGTCCGTGTGCATGGGTCCTTTAAGAGGAAATGTCTGCGATTCCAACCGCCTTCTGTCTAACTCAGCTACAATCTCCTCTGGTTTTTACAGCCAGAGGTCATGGTGACTTCTCTTCCTGGCACTGGAACCCTGGGCTGGGGACCCCGGTGTGGGGTCAAGATGTGTTGCTCCTCTGGGGGGACCTCTGTAGCTAAGATATCTTTCGATTCTCAACTACCACATGTGGTTGTGGGACCAGCTTGTTTCGTGTCTCTGCCCCTCCTATTCATCTCAAGGTGGCCTCTTATGTGTGTCCTCAGTTGTAGGACTTCTGTTAAGCCAGACATCAGGTGATTCCCAATGATGGTTGTTCTGTAATTTTGTTGTAATTTTGATGTGGTTGCAAGAGGAGGTAAGCGTAGCATCTATCTTCTATGCCATCTTGACCAGAAGCTCTATTTTTAATTTCTTGAATGAATACTTAGATAATTTAACCTAAGAAACACATCAAAGACCTCTAAATACCACGGAGGCTGCATCTCAAGGATTTTGTTTTATAGTGTTGTCATCGGTGTTAATTTTGAAAAATCTATCATTTTGGTTTTGATTTCTGCCTTCATTCAGAAGTTATTTAAAAGAGTTCTTTAAAATTTCCAAGTAGTTGTTTTGTGGTTAGATGCCACTGGTTATCTTTTGTTATAAATTTCTCATGCCATGGAGTTGTGGAATAAGCTCTAGTTATAAAACTTGCTGAGATTTTGTGTGTCATCTTTATTTTTAAATGTTTCATGAGTGTTTAAAAATATATATTTTCTATGTATACACTTTCCTATAGAGCAATTTGATTAAGCTTGCTGATTGTGAAATCCAAGTCTCCATTTCCATATAGAAACACAGAAATTTTCTAAGAGATATCTGTTAATTCATCTCATTGCTTCTATAGATTAGTCAGTTTCTGCTTGCTTTTGCCTTATATATTTTGCCTTATATACTTTGAAATAATATTGCTAATTGCTTTTGTAGGTCTTTGGTGGGTTTTGATTTTATCAACATAAAAACTTCTTATGTCTCACTTAATATTCTACCCCTATGAATTTTATTACACCTAAAATTAATATTGTGACACTGTTTTGTGAAGGACAGATTGGGGAATAGTGGCTAGCATTTGCCTAATTTATCTTTCTTCATCACTTTTTTTTTTAAACTCCCAAGGGCTTATTTTGATGTGATCCCTACAAAAAGCATACAGACAGGTTTTGCTATTTATTTGGTTTGGTTTGGTTAGATTTTCATGACCAATCTGGGAGTTTCTGTGTCATGAATATAATCCATATATATTTGTTGTGATTAATGATTCATTTGGGCTTATTCTTGCTATCTTATTTTATGTTCTCTTAGTTTCTTTTTTCTTTCTTTCCTTTGTTGAATTTATAACGTTTTTGTTACATTTTTTTCTCTAGTTATTTAGAATACATGCATACTATTTATATTCTTCTAGTAGGCCATTTTAATTATTGATATACATTAAAACATATTTAAAAATCAATATTTAGATTTATTCACAATGTGCTTAATCTGGTGCCTGTTCAATTATCCAAACTTCTTATCATGGGGCTGTGATTCCTGGTCTCTTGCATTTTATGGAACAGTAATATTTCTTTTTTTTTTAAATTTTTTAAATTTTATTTTTTATATTTCCTCCCTCCTCCTCCTTTCTGGTAACCACTAGTCCATTGTCCATGGAAACAGTAATATTTCTGAAAAATAAATTGTGAAACTATACAGGGTTGTCAAATTTTATTATGTTAAATAAGGGGGAAAAAAGCCCACCTGTCATCTGTCATTAGCTGCTAACACAATTTCATAACAGATAGGATATTTTGATGTCAACAAATTAAGGAGAACATGGTCTCATAAAAAGGATAATTTGAAAAAATTAAATATTTTATGTATTTAGCTTTATTATACATCTATGTTTTTCTCATTTTACTGTGGATCTGGTACCGAAATGAAGATGGGCTTTTGGGAGTCACAGGCTCACCACTAATCTTTTTCAGCCTCATTTCCACTTTTCCACTTCCCGTTGTTTCTTGAATATTCCAAACTTCCTTCCTTTTCACTGTCCATTTTTTTCCCCTCCCTTCCTTTAATACTTTCTTACCTCTATGAACTTACAAATAATTTTACATCTTTTCTCAGAATGTATTTCTACTGCTTTCATATGCAGAGGTGACATTTTATATGAGGGATAGATTTTTGAAGAATTTACATAATTCAAAACTAATATAATTAAAGATTAATTTTCTCACAGATCTGACAAAAGTATTTCTGATGGTGGGTATTTCTGTTTACTAGCTCAAGTGCTAGTAATGTAAACACTGCCTACAATTCACTTGGCATAACAGCATCGATGAATTAAGTAGTAGTTTTGATTTTATCATTTCAAATTTTGTGCATAAATTGGGACTTTATTAATATTTTTATATCACATACTTTCAAATTAATTCAATGTTGCATAATATGCAATTTCCCTTCGTTACACTCCATTTTCTGATTTCTCTTTAGCGCTTGATTATATCTGTGATATAATTGCAATGGTTACAGCAGAAACCTTCACTCATTCTCCCCAAGAGAGGAGGGGCTATTCTGATTGGTAGAGTCTAAGTCTTGATTGGGTGAAATGAACGTTTAACTATTAAGAGTACAGATGCCTTCAGGAGAGGTTGACTCCTTGTCCAGTTTTCCTGGGACAGCCCTGATGAATTACAGTAGCCATGTGGTCACCCCTGTTAGGACTCACTGGCAGCAGGATCCTTGGAGGTACTGCTCGCTTTGTGCATCCTGTTTTCCGATAGCAAGCTTACCCAGACAGGGCCTGCCTCCTCAAGTTCAGGATGTTCTGCCCCACAGACCCTACCATTCAAGATTCAGGGCAAGGTGTCAACTGGCTGCTGTCGGCCTGGAGACTTTCTACATATTTCAGTCCGGCATTTACCTGAGCATGAGGTATTAGGTGATTCCACTTGCTTTCCGTTTTCTTAGTAATGTTGAGCTTTGTTTCCTCCTGGTGGCTTGTGTGTGCAGCTCCCTCTGTAGAAAGCGGAGAGAGGTGTGAGTGTAGAATCAACAGCCTTCTTCCTAACAAGTGCATCCCTGTGTTTACTGGTTGGCTGTGAGGCAGTGTGTCCTTTCCCTGCCTTCCCGGGTAAAGCTTCTAGAGTTCAGGGTTTATGTCCTGTTTATATTTTAGGCTCAGTGCCAGCAGTCCTGATGCTCAATAGCTCTGATTAAGTGAAACTGCTTTCCTGTTAAACCATTACCTCTAAATAGACAAGTCTTCCTTCTGGCTAAATGAAATATCTTTCTGACTGTATATTAAGTGTAATTTTCCCCTCTGCGTGCATGGAGACCATCTGGCAAATGCCGCTTATTGTGCCTCTCCTGGTACCTGAAGGCAGATATCATTATCCTAAAATTCTATTTCTCTGGATTAAAAAGCCAATACATCCAATATTTCCCCATCATGCTTCTGTGATCCAACAATTGAATCATTTTGTTCTTCCTTGGATGCTCTCCAATTTTCTTCTCATCCCTCTGTTGATGTGGAGACCAAAAATGCAAGCCAAGTCTAGAGGAAGGGCTCCTCATCGGCATTTTTATATCCTTATCTCTCAGCTCAGCCCCTTTGATCTTCATTCTAGATGCACTTCTGACTCATTCCACTTGTCCATCGGGGCCCCTGTGGGCTTTTATTCTTTCTGTCTCTTGTATCTGTGGGTTTTCTTTGTTTTGATTACAATCAAATATCTTATACTTAAAGCCTATTAAACTGCATCCTTGATTTTGTGGTTTGTTGAGTTCAAAGTCAACTTGACAAATTATATTGTGGATTTTTAGCAACTCTTTTCAAATCTTCATAAACTATGTTGATTGCTACCGGTAACTGATTGTTATACAGTTGTTTGGTTCTTTATTCTGGAACTGCACTAGCCACTGGTCATGTGTGATTTTTAAAAATTAAATTATTAACATTAAATTAAAAATTCAGTTTCTCAGTCCAACTAACCACGTGCTCGGTAGTCACATGTGACCAGGATTCACTCTCTTGGGCAGCACAGATATACATTTCCATCACTGTGGAAAGTTCTATTGGTCTAGAAGGTTTGCCAGTCTAGAAGGTTTTCCAGTTTGAAGAATAATTTTGTTGAAAGAAAGTGGTCATGTTGGTGACCTCACATCATAGAATCAGAGATACTCTGGTCCAGTAATTCCCACTATTTTTACTTCTGAGAACTTCTGTATATATTTTCCTATTAAAAAAAGTTCTTCTTTGCAGGGTTCTTAGTAAAGAATAGACAATATCTTCCCTCACTTGTTAATTCAAGGTATAAACAAATGTGATGCATAGACAGATGTGTGGAGGTAGATATGACTACATTGAGCTGGTATAATCCTAGCCAAAATAAAAAATATTATTATAATCTTTCAGTTTTGGTGGCTTTATCAGAGGTAAAGGTATATTTTATATTTTAAGTCTTGAATTTCTGAAAAGGACTTTCAGATTCGATTGTCTTTCCTCCTCCTAGTTCTTTAAACCAGGCTGATGACTTCACATATACATCCTCAAAAAGTGAGCTCCCCACGGTTGCCTGCAGCCATCCCCTTGGCTGGTTCCCCTCTTGCTGGTGTTTCTTGTTTTCTTGCTCTCATCTGTCTTTCTATCAGTGATCTCCAAGGTAGATCCTTTCACTTTAGAAATTCCATAGTATTAAATGCTTTATTTTTTTCTTATTGGTTAAACTTTTCTGTTTTCTGTGTATACTTTGTAATGTATATAACTCAGTGCAGTTTTACACACATGTAATTTTCAGACAGTGCAGGAATATACCATACTGTACTCCATTTTTTGAAATTATGAGATGCACATCAGGGGTCTGCTTTTCTTGGCTGTGCAACCCAAGCATCTATTCTGCCTCTGTCCTTCTGGTATCAGCATTTACATTTTTGCCTTTCCCTAGCTAAGGCTAACCCCTTGCTCTACTGTATTCCAGTGGACTTCAACCCCAGGCAAATGGCCTCTTGACCAGCATCTTGAGAAAGCAGCTATAACCATCCACTTCTTTTAATAGAGGGCTGACTTGAACACCCTTTATGAACTTTGCAAACCATAG
Source organism: Eidolon dupreanum (assembly GCA_028627145.1). NCBI lineage: Eukaryota > Metazoa > Chordata > Mammalia > Chiroptera > Pteropodidae > Eidolon > Eidolon dupreanum. The sequence continues at coordinate 84,628,364 of CM053513.1, forward strand.
CAAAGGGACTGTAGGCTGGAAAACTTTGATCTTATTCAACAACATTATTTTTTTCTTCTTGTTTAGTAAGTCGCAAGTCAAATTTTATTCAAAATTTGTTAAGTTTCAAAGAACCAAGTGAATATTACAGAAAAGATGACCTATGATTTTAATTTTTTCCCAGTCTATCCTGGCTTCTTTTGTCCATACTAGTCTTGTTTCCAGAATATTGTACACCATATAAAAAGGGTCACATTTTTCCAAGTATCTGTTCTCAGTCTCACCCCTCACCTTGAACGACTCCATCGACCTCACTTCATTCCATATACCCTCCTGGCTCAGTTTTTGTTTTCTGCTTTTTCTTCATTTATTTGCTTTTGCAAAATCTTGTCTTCCAGGCTCTGACCTGGACTTCCTTTGGCGAGGATCTGGACCTGCTCCCGAGCTGCTTGGTGAAGTCTTTTTTGAGAATGACTCGCTCAGGTCCTCCTACCCTTTTATCCACTTGGTTATCATTCTTACTTCATTTAGCCCAGTCCTTGAGGTGATGTCTCACATTTCTTTGGCCTCTCACCTCTATTTTCATTAGATTTTCTCAGGATTGTTTAATTGATGAGCTGAAAGAGAACTTAGAGCTCATCTAGCCCAATGCTTTCATTTTCTGAAAGCATGAATGAAATGGAAATGACCTGCTCCAAGTTTTAGAGTACACCAAAAGAGAGCTAACCTTGGGTTTTAATCTCCTGATGTTCTTTCTGGTTCTCTTTTCATTTAACCAACATTCCCCCAAAAAGTTTTATGGTCAAATAAATGTAGGCAACAGTAGATTAACCAAATTTCTCTAGATTTCTTTGCTGCAAGAGTTTTTTTGAGCCATTAAGATAGAGACCCATAATGAGAAACTCAGAGGTAGGTGGGGGGATACTATATTCAACAATTTATTCATCCCCAACTTATTTGAAAATAGAATTCTATATTAATCCAGAATTATGCTGAATAGTGTTCCTTAGAACACTTGGTATATGTGACATTTATCATTTTTTCAAGGATAGAGGTCTTTGAATATTTTCACATATATATGTATTTAACCTACCCCAAATTCTTTTTAATAATAGACTACTGATTTTTGAATTATTTTTACTTAGTGAGGTCAAAGTACAAGATATTAGAAGACACTTTCATTCAAGTTTGCATTTCCTACCTTGGGGGAATATGAGTGGGGCTTTTCCCATTCTGCTTTGTTTTTAAGTTAGGTCCCTATTTATTTGCAAAACTTTAAGTTTGGCTTATAAATGTCAGGGTTCAATGGAGGTAAAACCAAACAGTTCTAGGAAAACCAAGAGGCAAATGCTCATAGTTAATCCACTCTGTTCTCAGGACGTTTAGCCTTTCCCATCCATTAGCACTTACACTGTTATTAGCACATAAACACCCAACCCATGTACATTAATCAAATTAGATGTGTTGATTAAAGATACAAATTATGTGATATGTTTGTATATCAAAATAAGATGGTTTTAGTTTTATAGGAGAGCATTGTGTGTGTGTGTGTGTGTGTGTATGTGTGTGTGTGCACCACGTATGTGAGTGTACGTGTGTGATTGGGAGAGAGAAAGAAAGAGAAAGTGTGAGAGGCAAAAGAGATGTGATAAGCTACCAGAAAAATCTCTATTTTACAATTTTTTAAGAAAAGATGTCTCTGGCAAAAATCTATTTTTCCCTATCTGTCATGGTATTATAGGGAGGTTATTTAAAAAATTAGTGTGACTGTAATGTGATATTCCTAGTAAGTGTGAAATCAGTTAAGAAATCAAATAAATTGAACATTATAGTAGCCAAGTGGGACATTGTAGTATACTGATGAGTATTATAAATCTTCAACTTCCGAGTCACTCATAACAGAAAGTGTGATTCTAACTGGAGGTATGTCCCTTTAAGGAACACTCTCATTTCACCAGGAGGCATATTTAATGGAACTAATAAATTGTTTATCACTTTTCAAAATATAGCACACATGAGTGATCATTGGGGGGAGGCAGGTATTGATTATAAAAGGCTTTGTAAGATAACTGAATTATTTTTTATCTTTTATAAAATTCATAATACAGGATGAAAGAAGTGCAAGATTATCTACATTTAGAAGGAAACAAAACTGATAGTGAAGAATTATAGTGAATGTTTAGATGTAGCTATGGCAGCCTGCACTCCTTAATCTCTTAGGTTATATCCTTATAGGTTGCCAAGATAAGTTTTTCTACACTCATCTTTCATCAGATATTCACCTTGGGCATTGGAGAGGCAGGACTTACCTTCTAGAATCCCTGCAACCTTTTAATTTTAATTACTTGCTACAGAAAAGATTAACAAAGTCCTCATAAATTTAGCCCCTACATTCTCTGGTATTTACTCTAATGAAGAAATATGTATGCAATGGTTAGTTTTCCTTGACCCTGTTACCTTATGTCATCAAACCTAGAACACCATGGATTGTAGATGTACCACTTTTTATGTACAATTTTCTGCTGAAGCTTGAGAGCTATTTCTTTCTAAGAAAGAAAGATGCTTCTGCTTAAACTATGATATGCCATTATAAGATGCATCATAAATTTGAGATGTTAACATTTGAGAAAATGTGTATCTTATCATCAATGAAATATGGGTCTATAATTTCTGAACCAATGTAGACAGCTTTGTTCTCTGTAGTATTTCTAGTGCTATTTGGGAATTAGCTTGATACCCTGACGTCATCATAGGTGATAGGTGCAAGATTCATTTTTATAATTACTCACATATTTGATGTTTTTATAATGACTTAACTTCATCTACTTAGGAATTATCCTATCAATTGGATTGTAAGATTTTTTTTTTATTAGATCTGCCAGTCTAGCCCACGGTAATGACCCTTATAAACAACAGGTATCAGTAAGCATTTCATTTATTCATATATTCATTCATTCAACAAACGCAAGTGCACATTGCACACTTACTATGTGCCAGGTCCTGTGCTGGTTAGGGGGAAGCCAGCGAGCATGGCACAGCCTCTCTTTTCAAGGATCTCACTTGACAGTGGACGAGGAAAACAAACACCATTATGACAGAGTATAAAGGAATGTGATGTAGTGATCCTAAGTACATGGGAGCACAGAGGGGACAGCCTATTTGAGACTTGAGTCAAGGAAGGTTTCCTGGAGGCAGTGAGGTGAGCCATGTTGGGGGTGGGTGGGTGTCAGAGTCCAAGCAGAAGCACAGCAGGTGCAAAGGTCAAATGTAAAGAGAACATGGAGAGTTTATGAAACTGAAGGAGGCCCAGCGAGAGTGGAGCAGAGACTGTGAGGAATATATTTCCTTTTTCTAATACTGAACATAATGACAGTGAGAAAGAAAGGCACATGAATCTTGTCCAGTGACCCTGGGAGGGCATCTAGAGCAGGTTTAAAATGTGGAATCTTTACATAATGATGAAGTTGCAAAATGAGTGTTGGGTATAAATAAAAAAATAAATTCTAAACTGACTTAATTTACTTTCATCTTCCCTTGTGAATTTTATTTTGTATATGACTTCGCCTTCATTTACTTTGCTGGAAGTTTTTCTTTCTTTGAGGCTGAGCCAGTTCTTAGCACTGTATATTCTAACCATGTCCTCAGATTCTCTGATATGATTTAAATCTCACTTCTAAGAGTCAGGATGTGGAGTTTCCTTTGAAAGAATTGGCTAAACATGTAGTCATTTTCAAAGTGATAATATTTTCCTTTAGGGATAACATGCGATTTCCATTTTTCAGAATATTTTTACACATAAAGCTGCTGATTGGACTTCGGGATAGGTTCCTGAACCCCTGATTGCTGACATTGACCTCAGGGGTAACGAAAAGAGACATAGAAGCTACATAAATAATCTAGCCAATTTTCTGCTGAGGCTTGAGAGCTATTTCTCAATGTTTGGGTGTCAGCTGCCACTAGGAAAGGGAGATTGGCTGCCTCGATCTCATTCCACGGAACACCTGTTAGCCTCTCATGGGCTGAAGCTGGCTCACAGCTGCCTGGTGGCATCTCTTCCCAACTCCTTACTGCAGTCATCTTTCCAATGGTAGCTCAAAACTGGCTATGGTGGAAATATTTACACCAGGGAAACTGACAAATGCTATGAATCAGGCTTCTTACCACCCACTCCTACTTGAAAAACTGGTAAACTTTACCCGCACACCACTGCTGATTTTAATTTGAAAAATGCAGAATGTATTTTCACAGCAAATATTATACAATTGGGTTTACTCTCAGCCCAAAAGGAAACAGAGTCAAGTAAATTAACGGTTTGTACAGTAATGCAGTGTGCATCTTCCTTCTTAGCCTGACACAAACTTAATAATGAATGTTTGATGGATGGCTGAATGGACCACTTCAGAGTTTACTTCCCATCTTTTTTTTTTTCTTCAAAATTAGTGTGGACTGGTCGTGTTCACTAAGCAGGTTTTAATTTATCCTCAGAGCAGAGCTCACTTGCCATTTTCCTCGCATTTCCAGCTATGATTTCTTGCCCCGGGCTCTTTATCCTGCTGACTCTGTAAATTATGACATCGATGGAATTTTAGGTGCATCTCTTCATTCCAGATTCCTGAAACAAGCTTCTGGGTCCCTTTGCCAGCTTCTCTTTGTATGTCGGCGGAAAAACCAGAATGTTGTTTACGAAAAATAAAATCTTCTGTGGGGCTCACAGAGTGAAATTTTCCACCTACTTCTGCCCTGAGGGGACCTTGAGAAAAGGTCGCTGTCAGTTCTGTTTCACGGCATGGAAGTGGCTCTTTGAGCTTTGATTTCGTGGGAATCTCGGAGTCCTGAAGCCCCAGGCTTGGGCGGAGAGCTGGATCCTCTCTGAGAACAGTTCTGAAGAATTTTCCCTTGATGTAAGTCGCTTGCTCATTCTGTGGCTTGCCGGTGCTTTTGACTCCAAATTGTGAACCACGAACTTCGTATAGATCTTTTCTTTCTCCTTCCCCCTCCTTCTTATTGATCTTCAACTGCTGCTTCTCTCTCTTTGTCTCTGAGGAAAGTCAGCAGCGTGAGGAAAGAGGCAAGCATGGTTTAACTGAAAAAGCACAGGTTTGATTTCAGACAGACCTGCATGGATCCACCACTTACCAACTGTGTGACCCTAGGGCCAGTTTCTCTGGAAGATGGAAAATGGAGCCAATAAATTCCGTTCTTCAAGGTTGTTTCTCTTGAGAGAATAAATGAAAATTACATGTAAAACGATGAGCCTTGTGCCTGGTACATCAGGTACTCAGTGAATGGTAGTTCCCTCCAGTGGGCATTCCCTGTAATAGCAATAGTAAATGTTTGGAGGATATTTGCAGTATTTAAATTCACTGTTCAGCAATTCACATATATTTATTTAATTTTATTTTTAAAATAACCTTCTGTAGTTTAGGAGGTTAAATTCCATCTCCTCAATGAGGCTTTTATTTCTAATTTAATCTGAGGTATCTCACCTGTCCATCCTGCCATCCTGATCCCCTAGTATATTTTCCTTGAATCACTTACCATTATTTAAAATTAAACTATTTGCCAGTTATGTATTTATTGTCTGTCTCCATCCTCCATTCAACTTGGGGAAGAAGCTTTGTTTTGATCTCAACCGTACCTCCAGTGCCTGGCATGGAATAGCTAATGAATATTTTTTGAATGAATAAGGCAAGGACTATTACCATCTTCATTTGCCTTATGAGGAAACACAAACTTAGGTATGCTAAGTGAATGGTGCAAAGTTACAGAGCTAGTAAGAGGTGAAAGAAACCCGGATTAGAATTTGTATTTTGGACTCCTGAACCTGTGCACTTAATTAACTACCCTACCCAGGCTTGCGTCTCATGGATGAAGTTTTTATAGAGAGTCACTGTTTCTCAAAGTCTTTGTTAAGTTACATTTTATTAGGGGATATGAGATTTAGAAAAGAAGTTTAATTACAAGGCCTTTGTTTTGAAAGACTTTATATCCTGACTGGGAAAATAAGGTACACACCATGAAACGAAGAGTAACACAAGAATACGCTTGGTTTAGTGCTCACAAGTTGAAGGAGAGAGTGTGTGGCAGTGTTTCATCAGGCAGAGGGAAGAGATAGGGTAGGCTGGCAGCCAGGGCCCAGCTGATGAAGTGCCATTTTTGCTACATTGGAGGCTTTTGACTTTGTTCTCTATGTCAGTGGTATACTTGATACCCTATGGAAAATCTTTATAATTATACCTAACATATAGCATCATAATTAATTCTGTACATGCCTACATTTCCCATGAATCATGAACTCCTTGAGAGTAAAGGGCCACCTCCATATATTCAAAGTGCACAGCAAATGTGGCGTATGGTGATTAGTAGGTAGTTAATGGTCGTTGGACAAATGGACAAATTCATTGAAGAGGACTTGGAAATAAAGCGGCTGTGGCTTTTGTGCCTCCTGTTGCCTCATCTCTGATGAAGTACGGGCAGTAGTCACTGAGAAACTTTTCCAATCAGTGGAACCACCAGGGGCCCCTTAATGTGCCCTTCTCTTTTGACTTTTGCTAGAAAATCATCTTCCTTTTTCCTTTCAGTTCAGTTATGGATCTCTAAAAATTCATAGCCACAGTTAATATAATATACGGTGTAGTCAATTTATCCCAGTTTGCCTGGATCTTTCCCAGTTTTAGCACTGAAATTCCTGTACCCTGGGAACCTCCTTAGTCCCAGGCGGATCAGGACACTTGGTCACTATTTCTATATTTCTTTGAACAGAATGCTCTGCCCCTTTTCTGTCTTACCTCCCATATTTTAAAACTAGTTAGGAAGGTCTTGTTAGTTTCTGTGTTCTGAACCAGGGCGGTTAGGTTGTGCCGGACTCAGGGAATGAAGGGGTGTGAAGGAGGAGGGTGACCATCTGAGGACAGCCACGATTCCGTCCTGTGGTTTGCTGCTGCATGTAACTGCTGAGCTTCTGCAAATGTCATAAAGCCCTGGCAGGATGGGGCCATTGGTTGGCTTAATCAATTTGCCGAATTTCTCAAACTCAGGTCTACGTTAAAGGACATTGGTGAGAGATTCTTACAATATGTAATGTAGATAAATTGATCTGTAAACAGATATGTATGGAATGAATATAAATATTTGCACGATAGAGTTTGGTTTTTCTTTGCACGCATCTTCTATTGCCCCTGAGTATGTCAAGAGCAGAGCGGTAACTTCTTTTTTTTTTTTTTTCTTGGTAACTTTTAATTTATATTGAACTTCACTACCTGGAATGAAATTAATAACCAGGCTGTAGAACAAAAGGCTTTTGAGTAGACAAAGAAGAGACACCAATTGAATCTACTAAATTCATGTAATTTAGGTAATCAAAGAATGCTGTAGGCCCCCACTCTTTGCCTATAGATTGTTTAACACACAATTTAAAGACCTATGTTATCTCTTTTTAAGCTCTCAGCAGTTGGAAATGGGCCACGTCAATGCTACCCGAAGGCAGTCAGTGGGAATGGTGTGTACACACCCCAAGAACACAAAAGAGTCAGAAAAATTATAACATACAGTCACAGAATACACAGGGCTTTGGGGTCATTGAGTTTGGAGGCACACAATGGCACCCCCTCTGATAAAATCTGAGAGTGTCATGGTGATAGCAATAATGACGATACTGGTCACACAGAAATATAGCACTAATGAGGAAACTTCTGACCTGAGAAGCCGAAGGCCAGACCCTGTCTAACCCCTCTGGTGAGGTCTCTGGGAGCCAGCCAGCTGATCTCATGTGGGTGGCGATCAAATCCCACACTTTTTTCTTTTTCAAGCTTCAGCAGTGCCTACAAATGAGTGGACGTGAGTATAAGATATGGGAGTGGAACACTCGAGAAAACGAGGTGAAACTCAACCCTTTAAGTAACCCGGGAACAGGCTACGATCCGTAGCAACTAAACCACAGAGATGCGTTCCTCCCACGGAACACAAGAAGAACAGTACAATATTAACGCTTTCTGACTTGGAAAGTCATAATTTGTGGATTTTATGGCCCTTGGAATTGGGGATGCAGCTGTATCACCATACTCATTTCGGCAGGAGCATGTGTGACACGATTTGGCTGAGAGCCCTAGGCAAACCACAGTAACAGTTTAGAGCTATGGACTAAATTGCAGATCTTATTATAGGCAATAATTTCCCAGAGCTTGATGTCTGATCCGATGGTACTCAGCGGGCCTCCGGGAACCCATGGCGTTGTAGGGCGGTGGGCAGGACTCCACTTCCTGATCATTATGGCTTTTCCACTTTTGCTCCCTGCTCTGTGATGTCCTTCTTCCACTTTCCATCCGAAAAACTTGCTCAACATTAGGCCCCCGCACTCATGCCTCTTCTGAGCTTTTACCAAGGCAGCTTTTACTTTATCTGTTTATCCATCTGTTTCTTCCCTTAGATCAAGGGCCAGCACATTGTTCTTTTTCTCTGTAAAGGGCCAGAGAGTAAATATTTTAGGTTTTCCAGGTTATCTGGTCTCTGTCACTCCTATCAACTGTGCCATTATAGTGCATAAGCAGCCCTAGAGAGTATATACGTGAGTGGGTGTGGCTGTTTTCTGATAGAACATTGTTTATATTGAAATTTGGATGTCATATAATTTTCATGCATCGCAATATATTCTTCTGATTTTTTAAAAAAGGAAATTTATTTAAATTAGTTTCAAGTATACAGTACATTGGTTAGACATCTATATTGTTCATAAAATGATCCCCCCAATTGCTCCCTCCCTCCCAGGCCCTCCACCTAGCCATCCTATTAATGTAAACTGCATTCCCTATGTTGTGCTTCCCATCCCCACGACCATCTATCAACTACTAATTTGTACTTCTTTAACCCTTCACCCCATTCTCCCAGGACCCTGTGATATTTTTTTTAACCACTTAAAAATGCAGAGGTCATTCTTAGCATTCTTGGGCCATGCAAAAACAGGTAGCAAAACAGACTTGGTCGATGGGCTGTTGTTGGCCATGTTAGTTTTTATCTCTGTGTTAACAAATTACCACAAATTTAGCGGCTGAAAATAATTTAGCAGTTGAAAAATAAATAATTTCACAGTTTCTGTGGGTCAAGAGTTCAGGCACAGCTTAGCTAAATCCCCTACTTAGAGTCTTAAAAGTCTA
>CM053513.1:84637991-84680116 GCA_028627145.1 Eidolon dupreanum
AAAATGTACGTTACTTGGCAGGACGTCACCTCCTGGAACATGGAGAATTGACTTTGATGTCCACCAACTGATGTCATTAATTTTCTTCAGCTCTATTTTCTACTCATCGTCATAATAATCATAGAAGAGCTCAAACATTCCCTTCTAAGATTTGAAAAAAAAATGGAGGGAAAAGTCTATTGTTTTCATCTCGTAAACTTTTAGCATTCAAAGATATGAAAGTCAGTTAGGATTTAATAAAGAAAATACCTACTGTGGTATAGTGCTAAAACATCAGATGGAATAGATTTGAACTCTAGTTCCAACCGTATCTCCATGGCCTGGGGGAAATCCCTTAACTTCTCTGGACCTCAATGTCCTTATCTTAAAATGCTTCTTATGAGACAGGGTTGTGGTGGTTTTTGAGAGAGATTATGTGTTTGAAGCTGCTGATGTTGACAATGCCCCTCCAAAATGGTAGTAACATTCACTTGTCCACATAGACAAGAGAAGAGTAAAATAACTTTAAACTAATGAGAAAATGAAATGCGCAGAGAAGGAAGGAGCTATAACTTCCTCTTCTCAGTCCTGGGTTGAGGAGAATACGCCTTAGGTCTCTGGCTTGGGGTAAGGGGAGGAGGAGATCGTTTGGGAAACACCTGCCTTCCAGACACTGGGAGGGGCGTTTGTTTGCCATTGTGCCACCACTGAGACTAGCACAATTCTCCTGCTGTTATTCACAGAGGCATTCCAGGAGCAAGGGCGGAGAGAGCGCTTTAGCAGGACCCAGGTGATCACAGCAGACACAGAGAGGATTCTGCATTTTCCCTCTTCCTTCTCGACAGACAGCTTGGAGCAGAGTGCCCGCGTGGCGGGGTGCAGTCTGCAGCACGAGCTTGTGTTTTGTTCCTGTTTTCTCTCTCTGTTTCAAGGAGGTGACTGAGCCTTCAGCTTCCTTTCGTTACAGGGAAGTGTGCATCCCAGTCTGTGGAAGGCAGCGTGATATTTTGGCTTTGGTTTTGGTGGTCTCATTAGGAAATAGAGTGTTTTTGGGAGCATGGAGGCCCAATCAATAAGAGAAGAGAAGCACACACACCCAGGACTAGAAAGGGACAAGGGCTGGTGGTTCTATAAGTGTGGGGACCCAAGTCCTGTGGCTCTGTAGTACCTGGGACAGGAGGTGGCATCACCCCAGAGGAGGGAGTCTGCGAGGGGCACAAAGCTTAGGAGTCAGGTTTCAGAACTTCCAGGCCCGGCCAATGCTCTCACATCCAAGCCTAGAGGGTGAAGCAGATGCTCCTGGTACCCTGCCCACATCTCCAACACCTGTGGACTCCCATTGTGCACATGTCTTTGCCAAAGGCGTTTCTTTAAAGTCCTGGAGGCGTGCTGTGCTCCTGTCAGCGTGGGCAGAAGTGCCAGGGAATTATGACCTTCGGGACAGCCCTCTTCCGATGCCTCTGGGGAACCAGAGCAGAATTGCCCAGATCCCTTAGTTAGGATAACTCTGAGTGTATTTGCAGCGTTTCCCATAACTTTCCCAGGGGACTAGGTTTCAGTCGCTCAGTCATCGAGTCTCTGTCTTTCCTGCCTCCCACACCAGTGCTGCCTGCACCCCCCGAATAAACTACGAGCTCTCAAGTTCTCTCAGGGTCTGCTTCCAGAGAGCCCCGGAGAAAGCATCGGGGAAGCCACGAAGGGTCGCTCCTTCATAGAACCATGACAAGGACACTGAACACACCAGCGGTGACCAGTGTAGACCAAAGGCTGGAGGAGGCTTCCTGAGTTTTCTGTTGTGGGGTAGATCTCTGCACTTTCACATACCTCAGAGGTGGCAGAGTGTGGGAGAGGAGGGAAGGATTCACCCGAGTGACTGCCAGGAAAACCCATGAAAGATCAAAATGGGCAAAATTCACTGAGCCTTCTGCCCAAACATGCTGTTCCCGCTTACCTCCATTTTTCATTGACTTTACACTATTCTACAGCTCTGTAAGTTGTAGTAAACTGATGCTCATGACAGGATTGTTGTCTACAGAGATGCATATTAGTTGTGTCTGGTGGGGTGCATTTGATGATTACTGTAGAGATAGATCCATCTTGCATCCTTTTGCAAATTCCCTTTGCATCCCTTACCTGCCTAAGTAGCTGTGGTTCTTCCAAACACTCTTGAACCTGGTTCTAACACCTTACTGGCTCTCTCCTTATTTAATGAGTTATGTAAAATTCTTGATGCATGTTCATTTTATATTTGTGTGAAAGTCATGATCATACCTTTAAAGAAGTTTATCCTTTAACTTAGCTAAGATTAAGTTCCTCCCAGCCTCGTGTGACGGGCAGAGTCGGATTTAAGGAGGCCTCTGGAAGGGTACACGGGGGCTTGGTAACACTGACTGTTGTCACCAGGGAGGGAGACGGGGCGACTGGGGACCGAGGTGGAAAGGGGAGTGTTTTTATGTATTCTTTTGTTCCTTTTGAATTTTGAAACATTATCTATTGAGATGAATTAAAATGATCAGAAAAAGCTAAATGAATTAAATTAAAAATAGATTTAAACATTAAATTAATAAAAATAAAGAAAAAACCAATACTTTAAAAATAGTGAAAATGAAAATTTACTGTCTCTAGTGGGCCCTCTGGGTCTTGCTTTCGGAGTCGAGATAGGGTGGGTAGTTTTGCTTATTTTGGCTATAGTGTTTCTTTTATGGAAACCTTAAGACATATTACAAGTGCTGGAGAAAGAGAGGTTAATACACCGATTTTGGACAAGGATAATCTTTGCTGTTGTACACAGGCATAGCAGATAGGAATTCTCCACAAACTCAGGTGTGCCAAGAACAGTTATTTCAGTTTATCTAAAGCATTTCCCCGATGTTACAGCTTTAAAAAGTTCATTTTTCTAAGAGGTCACACATTAAAATGGTGCCAAATTTAAAAGACATATAAGTTATAAAGCAAAGCAGAAGGCATTTAAGTAGATGATAGTTTTTTTTTAATTTTAAAAGTTCATGTGATGTTGTTTGATTTCATAGCGTAAGTGTGCTTGTTTTAGAATAAATATGTTTATCTCCTCACATCATTAGAAAAGCAAATGCCCTAGGGAGATCAGTTGTGTCTATTTTGTCTTCTCTCACCACCTGGCACGGAGCCCCACAGTTCAGGAGGCTCTGTCCCCTCCACCTGTATTTGACAAGCATGGCCAGCCTGTCCACTTTTTTTTATCTTGTGTATTATTTTACCTTGATTAGAAACAAAGCCAATTAGTGAAAGCCATGCAGCTCTTGCTAGCTGATTGGAAAGAAATAAAAGTTGTTTTAATTTTATCGCAGTTTAAACAATTAACAATAAATTTTGGGGAGTCAAGGTTTAATAGTTGAATAACTTATTCAGTTGTAGGTTTACTTCCACCTTCTAATGGTAAAAACAAATCTAATTCTAGGTTCGACTAATTACTTGTTGAATACTTTAAAAATGTAATGTGCTTATATGAATGCTTAACTATAATGTGCTGTTGTTTTGGGTTTTGTTTTCTTAGGGGTAGGGATTCCAATTTTCCTTTTGACTAACTGGGTGAAATAAAGTCATAACATTGATTTTTATTATAGGACATTAACGACCTGACGAAATGGTGTGCATGATACTTAAACGAATACGGTGTACGTGGGTTGGATTTCTCCCAATTCTTGTTGATGTGTACAGGCAATTAAAGTGTTTACCAAATGCTGGGGCTTGAGTTTTAATCTAGAATACTCATAATTCACCTTCGCTTCTAATTTTTTTATCCAAATAGCTTCACTTTGAATTGCACAGTTCTCTTTAATTGCATCTTACATTTCTTTCCTTCAGATAATGACACCAGTTTTTAGTGTTTTTGAAAAATAACTTATTCATCAAAACAGCTAGTTATACTTTTAGTTAGAGCTACACACATACACATTAATTTATTTAGCTTAAAATTTTGTATAAGTACTCTTAGATTCCGAAATTCTATCAAACCTAAGCTTCTAAGTCGTCGTTTAGCTGTTAAATTGGGGTATCAGTAACTGTTTCATAGATTTGTTGAAAAGATGAAATGACATATGTGTAACATGCTTAGAATATTGCCTGGCACCAAATAGGTGCTACATGAATGTGATGATAATGATGATGGTGATGGCGATGATGACGACGATGAAGATGATGATGATATTTAGTGGTAGTAGTATAATTTTAATTGTATTGGTGAAGGATCAGGATAATGGAAGACTTCTAGAAGACAGTAATATTTATGCTGAATTTGAAGGCTTGAGAAAAAAGAAAGAGTGGAAAAGTGAAGTGGAAGAAAAGAACAGAAAGTTAAAAACAGCATAAGTTGCCAATGATATGTGTGTGGAAATGAAGAAACAGAGGACAGAAGACTAAGAGTGGGCTAAGCTAATGCACTTATAATTTATCTCCCAAATTAAACTTTTTTCCTCAAAGTCAAGCCATTAAACTATTCCCAGTGATAAGTGAGATAATTAGATACCTGTTAGCAATTATCCTCAAGAAATAATAAACCGATGCCTAAAGACATATGTTCAAGAATGCTCATATAAGTGTTGTCTATAATATAAAAAATTTGGACACCTTTTAAATGTTTAGCAATAGAGAATTAAATAGTTTATGCCAGAATCATGATGATGCCTACCTGTTTTTATGAATTGGCATGAAAAATTGTACAGGATGTCTTAAGTAAAAAATACAAACAGGTTTTAAATAATCATGTTATGGTATTATTTTGTAAAAATATATATGTATCTATTTGTTGATATGCCAGGAAAAGTATGGAAAGATATACACCAACATGTTCACAGTAGTTATTTCTTGGTTGTGAAATTCTGGGTGATTTCTTACCTATCTTCCAGTCATTTTATAATAAATACTAATTAATGATTTATTGAAACAACAAAAGGAAAAGATAGTAGTTATAGTCTGTCGTACTAATGTTTATAAGAGGAAGGAAAATGTTCTTTTGTACCAGAGAGAACAGTTTCTCAGGCAGTGCCGGAGAAAGCAGATTGAGTCACGTGGGAGGTGAGGAAGTGGAGTCAGCACAACCTCCTGCAACTGGAAAATGAAAGGAAACAACACCTAGAGGGAGCCATGGTCTCGGTCATGGTCAAGGGAGGCCTTTGAGCCGGTTGGGAGGGGGAGGTCTTACATACTTACATGCTACTGCATTTACTCCTGTGACCCCACTTACCTTCTTCCTTTCTTGACAAATCTCCCCAGTGAGACAAAGGTTCTCAGCTAGCTTGCTGCGAGCATATTGTCATTCTTCTCAGGTGTACTGGCAAATTTTGATTAAAGTATACAAATGTATTTTTGCTGCAATTGCACATACCACGGCAAGTTCTATAAAGTGGTGGTGGGAGTGGGGGTGTTGTGACAACCTAATCTAAACCGATCCCAGTTTCGTGGCCCTTCTAAACTTTTTATACTGACACCGTTACATACACTAGCCTTGAGTCGGGAGATGCAGGAATGGGTTCTGTTTGTGTCATTTATTAACCTTGTTATAATTTTGGGCGAATCCTAGAACCAATAGGAGCTTCAGTTTCACTCACTGTGAGTGACTATAAGAGAAAATGCCTGTCGTGAAGGGTGATTTGAGGTTTAAAAGCCAAGTATTGTATACGAAGGTGCTTTGGAAACCCCGAATCTAGCACATGTTTATGGAGCCCCTTACACATGTTAGATAATGTGTTATGTACTAAAATTAAGGTACCTACACTCACGATGATTGTACGTAAACTGCCGGATGCCTGGAACTGTTGCTAACCAGCATCTCCCCCTTTTGCATCATCCGATAAGATTTACATGCCTGTGGCTTGTGTCTATTTGTGCGCTTTGGAGTTTAAGCCACTGACTTGCTGAGACAGGATACAATTTATAGATGGATTAGACAGTGAGTCCCAGGAACTGATTCAGTGAGGGCTTGGGAGTGCATGCCACAGTGATTTTTCAGAAATAGTGAGGATTTCTATGACTGGCACGTGATTTCTTATGATCTAGACTTTTTATGTCTGCCCTAAGATGAGGAGGTAGAGAAAGACGATCTGTGACTTGCTTGTGATCACTGAAGGGTTAATGCTTCCTATGTTAGAAAATGCTATTCGATTATTCCATGCGGTTCCAGTCATCACCACCGTCCTCAGGAAGCAGCGTCCTTTGTGGCTTAATTAAAGCTGCTGCTTTGGGGTGATAGAAAGCAAGGTGGGAGCCTGCCACAGTTCCGACTTGATGACTTAGGTAGGGGATATTTTGAAGTGCTCTAAACGCAAACTCCTAGGCTCTCGTTAGCAAATTAACAGAAAGCTTGTGGATAAGGCTTGTTCACAGTGTACCAGTATCTTTGGATGACGGTTTTGCTTTTTAAGTTCTTGTACATAATAAAAACTACTTCTTATGTAAGTACTACCTATGTGGCAAACACCATTCTCAATGCTTTACACACGTTAACCAATTTAATCCTCATAACAACTTTCTCACATAGGATCTTTGCTTTTCCCTGTTTCAAATAAGGAATCCGAGGCATGGACAGGTAAAATTACTTGCCCAATGTCACGCAGCTAGTAGGTAGAAGAGATGGCGTTTAAACTCAGGTAGTCTGGCTCTCAGATAATCTGAGGTCTTAAACCATTTTGCCCAATTGCCTTCTAAATTTTAATCTTCACAGTGGTTCTTGAAGTAGTCAAGATAGATGTCATTACTGTTATGTTTTTGGACAAGAAACTCAAGTTTCAGTAAACTTAAGAGACTCAACTCTGTTAAGTCATTGTCCTAGGGAGAGTCTGCCAGGCCCCGTGCAAACCTCTCTCCTCTGCACTAGACCCTGATGAATTATTTTCATAGTCAGGAGACAGAGGTGTGTCAAAGGGCTTTATGACTACAATGCCAGGCTTTAGGATCCAGTTATTATCTCCTGCGGGGTGGGGTGGGTTGCGGTTTCCTAGTCCCAGCGTTGCTCAGTGTGGGGGGAGTAGGCAGGCGAACATCAGTGGGATCCTGTCCGAAGCCTATAGCAAGGCCCTGGAGGGCTGGACCCTGCAAGGGGAAAGGATGCACGCTGCCTTGGAAAATTTCCTTTAGAATCATACATTGTGAGCCCATGTTGACATCCGATTGGAACTTATATTTTGCCTTTCTGAGGACACATATAAACAAGCCAGATTTCTGAACAAAGGGGCTTTTTAAAAAATTTTTTTAGGCAGGAAATTTGCAGATGTGATTTATTTTCCTCTCTCACTACTATCTTTCAGGAAGGGACTCAGGGACCTTGGCATTCCCTGCTTCCAAGATCAATGGACCCCTTTTAGCAGGTCCATCTGTGCCTAGGCGAAGGGAAATGCAGTGGTCCCATGCCCCATCGTGGGCCTTTGGAGGGTCGCCCACAAGGGTCAGGAAACTAGTAACTGCCGGAGTCAGGACAGCAGCCTAGGGCTTTGGCCCTCTTACCTGCTGCTGTTTCTGTGGCCTCACGTTGCCTCTTTTAAACTTTTGAACATAATTCTAGTGTAATTGCTCAAAGTTCCTTTGTCACAATAGAGTCATCTCAGCTGTTTCCCCGGCTCTTAGCTTTTCAGTGCCTGGCTTTGCATATTTGAGCTCTTCTCTCTCCCCTCCCCCCCGCCCCCACCCCAAGTTTCCTCTGTAAAATGAAATCTATAGGGTTGCTGTGAGGACTAATGACTTATGATATCTAAAGCACCTACTAAGTGCTCAGTAAACACCCACTCTTATTATAGTCTGATTGGGGAGGAAAATCGACATCTGTAGAGTATCTACCACGACGTGCATAGGCTGAGTGGTCAGCACTGGTTACGTCACTGATGACTCAGGACAGTCTTTGAGGCACAATTGCTGTAACTGGAGTTGAGGAATCTGACATTTCGAGAGATGACAGAGATTTTAAAGGTTGCGTCGTCTGGTCTGTCTGCAAGGGCTGTGTGGTTTCTACTCTCCCGTGCCTTCCCTGGTGGACAGAGGTGGCAGGTGGTTATGAAAAGGGTTTAGAAGAAATCCAGGTCATCGTCCAGTTCTCAAAACCTTCCATTTAAAAACATAACTTAAGAGTTTGAAGGTGGATATGAATTCTGATGACGTGGAAGGAGATATGAATGCCAAGAGGTTATAATAAGAAAGATACTGTGGAATTTGGAAATGCTTTCTAAAGGCCCATTTCAGATGGAAAGTGTTTGAGTTATGATGTGTTGAAGTTCAACAGCTGAGAAAAGAAGTTAAGAAAGGTGTGATGGTGTAAAGTTGGCGTGAAACGAAGCAGGTGAGTGGATGGTCGAGGTGACAGGGCTGGAAACTCTGCTCGCGTGGGCTTCCCTGGGGGGGCTCAAGATTTTCATTTCTGCACCTTCTCTCATTTCGGGGCTGTGAGCGCTCTTGGCTGCAAGAGCCTGCTGTAACATGTGGATATGAACTTGGCTTGGGAGAGTCATTCTGTGGAGTTCTCTGGGAAGGCAGTGGATCCACATGGAAGAAAAGACTAGAAACCATCAGGGGATGTATAACCAATGACCTGGGATGGGTTGGGCTGAAGCATGCACCTCTGGACAAACCCGATATAAGCTTGATGG
Source organism: Eidolon dupreanum (assembly GCA_028627145.1). Classification (NCBI taxonomy): domain Eukaryota; kingdom Metazoa; phylum Chordata; class Mammalia; order Chiroptera; family Pteropodidae; genus Eidolon; species Eidolon dupreanum. Next base: position 84,646,580 of record CM053513.1, read on the forward strand.
GCAGAGACCAGCCTACAACCTGTGCTTCCTACGGCCTTTCCTCAGCGCACAGCGTCGGCACCCTGTGCACCGAGAGGGCATGTCCCCACCTCTCTCCATTGGGATGCTTCTCATCCCAACATAGCAGCAAACTCAACTGCTACCGCCTGTTTCTCTTACAGACTCTCAAATTCTCGGGCTCCCAGAGTGTAAGCTTTTAGGGGCCCCGTTCATTTCTTCTTACCTCATTTTTCTAAGTGCCCTGGGAGGTACAAGGAAATAGTTCTGTACGAAATGAATGGCATCTTTCCATTCATCTCCTCATCGCTTCAACGATCCCCTGTAGAAAAATGTGTTGAACCCTCTTGTGTGTCTTGTTCTAGGCACTAGGGCCTCTCAGATTCCTCACGGGAAGCTGACCGCAACCCACAATGCAATAATCGTAGGAAGGAAGAGAGCTGACAACAGAGTGTTATTACAAATGAGGGCGAGATCAAATCAGCCTAAGCAAGCATGGAGGAGCGAAGGAAAGGTCAAAGAGGTATTTGAACTTGAGGACCTGCCAAGGACTTTAGACGAAGGCATTCGAACAGGGACATGAAGGGCTAAGAGGCTACAGTTACTTCTCCCACAGCCAATCCATTTAGGATCCATTCATCCCACGATGAGTGGACCTAAAATTCAACACACTTTTCCCATGCTCCCTGATTTTTCATTTTGAAAAAGTTTCACCTTCTCACAATTTACATTTTTTCTTTAACTGAATCATTTGAGAAAGAGTGTGCAGACATTGTGACACCTAAGCCTAATATTCCCGCAGGGTCTCCTAAGAATAAGGACATTCTACTACGTAACCACAAGGTCATTAGCACACCTATATATGCTTTTAAAACATTTTGCCTACTTTTGAGGAAGTTATTATTTTTTGGTCTTTTCGGAATTTTAGAAACAAAAATAAAGTAAGTAAAAGTAAACAGTTTAAATTATAACCAAATTTGAAGGGAAGGTGAGCGAGGTATTCAAAAGGAAATGAAATAGAGTTCTATATGCCACAAAACAAACCCTTAATTTATGAAATGCTGTACATCGACACTGAGAGGGGAGATCCAGAAAGTCAAGTGACTCTATGTGGTTTGAGCTCAGGGGCATCTTGCTGCCAGAGTAAGGGCGAGCCTGCGGTGGCCGAGGTTGGGTGGGTCAAGGGGACCCTCGATGCTCTGGCGAGTTTAGATTTTATCCCAAAGGCAGCAGTGAAAGGAAAGTTTTAAACGCGTCACATCACGCTTAAATACGTCCTTCGGAAAGGCGCTCCAGCATCCCATGTGGACGGATTGAGAGGCTGTGGGAAGGGGCAGGGCGGCCAGGCACGAGGCGTCAGCAATAGCAGGAGGGAAGATAACAAGGCACTGAACCGGAGCAAGGGGACAGGCCAGGAAGGACATTACCACTGCAGATCAGAGGAAGCCAGCCATCTGCTTCAGGCCCTCTGACCCTCTGGAAAATTACTGAATTGTGTCAAAATTACAAAAATAAACCCTGGAATTCTCAGCGGTGCCTTTGCTGCATCATGGAGAGAATTGCTAATCTTGCTTCTTGGCGTGCACCTTATTTTCTCATAGACATTTTCCTAATATAAAAATCTCCCGCCATGTTCCTGTGATGTGGAATCTCTTCATTTAGTTTGCCTTCACTGCATTCTTGAAACATATATATTTTTTGGGGGGGGGAAGGGGGAGGGTTCTGGGGGCTGGCTGAGTTAATGAGTAGGACTATTGCCTGCCTTCGTACAATCAGCAAATAAATTATGGTGGGATTAGATCTTGACTTTTTAAAACTATGTATCACAAGAGATCACATGTGTGGAGGCTAGCAACCCTCTTGTTTAGTCAGATAGCTCCCAAGTTTCAGTCAAAGGAATAAATAAGAAAACGCCTTGAGGACCAACAGCACCCTTAAACATAACATATATGATTTTGAAGTTGAAAATGTGTTGTAGGTAGACAAGCAAAGACCCTCCTTCTTTAATTAACGCTGCTCCGAAGTAGCAGTTACCCTCATTATCAGCGTAGTGACTGTGCACGGAAGTGTGGAAACTGCGTTGGCTCATTACACACTCGCAGAGTCTGTGTTCTGGAGTTGGCGATGCATCGAGTATGTATCTGGGAGAGAGGCAAGGTCAAGATTGGAGCAGGTTGATCCTGGAACTTAGAGGAACTTGCCTTGGGGGAGGCATGTGGCCCAGAGGAAGACCCTGCAGTGCTTGGCGTCAGGAAACCGAGCGAGTGGTTGAAGACTGGGAATGAGGGAAGAGCTGTCACAGGTGCCGAGGCTATGCAAGGTCACAGCATTGGATGGACTCTGTGGGGTGGAGGGCATTGGGGTGGGGGGAAGGGGCAGGATGTAACAGGGTGTGGGGAGTGGGGGAAGTAGGGAAGTTGAGTCAAGAAAATGAACTTGCTTGTTTCTATCAGGATGATTTACCAGCACGGATGTTTTGCCCTAATGGGGGTGAGGTGCAGAGAGGGTGACGCAAGTTCAACATTTATGGGAATTTCCAAAATCAAACCATATCATAAACAGGCAAAATTTTTTTTTGTTCAAGCATATAGGCATCATGTGTGTGTTCATGTTCCATTTTATAGTGATTCTTCGTATTGGTTTCTTAGAGTTTCTGTAACTAATGACCACAAACGTGGTAGCTTAACCCAACAGAAATTGATTCTCTCAGAATTCTGAAAGCCAGAAGTCTGAAATCAAGGTCTTGGTAGGTCCGAGCTCCCTCTGAAGGCTCTGAGGGAGAATCCTTTCTCATCTCTTTCTACCTTTTGGGAGTAACCTTTGTTGTTCCTTGGCTTGTAGACACATCACTCCAATCTCTGCTCCGTCATCTCATGGCCTTCTCTGTGTTGCCTTTCTTCTCATAAGGACACCAAACCCAGGATGACCTCATCTAGAGATCCTTAATTACATCTGCAAAGACCTCTTCTCAAATAAGGTCACATTCATAGATAAAGGGGTTAGGACTTGAACATAACTTTTGGAGGGCTGTTTAACTTACTATGCTCCTGTTACTGTTCATCCATTCAACTCTGTGTGCACGGAGAAAAAGAGGGTGAATAAGACATAGGATACGGCTATATGCTGCTCACATCTAGTGAGCAGGAGGCAGGCAGAGAGCAGGCAGGCCCTTCTAATCCAGCGTGGTGAGGCCTAGGGGATAGGGTGGGGTGTACAAGTTGCAAAGGAGCCTGAGGGAGTGTCACCTGAATCTGCCTGGGGTGGGGCTGAGGTGTGCATGAAAATATTCCAGGGAGGAGGTGCAGGTAGAAAAGAGGTGAACAAGGTAAAGGAGATGCAGGAATGCTTTCCAGGTGGAAGGTGCAGAGGTGTAGACAGAGGTGTGTGTGTTTGTGTGTGTGTGTGTGTGTGAGTGTGAGAGAGAGAGAGCGCGAGCGAGCGCCTGACACAGTCCAGGGTCTGTGGGTCTGATTAGGAAGAGAGAGGGGACAGTGAGGCAAGAAGCGAGTCAGGTCATGAGGAGCCTGGCTTGTTATGAGCAGGGGTTGGGACATTGCTTTGAGAGCAAATGGGAAACCAATGAAGTGCTTTGGAAATTAAAAGTGCTCTAAAAAGGTGAATAACGGGACTAGTATTTCCTAGTATTTTGGCATATACTAGACATTTGTACTTAGTATAAAAAATTACATTGGCCAGAAATACGTTTTTGGCACTAGAAGGAAAATATGAGTGTTTTGGTATTGCTAAAACTACTTTTTTCTAATCAGTCTGAAATTAAATTGGAGAGTAAAATATATTTAAGAGGAATGACTGGAAATGCCATTCTCCAATGCCACTCCCCCACCTGGTAAGAGAGAAAATTCAAGAAGGCAGATGGGCAGTGGGTGGTTCTGTCCAGACAGGAGCACCAGGGTGGGGCTGGCCAAGGAGGTCGGGTGCCAGGAGATGTCCGAGTCACGGTGAGGGGTCTGTCCTGAGTGCGCTGGGCCCCAAAGGGGCAGCTGAGCTGGTTGTGGATAGAGACCCAAGCTCAGACTTCTTCCTTGAGTTGGATCAACATGGCAGCCGGGGTTTGCTGATCCTAGTGATTACAGTCTCCTGCATGCAGACAGCATGGCTTCTGTCGTTGACTTCCATTCATGATTGTTCACCCGCTTAGCCAAACTCGGACAGTAGGAGTAAATACATACTAGAAACTTCTCCCATCTCCTTTGCACCCCACCTCCCATCACTCGCTCAGTTTTGTTGATATTACCTCTGTTCACTTGTCTCCATTCCCTCTTGCCTCTATGTGGTCCAGGCACCTTCAGCTCTCCCACGGGTCTCTTTTTCTTATTGGTCCTCATAGTGTCACTCTCTCTAGCTCTAATTCACCCCCCATGGAGCAGCCAAAGTGGTATTTCTAGAACAGAAATCTAATCCTGTGTCCCTTGTTCATTCTCCACTTGTGGCCTCTGCCCTCTCTCTCCTCCCAGCTCCCACCACTATTCCCAATGCAGCCTGTGATGCAGACATCCCTGACCTCGCCCTGTTCCTGGAGAGAGGTCTTCCCTTTACACATCTGTGCCCATCGCGCATTCTACTGCCTCTACCAAGACTCTCCGTTCAACATCAGGAACAACTTGAGTTTCCTCTCCTGCAGGAATCTGTGCTCTAGCAATGCCATTGTCATCATCTGTGTGCTAATAATCACATGTGACGTGTAATCATCACATCTAGAATGTGCTGTTGTAATCATCTATTGATGGTTCATCTCTCTCACTGGATGGTGGGCTACCAGAGGGACAAGGCTCTCTTTCTTTCTCCTTATCATCTGCAGCCACCAGACAAGTACCTGACCTATGATAATGGCTCAGTGAGCAATAGAGGAGTAAAGGATGAATATTTGCCTTCTAGACAGGGGCCTTTACAGTTCCAACTTTAAAATATGACTATGTGAGAATGTCAAGGTCTATAGCATACTAGGGGAGACCTCAATTCTATTGGCATCATGCATTATTTTCTTCACTTATGTTTTTACTTAAATATAGTTGGTATATAATATTATATTGGTTATATTAGTTTCAGATGTACGATATAGTGATCTGACATTTTTATATCTAACGTTGTGATCACTCCATTAATTCTAGTAATCATCTGTCACCATGCAAACTCATCCCAGTATTACTGACTATATTTCCCTCCCCCTTTTTACCCATCTTCTCTCTCGTTCCGTCTGGTAACCATCCCTTTGGTCTCTGTTTCTATGAGTCTGTTTTTGTTTTGTTTATTTGTTTTGTTTTTCTTTAGATCCCATATAGAAGTGAAACCATACAGTACTGGTGTCTGCCTGACTGATGTCACTTAGTATAATACCTTCTACATCCATCCATGTTATTGCAAATGGCAAGATTTAATTCTTTTTTTTTATTGCTGGCATCATGCTTTTAATATTGATTCTTCTGTTGCTTGTATACAGAGCTATGCTATCCATTTTAGGAGCCGCTAGTCACATGTGGCTACTGAGGCCCTGAAAACTGGCCAGTCTGAAATGTAGTTGATGTTCTAGGTGTAAAACACACCCTACATTTTGTTTGAAGACTTAGTCAAAAAAAGTGTATAAAATATCACACTAATAATGTTATATGGCATTACATTCAAGTGAAAATATTTTGGTATATTGGGTTAAATAAAATATATTATTAAAATTAACTTCACTTGTTTGTACTTTTAAAATAGGCTGCTAGAAAACTTAAAATTATATCTGTGGCTTGTATTATATTCCTGTTGGACATTACCAGTATAGAGCCTAGTAAGAGGAAATACTTAAATTATTATAGTAACATATTTTTAAACTGGATATAAATGTTTTTGTTTATTGTAAAGCATTTTGAAAGCATAATAATCAAAACTAGAAGTCTTTAGCAATGTCAGCTGAGACTGGCAGATACACATTTTGGGGTATTTTCTTCCATTATCCTTTCATATACAAAACAAAACTGAAATCATACTACATATCTTCTTGAGCACTAAGCTATTTTCCCCTTAAAACTATGTCGTAAATATTTTACCATGTTATTAAATATTGTTAGAAAAAAATGATTTTGATGGTTGCAGGGTATTCTGGTGGGATTCAAAGCGCCACACACCTTCTCTCTTGTCTGAGTTTCTGACCAGAGGAACACATACCTAGGGATCGATAGCCAATGATGAATGAAGAACTGTTTTATTAAGTGATGCTCAGGCAAGCTCCCAAGATCCCATCTTTCATCATTTGGTGAAAGATGGATTAGAGAACATAGCTTCAGCCCTACTCTAAATCTTGAGACCTGCATGGTGTGTGTGTGTGTGTGTGTGTGTGTGCGCGTGCACATGCATGAGAGAAGAGAGAGAGAGAGAGAGAGAGAGAGAGAGATGCCCTCCCCAAACTTTACCCATACAAGGAGCGAGGATGAAGTCCCTTCCCCAGAGGACTGTGATGCAGGCAGAGAAGCACAGACATAATGCTACTCTCAGCATATTCCAGGTAGTATTAGCTCAAGCTGAGCTGTGTAAGCTAAGTCAATTTGGCTGTTCAGAATTGTCATGTTGTTTTGGTGGATATTGGTTGCCTCCAAAGATCATAGGTAGGTGAGAACCATGGTCCCCTCCCCATGACCTCGCTACCAGGTGATACGTCACCGTGAGGTTACAATGAATTTCATTGCCCCTGCAAACATTTATTAAAAGCAGGACCCACAGCAGTCATGAGTCTGATCTTGTAATCTTGGTGAAGTTCTTGTTCTCTCCTCTTTGACACTTTTAAAAGCACCTTGCAAGAAAGGTTTAGTGCAGGCAGAGGAAGCACTCTTCCATCTAGAGGGAGAATTAGCCAGCTTTCCAGCTGGAGCAGGGACTACTGTTCTGTCAAGTGGTGCAGTAAGTATAAAAAGAAGACCAAGCCAGGCTGTTCCACTGAAGTAGACTCGGGCTTCTCAGATTTTTACACTCCATTCGTGCCGTGGCGGAAGTACCCGTGTGGTATTTGGAGCCAATCTACATGTTTGGTCACTGTTTGTTTCAACAGTAAGAAATTATTTCCAATATTTCTTATGCTAAATGAATGAACCCTCTATTTTAGACTAAGAATCTGATATATAAGTGATCATGGTGGAGTTTCTAGAGTTGGGACTTCTAATTAGGATCTTTCAAATGTTAATTAACACTCCTGGGGTGTGTATTTCTGATAAAGGTTCTTCAAATGTTAACTAACCTACCCTATGGGGTAGATTAAAACTAATTTAGACATACACACGGTACATTTCCTATACCTATGTACTTCCAATAAATTATAAGTCTAAAAAGTTTGGAGGATTATACTATCCTGAACTTACTTTCCAAAGCCTTTAACATTGAAAAATTGTTCTAGAAACATTGTAAGAACAGATTTATTTATGAGTTTCTTAATTTGAACCGTAGATTTTTTGTTAAAATAAGACTTGCTGAAATAGGTTAATGCATGAACTATTTTCTAGGTTTTTTCTCCTCAGCCCATTTTTGTGTTCTTTTATTTTGGGGGACAGGGGGTTACACTGTTCAAAAAATTATATTAAACACACACACACACATACACAACCAAAAAATAAACTGACAATGGTAGGGTTATGAAAAATAAAGTCCATAGTTCCTTCCAGGTGAATTTATTTACTTTGTCATTTACAACTGCTGTTGTCCAGATTCTCTGTCTTTTTGGGGATGAGCAAGGAAAGCTCAGAACCAGCTGCTTCTGCTAACACGGTTGGGTCCAGGATTCCCAGGAGGGTGGAGCGGGCACATTCTTTTATGAACTGAGTAAATAGGTGATCTGGTAGTCTTCTCAGAAAGGTGCTGGGACTGGAGAATCAAACTCAATACTTATTTCACATGACTGTTATGGGAGTTATGAGATAAAGTTTATGCAAATGCTTTGTAAACTGTAAAGAGGTATTTATTTACCCTTATTATGATTGCCAGTGGCTTCATAAACCCTTTCTCTATACCATCTGTCTGCTTGTGTGCATTTAATTAACAGGTAATGTGTATCTATAGGCCTTCACAGTTTTAAGGTTTATCATTTAGTCAATCAATCAATACATATTGGACACCTACTAGCAGCCATGGGCTGAGTGTAAGCACCAGCTATGGCTTCTGCCCTTGAGGCCCATTAAGACGATTGGAGAAACAAAGCAGACACTGACCCATTTAGAGAACTAGGCGACATATGCTTAAGTGTCACTCTGCCACTTGTTTTAAAAAATTAGAGAAAGGTAATTCTGGAGCTTAGTGGCGGACATATTCCAAGGGGTTCATTTTCATTTCAGATATTTTTAGGAAAGCCGGAGCTGCGTCATTCCACTTCACCTTCCTGCTCCTTGGGAGCTGAAAGTAGACAACTGGGATATATTTGAGGCTAGTTCTATGTTCATTTTCTTGAGTTTTTCTTTAAACATTTTCCAGAGGCCTTAAAAGCAACTGCGCATGTGCTGTTTCCTTGATTTCTGCCTGTTGCCTTCCTCCCCTCAGCGACCACCTTAGGTCTTTTGATTTTTCCTGTTCCAACAGCGATGCCTCAGGGTAGAGCCTTTTGCCTTGTTCTCTTACCATCAGCTTCAAGCCATTTCCCCCTCAGCTGTTTGGTGCTCGATGAGTTGTCATTTAGCGACAGCTTTCAGCTCAGCTGAAACCCCTACTTATGTCCAGAAAGAAGCGTTATGTAAATTACAGAAAAGTTGGAACGTTTTCTGAGTGGATGCTCAGGAAGGGAGGATGAGTGTGTGTGTGTGTGTGTGTGTGTGTGTGTGCGCGTGCGCGTGTGTGTTGCAGTGTGGTGTTAAAAAGCAGAAGTGAGTCAGTTCTCTCTCTTCTTTTGGATTGTCGTTGTACCCTCTCCGTTTTCTTAAATCGGTTGTACATTCGATGTCTGCTTCCAGGACCTCCGACCCTAAGGTATTCACCGATGAAACTTAACAAAGATTAAGCTATTATGACAACAGTGATTTTAAAGCTTCTGTTATTCTTTTGGTAAACAACAACAACAAACAACAACAACTCAAGGAGAAGTAAGCAACCTACAGCCCATTTACAGGAGTCTACTCTTTGGCAGGGACATTTAAGCCTCAAACATCCCTTCACAATCCTCTTCTGGTCTCTCTCTCTCCCAGCATATGTCACTTGACAGGGGCAGGGCAGAACGTTACCAGAGAGAGCCAGCTGGCGCCTCCCAGTGTGCACGTGTCTGCCTTACCATGTCTCCCACGGCTCTCTTCTCAAGAGTTCTTGGCTTCTTCTAACACTCACCTCCGATGCATTAGCCCTGGAGAAGTTGGGCACTTCCGAAGATCTTGGCATCAAAGTGCATCCTGGGTATTCCCTCATGTCTTTGCCATCACAGAGCTACCCCTCAGGTAGCTGTCCAGTGACCCCTGGTAGGGTCGTCAGAGCTGATCACATGAGGTATGCCAGTTTTGTACCCTGCCTTTTTTTTTTAAAACTTAATGCCATTTAAAATGCCTTTTTTTTTTTCCATTTAGCATCATTAAAAATGCTTTCAAACATCATTTTTAATGGTTATATAATCTTCCATCATCTGGTCACATCATAAGCCCTGTCGTACAATTTGCTTCCAGTTTTTTTCTTTTTCTTTTTTTGTAATTATAAGCTAGCGATGATCAACTCTTTGTATACACAACTGCCTGCGCTGTCTGATTATTTCATTCGGGTGGATTGCTAGAAGCGCAGTCACTGGGACAAAGGGTAGGGGTCTTTCACAGGCCTTGAATCATGTTGCCACATTGCTTTTCCAAAGCGTTGGAACAATTTCTAAGGGAGACGGTCCCGGAACAGAGAAGAGTCTGCGAGCTCTGGAGAGAGCCACCTCTGGAAGAATTTGGATCAGAATTTCATGCTTTGGAAATCACATGGATTTTAGGCTCCTGCCCCATCTCTCTGTGTTTATTTACCTTTTCTTCTTCTGCAGTCATTTTGGGACTAGCACTGGGAAAATTCCAGACTGGCTCCACGCTACTCAGAGCCAACAGCAAAGGGAGTTGCGTCCATGCCTGGGACAGAGCCGCCAAGAAGAGGGCAGAGTCCTGCCAAGGATCTCGCTTCCTAAATGGCACGAGAGACCAGGCGAGATGCCTCAAGGGAAAGGTGACACATGGGGAAAGAAAGAGTAGGGATTTGACCTGGAGTGACACCTTGGGAATCCGGTTCCTGTATTGTAAGGAGAGTGAGATTTCCTGGTGTTTGTTGCAACAGCACCTATGCCCTCATTGACTGACTTCATCATGAATAGACACTAAGCATTTTTGTCTGTTTTATAAACCGGAGGTCTGTTTTGTTTGAAAAAGCATTCCTCTGAGGACCCTTTCCAACATCCACCTTTTCTGATTCTACAGGCAGACTTTATTACCCCATTTGATGGATGCGTAAATTGAAGCATTCGTAGGTAAAGTCATACAGAGCGGGTTTTGCAATTAGTAGTTAACTGACCTTGGGCAAATTAGTTCCTTTCCCTAAGCCTCGATTTCTGCATTTCTAAAATGGGAGTAATACTGCAGTGCTTATGAGGGTAAGAACCAAACTCAAACTTTTCCTTTACTAGAGACCCAGGCTTTGGGAATAAGCGTCTAATCCACATTTGCCAAATGTTGACTTCCCCCTTCTCTCCTATGTTGGCCTCACACTTGACAAGCTTCAATTTCCTGTACCTGGTCAGTTTAGTCGTGGAAGAGGATAAAAGAAGTGAGCACATTTGGTGAGCACTTAATGGAACTTTGAACCCATCAGCACAGGCCTCGTTCCAGTGATTATTCTGTAATAACAGTATTTCTTTTGTGGCCGGGGGGAAATTTTTCCCTTCCCCTTAAGGAACTCAAATCCTACCATTCTTTGTACTTCTTCCTAAGTTGACCCTAACCTGCTATGGACGTTTGGACCCCCTCTTTACCAATCTGGACCTGTACCAACTGTAAAATGAGGTGACATTAAAGGTCCTCCCAGCTCTGCAGTTTTTTCAATTCTACAAAAATTTGAGGGTAAAAATCCTTGAAGTACACGTTTCTTTTCTGCAGAAAAAAAAAAATTACCATTATTTTAAGTTGGCCACTTGGGGTCGCTAGTGATCCAAGAGACTGGCCGGTGGAGAAATAAAACGTGTTGGTGCTATAGCTAACAGATTCTGGAGTCGGGGGGTGGTTTATAAAATTTTCTTTTTGTTTCTCCCTTTAACTTCAAAACTTACCCAAAGGTTGATTTCATCATTAATATTGAGTGGACCATAAGCACGTGTCAGAAACCGTGCTCACAGCACCCCAAAGCCCACCCCAAAAGACAAGAAAAAGAGAAACAATAATCCCGGCATTCAAACTGCCTCTCCTTTTGGACTCCGACTTAAATTGCTACACATTGTGGCTTTGCAGTTCCTTGACTTGAAAAGTAGATCCTGCAAAGTGAAACTGCATAGCACAAAACATCATGCCTTCGATGATGGAGTAAACCTTTGTCTGGAAGAATCTGGAGTCGTCAAAGGCAGAAACATGGAAATATTCCCACTGGAGAGCTGACGAGCGTCGCTCTTGGCAGTTTTCCTGGTGGATGTTGCCGATGGCTGAGGGAGCAGAGGGAGAGGCTTGGAGGTCCCCGTAGACATCAGGGAAGGCTCGTTGAACAAGAAATAAATAAAACAAAACAAAAATCTGAAAAAGCTCAGTGTCTGCCCACCCCAGGGCTGGGTCCCAGCAGCCTGCTCAGCACAGGCCAGACTCCTCTGACTCCTCTGTAGAGAGTTGGCTGAACTTTGCCCTCTGGGCACAAGGAAAAACATCTATCCTTCCAGGACCGCTATATAAACATCCTTTTCCTACAGGATGCTGTGGCTCGGGAGTCCGGTGGAGTGCAGGGAAAGTATCCTAATGGAGACAGATTTCAAACTCCTACTGTCTTTTTTCAGATCATAAATTACTGTTAATCCTGTTTACACTCTCCCCCTTTTGTCCGTTAATAGTTTCAGAAACAGTCATTGATGACAAAATCGAACCTGGAAAGGGTGTAAGGGAGCCCCACTCCACGGGCTGAGAAGCAGCCAAGTGTTTCCTTATCCTGCACTTCCCTGAAACAAAAGTTAAATATTTATGTGCCACAGGTGCCCTTTCTCGCCTCCTGCAAGAGCCTTTTGTTGTTTTGCTGTTAGGGAGCAGTGCTCCAGCTTCGATTTCTATGTAACTGGAAAGGGAAGGGTTTGTTTGTTTGTTTGTTTGTTTGTTTGCTTCCCTCCCCACAACCAAATCCAGGGGGGTACACAAGCCTCCTGCGTGAGCTGTGTGAGGCCTGGGGAGAAAGCTTCTCAGTAGGCCCCAGGATCTGTGTGGGTTCTCCTTGCTCAGGCATCAGAGTATTCATAGTTACTATGTATGGATGTGCAAGTAGGCTGCTAGAAAATAGGATTTATTTCATATATGGTGTTGGAAGAGAGCTCTATGGATACCCCGGACCACCGGAAAGATGAACAAGTAGGATCTAGAAAAAAGTTAAGCTTAAAACATCACTGGAAGCAAAAATGACCAAACCGAAGCTCTCCCACTCTGGGTATATCAGGAGAAAGGTTTTTTTTTTTTTTTTGGAAAAGACGACACTGCTGGGGAAAATAGAAGGCAGCAGGAAAGAGGAAAATCAAATATGAGACAGATTGACTCTGTAAAAGAAGCCATAGGCAGGAGTCTGCAGAAGCTGAGCAGGGCTGTTGAGGACAGGGCATTGTGGATGCCACTGATCCATGGGGTCGCCAGGAGTCAAGGCCGACTCAACAGCACATAACCCACACAACCCAGTTATTTAGCTGTTGGCTTAATCTCTTAGAGCCTCAGTGTCCTCATCTATACGATAAAGATAATGGTACTATTTTTCTCAGAGGGGTGTTGGGAGGATTAAGTAGCGTATAAGAAGTGACTGAGACCTGGTAAGGTCTGGTGAGACTTCAGTCAATGCCAGTTCTTTTTTCCGCCTTGACCTGTGCTGTCCAAGATGGTAGTTATTGAATATTTCAATATGGCTGCTTGCAACTGAGAAGTGCTGTAAGTATAAAATACACATAGAATTTCAAAGAAAAATTAATTTTAGTAGTTTCTTATACTGACTACCTGTTGAAATAAGCCTTTGCACGTATTGAGTTAAATAAATACCTTTAAAATTTAGTTTCACTTGTTTCCTTTTCAAAAGTGGCTATTAGAAAATTTAAAATTATACATGTGACTTGTATTTGTGGTTGACATTGTGTTTCCATTAGATGACCCTGCCCTGGTCCCCAATTCAACCATCTCTATTCAAATTCTTTTCTTATTTTAAGGCCTAGCTCAAGCTTCACTGTCTTCATGAGGCCTCTGACCCATCTCTTCCTTCTCTGAAATCTGGAGGTTTTGTCATTGGAGAAAGTCACGTAACATATGTTCATAAACTGAATTTGAGCAGAAAAAGCACGTGAAGTGTTGAGCTCGGTGCCTGGCACATTATAAAAACATAGATATTATGATTTATATTTTTCTTCTTATTACTGGAGTATGTAGTTCAGCACTGGTTACATGCTATCTTGGATCCTTCTTAAATTCTTATGTTTAGTCTTGTTGAATCTACTATCTTAGAGGAAAGAGAGATTACAGCATGTATTTCTCCTGAGTCTGTCCTTAACCCATAGAGCAGTGCTAGGCATTGCTCATAGACATAGGCAGTGCCTGCTGACCAACCGACTTGGCATCTTAGAGTCCTCTGCCATTCTTTCCTTCATTCTGCAGATACCTGTTCTTCCTGGAATGCTGTCTCTACCGTGCCTTCTTCATTGAGCTAACTAACCCTTTAGCATCCTGAAAAAAGAGAATAGTGTTTAACACAGGTGGCGCTCACGATGTGCTCGCCGTTTTCTAAATAGTTTTACATATATTAACTGATTCAGTCCTCACAACTATTCTGTAAGGTGAGTATTATTGTGACCCTCATTTTACAGGTGAGGAAACTGAGGCACAGAGAGATTAAGTAACGTCCAAAGAACACAGCTAGGAAGGGGTGATTGTCTATCCAAGTTGCAGAACTCTTCCCTGCCCCCCACCCCAAGGACGACAACTGGAGAGCTCTTGGGAAGATGACAGACAGAGGGCTGGTGTGTGGCCCTCAGAAAAAGGGAAAGTCTCCTGGAGGGGACTTTGAGGGAACTCAGGAGCCTTAGAGACAGGTCCTGCAGCTACCCAGACCATATGCACTGGGTGCAGTAGAAAATTTTATTGAGATCTGAACTCAGCACTCCTCTACCCTGGTCATTTTGGAAAGACCCCCCCCTTCCCGCCCCCCCAACCCCCCCCCCTGCAAAAAAAAAGAGGAAATGAGTGAGAAAGAGAATGGAATTTCCTTCCCTTTCCCAGCAGAACAGAGATCTCAAAGCACCCAGATTAAACTGAAACAAGTGAGTTCATTACATTTTCTTTAACCTGTATTTACACGTGCTGCATTCTGAATTTAAGCAACTGCAGTCTCCAAAGACCCCTTTGTTATGGGAGGAATCCGAATTCAAGATGACAATGGATTTGTGGGGCTTTAGTCAGAGGAAATGAACCTGGATACTGCTATTCTATTTGTTAAAAAATTATATTCTGCTTCTCGTTTCTATTTGCTGTTAGGCAAAATAAATGCATAATTAAGAACTTCACCTTTGACAGTTTAGCTCGCCTTCATTTTTTTCTTTTAACACAAATAGGAAATTTCCATTTTCATACTGTAATATCAAGATACCTCACTACATTGAATCAACCAGTAGGTTTTGAAAACAAGCATAACACACCATATAAGAAATAAGAAAATCCACTTTTAGGGTTTTAGATTCATGCCGTTTAATTGTTCGTCTATTTCCATGAGAAGGTGAGACTGGTCCTATGTCACCGGGGGGACTCTATCCTGCTGTTTTTTTCCCATCCTCATTTACAATGATTATGTTATCAGGCTAGCCAGGCAAAAGGGTGGAGCAACTATAATTTCAAAGCAGGATTAGGTTGAAATAACGAGGTCACCAAGTTGTGGTTACCAAGGCAACGTCACATCTAAGAATATGGGATGCTTCTAGGAGATGAGGCAAAGCCTGGAGCCTTTTTTACCCTTTTGCACAAAAATCACTCACTTCCTAGATAAAAATTGCTTATTAATTGCTTTTAAACACATTTACTCTTTATTTTGAAGAATCAGTTTTTAAAATATAACCTTGATTTAAAGTTTTTATTTCTATTTTTTTTTAACCAGTAATAAATATCAGAATAATTGATTGGACCATTATGTTTTTTTCTTCTCCCTTTTAGGAGTTATCTTTACTTTCTTCTTCTTCTTCCAGTGTTTTTCTTTATTCCTTCTTTCCCTCCTTCTCTCTCTCCCTCCATTCCTTCTTCTTTTAATATTGCAGGGAAAAGACATGGACCAAAAAGCAATAATTGAAAGTCAGGTGCCCTGGTCAGATTTCGGGGCTGTAAAATTGTGATAGGTAATCAAAGTTGAGTACACCCAGAATACTCATTTTGCCACCCCTGTCCCCTGCCCCCCAAAATACTGAGCTCGAGAGATAATAACCTTGGTCTTCATTGCCCTTTCTTAAAATTTCAGTCCACCTTTAAAATTGTGGACTTTGGAGGCAAAACAGAAAAGAGGGAGAAGATCCGACTATCTGTTTCTGATCAATATCAGCTATCAATCCAAACAATTCCCACCGATTAACCTCTTTTTCCTCTGAATTCATTTCTGTCCTCCGATTTTCAGATAATGGTTTCAAGTTGCTTCATCTTATAAAAAGCAGGCTTATTTTAATACAAACTCTTTGTGAAGCGTGGATTTTACTTAGGTCTTTTTTTTTTTTTCCTGGGGAACATTTCCGACCTAGCGTTGAATCACTGGACACAGTGAGGTGTGATTGGAACCGTCAGATTCCTTTGCGTTACAACATGAGTGCTCTTTAGGACATGTTAGCTGGTCACCTTTTGCCCTGGCTTTGCATAGGGAATATGAAGTGTGCTTGCAAAACAGAGTCGCGTTAGTGAGCGGTGATTTCCACCTCCTCTGGATCCACGCCCAGGGGTTCTCACGGCCTTCATCAAGCCTTCGATTTTGAGCGTGGGTGATGGGACGCATACATTCCAGAGCCTGCCAGATGCGGGTTCGAAGCGCTGCTGTGTGACGGAGCCTGGACAGAGTCGCTTCTCTTTCTTCACAAGGCCACGTGAGGACTGCGTGAGATGATTATGGGAATGGCTTTTAGCTCAATGTTGACACGCTGTAGGACCTCAAAGTAAACCTCACGTTTCAAAAATAATAAAGAAGTATATGAAGTTCATGCCTATGTTCCCAGTCTTGCTCCCTCCCTATCTTTACTTTCTTATCTTCGGAATGGTTTACCTAAAATGTAAATCAGACTACATCATTTCTCTACTGCACTGGCTTGAACAGTGTCCTCCCAGAATTCAGCTCCAAATGGAATCCATGAATATGACTTTGTTGGAAACAGAGTCTTTGCAGATGTAATTTAGTCAAGATAAAGTCATACTGAATCAGGGTGGGCCTTAAATGAAATGTGACCACTGTCATTACAAGAAGAGGGACTTTTGGATACAGAGACACAGACACACAGAGAGGAAAAGGCCATGTGACAATAGAAGCAGGGATCAGAGTGAACTATCTATAAGTCAATGAATGCCGAAGAATGCTGACAGCCACTAGAAGTTAGGAAGAGACTAGGAAGGCTGCTCTCCTAAAGTGTTCAGAGGGAGTAGGGCCATATGGACACCTGGGTTTCAGACTTCTGGCCTCCAGAATTATGAGAAAATAAACTTCTGTTGTTTTAAGCCACCCAGTTTGAGATGATCTGTACAGAAGCTCTAAGAAACTAACATGTCTGCTTTAAACTCCTGCTGTTGGTTCTCCTGGTCATGAGAGTGAGGTCCAGGATTCTTAACCTTGCTCAAGTCCCCGAGATCACCCCGGGGGTCTCCCCAGCCTCATCACTCCCCATCCTTTCCTCTGAACTTCACGTCCTTCAGTCTCTCTTCCTCAGAGGCATCTCTTCTTGGAGAGCATCTGCCCATCTCTGTTTAGCCTTCCTCTCCCTGGTCACCTGGTTAGCTCCTGACAGGTATCAGCTTGAACATCCCTTTCTCGGAGGTCTTCCCTGAGACACAGATGGTGTAAACTCCTCTGAATGCTCCCACAACACTTATCAATGTTTCTCCAATGACCTAGACTGAAGGTTGTCTTTTCTGCTAGACCGTAAGCAAGCTGCGGCCAGGACCCGTCTCTGCTCTTGCTTACGGCTGCGTTTCTCTGTTCTGGCACAGGGCCTGGCATCACGCAGGCCCACAGTTCGTATGACTGAGCGGTTCAGTGAATGAATGACTGCGTATGTGACTGTTTGACATGTGGTTACGACTCACAAGATTTAGCGAGACGTTGAAATGCTGCTGATAGTGGCAAGTTCGCAACTTGATTACCACTGACCGAAACTGATAGGGATTTTGATTGTTGTCATGAAATGTAGACCCAAAGTTGCTCCTCTTCTATTTTATTGTCTAATTTTAACTAAAAAGTAATATACGCTCATGGTAGAAATTAGAACATTTCAATGAAAAGTAACTTTTCCTTCCATCTCAGAATCATGTCCCCTCCCACTGCCTTCCCCAGAAGCAACAATCATTATGATTTCTTAGGTAATCCAGTAGAAATATTCTAAGCACACAAAAACACATATTATATACAATGTTCTACAGTTTGCTTTATTCACTTAAAATGCAGCTTAGAATTTGTTTCATTTTGACACATGTAGTTATATCTTATTCTTTACCCCCTGCAATTTATTTAATATAACTAGTCCCCCAAAGTTGGAGATTGACATGGTTTCTGGCCCTCTGATATTACAAACGATGCTGCAATGAACATTTTTGAATGTGAATCTTTGTGAGAGTGTAACTGTAGGGTAAGTTTTTAAAGGTGGCATCATCGTCCTCGAAAACATTATGTGGTCAGACTCTAACCCAACCACAAATATATTAGGCCAAGTGATCAATTACAAAAAAAAAAAAAAAAAAAAAGAATAATTTTGATTAAAAAACATTTAGTGTATTGATAAAATATAAATAGAGGGTAATATGGCTATTTAGTGGATTAGTACAGGTTACCTTTATTTATTTTTATCTTAGAGCTGCCTTTTTCTTTTTTTAACTTGGGTCAACAGGGTCCAGAAAAAATGGCTCCTTGATAAATCCTGAAATTATCCTAGTTTTTTTTTTTTTTTTAAATCAACCATATTGGCTAGAGTTTTAAAGAGGAGGATCAAATTTGGTAAAAAGAAAACAGTACTGGCTAAGAATAATACTGCTTTTAAAAAACCAAATACAAGCAAAATATTACTTGAATTCTAGAATGATTTAGGTAATCATTATGAATTTATTATGCTAGTCAGGAGTACGTGTGTTAAGAACCTTTAAAAAACAAGACTTTAACAGAATTGGAAAATTCACACAACCAAGATTCTTGTTAAAATATACGATTTGAAAGGCTTGAGAGATATTTTTAAGTCAGGGGATGAAAGACTTATGATCTAAGAAATCAGGACATACTGAAGCTTTTTTAGAGATAGGGGAGGAAAAGTCTGTATTAAGAATGGCTGGTTTTATGCATCAGGAATGCTAGGAACTTAATTCAATAGTCATTTACTAAAGACTTATGGCATATGTAATTTTAATGTGTATAAGAACTGAAATTTTTAATCCGAGCATTTCTAAAGACAACATTGCTTTGTTCTTTAGGATTTCCCACTGGAAAAAAATTGGGACTATAAATTGCTAGAAATCAGTTTATATTAAAAGTGTGTTCAACCTTTTATCCAGTAATTCCAATTATCTATCATCTATTTACCTATCTATCTATCTACCTATCTATCTATCTATCTATCTATCTATCTATCTATCTATCTGATCATCTATTAAGAGAGAAAGAAGGAGAACATGTGCCAAAGTTTTGTTTTCCATTTTGTTGTTGTTGTTGTTGTTGCAATGCAGCCATGAGCTGCCATCTTGCTCTGGCCCTTGAAGTCAGGGTAAAACTGGGAGATATTCTGTCTGACTCCTGCTTCCTACTTCTGTTCATGCAGTTTCTCTTCTCAATGTTAATCTAGACATGAAATCTAGTCCTTTTAATAATTCTAGGGAACTCCCCTAACCCCATTACAAATATTATCTAAGAGCCAAGATTCACGGGAACAGGTGCACCACAAATATCTCCTTTTCTCCAAGTGTGGTCACCCTGTGATCAGGGACTGTCTCGTGGCCATGCCCACTCATACCTACCATCCCATCCTGCCTGCGCCTCTCTCTCCTGATTCTCCCATTCTTTCTCCCACTCGTGCATGCCCCTCTTTCTCAAAACAATGAGAAAACTCACCTGGTTTCAGTAAGAGCAGGTAACTCTCCTTCTTTGAAGTTTTCAGGGCCAGTTGTCATGCAGTATCAATGTTCTCTCAAACTCTTAGTGCAGGATTTTCCCCAAAGAAAGTTGCTCTCCTAAGAAAAATTTAACACCAGATGTTCAAATAATATTTTGTTTTTATACTTCTTTGTATATTTTTCCATAATAGTAAACTTTTGAAGACAGTCTAAATGGCTACAAATAGAAGAATGGCTGGATCAATTATAATCATAATCTATAGTGACTATTATACTGTTTTCAAATTATGTTTACAAAGATATTTGTTCATTCATTCATTCATTCAGTAAATATTTACTGAGGGCTTATTATGACTGGAGAGTTGTGTTAGGTATTAGTAGTATAGTAGAGTGAACAAAAGAGGCAACATTTCTGTTGTAATCTGACAAGAAGGATAGATATGAAACAAGTAGTTTTATTCTAACTAATGAAGTAAAGTTGTGACAAGTGCGATACACCAGCAGTACCGGGTACCAGAAAATTGCAAATGAGGGAACCAGAACTGATCTAAAGGAAATAAACTTTGCAGGTCGTACCTGCAGGCCTGTAATCTAGGCAAGTGGAGAGTAAAAGTATTGGTGGGAGAGTTTCAGGCAGAGGGAACAGCATGTGTGAAGGCCCTGGGGTAGAAAGAAACAGGCTGATTTTGAAGAACAGAAAGAGGGTCAATGGGGCTGGAAGATAGAGACCAAAGCAAAGATGATGCAAAATTATTGAAGGTGGTAAGAATTATCGAAGGTTTGCCAGTTTAGGCAAGCCAGACACCTGGGAGTCATCCTCGCCACACCCTCCCTCTTCCCCAGCATCCGATCTATCACCGAGTCTTATCAATTCTACTTCCTAAATACACCTCAAATGCATCACTTTCCCCCTTCTCCATTATTTATGTGGAAACGTCGCTGGTACTAACATTAATAGAGTCTTTAGCTTAAAATTGACCCCATTTCGAGTACTTATTGTAGTGACAACAAAGCAACAACAGCACAGTTAATATTTTGGTAGCCATTTGAGATACTCAACTGAGAGCCGCTTCTCATTTCCTTGTGGGCACATGGCACGATTGTACTTCTTTATCTCCATGTGGTTGGATGAGGCCACGGGACTGCTGTGGCCTACCAGAATTGAGCGGAAGTGTGCCATGTTGCTTCCATTTTAGAATAGTTAATTACTGGTGCAAGACTTTTTGGGCTCCCTGTCCTTCTGACATGGCAACCAGCAACATTCAAGATTATGTCTATGGTCAGCCTGAGTCTCTGAGTGACTTGATGAGCAGAAATCCCTTACCACTCCATTCAGTATGTAGCATGAAGAAGAAACAAATCCTAATTGTTTGAAACCACTGAAACACTGAGGTTGTTTGTTCACATAGCACATCCTAGCTATCCTGACACAAATATTTGTTGAATTCTTTCTGTATCCTAGGAACCTAGAAAGTGTTTCACATTTGTTGTCTCATTTAATTTTCATACCAGTGAAGTAGATATCGTTACCGTCTTCATTTTTAGATGAGGAAACTGAGACATAGAGTAAGTAATTTGTCCAAGATAACATGCTGAAATGCAAGCCCAGGAAGTCTGGCTCAACTAAGCTGCCACTTTGCAATGGACGTTGTGCAAGGTCTTTAGAGTTGAAAAAAGAAGAATAAAATGCAGCTCTCACTTGTGAAAATAATCTCAATTTATTTGGGAAAAACAGGCCCCTATTTGCGAAAACTTAACTGACAAAATTAGGCACAAGGCCTTGTATAAACACCAAAGGAAAGACACTGTCAACATGCCCTATGACAGCAGGATTTGGAGGAGAGAGATTAACTGTACACTTTGGGAAGAGAGGCGAGCTTCTACAGGTGGGAACCAAGCTCTGCCATAAAGGAAAACAGGAGTGGAGTGTGGATTCGAATAGGCCAAAATTTTAGTTGAGATACTCTAGAAATATAAGTTCCAAGAGAAGATAAACTATTTTTTACTCTCTCTCAGTATTTGTCAAACTTCCTAAATATTGCAGGAACTAAATAAGGCGTAAGATTCCACTACAAATAAAACTTCCTAACCAGATGAGTGTTCCCTATTCTCCATTGGGCAGTAACGCTTGACTTCTCTTTGGCATCTCAAACTCGGACTGTCCAAACTTGATTCTTCTTGATTGATGATGTCAGTTTCCACCCAACAATTCAAGATTAAATTCTTGACATCCTCTATTTTTTTTTTTTTTTGGTTCTCCTATTTAATTGCCAATATGTTCTACAATTCTAAGTCAGAAATATCTTTCTAATTACTCCTGTTTATTCCCGCTGCTGCTGTTACAGATCGAGGCAGCATCATCTCCTACTCGGACAATTATGAAAGCTTCCACGAATGGTTTTCTTCCCTTTCTCTTATCCTCCACACGATACCGCCATGACCCAATCTCACTTTATTGCTCCCCTGGTTGAAAATTTCCATTGGCTTTCCACTTCACTCTCAGGACAAATCTATGCTCTGTAATAGGTAAATAAGACCTTGAGCTCCTCTCCTCCTCTAGCTTTCTGATTTCATCGTCTATGTACTTTTCAGAGACATGGACCGCATACTGCCCTTGGCTGTCTGGATGCCTTTGCAATGCTGTTTCTTTATGTCAGAAATGCCTTTCCCCAGCTTCTCTAACTGACCAGTTCCTGCTTGTCATTTATAACCCAAATCAAATAACACCTTTCCACGGAGACGTCTTTGACTTCTGTATGGGGTTGTAGATCCCTTTTGCGTCACATAGCGTAACATTTATCTGAGTTTAACACTTAACCCAGTATATTTAATTATTCGCCTCCGGATCTTCCTTCCCGTGTGACGTCTTCTTGTTCTTTTAGGGAGGCACTTATCCCAGTGTGTTCATGTTGGTCCGAAATACTACTCCTTATTGCCATTATTAGTGAGGAATTAGGCTCTTCTTTTGGTTTGATATCATTGGTTGGAAGAAAGGAAGATACCCACTCCATGGATTTCTCTTAAGTCTTTCTAGTCACTGGCAAGATTTCAGGGTCACAGGCAAAGGGAATTCAGTACTTAAACGCTTTTCTCTGCTCTCAGTAGCAGAATCACACCTTGTGTCCGTCACCAACAAACATGAGAAGAAGAAATGCTTGGCCAGATTGTTTCAGCTAGCAACACCCCCCAGAATTACAGGGGTTCCCAGATCAAAGTTTCAGGGGGACAGTCAGAAATCTGTGGTGTGCAATTCCTTCGTCTTGTCAGAGGCTTCTTTGGTACAAAAGGTGAGGTGATTGTAAAGAAGAAATAATGGGTTCTGAGCTTCCTCCCTTTCCCTTTAGTTTTTTAGTTCTCTTAAATGAACTTGTCCTGTGGTCATTTGATCATCCACCCCTTAGTAAAAGGCCCATTTAATGTCTAACATATCTTGAGTATTTGCTATATGCTGACTACTCATGGCTTGAAAAGTTTAGACATGAAAAAATACCTCAGTTAAAACACACACACACACACACACACACACACACACACACACACACACACACACACACTAAAAGATCGTTTCACCTGGGTGTGTTTAACCTAGAATTTCCTGGACCATTAAGTGAGCACAGTTTATCACCTAACCTAATGGCCAAACTCCAGTGTAATTCATTATAATTTTTCCAAATCAATTTACACATGAATATTATATAAACAATCCAACTCGAACTTGTATCCAAATTCCATTGCCCAAATCATCAGTGTGTAGACATGGCCCAGGGTTCCAGCCTGCCTCCCCAGCTGGAGATCTACTGGGAGATGCTACCCTTCCTCTCTGCAGGCATACCTTCCCTTGTATCCCTAATAAAATGGATTTTTCTTCAAGATGAACCTCCTCCTTGTATGTCCTCAGAGTCTTGTTGATGGAATATGGAGCTCTAAGTGGAAACACAGTATACGTGTTGGGTATGGCTACCTTTAACCATGTGGTCTCATTAAATACACAACTGTTTCCGACAGAATTTTGACATAAAGAAGGTGTACTTTGTGACTGAGCCTCCAAAAACATCAGTCTGCTCTGGTGGTTATCTGTCTGAAGGCAACCATTCCCCTCCTGCTAGCTCCTCCTTCTTCGTCACCCCAGCTTTTCAAGAGTTTCTGTCCCAGCTCAGACGTGCAAGCAGGGTGAATGGGTCCTGGCTCAATTCACATAACATAAACATTCATTCAAAATCAAGTGGAAGAAATAAACTGAGGAGCTATTGGAACAAATAAGTTCAGCAAAGTGTCAGAAACACATATAATATCAATAGCTTTTTAAGTATACCGGTAATATGCCATATAAATAAATACTTTTTCTAGTCGTGTCTGTAGTTGGAAAATAATCATTCAGTAAGAAGATATTTTTATTAGTTTGACTATCCCTAATTTTTCAAAAAACAGCAGTGTATCTAAAAAAAAATTAATAATTTTACATTAATGGCTAGTCACTGGGTGTTTTAAATAATTCCACAGATAAGTGTAGACTCTTCCTTCATGAACTTTTGTAACACAACATTATTATGTCACCACAGAATAGATTAAAAACAACACCTAATTTCTGTTCAGCCACAATTAGAGGTGAGGTTACAGCCTGGTTCATTAATCTTTTTGATAAGAAAGAAACTCGTTTTTCCTTAACTGTAAGGAGATTGATACCCTCGCCTCCAGTGCGTTTTGTTTATTTGGCATGCGAACTGCCTGGACTTGTGGGCACTGTACTTGATTTGTCACCTCAGGATAAGATAATTTGGGATCTTTCACATTTCCAAATTATGTCGTGCCTAAGCGGTTGAACCAGCTGACAAATGAGATGCGCCCACAGCGCGTCTCAGGAAGGGGGGCACGGCCAGGAGAAGGGAGGTGTGAGCGGCATGTAGGTTTATTAACAGACACATTTGATTCCAGAGGTTAATGTTTTTGTGCCCAAGACGGATTACATAGCACACGATCTGCGTCCTAAAAGGAGACATGGAGCTGCAGTGAGGGCCACCAGCAGCTTGGTCTCCGAGCTGTCATAGCTGCAGGCTGGCTTCATGGGAAGTGGGTGAGGTCACTGCACTCAGAAAACCAGGCTCCTGGATTTTCTAGAATTGGACTCATGCTAATAGTTTCTTTTTTCCATTTCCCTGTCGCCTGTATAAGTTCAACTTTTGTTTTTTTGGTTTTTTTTTTGCTTTTTAATTTGGGATAAGAATTCAGGAGCACCATTGGTCTCAGCAATCTGTTGCGTGCTCACTCATCCAGCACTGAGTCATGTCAATGTGCCAATCTATGAACAATTTTATGTCAGATAATAATAATAAAAATAACTAACATTCACTGAGTGATTGCCTTATGCTGGGCACTGTTCCAAAGGTTCTCAGGTACTATTTCATCCCCACATCAAGGTGAGGGGAGTACTAGTACTCTCCCCATTTTATAAGCCATGAAACTGAGGCACAGAATAACTCGCCCAAGAGCATCGCTTGAGGAGAGAACCTCAACAAATGTCCTTTCAACTCAAAGGCAGCTGCAGAGCATCATGGGGAGTTGCCATCGCTGAGGCATGGTGACCTGTAGCTCACCAAGGTAAGGATAGCCCCTTTGGGAGCCATTTAGATTTCTTATTTGTCCCCCTGGAGGGTGGTGTTCAGTATGGTTACCCATTGAGTGAACCTTTTTTGACAACACACAACATGGTTCTGCTTAACTCACAGCAGAAGGCTGTCCCGCCTGAATCAAGGTGTTTGTACCAGGGGCTGAGGATTCTCTGTTTTCTTTTTGTTGTTGTTGTTGTTGTTGTTGTTGTTTTATCTTCTACAATTGCTCCAAGCAGACTCACTCACCCGATTTCTAGAGCTTTGGGTTCCCCGATAGCTACTACACAGATTTGTGTAACTTGAGACAGTAATTACATCCCTTCGCTTCTCCTTCCTCTTCCTTTCTTCTCCTATTTCTTCTTTAGTATGCTTTTTGTTAAAGAGACATTGGCCTTGGGTCACTGTCTCATGGATTCTGCTGTTCCCTTGGTCTGCACTTTTTCCTGCAAAGACGGGACTCCACTGATGCTTTTCCTGAGAAAGGATGGCTGCCAACTAGACTGCCATCTGAGAGATTCTAACCTGCTCCCAAGTCACTGAATCGATGACGCACTCTGTGTTATAAAGAAACATTTCTCTGTCCCTATTTGTCTTCCTCCTAACTGACGGTAACTTCAGCAACCCTAGTGGTAAAACATTAATGTTTTTTACTGTTCATGGTTCCCGGTCTGCACTGGGTGGGTGACACCGTAGAAGCGAGCAGTTACTGCCGTCTCTTAATTCCAAGACGCATGCTTCTCTCCCACATTTTAGCATCTCCAAAACTGAGATGTATCTTACAATCAATGGCGCACACGGTTTAGATGGAAGTTTTTTTTTTTTCTTTCTTAGAGACACATAAAATAATAGTGTATCATCTAACTGATGATAACTCCGATTCAATGAAATGTGAGATTATGTATTTGAGGACCAGGGGGAAAAATCTCTTTTCATACCACTTTTTGTCAAATACCTGCTAGATGCCGGACCTTTGCCAGATGTTGGGGATGCAATGTAAGCAAGGTATGGTCCCTCCTTTGAAGGAGTTCACAGCCTCCAATTCCATAAGAACAACAGCAGGTTTAAGAAATGAGGGCCAGTACAGCCACAAGGGAAAACAGTATGGAGATTCTTTGAAAAACAAAGAATGGATCTGCCATATGATCAGCAATCCCTCTACTGGGTATTTGCCCCAAAGACTTGAAAATATCCAAAAAGATATTTGCACACCAATGTTCATAGCAGCATTATTCACAGTGGCCAGGACATGGAAGCAACTGAAGTGTCCTACGTTAGATGATTGGC
This sequence comes from Eidolon dupreanum, assembly GCA_028627145.1. Classification (NCBI taxonomy): domain Eukaryota; kingdom Metazoa; phylum Chordata; class Mammalia; order Chiroptera; family Pteropodidae; genus Eidolon; species Eidolon dupreanum. The sequence continues at coordinate 84,672,918 of CM053513.1, forward strand.
TAAAGAAGCTGTGGTACATATATATAATGGAATATTACTCAGCCATAAGAAGAGATGAAATACTGCTATTTGCGACAACATGAATGGACCTCGAGATAATTATGCTAAGTGAAGTAAGCCAGACAGAAAAAGTTGAAAATCACATGATATCACTTATATGTGGGATATAAACCTAAAAGCAACAAATGAACAGGACAAACAAACAGAGACTCATGGACATATGGACAATGGATTAGTGATTACAAAAGGGTAAGGGGTGGGGGAGGAGGGGAGAGGTAGATTGGGTAAAGGGGGGTCAAATATAGGGTTTAGGGGGAAGATGAAGTGGGTAAAGGGGATCAAATATATGGTAATTGAAGGAAACTGGACTCTGGGTGGTAAACACACAATAGAATATATATATGACAAGTATACCTGAAAATTATATAATCATATTAACTAATGTTACCCCAGCAAACTTAAAAAAAAAGTAAAAAAAAAAAAAAGAAGAAGCGAGGGCTGAGATGCATTAACTCATGCACAAGGGTTTTGTGAGGTTTAAAACAATCGGTCAATATTAAGATATTGTTATTATTTCCTGATTTTTATAATATTAAGCACACCTTCAGAATTACAGCAAGGACTGTTGCTCTTCAAGGCTGTCAGTGTGCTTCCTTGATGGAACATTTTTCTGACAGGAATCTGACAGAAGTCACCGCGTCCTCGGAGTTTTTACTCTGAGAGTTTCTCTCAGCCTAATGAGGAATCCTTTATCTTAATTAGGTTTAAATATATCTTCTTTTGACCTAATCAACCTCTAGTGTAGAGCTGTGAATTTCTTAGACTTCTTTTGTTGTTGTTGGCTGTTCTCAGTAACTTCTTTCAGCTTACAGCTCATTTAGAAATTGAGCATGTGTGGGGCACAGAGAAGCAAACTTCCATGGGATGTGCTGTGGATCAGCCTTAGGTCCTCGCTACTCTGAGTGTGGTCCACGGGCCAGCAGTGGCTGCATCACCAGGGAGCTTTGTAGAAACGCTGTAGCACAGGCTCTACCCCAGATCTACGGAGTCAGAACCTGCATTTTTACAAGAATCTCAAAGCATTTTCTATCACCCGTGCAATTATTTGCCGATGATTTTTCTTTAAATTGACTCCTTCAACTTAGCCTTCACTAAGTACTAATATTTGCGAAATTATGGGTTAGATGAACTTCTTATATATCTATTTTAAGAATAGATTAAAATAGATATATAATTACTATTTATATATCTATTTTATATATCTCTTTTAATCTATTCTTAAAATAGATATATAATTACCAGAAAACTTGTCTACTTGAGGCAGTCATCATTCTTACCTGGACCGACAGCCCACTTGAGGAAACTTGCCTTAAAAACTTTATATTTTGAATAGATTTAAATTGATAGAAAAGTTGCAAGAATAGTATAAAAAATTTCTATATACCCTTTGCCACATATTAGAATGTTTATCATTCTCTTGAAATCAGAAAATATAGTATTGGTATAATATTATTTTCTAATCCATGGTCCTTATTTAAATGTTGCCAATTGTCCCCAAAATGTTCTTCATACAGCATTTTTAAAGATTGTGATCAAGATCTAAATCAGTACCACGTGTTAATTTGTTTGTTTGTTTGTTTGTTTGTTTTGGTGTTTTTTTAGCCTCCTTTCATCTGGAATATTTCTTTAGCCTTTCTCTGCTTTTCTGGGCATTGATCAACATTTTTTGAAGAGCTTCTTTTTTGGTGGAATCTTCCTCAACTTTAGTTTGCCTGATATGTCCTCGTGGTTAGTTCAAGATATGTGTTTTGGCAGGAATGCCACAGAAATGATACTGGGTTGTTCTGAGTACAGCAATTTATTTTCAAATATTGTCCTCCACTTAGAGGAATAAGGGTTCTTTAGAGGAGCATCTCATTCCAGGGCTGGGCAGGAACAGTACAGGTAAGCCTGGAACACCTTGTTGCCCAGAAAGAAAGTGCTTAAAAGCTTATAGGAGCCAATTTGAAGAGGCTTCTCCTGGTCAAATATGGGGTAAGATGAGCATTGAAAATAAATCTCAGGAATGGATCGAGTCACTCACTGGAGACAGTAAATATTCATCCTCAATCAATGGGAGAGATCTTCCCTATAGTAAAATTTCAGCTAATGTAGAAAGGGCCAAAGAGAAAGGAATATATTCCAAATAGTAGATATAGAAGAAAGAAGTAATAAATGCCAACTACTAAATGTAGGAGTTAGAATAATCACCATTTTGCAACTGCGATAGTAATAATGGCATCATCCATAGATGCTACACCTAGGGAGAAAATATTTAATGAAGCACAAGATTTTACATAATCTCATAGTATTGCCCCACATTGTCTATTGTAATTGAATATATTTTCTTATTAGAAATAATGTTAACACTGAAATGTGCTAGCTGAAAATGAAGACATCAAGCCTGCCATGCCAGGCTCAGGAGATCAGAATGTCAGCTTTTTGTAAGCACGTCGATATATTTTAACCCCTGACGTAGTGCGTCCGATCTCTGGGTTGACGAGAACGTCACTCTTGCCCTCCTTCTCTGTCCTGGGTGGGCTGACGGGTATCAGAACCTCCAGTTTCATTTCCTTTCGATTCTGATTTTAATCGGATCATTTCAGACCAGGGCAAAATGATCTTCTTTAATTGGGGCCCTTGTGCTTGCTACAGAGCATCCTCTTCCTTTTTTTTTTTTTTTTTTTTTGCCAATCCAGCAACAAAGAATTTAAGGTTCTAAACACACAGAGCATTTTACTTGTTATCCATGTGGTTTTAATTAAGTTTTAACGAATTCCCTTTACCCTGTCATAGCTATTATGACCCTCCAGGTCCTGTCGCATTACCATGGGAAAGCAGCTCCCTCGCATGTCTGGCCGAGGAACAAAGCCATCATACCCTGTCTGGCTCAGTGAAAGCAGGAAGACCAATCAACTTGCATTTTGTTACCTTCTTTGATAATTTATGTTGAAGGTGAGCAAAGGTGTAAAGGAGACACCGCATTGCAGCCTATCGTCTCCGCTGCAAATACGGCATCTAGAAGTATGGCAGACTTTTAAAATTCACATACATCACCAGAGAGATGAAAAACAAGGCAGCACATTTCGGGGAAGCTATTGGTAGCAATTGAATTGATCTATTCCAACACAAACTTCCAAGAGGCTTATAGAAGTCTCCGTAATGACCGTATTTTCCCTGCCATCAAGTTGGCACACGTTATTAAATCATTAGACAATGGATTTTTTGCCCCCCGATTCATGAATTTGTTTAAAAGAAAGGCTTTACAGAGGTAAACAAGTGAAATCACGTCGCTCCGATTGCTATTTATGGAAAAGAATGAAATGGAAAGTCACCCGGGAAAATCTGGGAATAGAGTCACTGTAGGCGGGAACTACATTTCGGGGAAAGCAAGACGAGGTGGATAGGAAAGGACAGTACACGTTGCCTGTGATGCTGAAAACAAATGCTGGCTACTCTGCATGTGTTTAATTCAAGCACTTTTGAAGCCTCCTGCTGCGCAAACTCTCAAGTTACCATACAGGACCGGACCGTTAAGCCTCACGAAATCCCTCTGCTGATAGATATTTTGGCATTTACTCACCAAATGGCCTGTGTGTGCAGTTTAAAAGAGCCTTAATTTTTAAAATACAGTTCTCATTGAGTGATCTTTATATTCAGCTATCATCTGTCATTTATTGGGCATCCGCCACAGGCCATGCACCGTGCTGAGTCTTATACCTCACACTAATTTAATTCAAATAGTAAGACTGCGAGATGAGGAGTGTTACTGTCCCTGTACATGACGAGGTCCTGAGCTCACTGAGGTTAAGTAACTTGCTCAGCTTGTCAGCAGTAGAGTCACATTTGAATCGAGGTCTCTGTCCTCCAAACCCCTAGTGTCTGGCCCACTCTAGTGCTCTTATGAGACCCTTACAAGAGTGATGAGCCACCCTACCTGTTTTGGCTTTTTAGACACTTTACCCTTTCCCTCTGTGGGCAGGACTTTGTTTTCTGGTCCCCGGACTAGGTCAGCCACAATTCCTTCCTGTTACGTTCCCATGGCTGATGAATTTTCTTTATTGTAACAAACATCACACTTTATGAGTACTGCACGTTTCCTGTTTCTATTTTCCAGTAGATTGTAAGTTCCATGAGAGCAGGAGCTGTGTCTCTATTGGTCACATCTATACCTGGTATAGTTCATGGCATATAGTAGTTGCTCAATAAATATTGAATGAGTGTTGTACTAAAATCATCACCAAGTTCCTGTCTTGGCAGAGTCTTTTCTTCTTCAGACTTGTGATTGCTCCCTTACACTCATTCTGTCTTTTCTTTCTCTCCTACCTATTTGTCCCATCAGAACACGTAGCGAGTGGACGAGCCAAGGCTTGGATGCAGGTCTTTCTTACTTCACTGTTTATATTCTTTTCTTCACTCTGCAGTATGTTTACAAGTGTAAAAGAGGCTCCTGGTCATGGCTCTTATGAAACCATGGGATGATTTTCCTTTTGTTTCTTATTTTCTCTCCCTAACACTAATTTTTAACTGGCTCAAGCACCATAGCTAGAAAGCACCACCCTTGAATGTCCTGCTTACTCAGCTGAAAGCAGAAGCTGTTCCAATAAGCAATTTGATGTTCAGCACCTGAGATTTGCTCCCTCCTTCCAGCAAGACTGCAAGCTCAACAGAATGTAAGAAAGCATGAAGAAGTTTCCTAGCCTGTTTCTCTTAATGCAGCAAGGAAAGCAGCACAGGTTGAGGAAGGAGGTTGCATCCCGGACAAGGAGAATTGGCTCCCACATGTACGATCTCAGTTGAACGTCTTTTGCTGGGGTCCTGGGAATTCTGAAAGATTTGTTTATCAAGTACTATGAAGAGACGACTGTCTAAGAGATGCCTTTGTTATGATCCCTATTGTCTGCCCCAAGAGATGTGCTGGTAAATGAAGCTTTTTCTCCCAAAACACCTTTGTGGTGCTTGTTTGCCATTTTCTGTGGTGTAAATACTCTCATTGTGGCTGATAGCAAGCAAGCAACATTGATGTCATTGAATGTATAATAGGGAGGTAATGCACATGACTGGCTCCCATAAACCATTATACGTTGACCTAGTGACTATCTGTTTTAATCCCATTAGACCCTACATGGCAACAGAGTGGTCATTTAGGGCTTGAGCCATGGGACACAATGGTGGAAGGGGAGGTAAAGGGCCAAGCTAGTGCACATGGCAGATGGACAAAGCTCATCATCTAGAGAGACTGTCATCAAACATGCCTTCTGGTGGGCTGGGGGTGGGGATACAGTGGGAGTCAAGAGGAAGGTCTCAAACCCAAACGTTTAGCACCAGAAACACATAGATCTAGAGGGAAAAAAATCGGTGACACCACTGACAATCTGGTTGACCTTGGATATGTTACTAAAACTCTTCATGCTTCAGTTTCTTCAGCTATAAAAGAATATATAATAACAGTTCATACCTTAAAGCATTTTTGCGATGATGGATTATTATAATATATGTAAAATGCTTAGCATGGTGCCTGGCACAGAACAAATCCTCAATGTATAGTAGCTATTAAAATTAGTCGGTAATGCATAAAAGTGTATAGAGTTTCCTAGGAAATGGTCTCGAACCCTAGGAGACGTTTGCAGCTTATCTTTATGGGCTGGCAGTAGGTCTGTGTGGGTTAGCAGTCATGAACGGTTCAGCCAGAGGTGGATTGCTCCATGTTAACTGTGGGTAAGAGAAAGAATCAAAACATTTTTGGGTAATTGACAGTATTTTTTTAACCTGTTTTTCAAACTGTTAAAAAGAAAAATCTCATTCTTCTCTTTGTGGCAGGTTGTGCAAAAAAAAAAAAAAAACCTTTAAAATGGATTTGCAGTAGCTCAGGAAGAACCAAAAAGTACAGTTCTCATGTTGAAATCATGCAAAAGGAGAGATGAGAAACTGTATATATAGAAAAGGAGAATAAGTGAGAAAATTGCTGTACTAGAACATGAGATTTAGCTCTGAGCTTTCTGGTGGTTCAGGGAGGAACTATGTATATGTGTATGTACATGTATGTAATGGGTTCCGCCCTGCTGCTGACCTCGTAGTCCTACTGCTTCCTCTTCTCTGCCTCAGGGCCTTTGCACGTAACCTTGCCTGAGCCTGGAATGATGTCTCCCCCTCTTCACAGTGATGGCTCCTTTCATTACCGGTCGACTCCTCAGCCTTCCCAGGTGGCAGTTTCTGAAGCAGATTTCATTCCTGCTTATCTTCCTCTCAGCTTCTTTTTTCTTCTTCTCTAACTGGCATTTGAACAAGCTATAATTGGTAAGATAAGATCAGGAAATAACTTTCTTTTTCACCTACCACAGTTTCAAACCTGCTTGGGAAGGATTTGCCAAGGACGATATTGCAAGCAAATCCCATGGTTTTTACAATAATTTTTTGAGTAGGAAATCATCTTGTTTTTAGATATGAAATAGTCCAGTCCAATTTAATGTCAAAATTTCAGATCCTCGTCCAATTTTAGGTATTTTCTGTTCTTCTTGGCTCGAACTTGACTTGCTGTCTTTTTGACCAGAGGTAGGGAGGAGCCCTGTGGTCTTATCTTCCGGGCATGCTGATGGAGGGTTCGGTGCATCGGCACGGATGTGGGGGTCACCTGGTTGTCGAGGGACCCCAGAACAAAAGTTTCTAGCAGTTTTACAAACCCTAGCAGGGGGACAGTGAAGGCTAGGAGTAGAAAAATACTGGATACTCAGTAGGAAAACTTGTCTTCAAGGTTTTCCTGTTTTCCCTGCATCAGGAGGTCTTGGTAGAAGTGTCTAAAGACCTGTCCCCAGCCTCAGATAAAGAGACCTAAAAATGAAGGTGGTGGTCAAGGAACGTAAATACACAAAGAGTATGACCAAAGGGGCCAGCAGGGCCCAAGGAGCCTGCAGTACACTGGCTGTCACCCAGCCTGCAGTGGGGCAGGGAGCGTTCTCCCACGAGGCCTGCCAGGCAGAGCCTTTGCCACTGCCTGTGGTTGTTTGGTCCCGAAAAATCACACATAGGTGTTTAACCGGAAGCCAGACTCCTCATTTTTTTATTTATGTATTTATTATCTCTCTTCTCTAGAATAACGCTGGTTCCCTAGAACAAAGCACAGGGCCTGGCACACAGCAGGTATTGATAAGTATGTGTTGAGT
>CM053513.1:84680616-84741453 GCA_028627145.1 Eidolon dupreanum
TAAGAACAGCTTCTTTAATTATTCGTACTAGGGGCCAGGGACGCTGCGAAACATCCTACGATGCACGGGACTATGCCTCATAGCAAGGAATTATTCAGTCCCAGACTCCTTTAAGAACAGCCCTATTATCATTTGCGACATGCTCCCTCTTTGTACCCTGCACCAGAGGACTCTGCAGAGAACATTCAGTCCTGCGTATCTGTATTCAGCTGAAATTATTTAAGATTTTACTTTCAAGTGACTGTAATTCTTGGGCTTTGTGATGACAAACTACATCATTTCAGACCAGTGTTTCTCCTGAGAACTGGAAAAGCAAACACATACCTCTAAGAAGGCACTGGAGAGGCTGACAAAGCAGGGGACATCTGTAGGTCCAAGACCTGCAAGAGGAGGGACCAGCGGAGGGGAACTCCCTGTTGAGAGCAGCCGTCCCCTCACCCCATAAGGGCTACAAAGACACAGGGAAGTGAGTGGGGCTTTGACAGTCTCAGGGGCTGGGGGCTCTGATGGGGGTCCTGCAGGGCTCCACTCAAGGACAATGGATGTCAGTGGGGACGCCTTTGCCCCATCAGGGGACATTGGACAATGTCCGGAGACGTTTTTAGTTATCACATAAGGGAGTGCTACCTACTGGGTGGAGGCCAGGGGTGTTGCTCAACACCCTACCAGGCCTGGGACAGCTTGCCCACCACGATCTGGTCAAAATGTCAACAGCGCTCAGGCCAAGAAACCCCAGTAAGAAACCCTTACGAGGAGTGAAGGGGACTGGGAATAAACCGGCTCTCGTAGACCGAGGCCTAGTTTCAGATTCCCTCCATCTCCAAAATTCTCTGGTTGGATTTTCAGCCTAGGTTCCTGACAGAGGCAAACGTGAGTCCTCCTTGGAGCAGGATGACGTTACCTAGAGCCTTGGGTACAGACAACAATGGCACCTAAGGTGGGAGCGGGTAGAGAGCCAAGTCAGGGGACCCTAAATTCCTTGCATTGTCCACTGGTAAAATACTCATTCATATTAGAGTTTACTAAATTAAGGAGTATGTTGTAGTGTTTAGAGTAACCACTGAAAGAATGGTGTGCTATATATTATAAATTATATGTGTAAATGTATATTATAAACTATATATAGATTACATATATTTATAATATGTATTTTAAATTGTAAGTATATAAACATATGTTTAATAAAAGAGGAAACTGAACACTTATTATATCTCAAAGAAGTCAGGAATCCAAAAGAAATAGAAAAATCACGATATGATAGAATTAATCCCAACTATATCGGTAACACATTAAATGAAATCTACTCTTCCCATTAAAAGGCAGAGATGCTCAAACTGAGTAAAAGAAACAAAATACTGTGATTCCTTTCAAATCTCCTGACTCTGAACAGCAAACTATTAGAGAAGAATAGTATTTATAATGGCTAATGTTATAATGAGTGAGCGCAGTTTAAGCCCTTTACATGTGTTTTGTCATTTAACCCTTGATGCTGGTCCTATTATTTTCATCTTCTTTTAGATGAGGAAATCATGGCATACTTGGTCAGTGTCACATGGCTAATATGTGGCAGAGGGAGGATTTTACCCAGATCCTCTGTCTCCAGGACTCATATGATTAACGCTGCTGTATCGACAGAAGTATTAAGACTATCCTGTGTTTTATGGCACTTTTGGGAGAGTCTCAACTGTCCCAGGTATTTTATCCCACAAGTAATTAAATGACATTTTTCAGAATGTTTTTCTTATTTTGCTCAGATAACATACCATCTCTTGCTGTCCCTATACAGTTTTTTTTCCCCCCAACAACAATGAGCATTTATTTTGCTCACAAGGCTATAGGCTACACAGGTGCCCAGCTGTTCTGGGACAGGCTTGGCTGCTGTTGGCGGGGCTCACTCATGAACTTGCAGTCGGCAGGAAGTTCAGCTGGGGCCTGGTTGGTCTAGTGTGGCCTCACTTAGAATGTCTCTTTTCTGATTCGTGTAGTTCCTCGATTGAGCAGACTGGCCCAGCCTTGTCCCTGTGAAACAGGCTGGATCCAAGAGAGTGAGAAAAAGTACCCAAGGACTCTTGGGGTCCAGGCTCATTTCTGCTGCATTTCATTGGCCAAAGCGAGTCACGAGGCCAGCCTAGAATCAAGGATGGGGAAATAGGCTGTGCTTCTTTAGAGGAAGTGCTGAAATTTCATGTCGAAGGAGTATTTTTACACATAGGGGTGGAAAATCAGGATCTTTAAGGCAGTGCATCCAACCACACCAGCATCTTGGCATGAGAGAATCGGTTAAAGGCACTGGGGTGTCCTGGGAGGATGGCAGTGCTTGTTAAGCAGAAGCGAAGCAGCTGGGCAGATTTTATCTTGCTGTGCCTGTCCTGGTCCCTACACTCTTTTTAGCCATATTTTCATTCAGGATTATTTGGTTGTAAGCAAAAGAAACAGACTCTTTTGTCTTTAAGTAATAAGAAATTTGCTGAAAGGGCATGGGGGAGTTCATAGAATTGACGAAAAATCTGGAGAAGCAGGCTCAGGAACCTCCGCATTTCTTGAGAGGTTTGGGGTAACGAAGAGGCAACAACAATGCAGCAGTCTCTTTGGAAATTGTACTGGGATGCATGAGCTTCAACCATTATTATTATTATTATTATTATTATTATATTATTATTATTATTATTATTATTGTTATTTTTGTCATTTTATTCAAAGTTCAGATTCCAGCAAGGGAGCCTCTAATTGGCCTAACTAAGTTGTGTCAGATGCCCTCCCTATGGGTGGACAACACAGAACATTCCAAGTGACATTTTCCCACCAGGTATATTCAATGGAAAAGTAATAGTCAGAAGATAATATGGGCACAAATATCAAACGAAGGTAAAACAGATTCTGGGCAGCCAAGGATAGCCTACATCCATTGTATTCTTTTAAAAAAATTTCAAGTAGTTCTATTTTGATTGTTCAGGAAAGAAATTCAACAGTGGAAGAGTGAGTATATAGGGACAAATAGACTGGGAAGAATTATGATATAAGTAATTTTCTTTGAGTTGTGAGACTTGGGTTGTTTCCTTTTTCCTTCTATTTTTTTTTCCCTATAGTGTGCATTTATTACTTTTTAAATAAAATATAAACTTTATCTTTTAAGGTAAGTAGAATAAGGGAGAACCTAATCACTAGTTACTCTGTATTAATAATAGGAGCCTATATCCCTCTTGAAATGTAGCAACCATTTTATATATTAAACTCTAAACAGAAAAAAAAAAATCCCCACTCAGTTTGGAAAGGGCTTGTGCTTGAGGGTTGGGTGCAGAAGGAAGCAATTTCCTTCCATCTTCTGTCTGAACGCTCCTTTTGCACTTTGATATTTGTTTCACCAATAAGGTGTTTCATTATTTCTCCCACATAAAGAGCGTATGCTGTTGCGAAATGCCGTTGAAGACTCTGGTTTGCCCAGATGTGTCTCAGCGCGAACAGCCTTTCTGCGCAGCAAATAAGACTTGTGAGGGCATTGGGACCTGTGGGAAGGGGAGATCCTTTTACAGAGTTTGGAAAAAGAAAAAAAACTAATGCTGCTTGCCCTGCAGGGATGATAATACACAGTCTTTCCTAGTCGGTGGGTCACATAGCTCTCTGCTGTGCTGAGGAGAACCAGCCACTAGTTCCGAGCCTAAGGCTGAGTCATCAGATACTCTGTCTTCTCCTGACCCTTCTCCGAGCTTCTTGTACCAGTTTCCATGATCAAATTTCTCCGCTCCCTGGACCAGCTGAAGAAGTTATGAGTGCTCTCCATCATTCACCACTCTCCTTTGCTGTTTTCCCATTAAGTGTCTTTTTTTTTTTTTTTTTTCCTCCTCTCTGTACAACTCTTTTGTTTTTTAAATCTCTGGGGGGTTATGTCTGTATGTCTCTCTGGGCCTTTCTCTAGTTAGTTCTCAGACCTCATTCTGGGATTCTGTTTTCGTCCAGTCATCTATCCGACTGAGCACGTTCGGATCAGCCCTGGGTCTGCCCCAGGCCGCTTCCTTTGTGGGCTGATGTTTTGCTCCCCATCATGCTCCAGGAGAACGGCCTGCTCAGAGCTCGGATGGCGCTTTCCCCACCTCCCGCCAACAGGCCCTGCTTCAAAAACCCTGACTAGAAAAGACGGGACATTTTAAAAAATAGGGAGTTGGTGCTCTCTCTGCATTTCCTTTTCTATTAGCAGATTTCTTAAGCTTCGATGATTCTAGAGTGTGAGCACAAATCGTGACGGGGATTGGCGGGAAGAGTTCTAGTCACAGATAAAAGCTTTGTTCTTGGAGCCTTCCAGCCGTTCCGTATCCCTCCTCGCTGTCCTCACTCTGTACAGACATGGTCTGTTTACGCCTCTTCACTTCACTCTCCAGCCAGAGGGCTCCAGGAGGCCAAGACTCTTGTTTCATAGGCCCGGGTGCCCAGTAGGTGATTGACATGCATATGGATTAAAGATTTTTTTCTTCTCCTGAAGGTTTGTCTTCAAGCCTAGCCACCCATGTGTCCTGAGGTCTTACGTGGTTGCAACTGATTGTAGCTGAGAAGAGCCGCGATGAGGTGGAGGCAAGGGGAGAAAGGCGTCAGAAGGAAGGGATGTAAGATGGAAGGAGGAGGGCAGCACCCTCCCACCCCGCCATCTCCCCTCCCCCTCCCCCTCCCCCGGCCCCTCCCTGGAAGTCAGGACTGGAATTACACTGCTAAGGTGGAATAGGGAGGAGGATACCTTCAGACCTTCCATCTCTGAGGACCTAACTGGTTTCTTTGAATCTCTCCACTTTGAGGGAGAGGAAAAATGATAATAATGACAGTGACAGTAGCTAATGATTGATACTAATACCACCTTTTAGAAACTGTTCTAAACACTTTACATTTACTAACTTACTTTGTCCTCACAACAATTCAAAAATGTGTGTCCGACTCTTACCACCCTCATTTTACAGATGATGATGAAGTGGAGGCTGAGAAACTTGCCTAAGGTCATACAAATTGTAAAAGGTAGACCAGAAATCCCAAGTCCAGGCAGGCAGCTCCCAAGCTTGGTCTTGGAACTGCCATGCTCTGTGGCGCCACCCAAGTGTTTATCTGCAGGACAGGCTCATCTCCTGAGGGTCTGCTGACTGCAGCCTCTCTGGGATGACTCCGTGCCTGGACACTGGGGACCTGTCTACACCTGTCAAGGTCATCTAGGACTGCTCAAGGATGAGACTGAATGAGGGCCTGAGGAGTGGGCGTTGGAGCACAGGAATGGGGAGGCCTCTCATACAAACCTGCTTCTCTTCCTCAACCCCTCCCACCTTCCATGTTTCCCTCTCAGCAAATGGCACCTTCAACCAGCCTAGGGACCAAGGAGCCTGGGTGTTCTCTTATGCCTCATCCGTCCTCTATGTCACTGTGGCTTACTCCTCTGGCCTCTTACTTCTATTCACATCCTCCCCTTGCTGGACCACAGCCACCCACCTGCAGGTCCCCTAAGCACCTTCTCAGACTGTTGCAGCAGCGTCCCCAATGGATGGCCCCGCCGATTAGGATAGCGTCTAACCAAGTGCTTCCCACACTTCTTAAAACATGGACTGCTGGGGCTCTGCCCAGGCTGCGATTCCCTGGGCCTGGAGCGCGACCTGTGGGTTTGCATTGCCAACAAGTTCTCAGGTGTCGCTGACACTGCTGGCCGGGGACTGACTGCACTTGGAGAACCACCGTGCTAACCTGCTTGCTACCCAGCCTCCGGAGAAATACCCAAAGCCAGGGAGCGCCCATACTTTGAACCTGCCACGCCTCCCCATAGCCCTCAGGAGAAAGTCCAAGCGACTTGGTGTGGGCAACAGCTTCTTGACCTCCGCACCCTCACCTGCCGTGTGGGCCCGATGCTACAGCGCAGAGCTGTTCCGGGCGGTGCCCTGTGCCTGAATCTTCCTTGAAATTACAATCCCTTTGCGTGGCCTGGCTACTCCTGTTCCTCCCACGGTTTTGTGTCCTCCCCGTTGCCCAGGTGAGGCTAGTCCTCACTCTCTTCTTGACCCTTCACCTTTTGGATCTGACTTCTTGACAAGTGTGCGTGAGGCCATCTGAGACAGATGAAGGAAGCCCACTGGCAGCCTCCTTCAGGTGACTTTTGCTGATGATGTTCTCGGTCCAGTGAGACATGGTGGCTGAATGAGGTCTGTGTCTGCAGCCTGTGTCTCAACCCCTTCCGGGAGGAAATTCCCTGCCGATTGCCAGGGACTATTATTGGTTATTATTGCCACTGTTCTTGTGCTCGTTTGCTGCCAAACCAGTGGGAGAAGGGACTGCAGAAGCGGGAGAGGGGACTCACTGTGCGTTTGAAGAAACTACAGTGCAGTGCTGTTTCCTGAATTGCTCTCATCTTAAACCTGGATACATATGCTATTCTTTGGCATCGAACTAAAGTTCCCAAAGAAGCCTCATTGTCCTCACATTTTAGGTGCCCCCTGCACCCTTATCCAAGCCAGTGGGCAAGTCCTTGGATTTTCCTGGAGGGTCCCCTTCGCTCCTCTATGGATTAAGAATTTTGGAGTACGTGAACTCCAAGGACTTGTTCTTAAGAGTCCTGAATCCTATTGTTATGGGAATTGGGGCTGTTCCTAATTAACCCTGACCTTGTTCTCTCTGTAGCCTCAGGCTAAGCCTGTGCCTTGAGCTCAAAAGTGCAGAATGCATAACAGCTTCGGTTCTTAGGAAAATCAATTTGGATTCAGCAAATGGTTAAAAAGCCCCTTATTATATGCCATTTCTGTGCTCAATTCACCTATAGATACACAGGTTCCCAGAAGCCTGTCTTGCACCAAGATGGGCATGTAAATAAGTAAATAAATAAAGCAATTAAGTAGATAACTAGACTCTGTTTGCCCTCAGGATCATCTATAACCAGTCACTTTCTTTGTTATATTTTAATTAAATTTGCAGGTTTGATTTAATTTCTTGGACCTTTGGTTTTCTCTGACCCCAGAATTTAAACATTTGCTTTTAGATGGCAGACCTGTCACAAGATGGTGTCTTTTAAATATGTTACTATGACTCAAGAAGAGGCCCAAAACAACAGAGAATCCTGAATCCATCTAGAGGTTCAACTAAAGTCCACTGTAAAGGCAGCTGCAGGTGGGACTCCGTGTTGCACATTAGGTCTCCCTGGGGACAGAGATAAGGTCCTGCACCCTTTGGTGGCTCATTGCTGTGCAGAGGATCGATGCTCAACAAAGTCCTATTGAATTCGGAGGTCTTTCTTTTCTAACCAAAGCATCTCCTAGAGCATATAACAGCAAAACAAGCAGATACAAATGTAAATGAAGCAAAAAGCAAAACAAAACAAAATAAAACAGAAAACAAAACAAGACAGACTACTCTCCCTTAGCCTTCCATTTCCTGTCCTGTTCCCCACCCACTGATGTCCTTGTTCCCTTCTCATTCTATTCAGCATCCTTGCTGTCCCCACTGCCACAGGTATGATGGGGCCACTGCCCTACGTTATCCGCCCTGACTCTTTTTGTGTGCCAGGTGTCTGTGTGATGTCTTTACCTTTTAAATTGTAAACCCTTAGGGTCTGAAGAAAGTCCATAAGCTCGGCATTCTTGTTTGCAACTTTGAGAGCCATTAGTGTTTGCCAAAGGAGGCCTACACACAAAACGATCAGCCATTTACGAGCACATACAGAGAATTTTGGCAAACATTTAATCAGTTCTTTATTGCAGGCTTAAGCAATACATATGTTCCAATCCATTCAGAATCCACAGGGTGGTAGGGGTTTCCATGGCTTCTCCAGTCTAATCATAGGTCGGGAGGTATAGTCTTGGTCTCTCGGGACATATCCAGAACTTCTTGCTTTTCCTCCCTTCTTCTCCCACACAACCTCTTGGCCATTTTAATTTGGATGCTTCTTTTTTTAAAGCTTCTGCTTTCTCCCAGTGTCTTGCCTTAAATCTGTGTTGTTAGTCATCCTCTGCTCCACCTGGTCCCACTGCTGGGTAGGGGAATGGGGTAGAGTGAGGAGCTGCACTTCCTGCCAATAGAGGAAGGGAAAGCTTTGGGGGTGGTCCCCACCAATGTCTAGCTTCAGGACTCAAAAGCAGTGAGCCTCTTGCACTGTGAGGATTAACTTCTGCTTGCAGTATCCTTAAATAGCTTGTGAGTCTTTCTCCTCTCTCAGTGACCAGGCACAGTCTGCTCTTCCAGACTTAGATTCTGGGGGTAGCAAAGAAAGGGTGATAGGAAGAAGACAAATGCCCATCTACCACAACGGAAAAATTGATGAACGAACGAATGAGCTAATGAATAAATGGAATCTTTACCTTGCCTCTGGTTCCCCACTGGGCAAGGACATAGTGGGGTACAAGTCAGATGTGATCCCTTCAGCTGTGGGGCTTGCTGTCTGGAGGTGAACAGAATCCCTGAATCAGTCATTCTGAGTGGACTGAATTTTATTTTATGAGGGAAAAGTACAGGAGGAGGGCTTTGGGTGTCCTAGGTTGGCCAGTGGGGTGAGGATAGGCCCATCTGTTAAAGTGAGGTTCAGGCTAGGACTTAAATGGCGTGAAAGAGTTAACTAGAGGAGAAGCAAGTGAGTGGGTGAGTGAGGGAGGATGGGCAGGGGCGAAGACCATTCTAGGAATAGAGGAAAGCCTCATGAGAACCCTGAGGCAATTGAGAGTGAGGCCCTTTAAAGGAGCCAAGAGATGTTCATTGTGGCTGGAGAGCAGAAAATGATGGGGTGGGGGCACCCCGGCCATGTAATTCTCTCCAAGGAGTTTGAACTGATTCTGAGGGCAAGAGGAAACGATTGATGAATTTTAAGTAGTCAAGTGATATGAATAGATTTGCACTTTAAAAGAACCCCATCTGGGATCAGAGTGGAGAATAAATTGGTACAGGGAAGAAAGAGGGGCGAAGCAGAGGTCACTGCTGTGAACTCAGAGGAAGAGGATGGCAGTGCTTGTTGGGGGTGAAGGAATGGAGGGAGGGAGGTCCGAGGGCCCTCCGGTCTGTTTAGAAGATGAGTTGGAGGCGAAGGACACGAGAGGAGGCGTGCCAGGAAGCCCAGTTTACTGGTGGAGTCAAAAATCACAAGCTCTAACCCTCACGGTCCTTCTCAGCCAGCTGCCAGTGAGAAAAGGTGTTCTTGTGACAACCAGTGGCAATGGGTTGTTATAACGGGGTTGTAACTGCTGTGAGGGGTAAATAATCAGCTCAACGTTAGTTAAAGGTGGCTGATTAGGACTCAAACCCAGACACATGGACTCAAAAAGCCCACATCCTTCTCTCTTACAGTGGTGTCTGGGAAAAGGCCCAGTGCCGTGTTGCCTTTGAGTCACTGTGTGCACATCCTTCCTTGCACCACGAAGGTCAAGTCCCACCATGTGTTTTTCTCAAGGAGTCTGTGGTTCCTGCTCTCTGAGTTACAAAGTCCAGTCCTCTCTTACAGGCTTCGTCTCTCGTGGTAGCAGAGGAAGAGTGATAGAAAGGGGAAAGGCATGCTCACCTCATCAAAACTGAAACTGTGGCCATCCTGGGGTGTGGAGAGTGGACAGGACCTGCCAAAGAAAAATTAGGAGTTGAGAGAAGGTGATACGGGAGGTAAGAATGGGAGAAATCTCACCCTGAGTCCAGGGACTGTGACCATTCCCAGTCCCCACTGTCCGCCATGGTCTGACCACATGGCAGAATAGAAAGAGCAGGACTTTGAATCTAGGTCATCCAGGTTGTGAATCTAGTTTCTAGTTATTAATGATCCTGAGGTTTTCAGCCACTTATACAAACTTTCTGAACCTCAATTTTTGCATCTGTAAAATGGGGATGATAATACCTACATTAAGGGTTTTGATGTAGATTGACAAAGAACATGTTTGGAAAGTGCTGATCAAAGTATCTGGTGCATGCTCAGTACTAAAAGCACTGGGTTCCCTCAGTTCTGGGGTGACTACTTATCTCCCAATGAAGAGACTTGCAAGAATAAAAGTGGATGTTATAATAATTACACTGGGACAAAAGGCAAAAACTGGAACTTTCTCCGCAAAACAGATGGGCAGTCTACGCATACACTACTCTGTCACCAGAAGCTACTAAAACCACTGCTACACCAACTCTACCTGGGCCCAGCTTTATGCTCTGGCGTTGTCAGAACTTTTCATTTTTCAGGCCATTCATTCATTCAATCTGCAAAATAATGCCAAGTCCAGTGCTAAGTGCAAGGGAGGAAACAGCTAATAAGACCCACTGCATGGTACTCCTGGAGGAGCTCAGAGTTTGATGGAAGAGCCAGGCAGCGACACCAAAGTGTGACCATTGCAATCTTAGAGGTGATGGCAATGCGTCTGGAGGTGGAGCATAGATGCATGAAATTTAGGGTTGGAAGAATCCCTTGAGGTTCAGTGCATTTCTGTCATTTTACAAGCAATGACACTGAGGCCCAAAGAGGTAAACCAACTTGACTAAAGTGGACCCTAGCTAATCAGGGTCCACATGTGAGACCAGAACCCAAAAGGTTTATCCTGATGCATGACATCCAGGATACTGGTGCTACAACAGCTCTGGCCAACCAGAGTTCCTCCTTGGGCTCTGCCTAGCATCTCTCCCACCTTCTCTCCCATCTTGTCCTCCACTGGGCTTAGCTCTGGACCATTGCTTCTTCTCTCTCACCATCTCTCTTCCGTTTGCCCTCTTCTATGCATTTAGTTAGGTACCATTGGGGATGCAGGTATATGTCAAAGAGATTCTAGCTGTTAAGGGAGTTGGATGAATAAATAACAAAAAAAAGCGGAAAGAAGAAATTGTTCACTGGAGCCAAAACAAAGTGCCTTGGTAGTTTAAGATAATTAATTCTGGTGGAGGAACTGGAGAAGGCTTCTCTTGGAAGGTGGCACCAAAAATGAGCCAAGACACTTATTAGAAACTTTTTCCATCAGAAAAGAAATGAGAAAGGCAGGTCAAGACCAGCATGAACAAAAGCATGGAGAATGAAACATGTTTCATGTTTATGTGAGTATGGGGAGGGGAGGGCAGGCAGACACCTTAGGTCTGAGGAACGATGAGATAAATAGGTTGTAAGAATCTTAAATGTCTTTTGGAGTGGGCTTTTCTTTAGTAACAATAACTAACTAACTAACTAACTAAACAACAACAATAATAATTTTTCAATGCCTGCTATAGCCAGCCATGCTGATGACCATGGTTGTTTAGATTTAGACTTCAAATCTAGTATTTAAATTGGATGTCATAGCCCCATTCTACAGATGAGGAAGTGTAGGCTCACAGGGGTCACCTATTCATCTAAGTTCACATGCTTGGTAAATGACAGGCAGACAAACTATTTGAATCTGGGCCTCTTTGCAGTAGGCAGAGGCCTCAGAGAAGTGTTGAGTGAGGAGTAAGGATTGGCTTTGTCTCCTAAGAGAACTGGGTTTGAATATTGCTGATATTACTTCCCAACCGTATGACCTTGGATGTGTCACCTCACCTCTCTAAGCTTCAGTGTGCTCATCTTTTAGATGTGCGTAATCATAGTGCGTATTCCAGGAGTGATATTAAAAACATTTAACAATTGGTTAGCATGGCGCTGGCCTTCAGGGTGGATGCAATCTATAAACAATCAGGGTGGCATATTACTTACCCTTTTTGAGCTTAAAGTCCTCACATGCAAAGAAGATGAAAAAAACCTTCCTTGAAGGTTGTAAAGGCCATGCATTACAGACTGAATATTTGTGTCTTCCCCACGTTTATATGTTAAGACCCCAACTCCCAATATGGTAGCGTTAAAAGGTGGGGGTCTTTGGGAGGTAACTGGATCATGATAGTTTAGCCTCGAAGAACGGGATTTTAAGAAGAAATGGAAGAGCTTGCTGTCCCTCTCTGCTCTCTGCCATGAGAAGATACATTAAGAAGATGGACATCTGTAAACTAGGAAGTGGACACTCACCAAATACCAGATCTGCAGCACCGTGACGATTTCGGACTTCCCAATCTCTAGAATTGTGAGAAATACATGTTTGAGGTTTCAGCCACTCAGCGTGTGGTAATTTATTACAGCAGCCCTAGCCATGATACTGTGTTAATGATGCTTGGGAAATGCCAACCTTCATGGCTTCACACGTGTTCACAGAAGATAGCTTCTCTTGATGCAGAGTAGCTTATTACTTGTTTGCAAAGGGGGTCTTCATTTTCTTTTCCTCACTTGGCTGGGAAGATATTTCCCAAATGGAGTTGAACATATCTTGATAAAGAAGATTATCGTGGTATTAAATATCCTTCTTTCTTTCATTAGTTTACTGTGCCCAGGATGTTGGGTGTCCAGTTGGAATTTTCCATGTGTTATTGTAAATTGACCCATGTGACAAGCTTAGACATATAGTGGCTACTAATTTGTTTGTTACTTAAAATGGTGCAGTGAAGTAATAAAAACAAAGGTCGATTGGCAGAATTAAGCTTGTGCTTCTTTTTTTTTCAATGCTGCTGGTTGCCTAGCAAGGTGTGGGTGGAATCGTGTTTGCTGGGCTCACAGGATGGTTAAAACTGGAGGAGACAGATTCTAGTGGGGGCGGCAAGGGGATGCAGGCAGCTGATCTTGGCTGAGTGAAGGCTTTGAAATAAGAGAGATTTTAGCTTCTGCATGGTGATTCTATTTGTTTTAATATTTAGTGTGTCACTGCCAAGGTCAAGTAGATCTCCATTACATTTATTTCCAAATGACAAGGTCCTGCGTTGTTCTTCACTTATTGTAATGATCAGAAACTCGTACTTTGAATAATTTGAGGCAAAACAAGCAGGAAAGAAGAGCAAGACCAGTCTAAGAAATATTCGCCATGATTTTTTTAAGTTTTCTTGCTGTGCTAGAATGCAAGCAAGATGGTAGGATTCCTAGAGGAAGCAAAGGATAGAATTAAGAATAAAAGAAAGCAGATCTGGAGTGAAACTAAATGTAGGTGAGATGGATATTTAGCCAAGAATATGGTGTATAGTGTGTGTATACTGAAGATAATATGCTCAAAATGCATTCTCTGGGGGACATTAATCAATTAATGAGTTTATTGAATGAGCACACTTTTGTTTTTGTGAAGATGCTCCTGTTTTTGCACGTACACCTTTCTAAAAACACGCGTGTGTTCACCTCAAATGTGTGAAAGATACAGACAGTCATGTTAGGATGAGAATTCCATTCCAGAGAGTTTAAAATGCTGCAAAATCCCTAATCACGTCTTCATGTAAGCCGCACTCTTCAACGATTTTTACTAATGACATTTTATACGTTAATCTTTCATTTCTCTCTCTTCACAATTAATCGCATGTCTGGTTGACCCCATGCTAAGGACATTAAACTTTGGTATGTAAAGATTTCCATCTTAATTTTGATAGTAGTATGTTTATGAGGCTTATGCTTCCTATCACTTGTGTCAAGACTTTTATTATTTTTCCAGTCCCTCACTTTTATTAAAAAATGGACAAAATATAATAAAACAATGGTTTGAGGAAGAAACACAACAACAACAACAACAACAACAACAGAACTCTCTTTAAATAAAATCTTCCTAGGATCCCAGAAACAGAGCAATCTCGATTAGAATGGGGAGAGAGGGACACAGAGATCTCAGAAGCATCTCTGTGGGCTCCCCAGAAATCTGTTCAAAGATCAATACTGTATTCATAGCTAGGCATTAAGCACTTTTGTACAGCCCAAGGTAGTGACATTGTCAGAAAGAATCTTGGCAGGTAGTGCTATTAACTCGTTCAAAGTGTTCATTTGCCAACTCATAGAGGAAAGTCTTTTTTGAGCATATCGAAGGCAGTTTATGGTGTCAGTATGCGGCGTAAGAAAATGCAGGTTGCCTGAAAGCAGTCATTTTGGAAGTGGATGACTGTATGTCGCAGGCAAGAACCACCTGTCTAGGTGTGGTCCTGGGACAGCTCTGTCTTTTTTCCGTCTCTGGCGGGTGTTTGTCCAGACTCCAGGCCTGAGCTCCGTCCTTCCCCTCATCTATTTTGGCTCTGAGCCTGCTTCCCTCTGCTTGTTTTCTGGAGCCACCTAGGCTGCCTCACAGGTACGAAACGAAGAGGCTGATTTTGGAAGCGTTTCAAGTTCTTGAAGCCTGCGCGGTATGTGGCCAGTTAGACCTTTCGCGCCCGCTCTGCACTAATTTTTATGTTGGAATTGCTGTGATGTCAGGTCTCCTTGAGTCTTTGCCCATTTGGAAAATTAGTTCTTTGTTTACACTCGTTAGCTTCTTATTCAACATGCGTTTGCCGAATGCCTGATACAAGTGAAGCACTGTGTTAAGAATGTGCCCCCGCCTTCTTCTTTCAAAAGCCTATGCAAACAGCACCTCCCCAGTGAACCCTTCCTGTCGTCCTCACCATGTGAACTTAGGGCTCCTGGCTCTGGGCTGGTGCTTCGTACATAACTACGCGCAGGCATTTATTACAAGCTACAATTTAGCCATCTCTTCCATTTGTATGTGACCTTCGAGGACAGGGACTTGCCTTAATCATTTTTGTCTCATTTAGCACAGTGTGATTTACACATATCAGGCCATCTACATATCAAAGGATGGAGGGAAACCTGTGTGTGGTGAGTGCACCCCAAGGTGGCCCCTGGTGAACCACGTCCTTCCACATTTCCTCCCCTAGTGTGTCGGTGGAACCTGTGACTTGTTTCTAGGCAACAGAATATGGTAAAGATGACGTGATAGCCACTCGCATCCTTGGGTTATGTTATAGCAGATGTACTTCTGCTGGCTTTGAAAAGTGATCTTCAGTTTGTGGGAGGGTCTATGGAGGGGTCTGTGTGGCAAGGAACTAAGGGTGGCCTCTAGGAGTTAAGAGTGGCCCCTGGCTGACAGCAACAAGAAAACATGACTTAGTCCTGAATCACACATCTTCAGCAAAATGAATTCTGGCAACAGCCCAGGTGAGCTTGAAAGTAATTCTTCCCCAGTCCAGCCTCCAGATATCAATGCAGCCCAGTGGATGCCTTGATTGCAGCCTTATGAGACCTTGAGTGGAGGACCAAGATAAACTGTGCCTGCCTCCTGACCCATGAAAACTGTGAAAGAACAAATGTATGCTATTTTAAGCAGCTAAGTTTGTGGTAACATGTTGTGCAGCAATAGAACACACACACTATGGAGGATGATGTTGAGCAGGATATTTTTCCTGTGGCTGCAGAAGAGGCAAGTAGAATCTAGAATCAAGGGCAAAGAGACAGTGATTTCCTCCATCTATAGAGAGCTGCCAACATTCCCCCAAGAGGGCAAGAGAGTCCCTCACCATAGCCACTGTTTGGTTCCCCACACAGTCTGTGAAGGAAAGGACCAGGGAGAGAGAAGGGACAGAGCCTGAGGGGTTCTTGTGCTGATAGAGAGTATTCAAGTGAGAAGTGACTGTCTCACTCCTGTCCCCTTAAAGTTAAGTGATAGGGACTACTGGAAAAAGATTGGGGCCAGCCACAAGAAGCAGTGATGGTCATCTTAGTCCTTAGTTCCACTTGTACTTAGGTAGTAGATCTGCCTCTTGAGTAGGAGGAAAAGGAATGGGAATGAGCTGATAAATCTTAAGAAAGGCCGGCTCTCAGGCAGTCAGCACTCTCATCATTTGACACGCCCCAAATGGTGATTTTCCTGGACATTAAGAGGATGCCACTGAACATGCTAGGATTGATCGACTTGGGCTGCTTACTGGGTGGGGAGACTGCAGCACTGGTGGGAGACTGAAGAGGCCCACCTAGTCCTATGGAAGAGGTCTGTGCTTTGGGGAGACCTCATGGGACCTTGGAGGAAGCCACTCGGGAGATCAAGCGTGTAGGTGCCCGCCATATAACGGGCATAAGTGGTCCAAAGTAGTGGATGTAAAGAGAGGATTCAACTCTGCCTAGTTGAGTAAGGAGACTTTTGTCCCTTGCCTGTTCTCTTCATCTCTTCTCTATATTCCTTCTATTGAGGAGCTAAAGGCCCGTTTTGAAGGAGGAGGGGGAAGAACTGAAAAACCAGACCAAACCATCAAATTTGCTCAAACCATGTGTCCAGCTCATGAGACAGAGGAGGTTAACTTGGTATCAGAGATAAAGTTGAAGCTTTGAAATAGAAAGGACTTTCAATTACTGAAAGTAGCCATGAAGTCATATATTCTGCCCAAATGTCATAGAGGGATGGAAAAGAGGGACTCGACAGACAATGGCCGAAAACAGCCATTGGAAAGAGAATGGTAGTTTCATGTTTACGTCCCATGTGTTAAAACTCCTTAATACACTTAGAGTTTCCCTTCAATGAGCTCACAGATAAGTAGGGGCAATATAATAAAGTCAGAAATAACTTTACACATACTTAGGATGAGAATGAATGTACTATATCAACAAGCATTCTGGGAATTCAGAGGATAGATGGATTTTTTCATTGGGAGACAAAGGAAGGCATCTCAGGTTGTCCATACATTTTCTTGAACATCATCTCAACAATTATGACAAGTGTTTGAATGCAAAAGAGTTCTTCATGGCTAACATCCCAGAGTCATAAAAAAATGTTGGACTATCTTTGTTTCATTTATCTTATATTGATGGATTTTTACAGGATCAGACTCTGCATAATTGGCTGAGTATCAAGCTAAAAACCGAGTTATGCTCTAGCTTTTCTGTTAAGAAATGGCCACTGTAAAGTAACAGTATAAAGTGTCTTTTCTCCCTCTTTGTCCTCTCACATGTAACCTTATTGAGGATGGAAAAAGCAAAAATGAACTATGTTTTTGATATCATGGTAATTCAAAATAATGAACTCAATCTTTTCTAATGCTGGGTCCTGAAAAATAAGGGAATAGAAGTCAAAGTATCATAGGAAGTTGAGTTGACAAGAACATTAGAGTTTAGTTAGCATAGGCTAACGACACACAGTGACATGAAAAAGGAGAAGGGGGGATGGATTTCAAGTTCTTCAAGACTTGATGGGTAGATGTGGGGGTGGGTAAAGGAGAAGGCGGAATGAGAAATATACCAGAGGTTGTGTCTTGGACATCTGGGTGGGTGGCAGCATCATTATGGAATCAGAAAATACTGGAGAAGGACCAAATTTAGGAAAAAAGTATTGTATTCTGTTTTGAGTTCCCTGTAAAGGTGTGCTGAAATCATGAAGGACATGTTCTATGAGCTCAGTGGCTGTCTCCTAAGGGTATAGTCATCGAGGTGGTGATGGTTTAGTCTTGGTGGACTTTTCTGCTTGCTGAGTTGAATATGAAACCACCACAAAGTATACAAAGGCAGACTGAAAATGCATGGTTGTGCATGAATTCAAAGGCACTGTGCTGGTGCCAGGAAATAGCCTGATGTGACAATGGACAGGGTCCTTCTCTTGTGGAGCTTAATGATGCACGGGGACATCAGACAATAAATGAATAAACCAACAAGGGAAATATGAGGCTAGACTCAGTTCTATGTGAACATTGAGAGGTCCATTTGCTGGAGAGTGACAGGGGCTCTTTTGAATTGCTTCTTTTAAGAGCCATTCTTTCCCCAGAACTGGTCTCCCTCCTTGTCATTGCTGGTACAACTTCTGTTTTCTTTGGGTGCTTACTCTCTAGTCATCTTAGGGACTGTGACCTTTTCCAGACCCTTCCCCAATATCAGTTATTGTTGTCTCTTCCTTTTCACCAGCAATTAATTTCGATAAATCAGGTCCTGGCTGATGGAATCAGAGAGTTGCCTGCTAGGGGGATCTCTAGTAAAGTTTTCTCTTGCTAATAAAGAGAACTGCACAGAAGGAAATGCCTTTCTTTTCCACCAAATATCACTGTGTCCTCATGCGATATCTGGAGCAGTTGTAGTCACCCCGTGACCCTGAAGGGATCATTGCTGACTTGCTGAAAATGGCATTGTTGCAAGTGAGAAAGAACCTGGGTCTTTGGTGATGTCCTAAGGCTGCTGAATTACCCCACCTCAGAAGTGTCTTTCCTCTATGCTGTATGTTGTGTGAGTTACTAAAGCCTTATTCTGGCTATTTGTAGTTGGGTTCTCTTTGTTACTTGCTGCTGAAAGTATCCTAACTGATACATGTAGATCAGGGAAGGACTTACTGAGACGGTGACTTTCAGGCTGATATACGAATGTCACGAAGCAGCTAAGTTATGTAAAGAGCTGGGGAGGGGGTGCCAAGAGAGCATTCGAGGCAGTGGGGACAGCAAATACAGAGGCCCCGAGATGGGAGCAAGCATGATGTGTCGAGGGAAAGGGGGCAGGCCTGAGGTGTCGTGGGGAGTGACAGGAGCACAGATGAAGGTGAGATCAGAGCGTTAGGACATTCCCAACCCCTGTAAGGCGCCTGGACATTTTCTCCTCAATTTTTTATTATGATAAAATATAGGAGTTGGGATTTTAATCTAAATGCAGAGGAAGCCGTTGGAGAGGCAGGCCCATTTCTTTCCTTTTTCTATCCCTTATAATAGAATTTTTAGTTAAACCAAATTCTAGCTTACAGGGTTTTAGTATGATCAAAATAATTCCAATAATAGATCACTAGAAAGTGAATGAATGTTTTTTCTCTAAGGCTCCAGTGTAAAGAGATAAGACCTTCTCCTTGACAACAGGCAAAGGGGTGTCTCACAATTCTCTCTCAGACACAACCTCAGGAATGAAGTTTACAGGTAAAGAACGTCAAGAGGCACGTGCAAAACGGCAGAGATGACGACTCTTAATTAGCTGCATCAAATGACTCTTGGCATTCCTAATTTTCACCTTTTTGTAACAATTCAATTCATTCCAAGGTTTTACCAGAGTAGACAGGCATGAAATGAATTCTCCACGGTGGGTTACCAATGGTAGAGAAACTGTAAACTTTGAAATGGCTGGAAGAAATCATGTGAGCTCTGGCTCTTGCTTTTGCCTAAACTCTGCGATTTCTTGTCAACATTAATTCTGTGAAATATGTAGGCTGAGTTATTTGGGAGAAATGAACATTTTTATTTCTCTGAGCCTGATCTGCATTTCGTCTTATCCCTAAGCCCCATTTTCATGAGAAGGATGTTCTGGGCACGTAGTCTGGTGGGTGAGAACTAGGAGTCAGGATACCTGGGTGCTGGTTGGGTCGAGATGTGTGAAGAACATAATGATGTCAGGACTTTTAGTTGACTGTCCGTTCCCTGGCAATCAGCAGTGTGGTGGGGCTGCCATAATCAAAGGTGATGAGTTTTCTCCCTTCTCATGTCTCGTACGCCCCCATATGACAGCCATGTGTTACTATTTGCACTCTGATGAAAAAGCCACTCTATTTCCTCTCGTTGAGTCTTTTGAATGCACCATTCCTTCTTCCTGGAAAGTTTGGACTCCACTTCTCTGTTTTTCAAAACCCAGAGCTTTCTCATTGAAGCTTTGTGTGTTGGGCATAAATCTTGGGTGCCTTCTCTGAGTCTCTCGACTACCCCCTCTTTCTGACATTGTTGCATACTTTCCGAGTGATGGCGTCCCCTCCTTTGCCAGTTACCTCATGCGATCTCTGAGCTGGCTGGAATCCCAGTCGAAGCCTTAAACCTTTTACCTTCATGCCTCACATGCCAAGGCCCTCCACCTCAGACTTATGAGACTGAGACTTAAAAGTCTCACTGTGGGATATGTGGGACCTGGGTCTTCAACTGGGTGATGAGAGAATGGAAGATGCAACTTCAAGGGTGGAGGAATCAACTCTCTATGGGGTGACCCTTCACCGGTGGAAGTCTACAGAGGAGAGAGAAGAGCCAGATTGGTAAATTCCAACTCCTTTTGCCCTTTCTTGGGTCACTCAAGGATGTAGTTTCTCTTTGCTAACTTTCCAGAGAAGTCTTGCATGGTAAGTAAACATGCCCCGTCAGCTACCATCTGGGTCTCCTTGCTGCATATTCTGAGAGGGTAGTTGCTTCATTCCCTGTATTATTCGATATTTTCCCTTACTCAGTTCCTCTGTTCCTCAACCCTTATCACCCTGAGTTAGTACAGCCTAAATAAAGTGGTGACACTTTAATCCTTGCTTTGGGGACTTCTTGCCCATTTACCACTGGACTTTGACCATCTCTCTGTTGAGGGACAGCAGAAGCTCTCTTAGGCCATCTCCTCTTAACCCACTCCTGGGTTATCCATATGCTTTCCATTTCTTCTGTAAACCACACTCTGAACGCACATCACCCGTAGACTCCTGGCTATAGTCTCACATGCACTTCCGCTTCTACCTGAATCGTGTGCGTATCAAGAGTTGCTTATATTTTCTCCAATTCCGTGTGTGCATTGTTCGCGTGTTATTATAATTATAATTATAATGCAATTAAATGCTACTTAAACCAATATGTTATGGATGCGAAAATAATAAGAAGGATTATTTCTATGAAAACCTATTTAAGTAATTTAGACTTAAAGGAATGCTGCTTTAAAAGGAACTAGAGTCATGGTAGATCTGATAAGATAATGGTAAAAGTTTTGGGGGAAAATTAGAACATTTAGAAGGGTTCTGTAATCATATGACTTTGCAAGTGTGTTAAAATTCTTGTTCTATTTTAAAGAAACCAAAACTAATTATTAGAGTCAATATATTATTGGTGCGGTTTATGCAAGAAAGAACACGGAGAATGCCAATTCATGGACCGATAATTACAGAAAAGGCCTTGGCCCTACACCAAAAGATTGGCAGCACTAAAAGCTTTACAGTGATTGATGGATGACTTAAATGTAGGAAAAAGCCATGGTACCCAGGCATTAGGCCCTGGAGGGCACGAATTACCGACTGATTAATCTGCTGCTTAAAAATTTACAGAGGAGTTAAAGTCACTTATCAGTAGGGAAAATTTTATTAGGGAATAACTCTCCAAGAGAGTTGAAACAGTTCTAAATTATAAGAAGTTTTCGGGAGACCATGATACAGAAGATCAAGCAAGTGCTACCAGCACATCCAAAAACCAAGCAAAGATCCCAAGCAGCTGCCCGTAGCAATGTAGGTGCAATTCCGAACTCTGACTTTTTATTATTGGCAAAAGACAAAGTCTCCAAGATTTCAGACAGAGAGAAATTGTTTGTTTTTACAAGATAAGTACCCTTCGCAAAAATCAGCGCAAAGAGGCTCTGAATTATTCTATAAATTGATTTTTCCCCCATGAATTTACACATTCTGTGAAGAA
Organism: Eidolon dupreanum; assembly: GCA_028627145.1. NCBI lineage: Eukaryota > Metazoa > Chordata > Mammalia > Chiroptera > Pteropodidae > Eidolon > Eidolon dupreanum. Next base: position 84,701,728 of record CM053513.1, read on the forward strand.
GCAGTTGGAGGGAATAGACATCTGAAAGGCCTATGCTTTCTTTATCAATGTTTTTCAAATTGTGGGTTTTGACTCTTAGTGGGTCATGAAATAAATTTACTGAATTGTGGAAAAGAATTTTAAAAAATGAAATGAAATAGAATAAAACAGAATAGGAGATCTCAGTGAGCACTCCATGTTATAAAGGTATTTCATGAAAATTTGTTCTATTACATATGTACATGTACACATGTGTGGCACATGTGTATATGTGATATAAAATTTACAGCTGTGATGTAAAATTTCTCTTGCCATGTATTTCTGGCATAGCTTTGAGGGCCTTGGTCTAAAATAATGTTTCTTCATGTTTTGGTTATGAATAATGTAAAGAAACTGATTTAAATAAATGCTGGGTGTTTATAGTCGAGTGCAACTTTTTTGTTTCAAGGGGAGATAAAATGTTTTAAAAATAATTCAAAGTTTCGTGTTAGAAAAAATAGAAGATAAGAATATAGAGGTTACAAATAATTATTAAAAATCATTAACATTAAAGGAAATTATTTTCATTGTAGCAGTTAGTGAGGAGTGAAATTCCCAGCCCGATATTTACTAAATCTCAGAAAAGAGAATTGTATTGCTTGCGCCTGACAACATTGGAAAAATTCTAAACTACCAGAGAACAATTAAGAACAAGGTTTAGTAACTGATCCCAGACAAACTGGAGGTTCCAATGATTTACAGAAAGATGATGTATAACAATGAACAAATGATTCTCATTTATTACAATATATGCTTAAGAGTTAGGGAAGAAATCATTCAGGACATGACAGAAACAGACAAATTAAAAAATGAAAAAGCTTGGGACAAGGAAATATAATATCAAGTCTAGAGCCCAAGTGTCATCATTCAGAAGCTGAAGAGACCCTAGGGGGAGCTTTGTCCTTCCTGTTGAATTGGCAGTCAACTCTGTTATAATATATAAAAATATGTGTTTAAAAAATTGTTTCTTTTTTAAAACAACTTTCCAATATTGGTTTTATTAAATAAATATTTATATTTTTATATTAAAGTAAAATATTTAAAGTGTACATGTGCCATTTTTATTATTCTCTGCTTTAACTGATTTTCCATGTATGTGATCAAAACTGGTCTTGATGGTTTGCTTCCACGTCGTCACTGCCTTCTCTTTGCCATCGTTTCTCCTTGTGACTGTCACGCTAGGACCTAGTGTTGGTGAAGTGGGTAGTTTCAGACCTCCTGGGTTAGACCCTAGCTCTTCTGGCACCCGCCGACAAGACCCTGGATGTGTAGTTCTGTCTCTGAGTCTCAGTTCTCCCATTGAAAGGGGGAGATTGGATGGACTATCTATCCCTGGACTTCACTGAATTAAAACCCAGGTAATGTATGCAAAGCCCTGAGCACAGGGTCAGGCAGACAGGAAATATTCCATGATAATTTTCTCCACTCTGATGTCTTCAATGCAATTGGTACTGTCTTTTATAATTTGAAATCATTTTTCCAGCATCCATTTTCAGATTGCCTGGCAAGGGCTAAAAATCATTTCCAATGCTCCCAAAATCTTTAGGAGTTTTCTCAGAATAGTAACAGTTAAAAATAATAACATTAGCTTATATTTTGATGGTATTTTATAACTTTCTAATTCGATGTGAGTGATGCAATAGACCTCATAGGTTTCATAGTTCAGGATTATGGCTCAGAGAGGTTAATTTACTCACCCAAGGTCACTCAGCTCATGGATGAGGAGAGAGGACTGACCCCAGCTCTCTTGACACCCAGTCGGGTTCTTTCCAACTATGGGTGTCATGTGCACAGACCTCTGTGTGAGCCAGCATAGCACCACCTGGTAAAGCAGCCATCCACGAGAACTTGGAAAGTGGGCCAACTTGGAGGAATCTCATTATCACTTTTTGAAGCTTTACCCTGATGCATTTTAAGCTGTATAATTTTTCTGGATCTGGATCTCGGATGGATACTGGTTCTTGGCAAGGACTGTATCTCATTTGGGTGACAATTTCCTCATAATATGATTCAACCTGTAAAGACCAGATAAAAAGAAAAAAAAAACCCAAAACCCCTTTAAATAAAAGACATTTAGGGATTCTCCTGCTATCTGACTTATAAAAATAATAGCAATGATTCAGTAAGTTCATTATCTAATTCCTTCAGGACCCAAAGATTTATGCCACCGTGACCTCTTGATTGGTCTCTATTTAGTTTTTCCATGAAGCCTCTTGCCTATTTTTAGCCACAGCTGAAATAAATTACTAGGCTTCTCTTATTGTCATATACATGACAATTCCAGATTAAAAAAAAAATACATGAAATAAGATTTCAGTAGCTTGGAAATTTGCAACTTCAGTCATGTTTGGTACTTTTTATCTTGATATATATATTTTAATTCAATCTAAATTTTCTACACTGTTGGCTGGGGTCAAATTATTCTGCATTTTTACTGCATTACTTGCTTTCCCCAGGCTTCCTAGATTTAGAAAGCTTAATTTTATTCCTTTTTCCACTTTATTAGGCTTATATTCACCCTTAAATGAATCAAAATCTCATCCAGAAACAACTTGCTGGCTTCTTCCTAAAATTTATGATTTTAGGAGTGCAGTCAACTGATTTAATAAAATGGAAGTTCCTTTTCGAAAGAATATTTTCTCCGTTGTCCATTTCTGTTACATACACGTACACACGTACACACACACACACATGCACACACACAGGCACATGCACACGCACAGGCACACGCACACGTACATGCATATAGCATAAACGCAGGTAGCTCCGATTTGAATCCTCAGCTACCTTTTCATCTTATGCATTTTTAAGGTCCTCAGGACAGATATTTTTAGGAAGAAATTTCTCATGCCCTTCTCATAGTTGGGGGTGGTTTGCATTCCTTACTCATGTTCTAGAATAACCCCTCACATATGGCTATGTTGGGGAGTGGTGAGAGAAAGTCAAGGTCAGGATAAACATTAGAAAGAAGCAGTGGGAGGATTTGGAAAAGATCATTTCTCTCAACAGCACGTGATCATGTCACACAAAGAAGCTAATAAACAGGAGATTGGCGAGCCCCAAGTCCAGAACGGGGGTAATTGTGACAGAAAGTTAAAAGCCTTGATTTTCTGGAATAACACTCTCCAAATGTGAAGACTTAGAGAGTTTAGAGAGTCTAAATAATTCAGGATTTACTTATCTTCAGCTGTTAGTTATGAATTACCGCCTGTCTTGAAAACACACCGAGAAGTTTTTTTTTTTCTGAAAGATGAGCTATTTAGGAATTTTCCTGCAATGGTAGGTCTTAGCGACGCTGTTTGTGCGTGCAAGTGCCTTCGAACACCCTTTGTATATTTGGGGAATTCCACTCCATACAGTCCATTCCGCATTAGGTAAAAACAAGAAGTCTCTTTCCCAGTCTCCTTTACAGCTTTGGCACGTTCACACACACAAGCAAGAGCCTATCCATAGACTGCCTGTCAATTAGAAGACAGTGATACCAAAAAAGTGGGCGCTCAGAGAACCCATGCTGTGAGGATGGCACAGGTGTACCCAGGATCCGGAGGCTGGAGTGGCAGTGGTCCTGGAGGAGTCAGGAGCTAGGGGTCAGTGTTGCCCCCCACAGCACCCTCTCCCTGCAGGTGTACAGCTACATGGGCTTTACAAAGTGATTTGGGATTACTCCTGGTGGTGTCGCCTTTACGCTCAGTTTCTGCATCCATAAAAACGGAGCTGCTAACACCAACCTCATAGAACCACTGTGAGGATGTTAACGCGTACAGAAGCACAGAGTGCTTGGTCTCTGCAGTTACAATCATGTCGGTTTCCTTCCTTCCTTTCCCAGCAGCCCCTGTTTTATTTCTCCCTCCAGAGTCATGTGCAGTTGTCTCACAAATTCAAGTGTTCTGAGCTGACCGGACAAGATGTGAGTCCCCAGTTCTGTGGCAACGCAAAGGTGGGACATTATATCCAGCCTGAGGGAGGAAGAATAAGGCGAAGGGAAGGGGGCTTCTAGGCAGAAGGGGCTCCAAGAGCAATGGATAGGGCTCCAAGCCCTTTGGCTATGAACAGGGAGAGAAATGACAATGCGATCAGTTGGCCAGGAGCGCTTGGGGTAGGCTTGCATTTCTGCTCTTGCAGCCTGTTTTGATATTGCAAAATGTAATGACCGACGTGGCAAATTGTTTATGATATGCTATTAAGTGATAGAAGTGCATTACAGAGCAATAAATGCAATATGAAATCATTTTTATATAGTATATATGTGTATATACATGTATGTATATATGTACGTGTATATTATGTACATATATGCTATGTATGGATATATGTAATAGATACACACAAAAATATGAAAGAGGGTACATTAATTTTAATGATACTTTATTCCAGGGTGTGAGACCACAAGGTATAGATATATAAAAAAACTTTTTAATTATCTATATTTTTCTTAAATGAACATTATTTGTGAAAGAAAAATAAAAGTTGAAAAAGAAAAAAAACTGTCACCAAATCATCACTAAACACACGCCAATTTATTTCACCAATCATCTACTGGTGGATAGTAGGTGATTTCCAGTTGTTTTCTGTTATAAAAAATGCTAGTAGAGTTGCATGGATTTGTTTTTGTTTTTGTTTTTTTTTGGGAAGGTATCTTTGATTACTTGAGTTACTTAGTTTGGTTATTTTTAATTTCGTGTTTGTCTTTCCTTTGAAATATATTTTTAAGAAAGGAATCTTTTACATGTCTATTTTTCTACCTCTTTATAAAGTACCCTTGAATGTCCAGAATGGATTAAGCTCTCAGGTAAATTGGAACTCCGATTTTCTGGACATTCATAAAACGAGATAATACATACCAAATTGCAAATGGAATGCGAACGTTGCAAGGCACTCTTTATCCTTAAGAAAAAAGAACACTTAACACAAAGACTAAAGGTGAAATGCCCAAACTGAAAAGGGTCTTTAAAATATCAGACATTTTACATTTTCTCACTTGATCGTCAAAACCAAACCAGACTAAACCAGAAAGAATATTTCTTTACTATACATTCGTTGTGCCAATACATTCCTTTATATTAAAAATGAAAAGACCTTAAAATACCCTAACAGATAGCAAAGCCTTAGAGAGCAAGTTTACATGCAGGGCTGGAGATATTCATTAAAATTGTAATTAGACTCACGATTAAATTCATTCACAGTAGAAACTTTGCTTGTAAGTGTTGCTACAGGAAGAAACCTCGGGTCTGAAAATTAGTTCAGTGGTCTGAGCGATTTTAATTATGCAGAGTTGATTATCGCTAGAGAAGGAAACCTTTATTGCGGCAACAGAACGAAGATCTTTTTTTTTTTCCATTTTTGGTTTCTTCAGCTAATATGAGGTACATATTTTGATAACCAAATGTTTCTCTAGGCAAAGAAAATGTGAGAAAATGTGCATAGCAGGAGAGCAGATGTTATTAAATGGTCACCCATACTGTAAAATCTACCATAGGTGCTTTATGTCATTTTCTCATTGTAGGTTGATCTGATCATTTACTTCAGGGAAAGGCAAAAGGGACAGAAGTGGAATTTATTTAACATCTACTATGTGCTGTCCTTTGTGACAGGCAGTTTCTTTTTCCTGGGTTCCCCTTCATATTACCATTTCCATTTTATGGATAAAGAAATGGGCAACCAGGGAAATTAAGTGACTGTCGTAGAATCAGGGGCTGAATGCTCCATCTGCCGCCTGAGCTTGCCTCTTTTCACTCTGTCATGAGGAAGAACTCCAGTGGGGACTTCCAGAATTGTCCTCCCAATTTCCAGTATATACTGTCACATGCTGTGTGTTCCCTTTCATGTTGTCACACACCATTTTGGCAAATGCTTGCTCCGCAGCCCGGTCTCGAACCAGTAAGTCCAAGTGAGGCTGAGGGCAAAGCCGTTATAGATCTGGCTTCACTCTTCACTTTGGTCAAAGCCCAGAGGCCACAGGGCTGTTGAGTGCCAGTTGGTGGGAAGGCGCTGTGTATGCAGTCAGGAAATCGGATTTCTGCTTCTAGGTCAGTGACCCATTAGCTGTGTGCTTTGGGGAAAGTCGCTTTCTGTCTCTGGAGTTCCATTTTAACTGTAAAATTAGCAGGAGGTGGGCTTAATGGTGTTGGAGGCTTTCGCCGCAGCAATTTTCCCAGGATTCCCTGATGGTGTCACTGACCTTTCGAAGCAACCAGGAGGGGCTAGGGTGTCTCCTGGAACTCTTGTGCTCTCTCCTCTCCAGAGCCCAAAGCCATGCTGCATGCTCATAGTTTTAAAAATAATTATGACAAATGTCGAACAGTAGAGAAAATAATGAACTCTCCTATACCCATCATGTAGATGTAATAATTGTTTACATTTTTCCACATTAGTCGTTCGTATGTCATTATGTTGAAATTTAGAGCAAATTATAGATATGACATGTCACCCCTAAATACTTTAGCATACATCTTTAAAAAGTGAAAGCCATTTTCCTACATAAAAGTCATACAATTTTCACACCTGGTACAATTAATAATAATTTCTTCATATCATCAAATAATCAGTTCATACTCAAACTTCTCCACTTGACCCCAAAATATTATAACTAGCTTGTTTAAAGCAGGATCCCATCAACACATGCATTCTATTTGGTCGTTATCTTTCTTTTAATCTCACACAGTCTCCCTCAAAATTTTTAATGACGGACTTGAAGATTTCAAAGAAACTAGGGTTAATTGTCCTGTCAAAATCTCTCTTTCTGTATTGTCCGATTGCTTCTTCATGGTGTTACTTTTCTTGTTTTCTCTAACTCTTGCAATAAGCTGAAAATTAGCTCTACATGTTTGACTAGATGCAAAATAAATGTTTTGGCAAGGACACTTCATGGATGATACTGTGTCCTTCAATTTAATCACTTCAGGAAGCAAGTAGGGTGGTGACAGGGTGACCCCACCCCTGTACAGTTACATCCACCTTGAGACTGACATGTAGGCTGTGGATGAGGCTTTGTCATCAGGTTAATATCCAATTCCCCTTCCACCTAAGGTCTTAGCATAATCCCTACCTTAATCGATTATTTCATTAGTAACTGAAAAATAAATTTGTAATTCTATATTTCCTTCTCTATTTATTGGCTGAGATTTCTCTATAAAAAGAAATTTCTGAGGGCTCATCTTGACAAAAACATGTTCTGGGTCCCCAAAGTTAGGCTCCTTGGTTCCTTGCATTTAGTCTTGTACCAGATTTTTCCATAATCAGCCTGAATTTAGACTTGAGACGGCTGTTTCTCAGCGTTGCTAGGTTCAGGATTTCCTTTGCAATAAGCCATGGCTTCTTAGGAAAACGAAGGCAAACCTAGCTCATAAAATTGGAGCGATTTCCCTTTTTCTCTTGAAAACCAGAGCCTCACTAGGAAACAGGCAATGCAATGCCTGTAGAATATCTTGAAAACATACATTTCTCAAAAAGGTTTACACAGATGATAAGAAATTATCTTTCCCCAGGACAACTTCCTTCCCTCAAGATGAACCTTTTAACATCAGTTGCAGGTGTGTCAGCAGCATACTTAGGAGACACAGCCTAGGTCAGCTTCTTGCCGCTGCCTTTGTGGTTAGCTAGGAGATGCTTTCTGGTCTTCTTGTGAATTATGGGAACCTTGCTGCACTCTGCCCCAAAGCTCCAAAAGATGTAAAAATGTATAGATAACCAGGGCTTGAATCTCTTGTCCATGATGATGTGAATTCCAACACTTTAGAGCTTCCATGTAACAACTAGGGGAGAAAGTAGAAAACCCTCTAAAACCATGCACAGGTAGGATATCGATTCAGTGGATGGCTCTACTCAATTGATGCTATGTGAGCAAGAAATTAGTAAGAACACTTATTTCTGAAATATCTGGACTCTGAGCCTCCAAATCTTAAAAGGGGAGCCTAGATTAAGCCCTGAGATTAGAGGTACAATAAAAAGTCTTGTACTTTGATAAAACTGAGGTTCTTTGCAGGCGTTCCACGTGGGCTATGTTTGGTGAGTTCTCTGAAATGGTGTGACTTGGAGTTAGACCAGGGGCTTCAATTCCAACTCCAACCTTCACCAGCCGGTCTAAAGCTCAGATGTCTCATTTGTTTGTAGCTGGAGTCCTCCTGGGTGAGTACAGTTGGCATCCAGAGAGGTCTATGTGTATCTGGTGAATTCGTGAGCCTGTCCTGCTAAGAACCGCTTGGGATGAGGGACTTTGGTCCAAAGAGAATGAGAGCAGAGGTTTTGGGAGATGCCAGAGGGTGGAGGGGGAAAAGCAAGGCTTATTTGAAGTCTGTTTCAAATGGTGGTCCTTAAGCTCAACCTCAAGGCCACATCTAATCTGGAGGTGGCAGCCACCAGAACCTGAAGAATATTTTCATCATGGCCCTGAAGGTTCACTTTTGGTGCCCAGGAGTCAAAGAGAGACCCACAGTGAGCGGGCCTCCGTGGACCATCCCCACACGCTGCATGGAGCTCAGAAGAGTCATGTGAGGATGACAGAAAACAAGGCCTATTTTTGGCAATTTAAGAACTGATAATTTCTGGAGCCCCAGAGGGTGAGATGCTTGGCAGGAATACTAATTTTCTCCCAGAGCCAGAAGAGAGGGGCTGAGGCGAGGTGCCAGTTCAAAGGTTTTCATGGGCCATGGGCCTCATGGAGTGCCCAGAGCTTGAGAAGGATGTCTATGAGCTTGGGCAGAACACTCCAGCACCCTGGAGTTCCTGTAGAAAGGGAATGGGTGGGGAGGGGCTCTAGCTTATGCTGTAAGTGCTAATATTGGTTTGAGCCTATTCGCCTTTACAGACTTGAGTGATGGATGATCTTGTTCGGGATGGATTTAAAGGAGTTTGGCACACTGCAAGGAATTGCCTTGGGTGTTAAATAAAGTAAGCAAAGTGTCTGACACAATATGTGGCACAAAGAGCAGTTGAACAATTATGACTCCCTCATGGTTTATTTTTATCCGTGTCTCCATGGAGATACATGAGTTTTTTTGTTTGTTTGTTTGTTTATTTTAGGTCTAAGTATTTGGGTGTTAGCATTGTTATGTTCGTTGGCTTATTTATTTTGCTGCATTTACTCCACAAGAACACATTCTCCTATTGCCCTTTGATTCCTTTCCACTGTTCTTAGAAACAATGGCCTTCCATTAAAATCCCACAACTGCAAATGGAACCGGTAAAAAAAATGTGTTCAAATTAAAGCAATAAATGTACTCCCATATTCTTGTTAATGCACAGATACCCAACCTGCCTGATGTTCTCTTCTAGTCATGCAAGAGGCAAAGGTAATTTAGAAACGCTCATGCTCTCTTTGTCACACTGTTGACAAAATGCTCAGAGAAAAAACATAATATACCTTTGTTGAAAACAAACATGAAAAAGCCCTTAAGACATGCAAAGCAAGGTCTACAATTTGGTGTAAATTTTTTAGCCTGCGTAAATCACACCTGTTATTTCTTTAGGCTGTTCTTAGAATGGGGTGATTCTTTCTACCTGGTTCCCAAAGGGCCCTGATGATGTTGAGAAGTCATGCCCTTTGTGCTATGGTGAAGCAGAAATTGTCCAGTGAATACAAATTACGGGAAGGGATGATTTCTTAAGGCATTTGGCTTGACTGGTCTAATTAAGTCCACTGAAAGCACATTGCAAATACAGTTTCTAGATTATAGTAAGCAATCTCTTATTTAGAATCTCTCATACCTTCTTCCCATCCCAGGTGAGTTCCTGCTGTCCTTTAAATACAAATTCCATCTCCTCTCATTATCTCCAGTGGAGTTAACCACCCATTTTCTATGATGCTTCTGCACTCTGTGTTTACTTCTGTTAGGATACCTATTATGCATATTATAGATTTTGTTTTCATGCCTGTGTCCCTCAGTGGAGAATTATCTCCTTGAGAAGAAGGGCTCATTTTTCTATCATTTTATCCCCAGAATTGAACTCAGTTCCTACCTGCAGAGTCATGTTTGATAAATACGCTGAAGCGATTCATAAAAATCTCATGTTTGGAAGGAAACTTTTTGGTGTTTCTAGGAAACATAGAATAGAGGGACAGATAACGTCTGAGCCGTGTCCTTCTCTCATTTAGTAGAGGGGGTGGTGGGGCTGGATCAGAATCACACAGTGAGCTAGTGGCAAGCAGAGGCCAGAATCCAGACGTCTTGTACAAGTCCAAGGACATAAGTCTGGTGGAACACTTCAACGTAATGCTTGCTTTGAGAAAAAATAGATTGCATCTTCCAGCTAGTTGGCCAGGTTTCTTCATTGTATAGCTTTCTGGTGATGTTCCAAGACTGAGCTATAGTATGTGGCATTTCCCAAACACATTTCCCCATGGAACCCTGTCCTCATATATTGTCTCACTGAACTGCTGTTCCCCCAACCACACTTTGGAAAACATAGTTGTAGTAGGCAGAATAATACCTCCTTCCCAAATATTTAACTTGTAATCTCCAGAACCGAGGGAAATTAAGGTGTCAGATGGAATTAAATTTGCTAATCAGCTGACCTTAAAACAGGGAGATTATCTTGGATTATCTGGGTGGGCCCAATGTAATCAGGTCCTTAAAAGTGGGAGAGAGAGGCACAAGAGGAGGTCAAAGTGATCCAATGTGGGAAGGACCACTTTGGCCATTTCTGGCTTTGAAGATGGAGGAAGAGGCCATGAGCCAAGGAATGCAGGAGGCCTTTAGAAGCTGGAAAGAGATTGGAAATAGATCATTCTTTAGAGCCTTGAGAAAGGAGTGTAGCCTTCCTATCACCTTGGTTTTAGCTCAGTGAGAACCCGGTCAGACTTCTGACCTGCAGAACTGTCACATAATTATTGTGTTGTTGCAAGACATTCAGTTTATGGCATAATTTGTTACAGCAGCAATAGAAAATTAACACAATAGTTTTAATGTCCCAAACTGCATGCTTCCTTCTTACTGTGCTCCCACTTAAACCTGCAAATTCTTTATTTTCATGGTTATATTATTTGTTTTCATGTGTCTATGGTGAGGTAAAATGATTCTCCTAATAGACCTCAAACGATCCCTAGAAAAAAAAATATGTTCTTCCATTTTTGTAACTTTGGCTAAATTTTATTCTTTCTAAGGAAGTCACTAGCCCCAGCTCATCACCCTAAGAGAGGAGATTCCACAGGACATGAATACCAGGCGACAAGGATCACTGGGAGCCATTTTATAGAAGGTGACTACCAGAGACAGAAAGGGAGCAGTGACTTTTTTCTCTAATGTTTATATTTCTTCTCTAATCAATGAATTTGAAAACCTCTTGAAGTTCTACCACAGGTAAGGTGACCATATATAGTTCATCATCCAAACCAGAACTCTTTTGAGATAATGAAGTGATGGGTGCTATGAAAAATACATTGGGGCAATAAGTGTCAAACAGACTGTCCCTGGAAATGCAGACATATGGTCACCTCAGTCAAAGGCCATATTTTTGGATGTCTTAGCCACAAGCTCAATGCCAACATATAATAAATATTAATATATATCTGCTAATAAAACTGCAAAGTGATTTGAGATACCCAAAGGTACTTGGCCACTAAAGGTATGGTTCTCAAGAATTTTTCATCATAGTCTAATTAGGGAGGCTAAGAAGACCTCCTACCACATTTAATCTTACTTTTCAATAAGAAAATAAATCTATAACAACACAGAGATTTTACTCTAGAAATAAAATTCCAGCTGAAGGGTGAGTTGAATTACATAGCCGTTGGCTTCAGCATTTGATCACATAAATACAAGGCCATGTGGGGTATGGTGATGAACTAGCTGGGTCTCTGATGTCAGACTCTTGGGCTCTGATCCTAGCTCTGAGACTTGGTGGGCACGGAACTGAGGGAAAATAACCTGACCCTTATCTATGAATGGTATTTGATGAAATGTGACAATATGCATAAAGCAGTACATTTATTCAATACATCAACAAATATTTAAGCGTTTACTATGTGTGGGCACGTAGTTCCTTGAAACTAGAGTCTTAGAATATTTGTTCTTTTCTTTCAGTTTTACTGAGATACAATCGACATACAGCACTGCATTAGTTTAAGATATACAGCAGAAGGTATACAGCATAAGTCACGTATATTGTGACTTGACTTGCGTATATTGCAAAATGATTACCACGGTAAGTTTAGTTAATATCTATCACCTCATAAAGGTACAAAAAAGAAAGGAAGTCTTTTTTTCCCCCCTTAGATTGAGAACTTTTAGGATTTACTCTCTAAGCAACCTTCGAACATGCTGCGCAGCAGCGTTGACTACAGTCGCCGTGCTGTGCGTTACATCCCCTGTTTATCTTACAACAGGAAGTCTATACCTTTGACCCCCTTCACCCAATTCCCACACCCATCCTAGAATATTTTCAATAGGTATGTATATTGCTACACAATCTGGAGTTTACCAGAGTTCTCAACAATCTATGTTAAAATTCCTAAGCATCCAGTAATTCATTATTGTAACAACGAGAGTAGCAACTGAAAACCATAAACAATTTAAGACGAGGCTGATACCGCGTGGATGAAGACAATTGGCCCTTCCGAATTACCTAAATTTCAATTATTTACATAGGTTCTTTCTTTGAAAGAACTTATAACTTTTGTACCCAGATGGCAAGGTAGAATAATAAATTCAAGTTTTTAAAAATCCTATTTATTTCTATAATTTAAAATTAAAAATTTCTTCATTTCTAATTTAAAAAACAAGTATTCATAACCCTTGCATGATTCAGTTACTAATAATTAGTTCCTAATTTATATCAAAGTAAAATTTTATGCAATTTTGCCTCACAGTTAAGTTTGAATTTCAGATAAATAATGAATAACTTTTTAGTATTAGAGTGGCCTGTGCAATATCTGGGACATACTTATGCTAAGATTATTCAGTGTTTATCTAAAACTAAATTTTAACTGGATGACCTAACTTTTTAAAATTTTTAGTTTTAATTGTGGTAAAAAAACATATAACATAAAATTGACCATCTTAACCATTTTTAAGTGCATAATTAAAATGCACAATTAAGTACATTCACATTGTTATACAACCAATCCCCAAACTTTTTCATTTTGCAAAACTGAAACCCTATACTCGTTAAACAAAACACTTCCATTTCTTCCTTCTCCTAGCCTCTGGCTACCATCATTCTACTTTTTTATGCATTAAAATTCATCAGGGATATTGGTCTGTAGTTTTGTTTTGTTTTTTCTTTGTACTATCTTAGTCTAGTTTTGGTATCAGGGTAATGCTGGCCTCATAAAGGAAGTATTCTCTCCTCTTCAATTTTTTGAAAGAGTTTGAGGAGAATTGGTTAATTCTTCTTTAAATATTTGGTAGAATTCACTAGTGACGCCATCTGGTCCCAGGTTTTTCTTTGTTAAGAGGTATCTGGTTCCTAATTCAATCTCCTTACTAGTTCTATTTAGATTTTCTGTCTTCAAGATTCAGTCTAGTAGATTGTTTGTTTCTAGGACTTTGCCCATTTCATCTTGACTATCAAAATTGTTGGTACAATTGTTTGTGGTATGTTCTTATAATCCTTTTTATTTCTATAAAATTGATTGAAAGTGCCCTCTTTCATTTTTGATTCATGTCTTCTCTCTTTTTTTCTTAGTTGATAGAGCTAAAGTTTTGTCAATTTTGTTAATCTCTTCAAAGTATAAACTATTGTTTTTTTGCTGATTTTCTCTATTTTTCTATTCTCTGTTCCATTGGTTTCAGCTCTAATCTCTATGATTTTCTTCCTTCTGCTAGTTTTGGGTTTACTTTGTTCTTCTTTGTTTAGTTCTGAGATTTTTCTTCTACCTTAATGTGCACATTTATAGCTATAAATTTCCCTCTTAGCACTGCTTGGGATATTGTGTATTTTTACTTGCTAAATACAGCAACCCTGCCTCTAAAAGATTGTGACTTCTCTGTCTTACGTGTACTCCTTCTCATGTCTTCTCATGTTCTCACTATGGTGAAACCAGCTATCATGCTGTGAGCTGCCCTCGAGAGGTCAAGCAAGAACTAAAGGAGGTCTTGGTCCAACAATTGATGAGGAGCCAACTCCAGTCAACAACCACTTGAATGAGCTTAAAAGTGCATTGGCTCCCAGTTGAATTTTAACTTGACTGCAGACCTAGACCATACCTTAACTGCAGCCTTGCTTGTAAGAGATCAGAGCCAGAAGCACCTGCTGACCCATGACTGAATTTGAGGATAATGTGTTATGCAGCAATAGGTAACTGATAAAGCATCTTAATATTTTTTCTTAGGAGTACTAGTATATTCGACATAGCTTTACTTCTGTATATATTTTTCACAATCTTGAGAAATTTACCTCGAGCATATGTTTGGTATGTGTGTCACTCAGGCACGTGAATTAGAAGATCTGGAATCGAATTTGGTAATTTAAATGACAGTCTAGATACAATAAAAAAATGACTTGCGAGTGGGCATTTTATTGGTAATAAAACAAATAAATTTATAAGAACTTTGTTGGAACTGCTGGAGAAGGTATTCCTGATAGCTTCAGCAAGCAGAAAGTAAAAATGAATATACAGTATTTATGGTGTCAGTTTAGGGTTCTCTTTTCAATTTACTGAACATAATAAAAAGCTTATGTACCATATTCTTAAATCCTTAGATATATTGATTAAACTAACTATGATGTGTTAATCAATGGAAGACTCTACTCATTGAAGATGAGGGTCCACAAATATATCTATAGACGTGGAGATTTGTTGACAGTATAAAATGTTAGGCAAAAAGGCAGATCAATTGCAGATTTTTGCTATTATGAACAATACTGTGATGAACATCTTTGTAGCCAAATCTTTTCACACATCCACAATTGTATTAGTCTTGGTTCTCCAGAGAAATGGAACCCTTATACATTATCTATCTATCTATCTATCTATCTATCTATCTATCTATCTATCTGTATATCTATATAATTATTTCTCTGTATCTCTATTCTATCTCTATCTCTATCTCTATACTATCTCTATCTCTATCTCTATGCATCTTCATCTCCATCTCTGTATCCATATGTCTAAAGGAATTTGCTCACGTGATTATGGAGGCTGAGAAATCCAAGATCTACAGGTGGCAAGTTGAAGACCTAGGAAAGCAAATGATGTAGTTCCAGTTCAAGAACCAGGAGAGCCAAAGGGGTTCCAGCCTGAGTCTGAAACCGAAGGCGGGAGAAGACCAATGTCCCAGCTCAAAGACAGTCATGTAGAGAGAATTCTTTGTTACTCAGCCTTTTACTCTATTCAGGCTTTAAACGGATTGAAGGAGGGTCACCAGCGTTGGGGAGGGCTGCTTTACTTAGTCTACCAATTCAGATGTTAATCTCATCCAGAAGTACCCTCGCAGACACACCCAGAATAATGTTTATGCAAATATCTGGCCTCCCTCTGGCCAAGTTGACACAAAAAAGTTAGCTATCACCACGGTTATTTTCTTGGAATAAATTCCTGGAAGTAAAATTGCTGGATCCAGTGTAAGCCACTTTTTAAAGGTAATGTCTTATTTTAATCTATTTCTGACTATTCCAGGTAACCATGATAAAGAATTTTATTCTTATCTCTATTGTCTACTCAAGCCTTTCACATTGGTAATGTGGGCCTCATGGAAGAGACTCATCAGGTCTCTTTCCTTCAACCTCCCCACTTGCTTCCTTAATGGAGTCATTGACTGCCTGAACCTCTATCATTCTACTTCTCTGCTAAATCTATTGCTATGTAGTACTTTTTAGTTTTTAGTGTTATATTACCAACAGGTTCCGCATCGAATGTATGTTTACCGGCATACCATTGTTTGGTTAAAAATCCACCGGTTTTTCCTTGAGTGTGTGTTAAACAGAACACAACTGTTTATATTCAGGGGGAAACTAACCTGACTTTATCTGTAATTTAATTACCATGAAGTCCCCTGTGTGGTCTGCAAAGATGAATAAATTAATATTGCTGTAATTGTGGAGTTCGCATTCCTGGCTCCTTACCGCCCTTCTCTAGAGAACCAGGCCAGCAAACAGGCTTTGCATTAACATGTATTCTCTGAGTGAACTTTTTTCCCTCCCCAAATCATTTCCACCCATCCCCCACCCTCTCCTTCTTCAGTGCCCCTTTTACTCTCCTTGGAAGTAGTCTGTGGCATTCTTATAGCTACTGTTTCTCCTCTGGGTGGCTATTGAAATATCCCCCTAATATTTCTCCATTATAATGCGAGCCATCAAGAGCACAATGCCTTGTTGGCCTGCCTTTCCAGGACAAAGTACATAGCTATTCCATTACTCTGGCGTCCATCAGGACAATAAGCCACAAATCTTTTTCAGTGCAGCTTCGGAAGGCTGCCTTTGGGCTGGAAGGCCGGGAGAGGCAGGAATGTCTCCCCAGTGTGGAGAGAAATCAAACGTGCGTGTTCTGGTTTCTTCTGCATGCGCTCTTCGGAATGAGTCACCGCGTACTTTTAACGAGAGGCGGTGATTGGGAGGAAGGGAAGTTTTCTTTGGTGAAATGATTCATTCAGTGAGACTGCACAGGTCCATTAGGGACAAGACTCCAATATGTGCTTAATTTTCTTTGGAGGATTTGCTAATGATTGGTGGGAGCCCTGGTTCTTATTTTTACTTACTTTTCTTAATAATGAAAAAGAGACCATATGTTGGGTGTGCAGCTTGCTGATAAACTCACTTGGAGCAATGACTGGCAAGTATGTGGATTTTGTACCCTGTGCTATTAAGGGGGAAATCTGAAACTCTATTGAGAAATTTGCAGCCTTTGAAGCGGGTGCCTCTTGGCCTTCGAGGTTTATGCTAATATCAGCTAAACATGTGAGGTGTTAGTTTTTAATTTTTTTAAAAGACATTTTGAACATTTTTCTTTTTTTTTTTACCTCACTAGGAACATCGAAATAAATTCCAGATGGATTAAAGAGTTACAAATTTAAAAATCTTAACGGTTAGAAAGTCTGGAAGAAAATAGATGTAAATATCTATCTTATCTCCTGAGGAGGAGGGTTTTCTAAGCTTAGAATTGATGGAATATATCACAAAGGATGCGATTGATAGATTTAAAATTTAAAACTTCTGTTCATTAAAAGAAAATCACCATGATTAAAAACAATCAACAAAACCAAAGATAATGATGTAAAAAGTGCAACAAAGGGTAGCTCTTTTTTTTTAAATTAGTTAATTAATTTTTAATTCTTTAGTGTTACCACAGAAGGGTAACTCTTTTTAATAAATATAAAACTCATATAAATTCAATAATACAAATAACAGGACCCCAGAAAATACACAGAGAAAGAACATAAATAGGCAAAGGACAAATATGAAATATACTGGTAATAACTGGGAAAAATTTTAACTTTCCCAAGTAAACAAATAAATGTAAATGGAAACAATAGTGAGGGATTATTTTCCTTTTTCAAAATTTCCCCATCAAATTATCTGCTATTTAAACTGAAAAAAAAATTAATATTGACAGGAGTGTAGTAAAATGATCACTCTTATTCATTGATGAGGAGAAACTTAACAAATTAGAAAACATCCATGTTTTAAAAAAATCTCTTAACCTAAAACGTATTGCAAATGAGTGGAAGGCTAATTTTATATGGTGAGAATATAGGATGGTATAAAAAATGGTCTTAAGTAAAATTTCTTCTTTCAATTTTTCTCTAATTTTTAAATTTTTTTTCTGTAAGAATTATATATTACTTTTAATCTGAAATAGGTCCCAAGTCTTACCAGCCTTAGCTCTATTATGCCATGGATGTCATGGAGCCTTCAGCCAGCTTCTCCCCCCCGCCCCCGCGAGGGGGGCACCCTTAATGCCAATTCTAATGCAATTATGCCATTTACTCTTTTTCTCAGAATCAAAGCCCTGGACCCTTCTACACATAGAACCATAACTTCCTTTCCCACCACTAGTATGTCAGTCTTTTCTGACAAATTTAAGTCTTTTTTCATTTTCTTTTTTGCCTATGCCTTTGACCAATACTCTCTCCTTCAAATTTGAATGTTTTCCTCATAAATCTACTTTTAATCCCAGTTTCTTTATTAACTTTTGAGCCTTTACGGCTAATGTTTATTCTCTCTGAGCCTCAGTTTCCTCACCTATTAATTGGGCACAATAGCAGTGTCTGTTATACAGGGTTATTGTGAGAATGTACTTAAATGAGAAAATGAAAGTCAAAGTCCTTTGCCTTACTTACAAGTCTTCAAGCTCTGTGGCGATAACATTATTGTCCTGATTACTGTTGTCTACCCCATCTTCGTCTGAAACTCAGAATTGTGGCCTCAAAGGTAGTTGAATATTTTCTGTCCAAACTTGTGATGAACTGTCTCATTCTCACACCCAGCCACCATTGGTAGAGGACAACTTGGCCTTTGTCCTTGTTTGGGAGGCCTAGAGAGGAGAAGATTGTCTTACCTGTGCAGCCTTCGGGAGAGTGTGCTGAGCTGTTCCTTTGCTAGGGACGGAGGGGAGATGATGCAGGACCAGAGCACGTGAAAGGAGAATGATGATTCCTGTGCACTAGGGAAGGCGGTTACAGAGCTCTGCCTTTGCTTCTCAGCCTCCTGACTTGTCTTGAGTCAGAATGACCTTGATGCACGTGGTCAGTTTATCTTTTCGTGGAGTGATAGATTGGTGGCTTGCCTTTACCTGAGTGACCACCATGGTTCACTAGGCATTCCCTATGCCAGCAGCTCTGCCAGGTGCTGAGGTGAGACATCAGCAAGGCAGACCCTGCCCTTCAGGAGCCTGCAGACCAGAGAAGGAACCTGTAAACAGATGGTTACGGTCCCTGTGGCCCGTGCTACAAAGGGCACATGGATGAGCCAGCTGCCAAGTCTGTCCAGGACACAGAGGAGGATGGGGACAGGGACAGGGATGGCATTACAGAGGAAGAAGCCTTTGGAATGGGCTTTGAAAGGTGCAGAGTATTTTTCTAGATGAAGAGGTGAGTTAGAGATATTCCGTGCAGGGAGGAAGGTTTATACAAAGCCACAGTGCGGTGCGAAACTGTAACACTGGTTACGTCTGGGATGCGGTGTGTCGGAGAGGGAGGGGCCTGAAGGAGTAGAGGGCGGGGCTGGCAAGGGCTGGGCCGCTGTGGACCACGTTTACCTTGATAAGAAAGTACAGACTCAGTCTGTGATCCAGAAACCTTGGGGCTAGACGTGCTTCTGGGGTTAGAACTTTTCAGATTTTAGGTAATATTTAGATTTCAGATAATTCCAGAGTTTTACTGTATCTATCATCTGTCTCCTCAGTGGGGCCTGGGACAACATCCTGTAATAATCCCAGTAGTATTTCTGACACTGAACAGTCATAATGAAGAAAGAAAGACCATAAAGAGCTTTAGATTTGTTTAGATCAAGGTTTGTGCCAAATACATATGAAGAGACTGTATTACAGTTTCTGGATTACAGAGAATGTTGAATTTTGAAACCAAGGGTAAGAAATTGTGTGTAAGAAATGTAGGTTTCCTTTTTTCTTTTTCTTTCTTTCTTTCTTTCTTTCTTTCTTTCTTTCTTTCTTTCTTTCTTTCTTTCTTTCTTTCTTTCTTCTTTCTTCCTTTCTAATACTGAGGGCAGTAGGGGGTCATTAAAGGATTCTGCATAGGGAAGTGATATAGTCTTAATTAGCTGGCAGAAAAATGTGCAGCCTTTGTGGAGGTGAATTAGAGGGGAGGGCCAAGGATGCTTTGATTTGCCCCGGCCCTAGCCTCCTGACTTTATTGCTCCCTCTATACCTCCTTTTGATGCTTCCTTTGATCACTTCCTAGTATTCTTCCAGTTCTGTACCTCACCTCACACTCTTTATGGGTCCACTCCCTACATACTGGTCCTTCCTGTGGGGAGTGATTTTTCATTCATGGTACATCCCACTTGGCCCAGAGACTTCCCCTGATTGTATTAAGAAGCTCCTGTCCTTTCTTCCCCAGCGTCACTTCTCTTCCATCCTGCCAGTCACGTCCCTTACTTCAGCATTCCCTGAGGGATGTAAGAGGTCATTTGCAGGTGAGGAAACGGGGGGGCCTAGAGAGGGATGTGACAGAGCAAGCTGGAATCCAAGATTGTTCTAGAACCCAGCTGCTATGGACTGAGTGTGTGTGTCCCTCCAAGAGCTGTGTGTTGAAACATAGTCCCCATCGTGATGGTATTTGGAGGCAGAACCCCTGGGAGGTGATTAGGTCATGGGGTGGAGCCCCCCTGGATGGGATCAGCGCCCTCGTAGAAAGAGACAAGAGAGGTGGTTGCTGTCTCGGCCTTATGAAGAAGACAGGTGTCTACCAACAAGGAAGAGGGATCTCTCCAGAACCTGACCAGAAACTGTGAGAAATAAATGTCTGTTGTTTAAGCCGCCCGCTCTACTGTATTCTGGACTAAGACACAAAGTCTTCTTGACCTATAAGTTCTTTCCTTTGTGCTGCAGTATTGGAGAGCTATTCTCAGAGTTTGTTGTGTGCCTGGGCTGTATTTCTTTTTGAGGGACAATTTGAAGGCAAGGTTTGATTTTTTTTTTTTTTAATCCTTAAGGTGTCAAAGAAGTGATGGTTTAGATTCTAAGTGAGCCTTTTGTAATTGAGTTGCATTTATGAGCTGGAGTCGCTCTTTAATTTTTAGTCAATGATGTTTTTGATATACAATTATATAGTTATTGTTGTTTTAAAATAATTGTTTTCCAACTTGCAGTTGCATTTTACCAGATAAAGAGAAAACATTTTGACATAATAGGAGCTGACTGCTGAGAAAATGCTACCGAGCTCTTTATTATTATTTTTTCAGACTATGATGCTGAATCTTCCTCTCCTTTAACCATGAAAAGAAGAGGGTAGGAAGAAAGCTTGTGTAATACTCATAAAACAGCACATTACCTAAAGACCATTATTTAATAAGATATTGCCTTGTGCTAAGAGTTTTAATAGACATTCAGTTACTAGACAGAAATGTTAAAGAGAGAAAAGGAGAGAGAAAAATACTAACGTATAAACCGATTCCAGCACCCTAAGCATTGTATTTTTTCAGCTATTTTATTTTCCTTTGCCCCCTGAATTTTCCCTAGCCACTGGAAAAGAAATTAATCCCACAATACTTTGCAGCAAGCACATATAAACTATCCTGAAGCATATTTCAGGTGATCTATAAATAGCTCACCGGAACAGCACAGCACTACTGCTGGGTAGCTGGAAAGCAAGGCAAAGCCTGAGATCAACAAAGCCTGTCAGAGTGTTTCAGGAGTAGACGTTTGATCCCTTTAAGCTGGGTGATCTCTCATGTTGGATCTGACTCTTGGGATTTGCCGGCCTGGCTGTGGGGGCTTGTTGGGGAGCTGCCTTATGATCACAGATCATTTCCCCGTGGAAAGGGAATTGCTAGTAGGGGTAGGCTAAGCTATGCTGTTCAGTAGATTTAGATGTTGTAAATGCATTTTCGACTTATGACGTTTTTGAGTTCAGGGGGGTTTATTGGGACATAACCCCATTGTAAGTGGAAGAACATCTGTAACCCAGTTACCCTCATGGTGGAGGGGCTGAAAAACCAAGCAGGGCACAGTGAGGAAAACAGAGGGACTGGCAATAGCAGGAAACAATGACCACGCCTAGGCTGTAGGAACGGAAGGAGAAGGTTGGATTACTGGAGCTGAGCGGAGGATGGAAAGGTGGAATCTGGACCAGGGTGCAGACGCTGCAGTTGCCCGAGGCATGATATTTGGTAGAAAAGTGCCTTCACATTGACCAGCCCAGCAGAAAGCCAGCTAGCAGGGGGGTTTTGGAGATACAGCCTCCAACAGAGAGTAGAGCAAGGGAGGTGTGGTGAGGTGGAGTAGGGGGCTGGAGAAGGGGGCTCAAGTAAATAGATCTAGGATAGGAATATCTTTTAGGGAGTTAGATAAGAGGCAGCTTAGCTCTGTATCACAGATTTTTTGTTTTCTTCTTAGTATATGTGAGGCTTTGTTATTAGGTGACAGTAGTTTACAGTTATAATATTTTTGAGGGAAACTAAAGTATTGTTATGATATGATAATCTTCTTTAACTCTAATAATGCTTTTGGCTTTGAAGTCTATTTTTCCCCCTTGATATACTAAAGGCAGATTTTTTTGTTCAATATATTCTTGAACATATAGTTTCCCATCTTTTTACTTTTAACATGTGTTCTTTTATTTTAAGTGTGCTCATATACAACATTGGGCTAGATTTTTAAAAATCTTCTCTAACATTCTTCATCTTTTAATTGATGACTATAGCCATTTATATTCATTGTGATTGCTGATGTGTTTGGTTTAATTTCTACCTCTTTCTGGTAGTTTTTATTTATTCTGCTATTTTCATGTTTTTTTTTTCTTTGTTGACTTCTGGTTTGAAAGTCCTTTGCCTTGTTTATCTTATTCTTAATTCTTACCCATAATATTTTAAGATGCTTATCTAGCTTAAAGCCCAAAATTTATCAAACCCATTCCAAATATAAGGATCCTAGAAATACCTTGCTTTTGATAACCCGCCTCCAGGCTTACCTCCTATTATTTTCTAGAATTTTACTTCTGTCTTGTGTTTTTCTTTTAATAATATATTTTAAATATTTAATGCATGAAAAATAACAGATGTGAATTATAAAAAACAATAATATAATGAACACCACGAACCCACCACCAAATATAGGGTTTCAGCATTACCTATAAATCACGTGCCTCTCCTTTGTCTTATCCTCCTTCATTTCCTCCTCAGAAGAAACCACTATTCTGAATTTCATATTTATTATTTAATTTTTTTTTTTTTAAATCGGTTAATTGCAGCAACAGTAGAAAACTTTTATTAAAAGTTTGTCTGAAGTGTTTAAGATCGTTTTGCCCTCTATGGGGCTTGCATTTTTTTTTTAACTCAGCCTTATACTTCCAAGAAAACACATTGTTTTATGTAGCTGTGTTTTATCCCCCTTTACTGCTATGTTGCATTCAGTTGAGTGAGAATAACATAATTTTTATCCATTCCCTTGCTGAATGATATATTCCCCAGTATTATTTATTATGAGTCAAGCCTGCATATCGTGGAAGTTATGATTATCTTTTTTTAATATATATTTTATTTTTTCAATTACAGTTGGCATACAATATTATATCAGTTTTACGTGTACAACACAATGACCAGACACCTACATAACTCACAAAGTGATCAAATCAACAGATCTGGCACCTACCTGACACCATACACAGCCATTATAACACTAATTGACCTTATTCCCTATCGCTACACTTTGCATCCCCATAACTACCAATTCATACTTCTTAATTCTCTCCCCCTTTTCACCCACTCCCACCAACACCCCTCTTATCTTGGAACCATCAAAATATTCTCTGTATCTATGAGCTTGCTTCTGTTCCACTTATTTGTTTTGTTCTTCAGAATCCACAAGTGAAATCATATGGCACCTGACCTCCTCTGTCCGACCTACTCCATTCAGCACAATACCCGTTAGGTCCATTCATATTGCTGCAGACGACAAGATTTCATTCTTTATTTATGGCTGAGTAATATTCCATTGCATATATGTACCACCTCTTCTTCATTCATTTGTCCATTGATGAACACCCAGGCTGCCTTCATGTCTTAACTATTGTAAATAATGCTGCAATATACAATGGATGCACATGTCTCCACGAAGTAATGTTTTGGATTTCTTCAAATAAATACCAGAAGTGGGATTACTGGGTCATTCTTTGTCTCTTGTTATAGTCTTTGTTTTAACATCTACTTTGTCTGGTATAAGTATGGTTACCCGCTATTTTATTCATTTCCATTTTCATGAAACATGTTTTCCCATCCCTTTACTTTCAGTCTATGTGTGTCTTTTGATCTGAAGTGAGTTTCTTGTAGGCAGCATATGTAAGGGTCCTGTTTTCTTATCAATTCAGCTTCCCTATCTTTGGAATGGAGCACCTATTCCATTTTACATTCAAATTAATTTTTGATAGATATGTAGTTATTTTATTATTCATTTTTAAAAATCTTTTTTTTTCTCTTTTTCTTCTCCTTCTCCTTCTCCTTTCTTCTTTCTTCTTCTTTCTTCTTTTTTCTTCTTTCTTCTTTCTTCTTCCTTCTTCCTTCTTCTTTCTTCTTTCTTCTTCCTTCTTCCTTCTTCCTTCTTCTTTCTTCTTTCTTCTTCCTTCTTCCTTCTTCTTCTTTCTTTTTCCTTCTTTCTTCTTTCTTCTTCCTTCTTTCTTCTTCTAGAAGTCTCTCCAACATTTCCTGTAATACTGGTTTGGTGGTGATGAACTCTTTTAGCTTTTTCTTGTCTGGGAAGCTCTTTATCTGTCCTTCGATTCTAAATGATAGTTATATTGGGTAGAGTAATCCTGGTTGTAGGTCCTTGCTTTTCATCATTTTGAATATTTCCTGCCAGTCCCTTCTGGCCTGTAAAGTTTCTGTTGAGAAATCAGCTGATAGTTTTATCGGAGCTCCCTAATTGCTTTTCTCTTGCTGCTTTGAGATTCTCTCTTTGTCTTTAACCTTTGGCATTTTAGTTATGATGTGTCTTGGTGTTGGCCTGTTTGAATTCATCTTGCTGGGACTCTCTGCACTTCCTAGGCTTGTATGTCTATACTCTTTGCCAGGTTGGGAAAGTTTTCTGTCATTACTTCTTCAAATAGGTTTTCAATTCCTTGCTTTTTTCTCTTTTTCTGGTTTCCTTATGATGCAAATGTTGGTATGCTTGAAGTCCCACAGGCCCCTTAAACTATCCTCATCTTTTGGATCCGTTTTTCTAGTTGCTGTTCTGATTGGGTGTTTTCTGCTGCCTTATCTTCTAAATCAGTGATTTGATACTCTGTGTAATTTACTGTTGATTCCTCCTAGAGTATTCTTTATTTCACTGGTTGTATTCTTCATTTCTGACTGGTTCTTTTTATACTTTCTATCTCTTTGTTAAAGCTCTCACTGAGTTCATCTTCTTTTCCCCTAAGTTCGCTGAGCATCCTTATCACCAGTGTTTTGAACTCTGTCTCCAGTAGATTGCTTGTCTCCATTTTGTTCAGTTCTTTTTCTAGAGTTCCGTTCTTTAATTTGGGACATGTTTCTTTGTTTCCTCATTTTGGCTGCTTCCCTGTGTTTGTTTCTAAGTATTCGATAGGGCTCCTAAGTCTCCCAGTCTTAGTAGAGTGGCCTTATGTAGTAGGTGTCCTGTGGGGCCCAGTGGCACAATCTTCCCTGGCCAAGTGCTCCAGGTATGTCCCTAGTATGGGTTGGGTGTGCCCTCCTGTTGTAGTTGAGCCATATTTGTCAATGGGAGGAATTGACCCTTAGGCTGATTAGTTGTAAGGACTTGCCGGTGACTACAGTGGAGAAGCTGTGTGCAGCGGCCGACCCTATGGAGCGGGATTCACTTTAGCAGGGCTCTGGTGCCTGCTCAGTCTGACTTTTGGGTGTGTCATCTTTGCATGTGGCCCTGGGTGGTGCTTCTGCTCAGACGGAGCCGGCCACCAGGTGTGCAGGCCAGGGTGTCCTGCTGCAGGCCAAGTTGAGCTGCAGCCCGTACCCTGCCCATGGCTACCTGGCATGAGCCACCAAGAAATCCAAAGCTGATTGCCACCAATGCTGGGCTTGGATGTGCGTTAAGGGGCCAAACTGGGAACTGAGGCTGGCTGTACCTAGTGTTGGGCTTGGGGCTGCTTTGCAAGAGGTACGGGGCTCACCGAGGCCAGATGCTGCTTGTTTGGGTTTTGTGAAACTGAGAGATTTTAGGAAAGTCTGCAGCATGAGCCAAGACAGGCCTTTTGTATGGAAAAACCACTGGAAGCGGTTTGGGTGGGACCGCAAATTGGGAGGGGTGGGTGGGGTCTCAGGAAGTCACCTGGGCAGAGTGACCAATGTTAGCCCGATTGATTGATGGACCTCAGATATGGCGGCTGCCTGCGTCTGCACTCCAGGAGTGGGATGCTCAACAAAGGAACACGGGTCTCTGACAGCACTTCTATCTGGGAGAAAGCTGCCCCTTCAGCCCTCACCCTGAAGCCAGACAGCTCAGTTCCTCCCCGTGTGTTCCTGGCACCTTTTGAGCTGCTGCCCCAGCTCTGGAGCTCAGAGCAAGTGAGACCATCAGCGGTAAGTCTGTGCTTGGGCCCTTTAAGAGGAGTGCCTGGGGCTCCTGCAGCCCTCTGTCTCACTCAGCAACATTGTCCGCTCATTTTCACATCCTGATTTTGTGGGGCCTTCTCTTCTCAGCTCCGGAATGCTGAGCTGGGAAGTCTGGTGTGGAGCTGGGCTTCTTGCTCCTCTAGGGGAACCTCCGCAGCTGAGATACCCCTCCTGATTTTTAACCGCCACACATGGTGTGGAACCAGTTTGCTCCATGTCTCCGCCCCTCCTGCAGTCTCGAGTTGGCTTCTGTATGTTTTTACTTGTAGCACTTCTGTCCGAGCTCGACTTCAGGCAATTTGCAGTGATGGTCGGTCTGAAGTTTAGTCGTAATTTCGATGTGGTTATTAGTGGAGATAAGCACAGCGTCTACCTACTCTGCCATTTGACCCCTTAATCCACGAAAGCAGTTGAGCCTTACTGAGGAAATAGCTAACCAATACGAGTAGAGATATTGCTAAGATATTATACATATAGTATAGGATTCAATTGTAGATAATATTTCATAATGTAAATATCAGATATTAATTTAACCAAAATTGTGATATACCAGTTATGTTGGGAGGATGGGGATGGACCATGTGCGTGTGTATGTGTGTGTATGTTATTTACAAGGGTAAAATACCTTTCTTCCAAAATAGAAAATTGTGGAAGAAACTGATAGTTGCCCATCATTACATGATCTTTTTTCCTATAGTAGGAGGATTTTAGCTAATAGTATGGCTGCCTGGAATCAAGACCAGAGTTACAGCCTCCCTTGTGGGAGCCATGACACTAAGTTCTGGACTATGGGAGACAGTTGTGCCTTAAGGGGAAGAAACATGTTCTTCCCATTCCCTTCTCCTTGGTCCCAGTGGCTAAAATGTGGTCACAGTGACAAACTCTCTTGGATTAGGTGAATAACGGTCTTTCTAACTTAATGCCCTGCCTTTATAAGAGAAAAATAAGCTTCTCTTTTTAAGGCACTGCTATTTTAGTCTCTGTCACAGTATCCACACCTATATCTTAACACAGAAACCAAAAGTTAATGTCTGAAATTGAACAATTAAGAATGAATGCTATGAGAATGTTTATAAATTTTGAATATTGAATCAAATACTGGAACTATTGAATCAAATACCAGAAGAAATAGCTAAAAGACTTGAAAGATATCGCTACTGGGAATCTTGAATTTATGGAGGAGTAGCATAGGGGACCATTATTTGTCCCTTTAAATTATGTGCATGCTTTATTTCTGTTAAAATTACATTAAAAATAAGTTTTTTTCTCACACAAATGCACACACATTTATAATTTGTGATTGCTGTCATCTTGAATGAAATGTTTTCACACAGGAGATTGTGATGTAAGATATTAGAGAAAACACTTAGATATCAAGAGTCTTATATGAAACCATACAACCGCCGACAAAGTTTGATCAACAACATTTCTCTCATATTTACAATCCCACAACATAAATTTGTTATAAGACAAGAGGATGGTTTCAAAACAGCCAAATTATTACATGACAGTCAATAAATTTGAAAAGAAAAAAATGTTTCAATGAGACCACGGGTTACCATTTCAGGGGTAAATGAAGCAATTACTGCTAAGGATATTGTAAAAGTACCTTCCTGAAGTATGATCATGATTTTAAAAAATATGGTATTCCCTTGTGACATGGAGTGAAAAATGCTGTACTAACCTCAGAAATGGTGTAAAGATGAGAATATTAACGAGATAGTTTGCTGATGTTACTGTTTTGAAATCCCGGGGTTAGTGTTGCAGACTCTTTATGTCTTGCTTTTATTTAAAAGCATATCTGATGGGTCCACAGGTGTTTAGGAACTTTGAAATAAACAGGACATTTAGGAGTTCAAAATTAATCAAGGCAATATGGACAAATGAACTGGCGTTTGTGTCAGAGAAAGATGCTCAGAATCTTGTAATATTAGATTTGGAAGGACTCTGAGAGGTCATTTCCTGCAACTATCTCACTTTTTGTGAGGAAAGTGAGGCCAAGTGACCATTGTTAGTGACCCAGAGACATTTGTGACTTAAAGGCACTTCTCCCTGATGAAGGGAGTGAAACAGAAGCCACAGAGGGATAGGGGGACAGAGTAAAGAAGAGGAGGAAATCATACTGTTTAACCTCTCTTGGTATAGACCTCAGGCTCCATCTTCGATTGGGGAGGGGGAGAAGTCTGAAGTTGGATGAGAGATTGAAGTTGTGATTTTAAAAAGCCTGGATCTGAAACTGATTGCTCTTGCAACTGAAAGTGATTCAAAAGGCATGCAGTATGCTTGAAATGGGCAAAGAAGGGAGGTCTAACCAGCAGTGGCTGATTTCAGTGGTGGAGCAAAAATAAAACAATTGCCTCATGGTACTTTGAGTTAAACCTGTTCAAGCATTATAGTTGTTGACGCCCCATCTCACATGTAGGCCTCTTGGAGAACACTGGTTGGTTGATCCTGGCTTTCACAGAAATAAGGACAAGAGTGGGAGAGACGCATAGAGAAAGTTGAGTTTAGTTTGCTGGTGTTGAATTTGAGGGACTCAGGATTTATCAATGTGCAAATGTTAGGTGGTAATTAAGTTAATGGAAGGTGATGATATTTTGTAAGGGGAATAAATGGCTGAAGATACAGACATTCAAAGTGTGAGTTGAGAAAGAGGAACCCAGAGAGTGAAGTGAGAAGATATTATTAGAGATAAAAGAAAAACCAGAGAGACAAATGTCGTGGAAGCTAAGAAAAGAGAGTGTTTTCAGAAGGAGAAGTTGTGAATAGTGTCAAATGGAGCAAAGAAGTCAAAACTGAAGGCTAGAAATATCCTTCAGATTTAGTGAAATCAAAGTCATTAGTGATCTTGGCAAGAGAATTTGAGAGCAGTGAAGATTTATATGTAATTTTCATACTGAAGATTTTATTTCTACAATGATGAGAGACTTGAGCATGTTTAAAGCCACTGGAAAGGGACTTTAGACAGGAAGAGGTTGCATAGAAAGTAAGAAGGGTCGTAGGTGATAGTGGAAAACCGTTGGAAAGGCAGAAGAGTTGGGGTTAGGAATCTAAGGGGAGGGATTGATCTTAAATAGGGGGAAAGAGTGGGCGTGGTGGTATGTTGATAACAGTTCAGTAGCAATTAGAAAAGCTGATGCACTTGGGCCTCATTAACAGAGTTATTTCATCAATATCAGTGGAGGTGACAGTCCCCCTGAACTATGATCTTGCCAGATGTTCCAGGCAACGCCATTTGCTGTCCTGGGTGGGTCATGTTAAATGTGAGATTGACCACCTGAGGAGTATGCTTAGAAGAGTGAAGGCTTGATGATAGCCTCTAAAAATGATTGAAAAACAAGGAAATATTAGCCTGGAGACAGAGAAGTAATCACAGTCTTTCAATATCTAAAGAAAGGTCAGGGCTATTCTGTTTTGGCATTAGAGGACAGATATAGGCAATGAGAAGAAGTTACAAGAAACAAAACTTTTTTGATAATATAATATCAATCTTCACTTGATTAAGTGAAGATTGACTTTTGCTAAGGAATACGTGGAAAAGCGGTTCATGGGGACATATCTGTCAAGGTTTCCCAGAGAGTTTAGGACTACATAAATGTTTCATTCAAAACGTATCAAGTTTTTGTCATATGCCAGATACTACACTGGGCTCTGGCCACACACTCTGAATCAGGCTATTAGTCTGGAATCAAGTTTGGGAAACAACATATAAAAAGGTACTTATCATACAATCAGCTGGTCTTGGCACAGCACACACCAGTCATAGCTATTAATACAATATTAATGCTTTCTATTTATTTATTCATATATTTCATCATAAGCACAATTAAGAATCTCATTCTTCTCAGATGCAACATTTTATGAGCCCAGCGATAGAACTCTTTAAAGAAAAACACAGGGTTGTCCAGAGCTAATATTAGGCTTTAAAAGGTAGGAGCAGAATTATGTCAGAAGTTTTCATTCTGCTCTTATGAGAGGGTCAAGAAGAACACAGGGGTACTGTATTCAGACTAATTCACAAAGTTGAAAAGGATGGAGTAATTGATGCTTAAAGTGCACAAAGTTTGTCTAAACACTCCTAACTACATGTCACCTGTTTGTGTCAATGTTTATAAGTTAAGAGATGTGGTTTTCACATGGTGCCTGCACTCTCATTGGTTAAATAATTGGGGGAATTGAGTGCAGGGTTAACAACATATACCTGGGAACATGAGGTCAAAGAGTAGAGGTTCCTAAGCCAGGCTGTGTTGTGGGGTGTGGAAGGAAGGGGAACAGTCACAGGAGGTAACAATGGCGTGGAATGGAACCAGCCAGGTGGAATGGGATGGAGAGTTTGGCCAAGGCAGACCACAAACATAGTCGCACATAGGTGAACCAACATGGGGTGTGTGCACATAGGTGCGTGTGCGCATGCCCTCACACTAGAAGCAGTGGAGCAGTGAGGTAGAGCAAAGATGTGAGTGAGGTAGGGTGCCAGTGTAGGGAAAGAGAAAAAGGCCTTTTGAGCATGCTCGAAAAAGCTGAGTACTGTGGAGACACCAGCGTGGGCCAGGCTGGGAAGGCAGGGACCAGAAAAAAGTGGCATGTGTCCGGGCCACTGCAGTGAGCCCAAGAGAGGAAGGAGGTGCCTTGAGACATTCCTCAGAGTTGATTTTAAAGATGATATAGGATTTTGTCATCTGCAGTAGGGGAAAGGGCCTTGATCAGCGCTTTGGGGAATAAATATGGATACCTATGCCCCCTGGGACCACGTGTGTAAACCCTGGTGGGCCTCACTTTCCACATCTGCAAAATGGGGGAGTGGAAGGAGATGATGGCAGAGCTTCCTAAAGGTACAACAGTTTGTGATTCTCTTGTTTTCAACCCATGAGCGTAATGATATTGTCATTTATATGTTCAAGAAAGATTTGAAATTGACAAGGTGGCAGTGTGCTGCAATAAACATTTTCCTTCCTTGAGAGAGGAGGAATAGGCCCCCATCCCCAGAATGAGTTCATTCTCCTCCCTGCTGGAGAGATTTTTCACCTTCATTCTTATTCTCCTAGGAAGCAGGCCCATTAAGCATGATTAAAAACAGGTCTTATCTGGAGCTGGAGCTGAAGCTTGTGCTCTGAGATGAAAATCCTAGGTACAAAATTTCCTGTAAGGATAAAAGAACCCACAGAATGCTGGCCTTTCTCTCGATACTGGTCGGTGCTCAAAGTGTGGAATTAAGAATCATCATTTATCTTCATTGTGGTAATTTGTTTCTTTATGAAAGAATTTTTTTTTTTGGATGTGCCCTTTTACCACTCTTAGAAAGCTGGTAGTTTTGACAAATTCACAAAATATGTTTCTAATTCGATTCTGTTCCTATCATATTTCAGTAATTCTCACATTATTTCTAGAAGATTAGCAGACACACAGTTGTAGCGACATAATTAGTATTCAGGGGAGATAATGTCATGGGATTCTGTTGCTCTTAGAATCTAAATGAAAATACAAGGATAGCAAAAGTTGGAGTTGTGATAATTTCTTGGCGTAAATTGGGTGCTTGTTCAAAAAATTTTTTAGTGCCACAAATGAGATTGTTTAATAAAAACATGTTGGATAAATCACTTAGAAGAAAGTAGATTTTGTTTTCTTACTTAATCCATAGCCTCCTATCTGTAAGAAAAAAAGCATTGCTGTTTATGCTGAATTCCCTTTCTGCTACCAAATGGTTAATCCTGAGAACTGTGTCGGGCAATAAAACACTGACTGGAATCTTTCCGACAATACTTTCCTTCTTGATCTTTTTTTATGACTAATTGAATTGAAAGCCTGGTGAAGCTTAATGTTAAGGAAACAACAAACACTGTGTGCTCTGGGATGTGATTCTGCCAAGGGGGTGTCTATGTGGTGGGGGGCTCTCTGCTCTGGAATTTCAAGTTAGAGGACCAAACCAAAGAATCAATATTTCAATTAGATGCTGTAGTGGGGTTGGAATTGCTGTTACTGTAGCTGGAAGATTGCTAGGTCTTTTCTTGGGAGGGGTTATTACTGTGAGCGGTTTTTTATTTTCTTTTTTAATCAGCTCTCTGAGTCTTCCTGCTTTGTCTGCATTTGAACAACTAAGGGACCAAGTAGAAAGGACCAAAAGTATAAGTTATTGCTATTTCCCTGAAGGCTGCTAACAGCATACTCTTTAGTAGCTATTTGAGAGGAAGTAACCATTATCTTTTATTTTGTAGATTTCTAAAAGTCCCTAGAAGCAGTGGGTTGGCAGGACCAGTTTTCAAATAGTGCTTCAGCAATCTCCTGGAGGTGTGGTCAGTGAGGTGGTGATGGGGACACAGTATGGGTGAGCCTCTGGCACCTCCCACCCTGAATTCAGTCAACCAGACCAGTTCTCCTTTGATCTGTTTTGTATACTGAGTTTCACATAAAAGTTGTTTTGGAAAACAATTTTTAAATTTATAAACCATGAGCGAAAATAACTGATGCTAGGCCAACCTGCCTGGGTTTCCTCACACTCATCTAGTTTCTACTGAACCATTCCAGAGTAGGACACTTGTGTCTTTGTCATTTTACCTAACATCATCATCATCACCCGTGCTACCACCAAAATGACTGACTTCTCATGATTTGAAGTCTTTGGGCCAAGATATTCTCACCTGCTTTTGAAAAACTTTCCTCATCTGAACCCCATTCTGTCACTAAATACTATTTCAAAGTAAAACCAAAAATAGTTATTATAGTCCTGAAAATAAATGGAATGTCTTCTCTTCTGATTTTTCTAAAAGAGACTCAGTAACTCCAAGAAATGATAATTCTTCCAGTCCTTTTTATTTGTATTACTCTTGATTCTGGCAGCATTTTAATCTAAAATGTGTATCATATAATATAGAACACAATCCGCAAGAGAGTCCAGAAGTATTTATTCTTATTCAACAATCCTATATTTTCAAACCGTCTACTCTAGACTACTAGTATTGCTCCAGTATAGTGCAAGCGAAGAGTGTTAGCTAAATTAGGAAAAATCACTTCTTTATCTGTGTTTCCTACTAGCTCTTTGAGAGCAGGGATTACATTTTATTCAACTATCTGTCCTCAGCCCCTAGAGCACTGCCTGGCACACAATAGGCACTTAACAAATGCGGTTTGTTAATCTGGAATCAGAACACCTGTGTTTGAGTTCCTTCCAAGTCATTTACGGTTTGGCTGTTTGACCTTCAACAAAGCATTTCACTCCTCTGAGCTTCTGCTTCCTCAAATGTAATTTGGTAGGAATAAGAATATTATCTCAGGTTGTTGAAAGAATTGAATGAAAGACCATGAAACACTCTCAAAAGTGCCTGCGAAGAAATAAACAGGTTATTTGAAGGATTTACAGGCTTAGAATTTATCAAGATATTTAAAACTTTGTCTGAAGATCAAATTAAATCATAAGACAGTTACATAGTTGCAGCATATTATTAGGCCCCTCACAGAGTCTACTTCATTGAATTATTTTTAATTATAATTTTAAATTATTTCAGTGTATAGTGAAACAGTTATGAGAATCCAGCAACTCTATTTCTTGAAGGAATGTTGACAGGGAAGAATTTTTACTATAATACTCAGAACTCCTTATTACTCTTTTAACATTTAGTGTCATGAAAATACTGAATTCTTTTAAAGGACTAGTATATTTTGATATGTGAGAATGATGTAACTTTATTACCATTTTTCCCTGTCTGAAGGAATTTCTTTAGATAGAAGGAATATGATATAAAAAACCTGTATCAGAAATAAAAGACGTACAACAGAATTGGAAATATATGGGTAAATATTATAGACTATTGGGTTATTTGAAATGTTTGTTGGTTTAAAGCAAAAATGTTAACAGTTAAGTAGATGTAATACATAAGCCAAAAGTATCATAGAAGAGAGGAGGTAGAGATATTATATGATGATGAGGTTCCTATATTCCACATGAAATGATAAAATATTTATTTTAAGAAAACTGTTTAAAGGTAAGTGTTTATATTCTATTCCCCAGAGAAACCATTAAAAATATACTAAAAGGTATTTAAAAACACAATAGGTAAATTAAAATAAAATACTAAGAAAGTTCATATTATCCAAAAGAAGGCAAGAGGTGATGAATAGGAAAAAAAAAAACCCAAAGGAAACAGAAAACAAATAATAAAACAATAATATTAAATCCAAACATGTAAATACTTGTATTAAATGTAAATGATCAAAACACACCAACTGAAAAACAGAGATTGTCAGGATTGATTAAAAAGTAATATAAAATTATATGCTATCCATAAGAAACTCACTTTAAATGTGATATAGTTATGCTAAGCATATAAGTATAGAAAAATATATACTATGAAAACACTAATCAAAAGAAAGCTGGAGTGGCTATATTTATATTAGACAATGTAGACTTCAGAACAAAGAAAGTTACCAGGGATACAGAAGGACAATTCATAATGCTAAAAGTATCAACTTACCAGGGAGACATAATAATCCTAAATATGTTTTCACCAAAGGACAGAGATTCGCAATGTGGAAAACAATAAACATGAGAACTGAAAGGAGGAAAAGATATCTCTATAATTATAGTTGGAGACTCAAAACTCCTCTTCTGTAACTGAAAGAGTAAGTAGAGAGAAAAATTTTTGAGTATATAGAATCAAACAACACCATCAACAAATTGGACCTAATTGACATTTATAAAACACTTCACCTAACAGCAGCAGCATACCCCCATCTTTTCAAATGTGTGTGGACTATTCCACAAGATAGATATAAAATTAAAATAACTTAAAACATACACAGTATTTTCATGGACTGTGATATAGTTAAAGCAGAAATGAATAACAGAAAGGTAACAGAAAAATCTCCAAACACCATGGGTCAAAGAAAAAATTTAAAAAGAAATTAGAAAATATATTGAATAGGATGAAAATAAACGCCAACATGTCAAAATTTCTGGGTTGCTGATAAGCAATGCTGAGAAGGAACTTTATAGCATTCAGTGCTTATATAATTGAAAAGACTTAAGTCAATAATCTAATCCCGTATAAATATGGATTTACTTCTGGACTCTTGATTCTCTTCCACTGGTCTGTGTGTCTGTTTTGCTGCCAGTACCATGCCATTTTGATTACTATAGCCTTGTAGTATAATTTGAAGTTGAGACAACATGGATGGACCTCAAGATAGTCATGCTAAGTGAAATAAGCTAGATTGAAAAAGTTGAAAAGTCACATGATCATTTATATGTGGGCTATAAACCTAAAAGCAACAAATAAACAGGACAAACAGAGACTTAGGGACATGGACAATGGATTAGTGGTTACCAGAGGGTAAGGGGCGGGGGAGGAGGGGAGAGGTAGACGGGGTAAAGGAGGTCAAATATAGAGAGGTATAAGGAGGAAAAAGTGGGTAAAGGGGATCAAATATATGGTAGCTGAAGGAAACTGGAGTTTGGGTGGTAATCACACAATAGAATATACAGATGTCAAACTATAATGTACACCTGAAAATTATATAATTGTATTAACCAATGTTACCCCAATAAACTTATGAAAAAAATAATCCAAGCTTCTACCTTAGAAACTAGGGAAAAACAGAGAAACATAAACACAAACTAAGCAGAAGGAAGGTAATTATAAAGATAAAAGTAGAAATTATTGCAATAAAAAATAAACAGTAGAAAAAGTTGACTATACCAGAACTGACTCTTTGAAAAGATCAATAAAATTTATATATCTGTGCCAAGTTTGACAGAGAGAGAACAGGAGAGAAGAAGGGCAGAAGGGAGGGAGGGAGAGAGAGAGAGGTAGAGAGAATATATCAGAAATAAAAGATAAGATATCATTATATACTCATGCCTGGATGGTTTCACTGGCAAATTCTACTAAATATTAAAGAAAAAATAACATCAATGTTATACAATCTATTTTAGAGAATAGAATACAAAAAAGTAATTCCCAATTTATTTCACAAGGTCAACATTATCATAACATTGAAAGCAGACAAGTACATTAAAAAAAATTACAAACTAATCTTTCTCATGAACGTATCACAAAAACTTCAACAAAAATATCGGACAGTGAAATTCATATTAAATAGAATTAACCCTGAGAATGTAAAGCTGTTTCAGTATTCATAAATTAATCACTGGTTGAGAAAGTTAATTTTATGTATCAACTTAACTGGGCAAAGGAGTTCCCAGATATTTGGACAGAAATTATACTGGGTATTTCTGTGAAGGTGTGTTTGGATGACATCGACACTGACATTTTAACCAGTAGGCTGAGTAAAGCAGATTGCCCTCCATAATGTGGGTGGGCCTCATCTAATCAGTTGAAGGCCTGAGTGGGACAAAATATTGACCCTTCTCTGAGTAAGAGAGAATTCTTCTAATTGTGCTTAATCTGGAACATTGGTTCATCCTGTTTTATGTCCTTCAAACTGGGATATAGATTATTCCTGGTTCTTTAGCAGCCTGCTGACCTTTGGACTTGAACTAGGCCATTAACTGAAGATTTTGGACTTGCCAGCCTTTAGGATTATTTACATATGCATTCTATGGGTTCTGTTTCTCTGGAGAACCCTAATACAGTAGTCCACCATATTAGCAAGCTACAGAAGGAAAAACACAATTATATCAATTAAAACAGAAAAATGAGTTGACAAAATTTAACATTGATCTAATAAAAAACTCTCAATGAACACAGAATTCCATAATCTGACAATGGGCATCCACAGAAAACATACAGCTAACATTAGTGGTAAAAGACTGAATGCTTTCTTCCTAAAACGAAGAATAGACACATATGTCAAAGCTAACTGCTTCTGTTCAGTATCAGACTGAAAGTTGTAACCAGTGCAATGAGGCAAGAAAAAAACATAAAAGTCATCTAGATTAGGAGAGAAGAAATAAGACTACGCTTATTTGTAAATGACACTACCGTTTATGTAGAAAATCCCAAGGAGTATAAAAAACACTCTTAAAACTAATAAATGAGTTCAGCAAGGTTGTAAGATACAAGATCAACACACAAAACAATCAATTTCATTTCTATATACTAACAATAAACACGAACATGTGGACCTTAAAATTTAAAAGATAATGCTATTTTACAATCACACCAAAGAGAATAAAATTCTTAGGAATACACTTAAGAAAACATGTTACAGAATCTATATGCTGAAACTACAAAATACTGATGAAAGGAATAAAAAGACCAAAATAAATGAAGAGACACATAGCAATCATGAATTGGAAGACTTAATTTAGCATAGATGTCAATTCTACCCCAAAGGCTCCTATTAATTTAATGCAATCCCAATCAAAATCCAAGCAGACTTTTTCATATACATATGCACATGCACAGTATATGTGTGTGTGTGTGTGTGTGTATACTGATTTAAAAAATTTGTATGAAAATATAAATGGTCTATGATAGCCAAAGATATTGTGAAAAAAGATTTTAAGACTTACTGTTAATCTGTTTTAATTCTTGGATGTCATGGGGTGAAGAGAAATAAGCATGCTCAAGAGGTGAGGTGCAAAATAGAGTAAAAAGTCTGAAGAAATAGGAAACCTGAGTTAAAGAGGATGTGATCCAAAAGATATACCTCCCATTCTGATTTTGAACAGTGAAAATAATATGTCTTGGTAGAGGGTGAGCTCAGTCAGCCAGAAGACTTGAGCATACCCAGTTGGCCAATATGAGTTATTATATTTCTTTCTTTATACTTAAAACCTTATCTAAAACAAATATAAATTTAATATTTTACACATCAATTTAAAATGGTTATTAAGCACAGCTAACAACTTTTCTTCATTTCCTAATCTTACTGAAATAACAGAAGAAATATAAAAATAAGAAGAATGGCAAAACAGTACTGGAAAACCAGGAATGACTTCAGCAGATCAGCCACACTGCGTGATTTCTGGGAGATACAAAGAAAATGAGCCAAATCTCTGATGTAGTAGTTTTAGGGCAATCCACAACACAAAAAGGAGATCTCTGAGAATGTAAAGTTTTCCCCAAGAACTCTGGAGAAAAAAAAACTACACTATCTGGCAAAGCCTGGAAAATGGGAAGAGACCTTAAGAGAACTGGCTGTCCCATAGCTGAACCTTTCCAGTGCCTTCCTGGTGATTAGCTTTAGGATTTGTCCTCAGCATAAATCCACAAGAATGCACTCCTATAAAATGGTTGGTTTGCCTCTGAGTTTTCTAACCTGTGCCTTAGCGCTGTAGGGAAGACCACACCCTGAATGAGGTTGCCTGGTTCCAGATGGCCAAGAGCCCCTGCACTGCAAAGGCACACATCTGAAAAGAGTTCTACGCCTCTTTTAGGTGGGCCCCTGTCCTTATATCCACAATCATGTGGGCTGAGAATAACCTCCTCCCAGAGCGAGGGCCCGACTTGTGCATTAAGTAAAACAGACACAGTGCCGAGAGCCCACTGCATTGGAGGAAGCCCAAGACAATATTCTAATTTCTTTTAAAATCAGAATTCTAAAATATGTATAATCCAGCCCGGATTGTATTCATTTCATTCAGATACAGTCACGAAATATAATTTTTAATTTTTTTTTTTTACAGAAAAAAGGCCCGTGAAAATCACAAGATTGCTGTGCTCACCAACAATATTATTTTAGATTCACTTTCTAAGTATAAACAGGGAGTTAAGAATCACTAAATATGTGAGGAAAACAAAAAACATGAAAAACAAATATGAAAAAAGAGGAAAATTCTAAGGAAATAGAGTTAATAAAGAAAATAATATAAAATTTTGAAAATTTTAATTATAGTTTCAGAGATCTGAGAACATTTCACATTAAAGAATACAAAGACAATTCTCCGAAAGCTAATATTTATTGAGTGTTTTATTTTAAGCCTTTCCCATGTATTGCCTTTTCCACGCCTTACCGTATTTAATCCTCAAAAAATCCTATGAACTAGGTACTATTATGAGTCCCATTTTACAGGAAGTTAAGTGAGGTGGTGGGTGGGAGAAAGGAGTGAAAAGGGTCAAAAGGTAAAACAAACAACCGAAAAACACACTTGTACATAAATTTTTATAGTAGCTTTATTCATAATAGCAAAACACTGGGAATAAACTAGATGTCTTTTAGTGGGTGAAAAAAAAGAAAATAAAAACTAAGGTACAGAGAGGTTATATAACTTGCCCAAGGTTGTAGAGGTTCTAAGTGGCAGAGACTGAATCTGAAGTAGGTTTTAAATTTTAAAATAGGATGACCGAAATAAAAGATTCCATAGATGGGCCTAATATCACACCCACGGCCAAAGATCATGAGAGACTGAGAGGAGTAAGTCTTCTAGAATGAATGGGAAAGGACAGTGACATAAAAAATTTAAGGTTAACGTTAAACGTGAGGAAAGGATCAACACATCCAAGAATGATTCATCAGGAGAGAATTGGAAGAAGGCAGAGCAAGGCACTCACAGGGGGAAGATTCCCTGAGTTGGGAAGAAACATCCATTTTTGATAGAAAGGAACTCCTTTGAGAAAGTGGCCTGCCATAGACTAATTATGGTGAAATTTGGGAGAGCCAAGGGGTTATATAGGTGTC
>CM053513.1:84741553-84773692 GCA_028627145.1 Eidolon dupreanum
AAAACACTTTTACAGAAACATCCAGAATAATGTTTGACCAAATATCTGGGCACCTTGGTCTAGCAAATTGACACATAAAATTAACCATCACAGTTGCTTGCCAAGAAACTAGAATCTGATGAGTTAAACTTGTTATTTGAAGAAAAAAATACTTTTTATGAGAAATTTCAAGCATGTATAAAAGTTGACAGAGTTGTATAAGTAACCATCAAACACCCATCACCCTGTTTAAATAATTATGGCCAACCTTGTTTCATTTGACCCTTCCTCATTTTTTTTCTTCCCATTAGCTTATTTTGAAACAAATCTCTAGCATCGTATCATTTCGTTTGTAAATATTTTATCATATATCTTGAAAATATAAGGGTGCATTTAAAAAGAAACATCCATAACCTTAAAAATCAATAATTCCTTAATTTCATTATCCAATCAGTATTCAAATTTTCTTGATTGTCTCATAATGTATTTTATAGTTTATTTGTTTGAATAAGAATCAGATCAGGTCTGTGTTTTGCAATTTGCTTGATGACTTCTAAGTCTTAACCTACCACTTCTTTCTCTTTCTTGCACTAATTTATTTGTAGAAGAAACTAGGTTTGTTTTGTGGAATTTCCTGCTGCCTATATTTTGCCGATTGTACCCCTGTGGTATCTATCATTTACCGTGTTACCTTGTCCTTGTGATCCTGTAAATTGGTAATTTGACTCTTTTAGAAGCCTGATCAAATTCAGGTACAAGTTTGGGGCAAGAATACTTCCCAGATGATATCATGTTTTTCTATTAGGAGGTACTAGTGTTTGGTTCTCATTCTTTGGCATGAGGCAGCCATTGATGGTCAATGTCAAGATCCATTACTTAGAGTTGTAAAATGATAATGCTCCAAATCAGTCATTCTTTCTTCATTTACTAACTGAAATATTTCTTTAAATAGAAGCTTCTCCTCATCAACCTTTGGGTTACCCTGAGGTGTAATTTGAATGCTGCTTTCTTTTTAAATTATTTACTTTTAGAGTAAATGGTATGTGCCCATTTGCAGTGATGATTAACCAAAACGTTTTGTTTCATTTTGTTTTGTTTTTTTTTGCATTACTGTGAACTGA
Source organism: Eidolon dupreanum (assembly GCA_028627145.1). Lineage (NCBI taxonomy): Eukaryota > Metazoa > Chordata > Mammalia > Chiroptera > Pteropodidae > Eidolon > Eidolon dupreanum. The sequence goes on from CM053513.1 coordinate 84,742,654, forward strand.
TAGATTTTAATATATAGGTTGCTTAAATTCATTGCATATAATACTCTTATTCATGTTCTATATTTGGCCAGTAGAGCCTCTTCAGGTCCTCCCAATAGGACCCTAGCAGTCTTTAAATTCCTCTTTGCTTTCTCATTCAACAAAAAGTTTTAGATCTATTCTTCACATTTCTGTCCCAGACAGGAGTGAGTTGTCTACCTGGGCAACCTTGGTTCTTTTTAATGGAGAATGGTATTGAGACACCACAGCGTGCACTGTAATTTCCCTCTCTATTTTTAAGAGCTCTCTTGTCTCTGATATTTGCAACTTTCTTCCCAATTTTGTCAATTATCTTTCACACTGCTTATACTGATTTTATCCCAAACATATTTTTCTTTTCATATAGACCTCTCATTTTAAAGATGCTGGCTAAATTGCATCAATGATTAAAAATACGCTATGAGAAATTATTTATAATTGAGACCGATATGCCTATCTGAAGTATCATCCAATTTGAGGGTTCAGATATTTTCAAAATTAAAAAACCTAGTAAGTTTGCTGCCTATGCATCTTTTTTGAGAAAATATAACAAAGGAAATAAAAAAATTTTAATGTATTATAGCAAACATTAAGTTAACATCCATCTATTCCCCCTTCTTCCTTATTAACAGAATTCAGACTTTCGTCCAAGTACCAGACAGGCATTTATACTAAGGAGAGTGGCCCCTCTTCAGCCACAAGGGATGAATTGTGGCTAGGCTAAGCCAGCCACAGTGGTCTCATTTTCTTTGCAGTGATGGAAAAGGGGAATTATGTTGAGGTGCTACTGGAGAAGGTTTTCCTTGAGTCCTATAGAGGAGACATCTTTTCTGTCCCAGATGCTGTTTATCTGCAAGTGACGCCATGTTTATCTGCAAATGTCACCATTTTAAAACCATAAAACTCAAGTTGCTGAGCCTGGTGGGACAGAAAGGTGGAGGACATCTGGTACCTGTTGACATCGTGGAGCCACTAAATTAACCAACCCGACATCATGGAGCCACTAAATTAACCAACCCTGGAAGGACCTGCATCCAGGCTTCTAGATATGAGTTAACAAAATGCTCCCCCTCTCAACCAAGGCTGGCAGAGAGAGTCTGTTCTGTGTCTGAAAGGATATTGATTGACACATAAATGCCATAGAAGGGAGGTGAATATAAGACACATTGATAAGCAAGAGAACCAGTCGAACTCATAATTATGCCTAAATAATTGTTATTAATGAGGCCAAAATTAAATGGAAAGGATTCCCAGCACGTAAGAAGCATAATGTAAAAAAAATATCTGAAAAAAGTAAAATTCCAGGTGTTTTTAACAAAACCGGGGGGAAATCATGCTGCAGTGGAGAAATAAACCTATGCTAAAGATTTTGCCCACGAGGTAGGATAAAGGAGTAGCTAGATCAGCAGCTCTCACTCTGGATGCAAATTAACGTTATGTGATACCTTTAGTGCTGACATTCAGACCCCACCTTAGAAATTCCTAGGTGTGGAACCTGGTTATCATGTGTTTTTAAATACACATGACCTTATATGCTTTTTAAAACAAGACTAACACATTTATATTGGATGAAAGGAAGGAAGGAAGGAAGGAAGGAAGGAAGGAAGGAAGGAAGGAAGGAAGGAAGGAAGGAAGGAAGGAAGGAAAAGTAACAATATTAATACCACTCAAAATAGATTTAAGACCAAGAATGTTAAGTGGGACGCAGAGGGATCTTTTATTTTGGTAAAACAGAGAAGAACTGCGTTACCATATTTGAAATGTGAGCATTTTTATTCATCTAAATTTCTTTAATGTTTGTTTTAATCCCACCCATCTGATTGGCAAGAGGACCAGTAAGTAGACTCCCTTGGGAAACTGGGCACCTGAAATGCAAACAATACTCTTTATAGCTCAGAAGTCATCATAGAAGTAACAGATTTTTCTGTATAAACAAAACCCCAAAATCTTATTGGCTTGAAACAACAATTAGTTATTACTCATGAATCAACGAGCTGGATAAAGATAGACCGATGACAGCTAGGCTCACTCATGGATCTGTGTTCACCTGGAAGATCAACTGGTGTCTTGCTGGTTTGGGATAGGCTGTGCTGTACTGGAATGGCCCGGCTGTCCTCCCTGTGGTCCCTCATCCTCCAGCAGGCTGTTTGAGCTTTTTCATGTCATGGTGACAGAGTTCCAGGAACAAGAGGGGAAAGGTACAAGGGCTCAGGCTTGGGACTGGCATAACATCACTGTGAGGCATTCTGTCAGTGAAGGCAAGTCATGAGGTCAGCTTACTTTCAAAGATTGAAGCAATAGATCCCACCTCTTGGTGGGAAAGTCTGCAAAGTCTTGTTGCAAAGGTGCGTGGACACAGGGAGGGGTGGTCAGTTTCCACTCTTTGGAAGCATCAACGCTAGTCCCGTCCCTCTCTTGGGCAAGGGTTACCATATTTATTTGCACAGGCTGCATATTACATGATTCCAAGGGGCAGGATTCACCTTGTAATTTTGTTCCACAATAATAAATCTTATAATTCTTTCTTAAGATGCCCTTCAGATACCTGACAAGAGCTGTCCCCTAAACACACACACACACACACACACACACACACACACACACACACGCGCCCAAAGGCAGCTTAGTCTACTATAAAATTGTTTCCTGGGACATGAAAATAAATTCTGCTATTCTAAACTAACAACCTAACATATTACAGGCTTGAATATACTGATTTCCTTTAACTTAAGCTATTTTACATGGCGGTGTTAAACTTGCTTAGGCAGTGGAAAACTTACCTTGCTGACCCTTTAAAATAAATATTTATGAGTTTTATTTTCAGAAATAATTTTTTAAATGTCTATGGGGTTGCATTATCTACAGCTAAATGTATTTTGTAGGTAGTTTAACATTCGAATTTCCAACAAATAATCCCCAGGCTTAAATATACAATTCTGGTGAGGCTATGAGATCATTCATGTAAATGCTGAACCTTGCCTTTGTTGTCTCACTTTCTTATTTCAGTGAAAAAGGGGACTTTCATTAGGGCAGAGTTTTCATTTTGAAAAGATTATTCCATTAAGGTTGTCGCATTGCTGGGAGAGTAGATGAGTATCTATTTCTGTACATTAAGATCCAAATTCCATGTAAGCTGCCTCCTTGAAACTAACGATGCTATTAATAGGCTCCTCCAGTGTTCTGCTCAGGGAGGAAAGTAGGAGTGAGGCTACGTTTTTAATTTACTGAGGAGTGGAGCACCTTTACACAACTATTATTTCTGGAAGTAACCTTTACCTTTCTGAATGATCTATTTGTGCAATACGATGAATGTTACAGGTTGGAGTTACCAGAGGTTAGATAGCGTTCACTTCTATAATATCTTTGGCAGGCTGATTGCAAATGTATGTATGTATGTATGTATGTATGTATGTATGTATGTATGTATGTTCTTTATTGGATTGAACTTGAGGGTTTGTTAATAATCTCAATTTTAAAAAATACTGCATTTATGTCGACCGAATCTGACTGAACACATTTATAGCAAGACCTTTTTAATTTGACCATATTCATGAGGAATCTGTGATTATTTGGATAAGGCCTGGGTTGTAGTTCATCCCTTATTGATGTGTGAAGGATAGATTGATGAATCATAAACTCATTTGAACCAAATTTCAAGGAGAACGTACATCTCCTAAAGAACATAATCTGTCCTTTGAAACACTTATTTGCCTCCAAATAACACAATCAATAGTCATCTTCGCTGAGGCTTGTGTTTGAGTGTACTAATTATGAAGCATTCTTGCCTTTTTAATGAGGAAAGCCTGATATGCTTGAAAGAAATAAACCTACAGTTTTGTGTAAAAGTATTACATAATTCACCTCACTGCTGAACAACAGTTCATGTATGAGGGTCAAGTCAGGAAAAAATAAAATGTTTACAAGCTATGTTTAATTATTTTTTTATTCAAATTAAGATAAAGTCAATGAGAAAATTGATACTGCTTTTCAGCCACTAAAATATTAATATTAGGGAATTGTGAGAAGTAGCAGTAGGATACAGGTTTTCATCATTTTTACATTTTGAGAGCTTTAAGAGTTTAATGAGATATGTTTGTGTGTAGTACATACTTCATTTGGTACTCAAGTAATATACTGAATTAGGTACTCACTTTATAGATGGCAACAGAGAAACTCCCACTTGTCAAGTCATACTGAAGGATGGCCACAGTACTGGGGTGAAAATGGCCCATTTCATCCTGGGCTACATGTGCCATAAGCTGGCGTGAACTATGCCAGACTGAAAGAACTTAAGACACATGTGATGCAATCTCCAAACTCCCAGTCCTTCTTCCTGACCAAGCCTGACTCTAGTCTCAGCTCCACCTGGAAATTCTTTGAGAAACTAAAAATGTCCTGAGACTTTCTGACCTTCGGTTTTCTTGTTAGTAAAGGAGAGGTTTAGATTTGATCAGTGTTTTCAAAACATCGTCCCTCATGTACCATCTGCACAATTTTGACTATAGCCATCATCCATCGGTAGGTATCCTTTGCTTTATGTTTCTCCATAATTCAATGGGCTTTCTCTTCCTAAATGTATTTATTTAAAAGGGAACTCTCTAATACTACCTTAAGTGGAAAACCAGTATTACTTGCCATAGAGAAAACAACAACAACAAATAATAATAATAACATGGCATAAAACAATACCTCACTCCTCATACATGCTGTTGCCTGCTTAACACTCTGCCACTGAAGTCTACTCTGTGTTAAAACGGGAGCTGACATGTGTTAGAGAGTTGGGGAAGACAGCACCTTAGGGTGACTTTCTCCTTGACGATTCTGAGTAATGAAAGAGAATTGATCTTCTTCCTTTCTGTGATCCTAAGTCATTTAATTCTGTGCAGGGCCCAAATGCCTTCTCTACCAGCAGACCTGAATCCTGTACCTTGCGAAACATGGCAGGAAAATGGGTCTCTCAGTGTGCTAATGGTCTGTCATTGATCTGATTTGAAAGATCCATATGGTAGGGATCCACAGGGCCCTGTGGCATCAAGGCTTATCCTTTGCAGCCGTCCCCAACCTTTTTGGCACCAGGGATCGGTGCTACTATGAGAATCCAATGCCTGATGATCTGAGGCGGAGCTGAGGCTGTGATGCTAGCGCTGGGGAGCGGCTGCAAATACGAATGAAGCTTCACTCGCTTGCCCTTCACTCACTTCCTGCTTTGTAGCCCGGTTCTTAACAGGCCACAGACTGGTATGGGTCCACAGCCTGGGGGTTGGGGACCCCTGCTTTATAGCTTCCAGGTACAAGAGTTCTTTTTTTACTTCAACCCCTCCTGCTGTTCTGGAAGCTCAGATTGTATTAGCCAAGACTCAATGGAAAAAGAGAATGGCTGTTTTGGTTCTTTATTGGATTGAACTTGAGGATTTGTTAATAATCTCAATTTTTGAAATACTGCATTTACATTGACCAAGAACACCATTTTCTCCTACTTAGATTTTACTTCTCTAAGCCGAATTAAGTCAGGCCTTTTGCTTTCTCCTTTTCTGTGCTATTTCTGCTATTTTCTGGTTGTGTTTGTGGTTCTCTGATTTCCAAGAAATTCCACATTCATCTTTGGCTTCTTGAATTCTTCCTCGCATCAGACAGAAATGCCTTGGACTTATTGGGTTGTTATTAGAATTAAGTGAGAAATACATGGAAAGTCCCCATAACTGTGTCTGGCACATAGTAAACACCAAGTAAATGATATTTATGAATAAGAGTTTAGTACTTGTTTATTGGTAATAATGATAACTAGGTATTTAGCACCTACATGAGCTAAGGCTGTGCTAAGTAGACATCCAAATTCAAAAATGAAGTGAGAGTCAGGCACATAAGAACTCGTAATAAAGGGGTCTATACAAACTGCTCTAGCACCATGGGGGGAGGAGGTTTTGAAAGATCTGGGGGTGGATTTCATGTAGGAGATGATGGTCTAGTTCAAAAATCATGGCTGAGTAAGAATTTTCTAAACAGGGAAGAGAATGAAAGGTTTAGAAGGGCCACCCTGTGTATATAAATACTTAGCGATTAAAAAAAAGAAAAACATGGTGTGTTCTATGAATGTTCCAAAAATAATGATTACTTCCACGTTCTTCACATATAAAGGATGTGGAAAGATGGAGAAGATGTGAGATCCAAAAGGTAGGTTAGAGTGAACATGAAGGCGCTTTCCCAAAGTTGAAGTTTAGACTTTATCTTGGAGTCAGACTTGTGTTTTGGAAACACACTTGCATGTGAGTCACCGAGAAATTCTTTAATTAAATGCTTCATTGATGATGTGAAGAAGACATAGATCCAAAAAAAAGAATTTTAGGGAAATTTCTATTTGAAACGATGGACAAAATATTTTTAAAGGACTAAAATTTCAGACCGTGAAAAATCTAAAGAACTATTTCTTGTGCATTTCAGTGAATCAGAGTTCTGCTGCATCAGACTTTCAGCCAAGTCAATGCAAAGTTTGTGATGGAAACTAAACATTACCAAAGTGGTGAGAGTTGCTGTTGCCTTGGCAACACTGACATAGGTCCAGTGAAGGATTCTGGGTAATATGCTAGGCTGTAGGTAAATTGCTGTTTGGTCTACTTTGGGCCAGTAAGTTAACACCACAGAAAAGCCTAGCTTGGCATTTCCTGACTTGGAAGTGCTTTAATTCACTTCTTTCAGTAAAGTATACCCATGGGCTTTATTCTGAGTTGGCTGTTTGTGAGGCAGATGTGTGATTTGATGGGCTTTGACAGGCCTGTTTGGCAAAAAAAAAAAAAAAAAGAAAAAAAGAAAAAAGAAAAAAGAAAAAGAAAAAGCAAAGAAAAAAAGAAAAAAAGAAAAAACCAAAAATTAAAAACAACATAACAACATCTTGGCAGACCCAACATTTCCATTCTGAGAGATTTTTTTCTGTTGGTTAACACTGTTTCCAGAAAGGTCTGTCAAAATGTAGGTGTGTTACTGAAGAAATATGGCACATAAAGTAGATAGCAGAGAAAACTGTGGGTCATGTAAAAGAGAGAAACTCGATCAGCATGCGGATGGTCTGTTTCTAGCCTGAGACTAATTCTAACAGAGCCCTCCGACCTTGGGTGAGTTAGTTATTATTGCCATTATTACTTAAACCTGGGTTTCACCATGTACACAGGTATAATATTTGTTCTCCATTGGGCAGTTTTAAGGGTCAAGTGATGTGGTGAAGGTGTTTTATAGAATATAAAATGCTATACAAAGATTAGGAGGCTATTATTTTAAACGTTTCTAGATCTGAGACCTAGGAAAGTAATATTTGATTGGAGTAAGGAGAGAAGGCACAGTGACCAGAGCATAGGAACGAGACTGTGACAGAAGGTAAGAGGAGGCAGAGGGTCTCCTGTGAGGTGATAGCATGCCTTTCGAGGAAATACACTTCCATGACACCCCAACCCATCTCTCTCTATCTCAGCCCTCCTACACGACTTGCCATCTATCCAACAGTCCATACTGTTTCATGTTTGTGTTTTACAAAATCTCTTCTCTGCCTGGATTTCCCTGCTTCATCTAGTCCACCTGAATATCTCCTTCTATTCCTTTAAAGTCTACCTGGACATCTTAGAAACTCCCTTCTTAGAAATACACAATACCTTTACGGTATCTGTCTTGCCTTGTGGCAATGATCTATATAGATTGCCTTTATCCATTTAGATGGTGTTATGAACAGAATTGTGTCCTCCCTTAAATTCATATGTTAAAGCCCTGATTCCCAGTGTGACTATATTTGGAGATAGAGCCTTTGAGGAGGTAATGCAGGTTAAGTGAGGTCATAAGGGGGGTCCTTATCCAATGGGACTGGTATCCTTATAAGGAGAGAAAGAGACAACAGGAGAATGAATGCATGTACTCAGGAAAGGCCAGGGGAGGATACAGCATGAAGGTGGCCATCCAAAGCCTAAGGAGAGAAGTCTGACCAGACACCCACCATGATGGCACCTTGGTCTTGGACTTTTAGCCTCTAATCGTGAGAAGATAAATTTCTGCTGTTTAAGCCATCCAGTCTGTGGTATTTTGTCATGACAGTCCGAGTAGTCTAACACAGATGGTAAGCATCTTAAGAGCAAAGACTTTATTTTATTCATTTTTGTACAGCCAGAGACTGACTGGAAAACAGTAGATGCTGAATATGTAATTCTTGAATAAATAAATTAATTAATGTAGCCCACCTGGGCCAAATCGAGAGCTCAAATGAGGCCAGGAACTGAGACAGCTGTTTACTCTGGGGCAGTGGCCATGACTATGAAGAGAGACTTAGAGAATGGACAATAAAAGGAACTTAAGCATGGGTCATAGAGAAAATTGGGACAAACAGATATAGAATGAGGTAGACCCATAGTAGGCTATAGGCAGATGTCCAAACTGGCCCTAGAATAGAAGCCAGGGAGGTCCAGTATCAGAAGAGTGTTGGGGTATGGGTAATAATTACCTAAAACTCTTTCGGAGCTCCATCGTCCACTGGATAAAGTCCAAACTTCTCACTTCATCAATGAGGCACTTTAGAACACGGCTACAACTTACTCTCTTTGCCCACTGCAGCCCTGTGGATACCACCACAGGCTTTCACTTGATGTTTGTCTTTCAAAGGCAAGGAAAATGTCTTCTTCACTTTCGTTTCCACCTAGCACTGAGAACATGGCCTGCAATATTATAAATGTTCAATGAATGTATGTCTGATGATTGGGATAGAATCCAAACAGGTGGCCCACCGGCTCCTATGGCACTTGCCTATAAGGAATGTTTCTCAGTCACTGAGAGAGAGGCTCAGAACAGGAGTCCTTTGTTCGGTCACATAGTAGTTTCATATGGCAAGTGTAACAATTTACCAGAAACGTAACGGCTTAAAAACAATAGAAATTTATTGACTGAAATTAATCTTTACTTTCCTCTTCCAGCTTCGGGTGGCTCCAGGCACTCCTTGGCTTGTAGCTGCACAATTCCAACCTCTGCCTTCGCCTCCATGTGGCCTTCTGTTCCGTGTGTTCTCCTCTCCTGTCTGTGTCTTCTCTCCTTCTTTTCTCTTATAAGAACACCTGTCACTGAATTTAGGGCCCACACTAATCCAGGATGATCTCATGTTAAAATCCTCAACTTAATAACCCCTGTAAAGATTTGTTTCTCAAATAAAGTCATATTCACAGGTTCATTGTAAACATATCTTTTGGGGGACCGCTATTCAACTCCCACGGGTCTGAAAACAGAGACTCTATCACCAGAGAATAAACGAGAAGAGACATTAGTGGAGCTCAGGTCTACATGAAGGCTTACTCTCATGGCTCAATCACTTCATGCTTTGTGAAGCTCAGTTTTGCTTCACAGTAGGAAGCAAAATAAGGTCAGCAGCACACAACTCAATTTGGTGCGAAATCCTTGAGCCACTGACCTAAGGTTCCTTAAATTTCTTTAGGATAGGAAGATAGAACCCAGAGAAAAGACATGAGTACTAAGTAACCCATCTATGAAGTTTGGAAGACATCATACCCTTTGATCCAGCAATTCCTCAAGTAAAGCAAAGATTTAGGCACAAGAATGTGCACTGTAATTGGAAACAAATGGAAATAACTGCTATTTTCAATAAAAGGTGATTTGACTACATGGTGGCTATCTATTTGATAGAAACCCATAGTCCTATTAAAAAACGATGGTATTGTGGAAATGTACTCCTTGACCTAGAGTGATGATCATATATTGGATTAAAAAAAAAGGACATTAAAAAGTGTGTGTAAACTAGTATTCAATTTTAATTAAAGCCTTTATATTTTTGCAAAAAGATAGAAAAGTATATATTCACATACGAAAAGTGATTATCTCCATTTGGGACAATTGCTAATAATTTTTGGCTAATTTTTATCTTTGGTCTTTTTGTTAGGAACATATATTACTTATACGATAAAAGAAAGTTATCTTAAAATATGAAAAATATGGTCTCCTAGTGTATGGGTATGGGTAATAGTTACCTAAAACTCACTAGGAGCTCCATCATCTACTGGATAAAATCCAAACTTCTCACTTTCTAAACTATGTGTATTAACTGCTACTACTAAATTTATCCAGGCATATTGATCTCTGGTCTAATTTGCATGGTGATGTTAAAAAAATAGCATTTATCCTTATATTAGTAAGAAACAAGAGCAGATAAGTGGATTCGTTTAAACATCTATAAAGCACTGACACCTGGACTGGCTTGAGGATTCTAAAGCTTACCTTGTCCTTTCATAACATGTTGGCTGTTGAACCTTCTGGACTGTCCACACTATGTGGCCTTAAGAGCTAGAAATGTAACTGCTCCTCACTTTGGATCTCTTACTCATAATGATCGGATGCTAGATTAAATGAAAGGGGTGTTGAGGAAGCCCTCTGCAAGCTGTGTGCAGCCATGCAAACGAGGGGCTTATTCTCATCAATGTGCCCTAAGGCATGCTGGAAATGCTGTGATTCTGAGAACTCATACTTTCTCCCTTGGAGCCCTGATTGTTTTGGGGGTGAGGAGGTGACCAAAGAAGGAAAGGATTTGGGGCTCGCCGATTCAACCTGAGACTCCTCTTGTGTCAATGGTATATACTGAGGGTTCTGCTGCTCTTGGAGAAATTGAAAACCTCTAGGTTCATGCTCCTCGTTTTAGAGAAGCACGAACGAAGGCCCAGGGAGTGGAAGTGACTTAATGGCATAGTTGGAACTAAAATAGTGTCTCGATTTCTAATGCTGTGTCGTGCTGTGTCTGGATGCCACCACTGTAATCTCATAATGAAGCAGAAACCTGAAACCTCTCATTAAAACAATGGTGCTCCTGATCTGGCAAAACACACCCAGAGGTGACAGTATCAGGACTCACCCTCCGGTCCCCTCTTCTCTTCAAGAATAGCAGCTATAGAGGTTTGGTCAACAGCAAACTTTAGTCCCCTTTTGAGACCTCAGACCCATATATCATATATCACGGGGTTCTCAGGCACGGGGAAATGGTCCCCTGAAGGGATTGAGGTGATTGGTACTGACCATGGTCCCTCCCAGTGCCCAGCTGTCCCACGTCATTCCAGGGATAACCCCACTGGGTATGTTTCTATTTCATTAAAGAAGGACTTTCTCAATAGTCAGTTATGCTGCAAGGTACTGTGAAGGAGCAAAGGTTATTTCTGCATAGCCTTGTTCCTCAGTCTTATTCTCTACTAGACATGGGAAGATGACTCATTTTATCATCAGGCAGGATGGAATAAGCATTTAAGAGAGAGTCAAGCAAAACTCTGCAGAAGCACAGAAGAAAGAGTAGTGTATTCTTTTACCACTGACAAATGAGAGCTGAGCACCTACTCGTGCAGGACGCTGAGCTAAGAGCTCCACAGAGGAAGTGCCCGGCAAAGAACTGCTCATTTGTGATGTGATTTCTCACTTCGCTCAGAAGACTAGAGAACTTTAATTACATATGAGCCTGTAAGTATATTTATTTTTTTCTGCGTACCAGTGGCAGTCTTTGTAAATTAGGAAAATTGAGATCTAAACTTGATAGTCATGTAGTTGTAGACACATGGCCAGAGATATTTATAAGGGCTCATATCAAGCAGAAATTAAAGATGAAATTTTGTATGTGAACAGATTTCTCTGGGAGTTTGTGAATTTCATTTCTACTAAAATATAAATCCTGAAGATTTAGAATCCCATAAACTTAGAAATCATGCAAGATAACCCCTTCATTTCACAGATGAGGAAATGAGCGAGAGGGTATTTTTCCTTTAAAACTTCCATAAGTTATTTGTTATCAACTAGAGGAAACTCATGCATCTTTCTTGGCCATTTTGACCAGCCCTCTTTCTCACCCACTTTGACTCCAGAAAATGCTCTAGTATAGTAGTATTATGTAATATTTGTAATAATAATATTAGTAATATTATTATAGGTAGATCAGGTTCCAAGGCATTTTAATGTACCCTAGTTCCTCATTGGAATGGTCTTTATTTTGAAAGCTCTTTCTACACGGAACCAAATGAACAGGAGAGCACTGAGTCTATTCCTTCTTAGTGGAAAGTCTGGCCATCTCTCTTTGCTTGGCTATCCTCCCCTACATCGCTGTCTGGGTTTTTTGGCTGATCCTTCTATTAGTATTAGCTTGCTAGGGCTAATAACAAAGTACACAAACTGGGTGGCTAAGTCAAAAGAAATTTATTGTCTCACAGTTCTGGGGGCTAGAAGTCCGAAATCAAGGTGTAAGAAGGAAAAATCTGTTCCGAACTTCTCTCTTTGGTTTGTAGATGGCCAACTTCTTCCCGTGGCTCTTTACGTCATCTTCCCAACATATTGTCTCTGAGTCCATATAAAAATAAGAACACTTTTCATATTGGAGCAGGGAGCCACAATGCTCCAGTGTAACCGTGCCTTAACTAATTATATCTGCAATGACCCTATTTCCAAATGAGGTTACATTTTGATGTACTTGGGGTTAGGATGTGAACGTAAAAATTTAGGGGAAATACAGTTCCACTCTCAACGTCTTCCAAGTATCTGGAGATGCAATATGGTGGTGACTGGAGTTTCTTCATATATGTGAAGTGATCATCTCACCTCCCATCCCTAAACGATAAAAAATGCAAAAAGAAATTAGAAAAAAGTTTAGGAAAAGAAACCTCTTTTCTCTGTCTTGTCTAAGCTGAAGTTCTCCTGAGTCTGTACAGTCTTTTCCCCGTCCAGAGCTAGCTGTTCTACTTAAGGCATTGACATCAATGCCTCAGTTATAAGTATGGATCCCTCCAGAACCTCAAAAAATGATAAGCAGCAGTCGAGGGCAGGATTCATATGTCACTCACTTTTCCTTGATTTTCACAAGGCTTAATACCCTGCACGATCACCTGTGCAGCCATCTAAGTGACAAAACTTAGAGATGATCATTCACTTGTTCATTCATTCGAAGAATATTTATATGCAGAACTGTTGAGATTCCTTACAGGTCCAGTTGCAGATTAAGTCCACTTGATTCAATTCCCTTCAAATCTCTTTGCTCCATTTCCATCTCTTTTTCCCATGGCTACTGCCCTAGTTTTGACTTTCACTAACTATTGTCTTTAGCCCTTCTACCGATCTTCCCCATTCTAATCTGTCATGCAGAATGCCAAGAATGATCTTTCCAAACTCAATTCCTTTTAAGAACAACCCAGTGTACATGGCAAGTCCAGTAGGATGGAGAACACACTTTTAATGGAGTATTCACAACTTTTCAGGGTCTGACCTCTACCCACCTCTCCAGCTGAACCCTCTGTAGTTGAGCCCAAATCTCAACTACACTCAATACCCTGCATTTCCCAACTCAACAAATAAATTCACATTTCTATTTCCTTGTTCACTCTGCAGCCTCTGATGAGCATTTCTGTTTCCACCACTTTGTATTTCAAGGTTCATGTCTAATGTTACTTCCTTTCTGAAACCTTTCTTAACTTATTCTCTTCAAACAGATTTAACTTTTTTTTTCCATAGAGAGAACATATCACCAGGACTTACAAAACTAGTTATTACTCTTATTATCAACTCCCCACTGAATTTAGGCTCTTTTTTAGCACAGGAACCTATTTTATTTAACTTTGTATTTCTCCCATCCAGTACAGAACTTCACACACAGTAGGCACTCAGTAAATGTGAGTTAAATTAATTAAGGTCGAATGGGTCAAATTGGTGTCACATAATTCACAAGTTTGAATTGGTTGTGCCAATATTCTTCTCCCCTCCTTCTCCACCCCTCTGGTTTGATCTGTGGGAAATTATGCTCAGAGACTGAAACCACCTACCAATAATTTAACACAAGTGCACTGCAGGAATTATAATTCATAATAATAATATTTCACAAGCCAATAGGATACATGATAATGTCTCATAATAAGCCAATAAAGAAATAACATACTACAAACCAGGGATAGATTAATCAGACTTGTGTTCCAGGCAAAGGGGAGATGAGAGAAATAAAGTCCTAATTTAGTTGTGATGTATCTTTCTACTATTTAGTTCTCAGAAGAGTCAGCTTGGCCAGCCAAGAGCTGATGTCCAGCTGCCAGTGCAAATCAGAAGTCCCTTGTGGCTAGAGAACGATGCTAGTTGAGTGAGGGCACTGGTGTTGGTGAGCAAGATGGTCATGTTCACTGGACAACTGCACAGTTTTTACCACCGTCAACAAAAGGTAGCCTTGCTATGGCAGGAGCTAATGCACCGAGGTCTTCAGAGGGCTATTTAGATCAGCAAAGAGTAGCTTTGCCCAGACTGAACTCTTGCTAATTCCTCACAATATTTTTTTGTATTTAAAGTATAAATGTCCATTACGTCATAATTGCCCCTCCATTTGTTCATATCGATAAGCACAACAATTTGATGACATGGCCTCCTCAATGTAAACAAATTCACCCTCAGATCAAAACAGCTTTACTTAAGTCATAAACGAGTCGATTTGCAATCATAACAGGCCAATACACAACACCTCCCCACACTCAGTTTATTCTCTTCATAGCCCCTGGAGTTAGCTTTCCAACACACAAAATTTAATTATCAGACATAGACTTCCTTTCTCTATTACAATGGTTTTCATTGTATTTAAAATAAAATCCAAATGCCTTATGAGTTTGGAATGTTTGTATCTAAACTTTTGCCAGTCCAATGATTGAATATGACCAGACATATTCCAAAAGAAATTATAGATGGTAATCTGTATGTAACTAAATTTCTCTCCTTAGTTTGGTCTACACAGCCCTGTATGATCCCTGGCACGTCTCCAACTTCACGTGGGCCGCTCCCCACTTTCTCACTGCATTCTGCCCACCCTAGTCTTCTTAAATCTGAAGCACAACAAACTCGATCCCATTTCACGGCCTTTTGCATTTGGCATTTCTTCTGTCGAAAATGGATCTCCCCAGCTGTCACATGAGAGACCCCAATAATTCAGGGCTAAGCACGTATTTCACCTCTCCAAGAAAAATTTCCCAATAAATTCATTCCCACTCCAATCACATTGCATCATTGTATTTTTAGATACTGCTTATCCCTATTTATAAACACCTTGCTTATTGATTTGTTCCCTTGCATATTGACTTGTTTCTGTGCCCAAGAATATAATACCGATAGCTAACCCCTATATTGTTCTTATTACATGCTGTGTATTGTTCTAAGTGCTTTCATGTGTATTTACCCACTTAATCTTTACAAGCACCAAAGAGGAAAGAACTATTTTAACCGTATTTAAAGGCGAAGAGATTGAGGCACAGAGAAGTTAAGTAATTTGCCTAAAGTTTCACAACTTGTAAGTAAATATGTGAAGATTTGAATCCAAGTAGTAGGCTCCAAAGTCATTCCCCCAAATCACTGCTATGCTGCACTATGTATAGATGTGATTCTTACAGATTATGTTAATTGCTGTATCCTTCATTCCCAAAATATTTATATCCCTATGCCCTAGAAAATGAATGAATGACTACAGCATTAAACGCGCTGCCTCTCCTTTTTTTACTAGACATTGGGACTACATTTCACTAGAATAAATCACGAAGAAGAAAAGTCAAATGTTTTTTGGTTCAAGTAAATATCTTCACTTTAATTCTTTTGGTTACAAACCTAAGATCCCCCTATCTCAAAACAAGGACAATGACAACGGAAACAAAAACCTTTGTTTTAAGCTAGAGGAATAGTGCAAAGACTCACTTGTGTTTCTGGGAAAACATAAAACTTCACTTGCTATGGTCCATAAAGTATCCAGAATAATTCTATGCATAGTCATTAAAGAACTCTATAAAAGGCACTGAATATTGAGACCACTCAAGCAATCTGATTGCTTAATTAAATCTCTAGAAATGCTCAATAGTGCCAATTGAAACTGTATCAGCCATAAAAAAGAGTACGTGCCTTCTTTTTTTCTTTTCATTTTTAGTTTATAATAGCAATAACGACCTTGGCTCTGAGCATTTCCTGGAGATTAATGACTGGCTAGGCTTAATGGACCTCAACTCCCCCTTCAGTAGACTATCAACTCCTCCCAACTTGTCATTCATCCCCTGAAAAGTACCTCTCATTTCACTCTGGTTTGCTAAGAAATGTCAGTATTTGTCAAACCTGGTGAGGATTGGTTTGTGAATAGTGATTCGTGGATTTTTGAAAACTTCGTGACAATATTGACATCTCTGATGAGACAGGTTCCTAACTAACCTCAGAGGTGAACTCGGCTATGCTCAGTGTAGACCAGGGAGCTTGCTTTCCTCCACTCCCCATTTCAGAGTGATGGTTTAAAGGGGTTAACGAATTCCTCTGCTGTAGGAGTTCTGTTCTCTTGTCTTCTGCTACGTGCCTTTCTTAAATATGTGTATGGACATAAAATGCTTTGGAATCATAAAAAGAGCTTGTTTTGGAATCAAAGGTGTTATGGCTGCATCTAAGGAAATAATTCCAAATACAGTACAACACAAACATGTTTAATTTCCTCTACTCCGTCTCGATGAAGCTGCTACTACTTTGGAAGAACCTACAACTGGTTGCAATTCTAATTCTACTCCCTTGGCTGCCTGATTGTCAAAAAAAGATTTTAAAAAATCACTCTCCAGTTCTAGAATGTCAGCGTGGCAAATTCTTAGCTACTGCTTCCCATCTGTCCACAGACATGTCACAGCTTTGTAAGCCTGTGCTATTACTGTGTCCTTGAACCACTTTGTCTACTATTATAATGATATTAGCATGGAACATTTAAATAGCACTTTAGAATTTAGAGTGCTTTCTAGGGGCACGTGGTTAATCTTGTTTTACAGAAGAGGAAGCTGGGTTCAAGAGAGAAAGTGACTTGTCCTAGATCATATATCCTATAAGTAGGGGAGGTATTCCAGACTTTCTGACTCTAAATTAGTCTCTTTCTCAGTTCTTTTCATTTCCCATCTTCCAAAGAGAGTTCATCATCCATTTTTTTTTTTTATTTCTTAAATCACTTCCTTCTTGATGTCTCAGAACAAGTCAAGGGGCCTTAAACAATAACAATTGCTACTATTCATTGAGTGTTAACTGTGAACATATATTTCACATACATCATTTCACTTTATCTTCCCACCTCAATGATGTAGGGACTATTACTGTATTATAGAGGAGGAGACTGTTGTTCAAAGAAGTCAGGTCTCCTATTTGAGTTCATGCTGTCATACATTTGACTCCAAACCCTGTGCATGTATAGCTGCTGTGACACTCAAAGGGGACTTGTTCTCTGTGGGACTTTTATGGTTTGGCAATTTTTTTTTCCTGTTGCGCAATATTGAATATGGCTGTTCAGTGAGCCAAGAATGAAATCTCTGAGAGTTCAGACAAATAATGGTACCGACCATAACAAGATGAAGATATCTCCAGGTGGATGGTAGCCAGAATAAAGATCTCTTTAGAGGTGGTATGGGGTGGTATTGCCTTGAATATGACAGAGATACTTAATCTGACGAATAATTTCATGTGTCTCATTTTTCTCAACTGCAACGTCAAGTGATGGGTACGAGGAAACGCTGGCTGTCATCTCTCTGGACAAATGTCTGTAAATTTTGGGATTGGGGTGGTTGAATCCTAGGGGAACATTTTATAGTTTCGTAGGGCTCTAAGGGAGCAGAGGAATCACTTCCTTCATCCCTTACACTTGTGGTCGCAAGGACACTAAACTCCAGGAAGGCCAGAGGAGTTGCTCACATCTTTCAGCAAGCGTGGATTCCATGTTGTTTTCCTGTTGGAAGTGGTTGATGGTTTGCATAACTGCTGTGTACCAGGCACTCTTCCAGAGACTGGGAACACTGTGAGGAATAAGACAGATCCAGGCCCTGCCCAGAGAGCTTAGGGACTAGCAGGCAGAGAATTGGATCTTTGCTTTGGCGTCATTCTGTAATTAGCTGAACACGTGACTCATTTTAAAGCTACGCGCACACCTGTCTTCACCCTGTGTCCTTACCTGGTCAGATACCACCAAGTCTTTGCAATATGGCACAGGGAATGCCAGCTACACACACACACACACACACACACACACACACACACACACACACCCGGGATTTTTTTCTTTTTAAATTGATGAACCGGAATGGTGCCCTTCACATAACTCTAGGCTAACATCAGGTCTGGGTCACGCCCACCACATTCTAGTTGCTCTCTTTTTCCCATGGAACTGGATTCTGGTGCTCACCTTCTGCAGAGAGATAAGAAAGGAAAAGGGGTCGCTGCTTCCTTTGAAGGCTCCACTTGCCCCCCCTCCCTCCTCCCCTCGTCTGCCCATCCCATCCCATTTATGCGGCTTCATTCTATAGTGATGACACTGGGCCGTTTTATCCTGCATGTGCCGTGATGGAGATTAGGGCTCCCCCTTAAGGTTGAAACGAGGAAGGTGGGAATGTGATCAGAAGAAAATCTGGAGAAATAAGATCGCGCCGTCAGTTTTCCAGGTTGTTCATTTATATGACGTTATTACATAGCCTCAGGAGAACACAAAAACCAAACCAAACGAAAACAAAAACAAAAAAATTAGACCTCGGAAACTCCAGAGTCCATGGGAATTTATTTTCTTAGGGAAGCTTTCTAGTTCTTCACTCCGGAGAACTTGATTTGCCATCAATATTTAAAATGAAAATAAAGTAGTTCTTAAAAAATGAAGATCACTTAAAACATAGTGCTACTTGAATGTCAAGCAGCCATTATGTTTAATAGCATTTTTTAAACTATTAAAGTTGAGTGGTTACTTTTTATTTTGCATTTAGTCACTCATGGGAGACATTTATTTAGTCTTATATGCTACAAATAGTGATGCTGTTAGTAGAGAAGATTCTCACTTTGAATAATGGTCTCATTTATATAATATCTTTTAGTATAATATATTCATATCTTACAGAGGAACGAAAATGCACAAACTGTTAATAGAGTGAAAAATACTGTGAAATTTATGCCCTTAAAGCTATAGAATTGTGAAATCAAGAAATGTGATAATTATTTTAGTTGGTCAAATGGTGTATGTACATAAACTCCACATATATGCATATATATATATTTCAACCATCTTTGAAGAAAGGGGGCACCATTAAAAATAAGGAAAAAGGTCTTCAACTTTTATGTCAATAGTTTAGAATACCATACCATCCAGTCCACTTCTGTGATATATTCTAAAAGCACAAGAACTAAAAAGAAAAATATGGAATATTAAAGATGAGTTATTGCTCCTAAATATTATTTTATGAAGCAACTTTTAAACTGCCATCCTGGATTATATGAATAGATTATAGTCACTTTTAAAAGAAAAACAGATTTTGTAGAAATCTTTCACCCTTTTTACTTTTCAGTCCCCTATCAGATACGAGGGCTTCTCGATAATATGAGGTCTAAACCAACAGGGAAAACTGCAAATTCTGGACAAAGTGGCATTATCTTTTGAATCCGCATTTTTTTTCTGAGTAAAATCAGAAATGTGAAATGTATTGAGAATGTAATAGAGTAGGAGTCCCTAACCAGTGGGCCACGGACCTCTGGGCTGTGGCCTGTTAGGAACTGGGCCACACAGCAGGAGATGAGCAGAGGGTGAATGAGCGAAGCTTCATGTGTATTTACATCCACTCCCCAGTGCCAGCATCACCGCCTCAGCTCCACCTCAGATCAGCAGGCATTGGATTCTCATAGGAGAACTGGTTCCTGGTGTCGGAAAGATTGGGGACCGCTACGGTAGAGGGTCTAGGTATGTGCTGGTAGGAGCTAAAACATGTACTTCTTATGTAGATAGCATCTGCCCCATGAGCACTTGATTATAAACAAGTTATTATTCTGGATTCCCCATCCTGGTTGTCATGTGACTGATAACCTTTAATGAAAATGCCAACCGCTTATTGGGTGCCTATTGTATGTCATGCATTATGTTCCATACTTACCAATTTTATCAATAAAGAAAAATACCCAAATCTTTTAAGTGACAGAAAATTGAATGAGATGGGAATCAATCCAGGATTCAAATGACATCGCCAGGAATCAGTTTTTCTCATTTTTTCAACTCTGCTTCTTTGACGTTGTTAGATGTAACCATGTAGTTACAGCAGGTTTTTCGTCTTCAGCAATACTGACATTTTGGGACAGAAAATGACTCGTTGTGGGGAGCCATCCTGTGCGTTGTAGGATGTTTAGCACTATCCCTGGCCTCTGGCCTCTAGATGAGAATGGCACAACCCCTACTCTCAGAGTTGTGACACTCACAAATGTTTTCAGATATTGCCAAATGTCCCCTATAGGCGAGGTGTCTGGAGGAGGGTGACACCTCTTTCTTCCCCTCTAATGAGAACCTCTGGGATAAATAAAGATGGCTGCCAGGTGCTTCTGAAACTATATCTTTCCAGATATAAATCCAGCAGAGAATAGTAAGTATTTCTGTCTTAGCATCCCCAGGGGGAGACAGTTTGTGGTCTTTCTGGACATGCTCAGGCAGGTGGCCCACCCTTGAATCAGCCACTTGGAAGTCACCCCTGAAACCAACTCTAATCTGTAGGTCCAGGCCATATGCTCTGCCTCAGGGGTGGGGATAAGGCCCCACTCATGCCATCTGGGAGACAGTTGGGTGGGGAGAGAATTCTCCAATAAAAACCAGGGATGTAGCTTGAGGAAGAGGAGTGGAAAGTGGGCGAGGCAAAGAACAAGCATCCACTGCAGAAAATTATCTCATTTATTTTCACAAAAACAGCGCTCTGAGGCACAGCGAATCAGTAAGTAATGTCACACAGCTAAGGAGTGTTGAGATATACAATCGTTTTATTATCAGATACAAAATAAATGGGGAATGAATAACATTTAAAAAATGCCTGTCCTTCTACAATGGTAGAACTGTTAAGAGTTAATTTCTTAGTATCCGGGTACATTTGCAGTTCTTTCCTGATGCTCCATAATCTGTCACTGCTTTAGGGGAGCAGTGTGGGAACAGCTGCTCTCACTAGTGTGACTTCAACATTAAAATATATTTCTCTCCAATTGCAGTATCATAAGTGTTCAAATGATATATTCAAAATAATGCTACTCCAGTACCTACCTCTGGTTCGTTATGAGTTAAATAGGATTTTTTGCTAACTTAGGAAACCAGCCAAGATGTATGAAACTGTTTCTATTGGAAAATGCATTCTGAATGCTAAACCATCAGCTTACCAATGAACTTTTGGAACACAGCCCTTTCCTAAGCTACGGTATTTTGAAACCGTCACTGTACTTTTAGGTTATTCATTTCTTCCAAGAGACTTGAAGTATTTGTTCAAAATTTCAACCTGCTGGTTGAATTTCTAATAATAATGAAATCTACACACGTTCCCGAGTGTTACAGGCCAGAAAATGACCCAAATCTAAGAATATATGAAACAATGAAACTCGCACACCGAATTTGAGAGATTTACCTGTCACGAGCCATCAATGCTCCCATTTTTAATCAAAGGTCTTGGTTAATCATCTCGAGACAGGTTATAAGTCACTGTATCTTAAGAGATTTCAATGCAATACTGAGCTCCAAGGTGATTTACTTGCATTAAGTAGGAAGCAAACATGATTGTTTTTACTTGTGAAATGCATTTAAGTTCACTTTAAAGCTGTCGAAATCCGTAAAAGCAGAGATCTCTGCTCTCTCTAGGGACAGCATGGAGATGTGTCTTTGAAAGGGTGGTACTTGTTGCCAAATTTCCCTACCTTCCTCCCACCAATACCTTCAACAATGTAATAAAGTCCCTTACATGGGCTGCCATTTTGCATCCATGTCATCCTCTTCTCAGCCTCAAAGCCACTCTTTTGCATAATGTGATGTTCATTATTAGAGGGGGAAGGCCCATGACTTAAATTTAGTGAAAGTTTAGCTCACGCAAGGGGCCTCTGGTGAGTTATTCTCTTTAAGGTACGGTGTGAGAATATCTATTTAAAACAAAGTCAAAAGCATTACCGTGGTAATTTTTACTCTTACCAACAGGTATCTTTGAAAACACGTTTATATCAAGAATGTTCAAGAATTTCAGAAGACAGCTGCACAGAATCTTGAAAGAAATAGCTTTTGCTTTCTATAATTTTTGCACTGTTTAAGAACTGCACTGAAGGAATTTAAAATCGAGATGATTGACATTACTAAGCTTTTTTTCATGCTGCACACATGGTCTTTTTTAAAAAGAGCACTCTGTGCGCAAAACATAATTGCTCTCTGCTTCTGCAAAGGTTTCCCTTCAATAGAATTGCATTTTCCTGATATAACTGATTAAAATAAATTAAATGAGCCACTCACTTATTCTTCCAGTTTGCAAACTTTGAAATTTTTAACAGGGTTTTTATACAGGCATACATTGTGCAACTCTACATACTATTTAGTAAAGTGTATTATAAGTGCACTTTTGAAAAACTAGGTAACAATATTCTCTCAATAAAGAAAAAAGATGACTAACTGTCTAGCTCAGGGACCATGAGGCCTTCTCTCCTAGGCCATCGAGCAAATGATGCTTCAAGTCAGCCAGTGCTCGCCAGTTCTGTCCAGGCCCTCTCTAAGATGGGAGCTGCCTTGGGTGAAATATTGCAATTCTTTCCAACATTCTGAATCATCATTTGTTAATAAGGGAGAAGCAAAGATCTTGGGCGTGGCTACTTTCCATGTCTTCCATGATCATTAGCTTTTAGTCTTTCAAAAACCGCCCCCAAAACATATATATGTATATGTATATGCCCATACATAGGTATGCATATATGTATCTATAGATACTACATTATATTC
Source organism: Eidolon dupreanum (assembly GCA_028627145.1). Lineage (NCBI taxonomy): Eukaryota > Metazoa > Chordata > Mammalia > Chiroptera > Pteropodidae > Eidolon > Eidolon dupreanum. Next base: position 84,765,428 of record CM053513.1, read on the forward strand.
ATTAATGACATTATGTTACAGAGAAGAGCCTGCTTCAACACTTTTTATAAAGCGATCACAACCAAGCTTTCTTCTGATTGATGCCATTTATGAATGCATGTATTATTTTATTGGTAAAGCAATGTTACTTGAGCTACAGAAAATATACCTGAGTTTATAAAAATGTTGCAAAATAATAGCTACTTGGCTTAATGTAAGTTATCGAGTATCTGGCAGTTGTTTAAAAAAAAAAGAGCTTGATGCATTGATCAATTGCAAGGCTGCAGGGTGACAATAAACCAAAATAGAAAGGAGGAAGAGAGAACAGACAAGGTAGTAGAAGAGAGGAGCGGAACTATCAGAAGTAATCTACTCATTTTCAGTTTTCTGTCTGAATTAGACCATATCTTATTGTGTCTGTTGTCACCAGGTTTATAAACCTTAAATATGTGGTTTACTTATTTTTCTCTCTGAGAAATTTGGGGGGGAGTTCGGGAGAATAAGCTAGTCAAGTCTTTAAACATTCTGATCAGGTTTCCTCCAGGGTCTTGCTGCTGGAAGAATGTGTTATGGGTAAATTTCCACTCCCTCCACGAGGAGTGTTTTGCATGATCCGACTCCCAGGAGAAAATGTTATTCCATAGAACAAAGCCCAGGCAGTGACTCATATTAAACTGACCAGGAGGGGGGAGGGGAAACATTGACCTGGAGGGAGGGGAAGGGTAGGAACACAATTTACTTTCTAAAAACTGACTAAGCCTCCCTGGGAAATGAAAAACCTCTGAAGTCTCAGTGCTTTGTTGTGATGCTTTCATATAAAAAAAGTATTTGCAGTGTGTCATAAGGATTTTCTAGAATGAAATGAAGATTCTCAGTCCAGGGAAGAAATACCAAGAGCCTCCAGTAGAAAAAGTAACAAAACTGTCACCTACAACTGTTGATTCTAATATCAGCTATAATTGATAGGCTGGACCTGGCTAATTTATTAAAGCCATTTACTGCTTGCCACCAGAAACAAGACTTAAAAAGATACCGATTTTTAAGGAGAGACATTTCTTGCCTGGATTTGCATGTTTCAGTGTGACACAACCTAAAAAATGGATTCTTATCACATGAGCTAAAACAACTTGAGCCTCAAACACCTTTCTTTCCACAAATGTTAGAGATTGACGGGTCTGTGAATTCACTGGCCCGACGTTTCCTATTGTTGTAAGGCTTCTTGATAAAATGATAAGTTCTGCAATTTGATCCCTTTAATGATCTTTTTTTTATTATTACAACATGCACCAGGGCCCTAAACTTCCAAGGATTTATTGATAAGGGCGTCTTCTACTTGTACAGCTTCATTTTATTGTTGTTTTTATAATGGTTTCTAACTAATAAAATGTTATCTTATTCATTTTGTTTATGTGTAATAAATCAGAAGCCTTTACCCTTCTGCTATGCAGATATGGCTATGCGAGTGGGGGAGAGTGTCTCCATGTGTTAAACTGATGGCATCTTTTGCATACAAATAGAAATTAGTACAAGAGCATTTCATTTAGGAAAGTACCGCTGTTTCTGCATGACCTAGGGAAAATTAATATTCTAAATACAAAATCATATGACTTGGGGTATTTGCCTCTTTCCAGCAACCAGAGCTATAAAAAGATGTCTGGAATAAAGCCTAGATTTCTTCTCTGTTCCTATGAGCAATATTATTTCCTTGATGAAGGAAACAGATATGATGGGAAAAAAAATAGTGTGTGCAGTTTTTAGGCAGCTTTAAACACTGGATGTTGTATGCATTCAACAGATATTTATTGGAATATGTTGGATATTGTGATAGGTGCCAAGGTGAACAAGAGACATTTTTATGGGGAAAGAGACACCAAGCAAATGATTACATCAATGAGTATGTAATTTTAATTGTGCTAAGGGTTAGAAAGGAAAAGCTCAGAAGTTGAGAGAATGTATCACATTCAGAGTGTAGCATTCATTCAGTCCTTGTTTTTTTTTAGACTCATGTTGCCTGATTTCCAGGTGCTGGGCCTGGCCCTTGGGGTGAAGGGCAGAAGGAGGCTGACCTGTGCAGACAGTCTCACAGTGCCCCATGATGGAGATACTGGGTATTGCAGCCTCAGCAGTACCTTACAGAGTGCAGAGTGCACTGGTGGGTAGTAGTAGTGCTCAGTGAAGTCCTCCCACCATTCTTACTGTGTTGAAAAGCTTTCCAAGCACACGATGGCATTGGCACAGGTAAAGGACGGACAGAGCCATGCTTTCAGAGAAGAGCGAAGAGTTCTAGGAAGAAAGAACAGGGGACGTGCAGTGGAGGTGAGCCTGGAAAGGCAGGTTGAAAGCAAATTGTGAAAAAGGTTGTGTGCCTTGCCCAGGCATTTAGACTTTGTTCTGAGACTTGTGAGATTTTAAAGATGAGGGGTTAGAGTGGACTTAGTTGCCTATGGAGCAGCCGTACTGCCTGCTGCTCCTTCCTGAGAATATCCCAATTTACTTTCAGGTATCCATCCATCTCTCAATAACCTGCATGCTCCAGGGGAAGTTGAACCTACGTCTAGATGCAAGGCTTGACCTTATAAAGATTATCGACCACTCCCTCTCAATATTTCCCTGAACCTGGTTTGACCGGACCCTTTGGCCAAAGCCAATCAACTCATGTCTTCACTTTAGCTGTAGGGATCGGTTCAGGAATGGGCATCTAACCAATTCCTGCCAGTTAGATGCAAGGAGGGGGCTCTGTCTGGGAATTCTGGGAAAAATATTTCTTCTCTCTTAACACAGAGCCACTGAAAAGGATACTCTCTTTTCCTGTGGAAGTTATGGGGTACAAAATAAAGCCCTGATTGCTAGAGTCAGCATGCTCTCTGGGACAGAATCAACCTCCAGATGAAACCCTCACCTCAAGTAAGGTGTAGGCTTCACGGGTTTGTATCCTAACTATGCCCTCTCCTCACCTGTGATCCTAGGCAAAGTACCTCTCTAAGCCATACTGTTCACAGTGGTGATAATAACAGTCCTTATCTCTTGAGGGCTTGAAAGAATGCTTGGCTCATGGTAAGTGCTTCATAAATATTAGTTATTATTTTTATTAATTTATTAAATGTTTACTGAGACTGTACTATGAGCCAGGCACTGTGAAGCACTGAGGACATAAGGTGAGTAAGAATGACACAGTCCTTGTCTTCAAGTGATTCTCAGGGTGTGACTTATCTTGCATTTGTCTCTTGCAAGTATTTCATTATCCTCCATGTTGTAGTTAGAGATTGACATGTACTTTTCTTTACATTAAATTGGCCCCATGATGCCTATGATGGTGGCTTATGTGTAATAAATACTCAGTGAATCAATATCTGCTGAAAGAAATGCCCAAACATTCATCATATAGCTGGTGTGGGCAATCCCTGATTCAGGCCACCGTGGCAACGTTCATGGAGAGACAGTGTAGTTTAGTGGTTAGGGACAGCAGTATTGGCTTCAGAAAAGCCTTCCTTTGAATCTTGACTCTGATGTTTATAAGCTGTATGGCCCTGGACAAATTACTCCTTATTTATCCTTAACATGAGAATAATAATGCCCATTTTACCAATGGTGTTATGAGGGATCAAATGAAACGAAGAAGATTTATATGGTATCCTATGCATTGCTTGGAAGAAAGTAGCTGCTCAATAAATTACAGTTACTTGATATTGGGGTATCTCACTGATATGAAAATGACTTTGCATTGATTTGGGCATTTTATTTGAACAGGTCATGAGCTTTAGTCATTATGATTACCTACCTCCCGAACACTTTTCTATTTGAGCAGAAGTTCAAGGAGGGGGCAGGTTTTCTATCTCCACTTGTTTACTGCTAGATACTGGACCAGAATGTGAGTGTGACTAATCCGAAGCTTCTGCCTGGGACTTTTATGCATGAGGAAACGATAAAAGAAACAGGAACAGTGAGACGTTGTTCATGGCGGCTATGCCAGACTCGAGAGTTTATTGACGCAGGGCTGAGTGTCTAGGGCACCTGGGTCTCGCACTGTGGCAGGACACACGTGGCTTGTCGTGACAGGGCAGGGTCTCGGCTGTACTCAGGCTCCTGTAGTACTTTCTGAGCCTGGTTTCCAGCCTTCAGATCCATCCCTTGAGTGTCCCAATACTCTCCTATAAATTCCTTTCCTATATATGTCAACCAGAGTTGATTTTTTTGCTATTTGCAAAAAATGACCATGGTAGAACAACAAATGTGAGAATTTGTGGAGAACAAATTTAAGATTTTTACTTTTACATCATTGATGGAATACCTCATGAACTACTAAAGGTTATTTGTGTTATCAGAAATTTGAAAAAATAATATGAAATCATTTCTTCCTAAACCATTAAAAGCCAGATATCTAGCTGTGAGACTACCATAAAAAAACAACTTTCAAGTTGCTAAAATCCAGATTTGATACTGCCCGGATAATGTTATTTTTAATGTGTTCACTTCATTTCATGGCAATCTTCACTGTATGTGTAACTCAAGAAAATGTTGATTATAAGCCAATCTCTGAGGCCAGCACTTTAATCTGAGATCTGTCCCAACTTTTCACTTTAGCTCGCTTGTGGAATACAGTCTTTGTAATAAGCATTGTCTTAGTCTTAGAAAAGGGGATCTTTTTTTATCAACAATATTTAGATAATATGTTGTTAAAAAACCTTTTTTTTTTTCTACCTGGAGTGCAGTTTCAATAGAGGACTCCATAAGGGTAAACCCAGAGTTGCAAGGGGACCTGGTTTTCATGCTTTTGCCTTTAGGGAAGATTGGAAGCTTTCATTGTTCATCATGCTTGGTGTGCTAAACAAATTCGCAGCATGTCAGAAACAGTGATGAATTTATGGACAGAGATAAATTTGAGGGACATTAGAGATTATCCGGACTAGAGAAGTTAAAGAGCCTTTCTCATGCATGCCAACTTTAATCAGTGGGTGGGGTTGCATGTCAAGAATATTTATGAAGTTGCACCCAGGTTCAGTGGGCAAGAATGCCATGATCAATGAGTAATGTCTGTCACAGGAGATGAAGTGGAGAGCAGTGGCACATGCGCCAATTATTTGCACTCTGGTGTAGCCTAATCCCTTCATCTCACTGGTGAAGAACAGAAGCCCAGAAAGACAAGTGGGCTCTCTAGAGCTTGATAGCTTGAGTTGTTCCTTTACTCAGATAAATGCTTTAGTTCCTCAATGATTCGTTATAGAATGTAATTTCTAGTTCCCTGCCTACGCTTTCCTCTGCATACATTTCACTTCGTGATGTGAGGACAACATGGAATCCTGAAAAGACATCAGCTATGAAGTTAAAACACACCAGGGTTTGAATCCTATCTCATCTACTCCTTAATATCCATGAAACTTAGCTTCTCATCTTAAAACAAAACCGATCATTAATTCAACTCCCACTGCGTTGTAAAGACTCATTCATTCATCTCACAAATATTCCTGTATACTTGCCATGTGCAAGGCATGGGAATAGAACAATAAAAAAATACACACAGGAAAAAAACCTTTGCTCTCATGGAGCTTTCTAGTGGGTTAAATAAGATTTTATTTGTGTATGTGTTTGTGTCTCCATGAAAAAGTATCCAATACACCGTAATACCCAATAATTACTAGTTCCCTTCCACCCTTTGCTGGCCCTCAACTCTGTGCCCTGCTCCAGTGTGGTCTGACAAGGTAGGCCTGACAATAGACTTCCTTGTGAGCGACACAAACTGAATTTGGTGAAGAACACCGTAAATCCACAAGAGTTTTTAAGGAACACTTCTCTTGCCCAGGGGGTACTTTCTGGCTTGAGTGGGGCCTCACTGACAATTGCCGCCCTCCACTCAAATGGTGAGTCCAGCAGGTCCTCTCTTGCATCCGCATTAAGTGTTGATTTCTTTGTCTCTCCTCTCTCCTTGCCTCCTTCCCCCACACATGCAGCAAGAGAGAATTGGAAGGCAAGAAGGGTAAAGCCTGTCAGCACTCAGAAAACAACTCCTCTCCCCGCTGCAGAGGTAGGACTCTAAAATCTAGCTGCCCACATCTCTTTGCTGAGCTTAAAGGGGATTTATTTGGAACACAAGTCACAGTCTCCCACACTCACCTTCCCATCTCGTAGTTGTGATTTGCACATCTTCCAATTTCCATCCTGTAAACTTTAGGAAAATCACAAGGAGCTATTTATTAAGAAAAGACTAGGTAGTTAACAAATTCAGTTCTCATTGGCAAGAAATGAAATCTAAATACAATAAATTAAAATGTCAAAAGATTTCAATGGACAATTTCTAGAATCTGGAGAAATATATATTTATAGAAACAGTTCGGGTAATGTGACCCAGAATTGGGTTTGTCTCCCTTCCCTCCTAATATGATTATTTTCCCCAGGTGGCTCACACTCTTACAATATAAGGAAGAGCTAAATACCAAAGGAAGCTTTTGGTTCCCTCTCTTTCCTGCTTGGTTTTGGGTGTGCCATGGGAAACAGTGCCTGTGGAAAATTCTGTTGTGTTCTGTCATCCAAGGTTCACTCCAAAGAAGCCAATTAGAAATGAAATTTATGTTCAGATATGTATAGATTTTTTTCTTCCAGTGCAAAGCTAATGATGTTCTTGGTGTAAACGTGGAAGGACGTTTCCTGGGCATAAGAATCTGGGTCCAGCACAGTGTCTAGGAGCTGCTTCCGCTTCCACTTTTCACTCCACAGTCGTGAAAGCAAAGAAAGTAGTAGAGTAGATACCTTTGCCGTGCACAATATCTTGCATATGTGGAAAACTATTTAGGCTTTCAAAATGTTTCACTACCATTCGCATATTTTGAATCCTAGAGTAAACCTTTGTGAAGCAAGACAGGCAGATGTTATTTTTCCTGCTTAGTATTTGAGAAAATCGAGGAATAGCAGAGCAAACTACCTTGCTCATGCTCACAAAGAAGATGGGGCAGGACCAGGACTAGAACCTACATCTCCTACTACACCTAGATCAGGTCTCATTTGGCCTCTCCTTGCTGCTAGAGGCCTCACTTGTCCAGAGGCTCTTCTTGACAGTTGACCAAACTGCTGGTCTCAGTCTTGGAGAGTTTGTTACCAGGTCAAAGGGCTCAAAATCTACAACTGTTGCCAGTGGCCTAAAGCTGGACCAAACATGTATTTCTCGGTCTGTGTCCACCAAAGCTCCTGAAACAAAAAAGGTCACTGTAGCTTTAGGCCACACACTGGCCACAGGACCATAAGACTTGACTCTTTTATCCACTAACTGGTGGCCTTCTGCAAGTCAACTTGTTGGAGTTACAGTTTTATCGTATAGAAATAGGGAAGACAGTTGTTTGCCTTGTGGGGTTGTTGCAATTACTAAGGAAGAAAATTAATGTGAGAATGCTTTATAAAGGACTGCATAAATGTAATTTATTCATGTATTACATAGCAGTTACTGTGAGCCAAGGCCTGTTCCAACAGATTTACAAATATTAGCTCAAGTCATCTTTACACTAACCCCTACAAGGTAAGTTTTATTATAATAGCAGTCCTTATTTTACTGGTATGGAAATGCTTGTCTGTGTCACACGGCTGGCAAAGGTAGAGCTGGGATATGAACCCAGGCAATTGGCACAAGAGTCTGCGTCTTTGGTCATGATCCCATGCTGTGTGTGGTTATTAAGGTTATGATTAGAAATGCAGCTGGATTGGCGTTAACCACATAAGGTACAAGCATATACCACATTTTTCTCAAAATAAAATAAAATCAAGTAAGGAATGAATCAAGGAATCCTGAAGATAAAAGCAGAAATGAATAAATTTGAAAAGAAAAAAGATGCAGAAATGATAGATTCTTCAAGAACTGATTGTTTGAAGAGACCCATAAAAGAAGAAAACTTCTTGAAGCCTAATGAAGAAAAATAATAAGTAAAAGCACAACCACAAACACTAGGAATGAGCAAAGATATGATCGCAGATAGGGAGGAGGCAGAAAATGTACAGGATCTACAGTTTGATTGTCAGACACGTGAAAACCATGTTCCTAGATCAACTGCCTAAGTTAATTTTGGTAATTGAGATTTTCTTAGGAAATTGATCTAAGAATATTTTCCCCCACATGTCTTGGCATGGAACATCTAGCATAATTCTTAAGGCTAAAACCTAAAAGCATTCCCATGAATATGAATATATCCACTATTGTCACTGTATTTCAACCTTGATTTGTCAATAAGATAAGAGAAATAAAACAGAATTTTCAGAGAAGGTGAAACTATTTGTCAGGATGTTCTTAACAATATAAGGGTCTCAACC
>CM053513.1:84774192-84850223 GCA_028627145.1 Eidolon dupreanum
GAAGTGGGTGGGCATTGAGTCTCATTTGTTGAGTAGGAGAGCTCTTTGAGTTCAGAGCTTAGAACAGACCCCCATGTAGTCCAGAGCCAGGAAAGACGCTCACTAAGCAATGGTACTATAGTAGACATTGTCAGCGTCCTGTCCATGTCCCTCTCCATCTGGCTGCCTACCAGCACCTGCATCTTTCTTAGTGCCTGGGACCTTTGCCCTTCTTCTCCCAGGTGCAACTGTCAGAGTGAGAGACAAGTGTGAAGTGCCCAGAAATTAACAGCCCATGTTGCCCTCCATCAGTGACTCTTGGGTGCGGCTACATCAACACCCCAGTTCCCTCCCTTCTCTAGCTGGATATTTGTACTAAGCATGTTCTGTGTCATTGTCCACAGTTTCCCTTGGGATGAAGCTCCAGTCACCCATCTGGGTAGCTGGCTTGACACTCTTTGTGGACCATCTTCTCTTCCCTGTATTATTTCCTCTGGTCCGCCGCACTGGGATTCCCAGTGCATCCCAAGTAAACTGTCTCATTCAAATCCTTGTCTCAGGGTCGGCTTCTGAACTGATCGAGATCAAAACCAGCATCACACATTGTCATGCAGCATTCCCTCAGGGCATTCCACTTAACCATTTAACACTGTGGCCAAGGCTTTTGCATTTCACTTTTTTCCCCTCATTTTTTTTTTATTGTGATAAAAAAGATATAACATGAAATGTACTAGCCTAACTACTTTAAGCGATTCAGTCATATTAAGAACATTCACATTATTGTGCAACCATCACCACATCCATCTCCAGAACTCTTTTCCTCTTGTAAAACTGAAACTCCGTATCCATTAAATAACTCCCCATGATCCTTTCGCCACAACCCTGACAACCTGTACTCTTTTTTAAAATCTCTTTTCCTCATGCTCCAGCCTCTGCAACTATACTATTATGAGTTAGCCGTTCTTTATTCTCTGTTACTATGAGTTCAGCTTATTTTTATTATTTTTTAAATATTCCATGGATAACTATGATCACAGACATCAAAGATCTAAGTTCTTTGTAAAGTTGCCCAAGAGCAATTCCACTCAAGGAAGGGTTATATTTCTGCAAGGTTTTCAGGGCCTGCTCACCCCTCTTAAGTGAGTTCCTCTCGCCATGAAATACACAATTATTCCTGGAATAATAAGAGTGGGTTTGATTCTCAGGAGAAAAAGGGAGACAAGAAGACCGATTTCTAGTGATACTGAGGTTGTTAGAGGGCACTAACAGTGTGGACTTCTCGAAATGTGGTTGATTAATGCATAGATGTAAAACAATTTATTGAATTATATTCTGAACAGCCTAAAAGTAAACGTGTTCAGTATAATCAGAATAGTTGCTTAGTGGTGCAGAGGAAGACATTCAAACGCTTCCTGCTAATAGACAAAATCTTCAAATGTAATATATTCACCTATTCATTCGTTAATCCACTCTGCCAAAAATATTATTGAGCACCTACCATGAGAAACATACTGTGTTAAAAAATGGAAATATGGAGATGAAATTTGAGATTCCTTTCCCTCAAGGAGCGTGGCATCAAACGTGATACACGATAAGTCAGCAATTACACTTGAGAATAGAAAGACGTGAGAGAGAAGCAAGGACAGAAGAGGGATCCCTGGTTAGGCTGGGTGTTTAGGCAGGGTTTCCTTGAGCTGTGAGGTCCGAGCTCAGTCTGGAAAAATGTATAAGAGATGATGGAGCAGAGACATTCCAGGAGGAAAAGCCTTCAGTGTGGCTCACTGCAGGGTCTGTAAGGGCTACCTATAGGGCTGGATCCTACCTCATCCGTGGTGGTGCTGCAGGAAAGCTGAGCCTGGAGAATTGGCCAAACAGATTTGTGTGAGATAACAATGTCTTTGCATTTACATGGTAATTAATGGAGGGTCAGTGAAAAATTTTAAGCATGGGAAGAATAGAGAGTTTGAGGAAATGTCTCAGGCTGTATTGTGATAGTTTTTCATGTTTCCAGTTTGTTTGTAAGAATGGAAAAAGCAACAAAGGAATAAGATCGTCCACCATGGAGAAGGGAAGAGCTCAGATTGCCCATGTGACATAAAGCATGTTGCTCTAAAGAAAGGCAAAGCCCTGTCTCCGTCTGCCCTTTCTCTTGTTCCTTCTACTCTAGCAACTATGATCTTGTTCTTATTTTGTTTTTGTTTTTGTATTTTTTTCGTTTTTTTTTCTTTTTTTTCTTTTTTTTTTTTCCAAATAAGCCAAGTTCATTGTACTTGTTATTCCTTCCTGCTGGAATATTCTTACCTCAGATTTTGTCCGGGCAAGCACTCCCAATTTATTCCGGTCTCTCAGCCAGGCCTCCCTTAGCTGGCACCCTTTCTCCCCAGCTATCTATCCCCTTGTCCTGCTTCATTTTCTTTGTTACACTTACCACCGCCTGACATTATATATCTATGTATTTACCTGTTTGTTTTCTGTCTCCCTCAGTGGGATGTAAGCTCCATGCAGGTGGACAGGAGCTTTGTATTTCGCATTGCTTTATCTGCAGTGCCCCTAACAATGCCTGACACTGTTCAATATCTGTTGAATAAATAAAAGAATAAAACCCAAGTTCTTCTCAAGCCCAGAGACATGTAACTGACCAAACAGACCTGAAAAAAGTTGTCATAATTTCATGACTCAGGATTAAGCTGGCTTTATACTGTTATGTTCACACACACACACACAAATCACTAGAAATACCCATAACAAACCTATTTTTTATGGACACATACCCTTTGCTTGGTCTTGTGAGCTGGTTACCAGAAACATAATTAAAACAATAAATGGAAATGTCACTAACCACATGGGATCCAGAATTCACTCATAAGGGGATTCCATGGGTTCTGACCACTGTTTCACTAAATGTACACTGATGTAGAGGAAGAAAAGTTCTCATAACTAATAAATGGGTGGACGTGCGTCCATTCATTGCTGTCCTCCATAAGTCAAGGCTATGGCTTCTCTGGGATACAAGCCCTTCTGCTCCAGGTACCTGAAGGTGATGCTCACAGTGTTGTTTCTAGATACTAGAGCTGTTTGCAACTTTTTTCTTGCATATGGTTCACTTATAGCCATAGAACTGATTCATCTCTTGAGTGCTGTATCTGTAGTGGGTGGTGGGAGACAACTGTCCACGGAGCTCTCGCATCTCTGCACATCTTGCAAGTAGAGACATTGAAAACCTTTTCAGTGTCTGAACTATCTTTCCGAGCAAACATGTATAGCAAACAGACTTGGAAGATCAAGGCAATATCTCCTTTTGGAGTAAAGTTAGACAGGTTTGCTTATATCCTATTATAAAAAATGAGGTTTCCTAATCTTATGGTCCCTCTTCTAAATGCAACCCATTGGGAGTTTATGTGTTGCCTAGCCCCTTTCATATCTTCTGGGGGAATTGGGGTTTGGGAAATCTGTACATAAAATGTTGATCCTTCGGCCACGGCTACTGCTGTCCCTGCCTCTGACCCAGAAGCCTCATGTCTTTTGCCGGCATCCATGCATTGGTGGCAGGTTAACATGTTTACTTGCAAAGAGTGTAAAACATCTCACCTTTACAGTCTTAAGGATTGGCATTTGGTACATTCTTGTTGATTAGGCAGGATCTGTATGATAACATATACAAAGGCTGATAACCAGGAATTTGAGGTATCTGAAAATCACATCTCAAGAAGAGCAGATTGACCCAAAGATTTCAGCCCAGAGAACGAAAGGCCAAGAGGACATGACAATGGTCTTCTACCTTGTGAAGGATAACAGAAGACCGAATGCCCTTTGCCTGGGCTGCTAGAAAGGACATATTTCAAACCAATAGGAGGAAGACATATCAAAGCAGATTTCAGCCAAAGGATAAAGAGACACTCTTACCTGTAAATGGCTATAAGTAATGCACATGAATGGATTGAATTTTATAATAAAGATCTAAATTATTTGACTCAAGCTCTAATTAGGCATGTTCAGTAATGGAATGGGTTTCCTTAATAAGTCCTGTGCTCATGATATCGAAGGTATTTAAACATATCTCTGAGATGATATACAAAGAACCCACTCTTCTTCTAAATGAGAGATTATTTCAGATGGTATCTCAAGTTTCTTGAACAAGCTCAGAATCTAGAATTTTTTGGTTATTTTCTTTCTTTTGAACTCCTTTTAGACCAAGGACCCAGAAAATATTTTCTGTGTGGACATGCTTGGAGCTTTAAGCAATTCCATATATTTCTTTCCATACTACTCTGCTGACATCTCAAAAAAGCAGAACTCCAGTCTAGAAAGGAACTAAAACTGATATAGGAAACCTGAGGCAGGTGCCAAATTACACTGTATGCTTCACTGTTTACTCATTCATTCGCTGCACAGTTACTTAGCATCTACGTTATACTAGATCCTGAACTGGGTGTGGAGAATATGGGAAAAAGCAAAACACAGCTCCTTGTCCTTGAAGATTTCATGTCTAGTTCGGACACAGATAAGTAACCCAAAAATTATTAGCATAGTTTCCATAGTGCTAAGATGGTTTGTAAGCCCAGAATGTTGTAGAAGCAGAGAAGGGAAGCATATGAAGCAGACTTAGAAATAGAAAGAGAGTTATGGACGGTTTCCCAGAAGAGACTGGAACAGGTCCTCGAATAACATCCTTTCGTTCAATGTTGTTTCATTAGTATGTTGAAGAGAAGCTGTAGGAACTTAATCAATTAGCCTTTAGTAAAATTGGCTTTGTTATGTATCATATTGCTGTAGTTTCAGAAACCTATCAACAATGTTAAATGAAGATATACTGTACTTTTCAAGGACAAAAAGGAATTATAAAATTGCTCAATTTTAAGTGAGGTTAGGGTATAATCTGCAAAAGACAAAGCATGTCCTAAGGTACAGGAAAAGGTGTGAAATAATCTGGTGTGTCCTGGAAACTAAAATAATATGGCCTGTCCAACGCAAAGAGTGCATGTGGAAGAAAGAACTGGCTGAAGAGACAAGCAAGAAACAGATCACAAAAAGGCTCATGGGACAGAAATGAGTAGACATGGACAGATACGGCTAGAATCTCCTTTTACAAAGATGATACTGGCTGCAATGAGCGGGATGAATTAGAGGAAGGAAAGACTCAGGGGCAGGAAATCAGTGAGGAGGTGGCCGCAGTAATCCAGGAGAGAGATGTCGAAGGTTGAGCAACTGTGATTAGAATACACTCTGGATTATTGGCATGAAAGTCTCCTAGACTTGCCTTAGACACTCTTTATATGCCAAGAGGAATTCCAGGGTTCTGAGTTTTGGACTCTGTAGCCTGCATAAGCCAGGACAGAACGTATGGGGACTGGTCTCACATGTGGGAGAATCGATGGCAGCAGGTAAACCAGGCTAGGAGGGCAGGGCCGTCCTTTCCCATCCTCATGAGTCTGGGCTTTCCAGTTTCTCTGAAAGGCATTATGGGAGCTGGATGCATCCTTCAGTGTCTATGAAGAGCATCTGCAGACAGTGCAGCAATACTTCTAAACGGGAAAGGGCTCGGTTGCTAGGAAACCAATGGCCGCTATTAACCACACCTACAGGGCAGCTCCAGATGAAGTCCTTTCTTTTCAGAAAGGAATTTCTAATTCCTCCCTTCAACTGCCACTGCCTACATATTTAATTTCCTTTTGGGGTGCAGCAGCCATCTGGCCCTCTAACAAAGAGTTTCTAACTGATTATGCAAAATGTTCAGAGCTAAAACTTGGCCAGATGTGAGTCTTTCTTTTCTTTACCCCTCCTCTGAAATCAGAAAAAAAAAAAATGGGCAGGTTTTTTTCTTTCTTTTTTTGGGGGGCTAAGAACAATGAACATGGTGACAATACTTTTTAAAGTTTTCATATGCATTTCTTTTTCTAAATAATTTGTATTGAACACTCACAACTTTAAGCAAAGAACAAGACTAGGCATAGAAGTGGATAAGAGGTAGATGTGAAAATTTCCATCTAATAGGTCATGATTAGGTTAGAGAGAGAAGACGTCAGTCAAGAAATGTAGTTGGTAGGTATCAGGCTGTGCTAGTCTTCATCCTGTGGCCCAGCACCTCGCATGGACTGCATGGAGCCTGGTCCTTGGTGGGTGTTCAATGCAGATTTTGAGCAGAAAATAAATCATGAATAGGACTCACAATGCCCAATCTCCCTTTCACACACCATGGGTTCCTAACAAAATAAACATATTGTCAAAGCAATTTAACCACAGCCCAATAACATGAGCCCAAGAAAGAAACAGAAACTTGGGAGGGTAGCCACGTTGAGGGAGCCCCATGATAGGGCTCCTAACTGGGTTCTCATCCCAAGAGTCGTAACCAGGAAGTCAACTAGTCTGGAGAATTGTTCTGGGCTGAATTGTGACCGCCCCCCTATCCCTCCCCCCATTCCTCCCCCTCCCTCCAATTCATATGTTGAAGCCTAAATCCCCAGTATCTCAGAATGTGACCTTATTGGAGATAAGGCATTCAAAAAGGTGATTAAGTTAAAATGACATCATTGGGTGGGGCCCTAATTCAATCTGATTGATGTCCCTAAAAGAAGAGGAAGAGGTCCCAGGAATGCTCATGCACAGAGTAAAGGCCAAGTGAAGACACAGTGAGAAGACAGCCTTTTGCAAGCCAAGGAGACAGTCCTCATAAGACACCAAACCTGATGGCACTTTAGTCTTGGACTTCTAGCCTCCAGAATGGTGAGAAAATAAGTATCTATTATTTAAGCCACCTAGATTGTGGTATTTTGTTATAGCAGCCCTAGAAATTAATATAAGAGCTCTACACAGACTCTTCGAATCTAGGGAGAAACAATCTTATCTTTTCCGTCTTCTGATTGGAAATTGGTAGAAAGAACTTATAGGGTGAGATTGGTGAGACATGGGTAATAAAGGAGTCGGGGAGAGTGATGTGCTCTATGAAATGAAACTCTAAGCTGAATCAGATGAATGAAACAAAAGGCACGTCCCTTTCTCCCTGGAAGAGCTTACTCTCCCTTACCCTCCAAGTAAGTAAATACCAGAGGAGGACATTTAACACAACCTCAGCATTATGAGCAGCTACCAGGGATTTTAACAATGCTGGGATTAATAGAAGTTTGCACATAGATCAGCTGAGCTCCCTTCTTCTCTGTCCCTGTCCATCACCATCCAAGACCTCAGGATCCTGAAAAGATACATCAAAAGGAACACTCTATAGCTATTCTCAGGGGATGCCTTTGAGGCAAAAAATTAAAGTCACTAGTAAAATATCAGAGCAAAGAGAAGTTCTGTCCAGAGCTGGTCAGTAAGAGCATGGGAAAACAAACAAACAAACAAATAAATGTGGCAACTACATAAACTACAGAAAAAAATGAAGAGAAAGAATGCATGCAAAATATAGACAAGAGAACCTAGTCTAGAAGCGAATATAACTCAAGGATTAGAAGGCAATTCCCCACTAGTGTTTCTATTCTTTGAGCAACCTAATAAGAGTATGAAATCAGAAAACAAGCAAATGAACAACAACAACAACAACAACAACAACAACAACAAAAAGTACTCAAAGATGAGACAATAAAGCTGTAGAACATGATGAAAAGGGACATTGCAGCTCTAAGGAAGAAAAATGGTTGAATAAAATACTTTCATTGCAGAATTAAAAAATAAAAATTTAAAAAGAAAGATAACAAACATTGCTGAAAATGTGAAAAGACTTGAAAATAACACAATGAATGATAATTACAAAGAGCAAAGAAAGCAATCAGATAGATGCTATTATATAGAGACAGCAGAAAAAGATAAATTTAACATTCATTTTGTTTAACAAATTTTGTGAAGCACATCTATGTGGACAGTCTCTGTCCTCAGTGTCTTTACAGACAGTAAACAAACAAACAAGTCGATATGTCAGGTAGTGATAGGTGCTAACGAGAAACAGAAAGTAAGGGAAAAGGAATGGTGACTATGGTGGTGGAGGTGTTGCTATTTTCTAAGGATGGTCAGACAAGGCCTCTCAGATGGAGTGACCCTGGAGGAGAGACCTGATGAAGGGAAGACGGTAGCTCCAAGGATATTTAGAGGAAGGGAGCTCTAGGGAGAGGCAACACAAGTTCCCGAGGTGAGAATAGGCCTGATATATTTGAGGAGCAGCAAGGGGGTCAATGGAGCTGGAATGAAGTCATCAGTGGGAGGATACTAGGAGATAAGGCCAGAGGAGCAGCAGGAAATGATTTGCATCACCTTACAGGATATCACTGGGGGGTTGGACATGTATTGTGTAGACTGTTTTGAGCAGAGGAGGGACAGAATCATTCTGGCGGATTTGTTCAGAATAGACTTGTGAAGTGAAGGTAGAAAAGCAGGGAGATCTATTTAGAGTAGGCAGGGACATTGGTAAGAAGTAATTAGATTCTAAAAGTATTGAAGATAAAGATAATAGGATTTGCAGAAGGGTCAGATACACAGTATTGAAGCAAAAGAGAAGCCAAGGATGACTCCAAGTTTTTGGGCCTGAACATCTGGAAGGATCAAGTTCTCACTTATGAGATTGAGAAGACTGTGGTAGGAGCAGGTCTGCAGTGGGAACCCAAGTTTGGTTTTGGTCGTGTTAAGTTTGTCTCTTAATTTAAGAGAAGATACAAGGAAGCAGTTGGATATATAATTCTGGAATTTTAAGGAGAGCTCTCGTTTAAAGATAAAAATGATTGAGTTACCAGTGCATAGTCAAAGTTCTTGAGGTGGAGCACACAACCACTAGAACAGAAAAATTATTCAAGGGTATAATGAAATAAGAAATCCACGACTCTGCAGAATAGGAGACCTTGCTCTGCTTGAAGAAAATTTGATGCAGAGGACCTAAGCAGAAAGTGTGCAATATGAGACATATCCTGGTTCAGCTGCTGAAGTTCATGGATAAAGAGTGAGCTTTTCAGGCATCCAGGAAGAATAAGTAAGTCACAGAGGAAGACAGAAGGCTGACCACAGCATTATTCAGTAGCTGAAGGTAATAGACCAATGTCTACATTTTCTGAAGGAAACTACAATTCAAGAATATCAGATATAACCAAGATGTTGTTCAAGAACAGGGCAACAGGCAGATAGTCATAAATAACTCATACAACTCAGGAAATATTGTACCCTTGAGCTCTTACTGGAAAAAAAATTACTTGAAAATATAATCAAGACACTTATGCGATGAATCAAAGCATAGAACTCAGGAATGGAGGATGTGGTAAAAGTGAGCATTGAGTCAATTTATGGATAGACCTGATTCTAAATAATGGTGGGAATTATTCTGAAGAAGCAGAATGCAAATACTACAAACCTTGACAGTGAAAAAAATGATGCTCTAACAAAAATCGGGAGGTGGTGGGAGGGATAGTGGGAGAAAATATGAGAGTGTGCTAATGGCTTCATCATGGGAGCCAATCAATGTTGCCTAAAATTGAAACTCGTAGTTTAGAAACACCTAGTGCCTCTAATTAGGATCTTTATAGTTTTATTTCTTAACATCAGAGTATTTAAAAAATCGATTATGGTAAAGATTCAAGATAAGCAATTCCTCCCATTTTATTTTGATTTTTTGTTTGTTTTGGTAAATTCAAATAAAATGAATTTCTTTTGATGAAAAGTAGAACTTATGGCAAGATTTTATTTTTAGAAAAACATCTCTCAGTCTCTCACCTATCTATATTTATAAAGAGAAACATATGGAATGCTATTCACCTAAAATATTGATAGTTAATTTTGGGTTGGATAATTTGAAGCAGTATTTATATATATATATATATATATATATATATATATTGATGCCTTTCTGCTTTGCTTGAATTTATAATGAGCATACACTACTTTTACCAAAAAATAGCATGTTTTCTTTTTTTAAAAATGTAACCACAAGAAACTGCTTGCAAGTGGTTGCCACAATGAGTGGAAAAGAGATTACTGTGGAATTGGTCTGTGGGGAAGGCTTCTTGGAGGAGGGGCTTTAAACAGCATTTACCAGTGGGAAAGAGCTGGATTTGCCTAAGGAAAGAAAAAAAAAATGTATGAAGCTGTGGAATCATATAGGAAAAACAGGAACATGGGTATTTTTTTATTCAGGGAATAATAAAAACTCTTATATTCATGCCTGTTATGCATTAAAAAAATGTATGTATGTATGTATATATATCTGTGTGTGTGTGTGTGTGTGTGTGTGTGTGTGTATACACACACACAAATACACACACACACACACACACACACACATATATCCTGTCTCTTGCAAGGTAAAGGTTATTATCCCCATGTGTGGTAAAGGGGTGTTCAGCAGACTTGGGGTGCTCAAATCCTACACATTGCAGAGAAACGACATGACAGCTCCTCAGCTGGCTCCGAGGAGATAATCTCTGAATCCTTGGAATATCCGGCCTGGTAAGAGTATCTTTGTTGTATTTAGCCTTTGGCCCACGCCAGGTATAGATAGCTTATGTTAACAATACAGTTTATGGTGAACACCTGTCCTTGTTCTGCTGGGCCTATCTGGTGTCAGTTTGATCTCTGGGGGGCCTGACGACGGATATTCAGTCAAGCCTTGGTGAAACTACGAGTTTCAATTTTAAGCAACATTGATTGGCTCCCAGGATGAAGCCATTAGCACACTCTCATATTTCCTCCCACTATCCCTCCCACCACCTCCCAATTTCTGTTAGAGCGTTATTTTTTACTGTCAAGGTTTGTAGTATTTGCATTCTGCTTCTTCAGAATAATTCCCACCATTATTTAGAATCGGGTCTATCCATAAATTGACTCAATGCTCACTTTTACCACATCCTCCATTCCTGAGTTCTATGCTTTGATTCATCGTGTAAGTGTCTTGATTTCATTTTCAAGTAATTTTTTTTCCAGTAAGAGCTCAAGGGTACAACATTTCCTGAGTTGTGTGAGTTATTTATGACTATCTGCCCGTTGCCCTGTTCTTGAACAACATCTTGGTTATACCTGATATTCTTAAAGGTCAGTCACGTGGGTATCTCATGACTAATGTTAGTCTACATGCCTGACCCCCCAATAAAAACCCTGGACACCAAGGCTTGGCTGAGCCTCTTAGGTTGGCAGTAGTTTGCACATGTTGTCACACATCGTTGCTGGGAGATTTAAGTGCTGTCCATAGAGTCCACTGGGAGAGGGCAACTGGGACCTGGCATTTGTCCCTTCCATATTCTGCCCTATGTACCTTTTTCCTTTGGTGACTTTAAACTCTATTTTTTCACTGTAATAAATCACAATCATGCATATAACAGTTGGAATGAATTCTGTGAGTTCTTCTAGTGAATCATTAAACCTGAATATGGTCTTGGGGACCTCAACAGGACCCCACTTTACAGATGAGGAGCTGAAGCTCAGATAATTTATTTAATTTGCTCATGATCACACAGTCAGCAAACAAAATAGCTAGGATTTAAGTCCAGTTTTTCCTGGCTATAAAGCTTTACTTTATCCCCTACAACAGAGGTTTTCAAACTTTTTTCTTTTTTAATACTTTTAATACTTTGGGATGTACGTACATGACAATGTAACAGAACCCCCAATATATGTATCAATTACTAAAAATATGGTACCTTCATAGAAGAGTAAGTGGGAGGTTTTTAAAAACATTTTAAAAATTATTTTATATTAGTTTCAGGTATACAGTACAATGGTTATACATTTATATAATTGATGAAGTGATCCCCTGATTACTCTAACACCCATCTGGTACACACAGCCATTACAACAATATTCACTTATATTCCCTATGCTGTACTCTATATCCACAAGACTGTTTTGTAACTACTAATATGTGCTTCTTCATTCCTTCACCTTTTTCATCCAGTCTCCCAACTTTGCTCTTCTCTGGCAATCACCCGTTTGTTCTCTGTATCTATGAGTTTGTTTTCATTTCTTTTTATTTCATCTGTGAGGGTGTTCATTTCTTTTGTTCCTTAGATTCTGCATAAACGTGAAATCATATGTTATTTATCTTTCTCTGACTTATTTCACTCAGCATAATAGCCTCTAGGTCCATCTATGTCATTGCAAATGGTAAGTTTCATTTTTTTTTATGGCTGAGTAGTGTTCTATTATATGTATATACCGTAACTTCTTTATCTCATCGTCTATTGATGGGTACTTAGGTTGCTTCCATATCTTGGCTATCGTGAATAGCACTGTCTTGAACATAGGAGTGCAGAGATCTTTATGAATTAGTGTTTTGGTTTACTTTGGATAAATTGCAATTTCTAGGTCAAAGGATAGTTTTATTTTGAAATTTTTTGAGGACTCTCCAGATTGTTTTCCATAGTGGCTATACCAATTTGCAATCCCAACAGCGTATGAGGGTTCTCTTTTCTCTATCCTCACCAACATTTGTTGTTTTTTTCATTTATTGATGATAGCCCTACTGACAGATGTGAGGTGATATCTCATTGTGGTTTGATTTGAATTTCTCTGATGATTAGTGACCTTGAGCATCTTTTCATATGTTTATTGGCCATCTGTATGTCCTCTTTAGAGAAATACCTATTCAGGTCTTCTGAGCATATTTTAACTAGATTGTTTGTTTTTGTTGTTGTTATTGAGTTGTATGAGTTTTTTATAAATTTTGGACATTCACCCCTTGTCAGATGTATCATGGCAAATACCTTCTCCCATTCATAGGTTGTCTTTTCATTGTGTTGATGATTTCCTCTGCTGCGCAAAAACTTTTTAGTTTGATGTAGTTCCATTATTTATTTTTTCTTTTGTTTCCCTTGCCTGAGGAGATATATCATAAAAAAATGACTAATAGCTATATCAGAGTTTATTGCCCATGTTTTCTTCTAGAAGTTTTATGGTCTTGGGTCTTACATTTAAGTCTATCAACTATTCTGAGTTTATTCTTCTATATGGTATAAGAAGGTAGTCCAGTTCCATTTTTTTTTTTGCATGTATCTGTCCAGTTTTTCTGACGCCATTTGTTGAAGAGACTTTTTACACTATTGTACATATTTGCCTCCTTTGTCATAGATTAAATGACCATACAGGCATGGATTTATTTGGATTGCTTGCCTCCATTTTGTTTAATTTTTTCTGGAGTTTTTTGTTGTTGTTGTTGTTTCATTTACTGTATGTTTGTTTTCTCATTTTCGTTGCCTCTCTCTGTTCATTTCTGTGTATTAGGAAGATTTGTTACATCTCCCAGCTTGGCCAGATGTGGTAAGTGTCCTGTGTGGCCTAGTGACACAACCTCCTGGATGACCTGTGCTGCGGACTCTGGGTGTGTTGCTTGTGGGGGTCGTGTGTTTCTGTGTTGTAGTTAAGTCTCAATTGCAGTCTCAGGGGATGGGATTGACTCTTGAGCTGATTGGCTGTGGGAATTGGCCATACCCACAGGGTATGAGTTGCTGTGTTGGGGCTGACCTCGCAGAGTGGGATTCATCTCAACAGCTCCTGTACCCCACTGAGACCACCCTTTGGGTATTCTGTTTATGGGGCTAGTCAGGTGGTGCTCTGTCATGATCTAATGCCAGCCTTTATGTGCGCTGCTTCTGGGGCCCCTTCGGAGGGGTTCCCATGTAGGCTAAGGTCAGCCACTGCCTTTGATTACTCAGGGCTACCTGGTAGGAGCTACAAAGCAACCCATGGATGTTTGCTCCCTGTGTTGGATCTGGGGGCAAGTGGGAGAGACCCCACGCCATGAGCTGAGGTCAGTTACCCTCAGTACCGGGCCTGGGGCAGCTCAGCAAAAGGACCAGTGTACCTTAAGGCCTGAGGCTGCCTGCCAGCTGCCCGTAAGACTCCACAGGTGGAAGAGCCTTTGGGTGACATGGGAGTGGGGTGGGGTGGGGACTCAGGGAGTCACTGGGGCAAAGCGAGCAGAGATCCTCTGGTCAATGCAGATTTAGGTTTCATGCTAGGCCTGAATCTGCAGCTTCCTGTAAAAGTGTCAGATCGCAGCAAGGCCAGCCTTCCTCAGATCTTCAGACACCTGAAATCTGTTTATAAAATACTGGTAGCTTGGGGCAGGGCTTGTGGCCTGCCACCAAAAGTTTCTCTCAGGATGCACGGGCCGTGTGCTTGCGCTGGCCCTGCAGGCCGAGGGCTGTTGTTTGCTGTGAAATTTGTGGCCCAGGGAAAGCACAGGGTGGGGCTGGCTGCACTTTGCGGGTTGGGTGGTGAGGGCTATTAGAGAGACACTGGGTGGAGAGAGCCGATCCCACCAGGCCAACGCAGATTTAGATTTGTTGCTAGGGCTGAGCCTTTGAGCTCCCATAAAAGTCATGGATCCCAGCAAGGCTAGCTGCCATCCACCTCAGGCCCATGGACCCCAGTGATCTGCCCAAGAGACACTGCAGCTTGGGCTGGCACTGGTTGCCTGCTGCCAAAATTCTCCCTGAAATGTGTGGGCCACGTACATAAGGCTGCTGCCTGCCACAAATGCACAGCCTAGGGAAGGAGCAGGGTGAGGCTGATGGCCTGGCAATAGGCCACTGCAGGCAGTATGTGGGTTGAGTGGGGTGGGAGCCCAGGGAGACACATGTAGGGTGAGTGGATCTCACCAGCCAATGCAGCCTCGTAATTGGCAGTGCCGGGGGGGAGGAGGGGCTCACATGGGCAAGATGGTGCCCATCTGCAGATGCCCCAGAGGGAGGCCCAACTCAGGAGCAATGTTGGCTGTCCCTCTTGCCCTCTCCTGGAGCCACACAACTTAGTCTTTTTCCATATGTCTCTTGCACCTCTCAAGCTGCCAACCCTCCACTAAGAGCCCAGGGTGAGTGAGTGCAAGTAAGTGAGTCTGTGTGTGGGCCCTTTAAGGAGGCATCTGGGTTTTCAGGTTCCTTCTATCTCACCCGGACAGCCAGAATCCCCACTGATTTTTACAGTCTGAATTTTTGGGAATGCCTCTTCCCAGGACTAGAACCCTGAGATGGGGAGCCTGTGAGTGGGGCTAGGGCCTTTTGTTCCTTCAGGGGGGCCCTCTGTAGCCACGTTCTCCCTCCCTCCCAGTGCATAACCACTATGCCTGGGGTGTGGTCAGCCCGCTTCACATCTCTTCCTCCTACCGGTGTTAATGTGGCTTTTTCTTTATATCCTGAGATGTATAGGTTATGATCAGCTAGACTTCAGGTGGTTCTCCATGTTGTTTGTTTCATAACTTAGTTGTAACCTTAATGTGGTCCTGGGAGGAGGCGAACCCTGCCTTTACCTCGCCTGCTGTCTTGACTCAGAAACCGAGTGGAAGGTTTTGAGTTTATTGTCTGGTGCTAAGCACCCACCCCCATGAAGCCAGTGAGGCATTATCATGTTAAGCTATACCTCCAGAGACAAGGTTAAAACCTATTCCAGGCACATCTGCTACCCTCATTAGCCTTCTCTGTTTGCCTGACTTCTGAGTGGTTATCTCAGGTTTCATGTGTCCCTCAAAGCTGCTCCTTATCCAAGTCATAGTTCAGTGATCCTGTGTTTAGGATGACTAACTGTTCTGATTTGCCTGAGATTTTTAGCACTGCAAATCCCATGACCCAGGAAATTTCTCAGTCTCATATAAATTATGGTGGTTGGTTACCTCCTTTAGCCATCTATTGTAGCTGCTCTCAAACATGACTTTGGACACATGGTTTAGACCCAGGTGGACAAGAGTCACCTGGGATCTTGTTGAAATGCAGACTACTGGTAATGCTGCCGCTGCTGGTCCTGCTCATGCTACAACTACACTTTGAGAGGTGAGGGATAGAAGCACACTTTGCCTTTTCTATTTCAGTAATTATTGCAGTTGGTTGAAATCTGTTGGTTTCCCCCCTAACCTGTAAATTCCCCAAGGAAAGAAACTGTGTCCTAAGCCTCTATATTCTTGATTCTAGCCGAGCATCTAGCACAACATCATTGTTCAAAAAACTCCTTTTGGACATGTAAGAAGAGAGTACAATTCTTTAAGAGGGGCCCAGGATTCATGTCTGAGGACCAGCAAAGACCAGTATGAATCCAGTTAAGGACTTTTGTGTAGGGTCACAAAGGAAACTGATGGCTAGTTAGGCATGGGATTCTTAAGTCAAGCCTGATGTCTGCCCTGTGTCCTTAAACTGTGTTACACCCCAAAAGAGATCACTGGTGAGCATGACCAGAGTCTAGAGGACAGAGGGAGCACACAAGTCCGAGACAGGATGAGTTAACTTCATTTGAACGCTCCATAAGAGTGGATGCTAGGAAGTACCCCCTGGATTGTGTCATTAAACAAAGTGAGGTGCCAACCATTTTCTCAAAGCCAGTCATCACAGTCTGAGATGTCGCTTTGCGTAAGGTACGTGGAGACTGAACTCCTTTGACTCTGTAATTTCATAAAAGCTCATTAATAAACCCTATATTGGCTTGATGATTTGCATCAGGTAGAACCCACCAACCCCCTATGAGATGGTATATTCAACAGAGGAGAGAAAAGGCTCTGAGATGTTAAGCAACTTGCCTAAAATCACAAAGAGAACAAGCTGTGCCGAGTGGGTACAATTTACTGTTCCCTCATTTAGAGCTTTATCAACTGGAACACAGCAAGTCCCAGAGTAAAAAGCCATTGCATGCCAGTGTGGGGACTGTGAAATTGTGTCCTCATTGTGGCGTTTTCAGGGTATCTGGGAAATGGCACTGTTCCACTCACAAACAGAACTATTAAAAGTTTAAAAAATTCAACTTCACAGAATCCTAAAAGAATGGCTATTTGGCCAATGACCTCTGATTGAGCTGATTGAGTCTGCGGGAGGCACAGCCTGGAGCTGGCAGGACGGCAGCCTGACAAAGCTCCTCATCTGTTCAAGGGATAAAGAGAAAAGCAAAGTTGCCTGTTATCTGGGAATCCCCCTTATTCGGAGGATTTTGACTAGACCTTGATGTTAATTAAATTGTTTCTAGGGCCTAATGTATTATATGTAATGTTTGCTTTCTAATGACCACCAGATGTTTTTTCGATGCTAATGAGGGGTGTATAATGACTCCCAGATTCCTACTAGAAGCTGTAGAAGTCAGCATGCTGTCAACCAAATGGATGCTCTGGGCAGACTTAGCACTCCCCGGGACTTCGCAGCTGTGGGCAGGGGATTTGCCACATGTGGCAATGAGGGTGTACTGATATGACTACGACCTCAACGTTAGCGCACAGTAGGTACTGAATGGAGCATACTTATTGAATTCATAAAAAGACGCCTCACCTAATACACTCTAATACACCTTCGAATCCAGGTTTGCCTCTGATGAATAGAGCATCTCCTTTTATTATTTAAAGAAGAAATTTTATTTTTTTCCATTTTATTATTAAAATCAGATCTTTGAAGAAAAATTAGAAGGTATAGACAAGCAAGGAGGAAATAAAAAAGAAGGAAATTAAATGTACAAGAGAAATAGAGTAGAAAGAAGAAAATAGATCAATTTGCCTAAATCTGATTTGCCTAAAACAAGTTTGTCCATGAGTCAATTGCCAGCTCACATGTTTGTCTAAAATTCAATATCATTTGCATCTTTTTGGATCTCACTCTTTGTCCTATCTTTTTGGCATTTAAGTATTCTTAACAAAAACACGTTACTAAGAGCAATTTTGACATATTTTATAAATTTAATTAGGATTTATCAAAATTGCAATGTTTTATAAATAATGAAGCTCATCTGAAAGAGGGATAATTTCAGCAAACTAGTTGTAGATATTTAGAGAATTGGTCTTTAGGATGATTTATTTTAGGTGAAATGGCTCATTAGCTACGAGTGACCAAACTCTCTATTTGGTGTCTATCCAGTCATTTTGACATGGTTTTACTCATGTAATTATAGAGTGTGTATATATATACATATATATGTATATATATGTATATATATATATATTCTCTCTATATATACTCTATATACTGTCTATATATACATATATACATTATACACACACATATGCAAATACGCACAAATATGCAAGCATATATGTGTATATTCCATTTATATATATATATAAAGTATTTTACCTGCATATTTTATAGAGCTATATTTAAACAAAAAGGAGATTTTAATTTAAAACCTACTCAATTAAAGGAAACTATAGGTTACTGCTATAGCATTATTTTAAATACCTGATTAGTATTCGAGTCCTCCGATAGGTTACTGTGGGATATTGTAGTTATCTCCGATATTCTGCTCTTACAAACGACACTATTACCTGCTTTTCTGTTTGCCCTTAACATTATATCTCAAGCCTCTTTTAATGATGATACGTACAGATGATTCTTTTTAACAGTTGCTTAGTAGTCTGGAGAGTGGATGCACCACGATCTTTTAAAACTATTCTTTATTCCTCGGGACTAAACTTGCGTGTAATATTTCCTCAGATTAAATTTGTAGAGGTGGTATGCATGTCTTTAGAGCTTTTGACACATATGTTCTCAAATTTCTCATTAGAAATATCGTGCCAATTTGTATTTCCACCAGTGGGAAATGATAATGACAATTTCTCTACACTGTTCCCAACTCTAAGTTGTTCTTTTTTTTTTTTTCCTTTCTCCTTTAATTCCAAAAATAATACATGTTCTTATTAAAAACAAACAAAAAACAAAGCTACAATACAGATTCATAGGGAGAAAAAGGACGAAGGAATCCTCTTCCTCTTCTGTATCTCTTCCCTTGATTCCCCAATTTCCCTATCAAAGGGAGCCTCTGTTAAAATTCAGTAGGTAAGCTTCCAGAACATGCTCTTGTGCATTTACATTGCATGTATTTGATCAGAAATGGAATCAGACAGTATATACACTCTATTCCTTGCTTCCCTTTTTTCACCTAACGATATATCTCAAACATTTTTCTATGATAGTATGTATAGAGAATACAATCATATTCCTACAAAAGGAATGTGTTACAATCTTTTAAAATTATTTCTTATTATTAGACATTTAGTTTTCATATATTTATTATTTCTAACTTTAAAAAAACTGGCCAATTTGATACATGAGAAAATTTATGTTACCTTTACCTTAATATACATTTCCCTGATTTCCAATTGGGTAAACATTTCTCACATACTTATTGACCATTTGTGTTTTTCTTGCAAATTGTCAGGTTGCATGTTGAGACAGATGTTTCTAATAATGTGCTAGATTACATTTTCTAGGGCTTTTGCTTCTAAGCAGGGCTGAGTGTCTGTTTCTTGCCAACTGAATGTGAATGGAGGAAATGGGTACCTCTCGGCATGAGGTGGTTAAGAGTGGGTGTGCCCTGGCCCCGTGGAGCCACATGTTGGAAGGGGCCTGGTTCTCTGAATGACTGTGGAGCAGAGGCCCCCTGCGGACTCACTGTGATAAGAGTGAGCAATAAACTAACCCAGTGTTGAGCCACTGAGAGGGGGCTGGTTTATTACAGAAACTAGCATTACATACCCTAAAAAACATATGTATAGGCTTTAAAAAAATCTTCAAAAGTTATCCGTGGCTCTCAAATAATAGTAGTTTTATTTTTAATGTTTAAGAATAAACATGTTTAAATTCAATAGCCTCAGGGCATTTTCAATGCTTTCCCTGCTGGGAACACTTCTCCCACTCAGCTGGCTGGTTCCTTTTCATCTTTCAGGTCTTAGTTTAATCATGCTACCTCAGAGAGGCTTTCCCTGATCACCAATCTAATAAAATAGACTCCCTGTGCCTTAGTGTCTCGCTTATAGAGGGAAGACTTTCTTCATCGCACTTAGAGCAGTTTCAATTTCTACACTTATCTATGTATTCATGTTCGTCTCCTGCTCTCCAGGGTAAGTCCTTGAAGGAAGGGCTGGTGGTCACTGGACTGCTGTCTTCTGCACCCTAAGCACATAGCAGAGGGTGTAAGCTATCGTAGGTGCTCAGCAAATGTTTGTTGAGAAATAAATGATTCACAAACTTTCCTACGTACATTTAAAAATAGCACTGCATATAGTCACAAGTCCCCAGACAATGTTTGGTATACAGATAGATTTTCTGATTTCTTATAGTAGTAATTCCATGACTTCCAGGAATTTGAGACCCATGGTTAAAGCCATATTGGTATGATCAGACAAATTTATGTAGCAAATGGCAAACTGAAAACCAGAGAGAACTGACTTGTCCGTGGTCACTAAGAGAGTGATTGCTTAGCCAGGACTAGAATCTAAATCTTGAACACTTATGGCAGTACAGTGTAGTGGTTAAAATGGGCTCTACAGACACTTGATTTTAAGCCCTAGTTCTGTCACTTATTTGTCATGTAATCCTGGGTAATTTGTCAAAGTCTCTGTCTTTTCCTTTTGTAAAAATGATACCTCAGTGTCATGGGGAGGTACAAATAGGTCATGGATGTAAGGTTATCATGATTAAAATGTTCCTCCTTGAATAAGTGGTCAATAAACAATTATGATGACTGTAATAGTTTGTATTTAGAGAACTTTGTTCATCATTCACTTATTTCCTCATTCATTTATTGACCCACTTTTGTTTTACTGCCAAATCCTTACTAGGTGCTGGGACACCAAAGATGTGTAAGACATTATCTCTGCCCTTGAGAGTGTTAGCGTCTCATGGCCTGAGAAAGAGTAAGAACAGATGGCTTAATGAAACAAGATGGATTCTGTATATAGGTATATACAAAGGCAATGCCGGGCTCTGCCTAAGCTAGGACTGTAGGGTGAAGAGAACTTTCCTTGATTTCCCTCTCTAGACATGGGTACTTGTGTCTCTACAAATGCATAACTTTCTAGATGAATAATGTAAAGAAGAGGAGCACATAAAAGCCCAGAGATGGGACAGCGTGGTGTTTTGAGGGACCTTGGAAATTTGGAGTCTGTTGATACCCTTTTGCAAACACACACACACACATACACACTCTCAGTGGCAAAAGGCGCTCAAACTTGAGCACACATCAGAATCACCTGGAAGGATTGTTGAACCACAGACTGCTGGGCACCGCCCCCAGAGTCTTGATTCAGTAGGTTGGGGTCCAACTCAAGAATTAGCATTTCTAATCATTCCCAGGTGACGCTGATGTTGTTTGTCAGGAAACCACGCTTTGAGAAGCACTGGTCTACAGTGGCTCTCAGCCTGGCTGCACATTAGAATCATCTGGGAAACTTGAAGAAATAGCAATGTCAGACCCTGTCTCTTGAATATTTTGTTGCATTTAATCTGGATTGGAACTCAGATGTGGAAGTTTTAAAAAGCCTTCTAGGTCATCCTAACACATGTCATTACTGATTATCATTGTTCTATTAGCTCATGGCTTTGTGTATTTCAGGGATCACAAGCAAGACAAAGTTGGAACCCTCACATATAAATCTACTCAACTCATATCACTTGATTAGTTCACCAGAATTTCCAACCTCTTTCATGCCACTGGCCAATATGTGCCAAGAACAATACATTTTAATAATGTCAAGCTCTGTAATTTCAGGCAAACCTTATGTCTATATCACATCTCATGAGATAAAAATGTTAAGCGCACTTGAGTGAATCTGATAGAGCTGAGACTTCCCATTGCAGTGAGGTATCAGGGTCCTAGAATTCTGGGTGACGTTTCCTAAATCTCTTCTTACAAAGATCAGGATTTGGTCTACAAACTGCGGTGGGTGCAGAAAACTAGGTACTGCTTGATTCTCTGCTCTTATTTCTCCTAAATTGTAAAACACAGAAATGTCCAATGTTAAAGGTAAAATTTCTGTATGTCAAATTTCTAATCATGAAGGTAGCTCCTGGTCCCTCAGGTCTCACCACATGCTGATACCTGTATTAGGGCTTGTGTGTGCATTCCTTCATGGAATCTCACATCTCTTATTTTTCACTTTTTTTTTTTTTATATTTTCACTTTTTTTCCCCACAGATGAAAAACCGAGACTAAGAGAAATTAAGTATTTTCTAAAGAGTAGATTTTGCTGAGCTGAGGTTCCCTCATGTTGCCAATCAGTGCCCCTACCTCGATTTTGGCCCAAAGTCCCCTTAGTAGCCCCCGCTTCCCCGTTCCAATGTCCCATCACAGTCAACATGGTTGGGAATCGCCACATTGCATTAGCAGTTCATTGAGGTTCAGAGCTGTGAATTCAATGTGAGACCTATCAGCATGGTTATATTTTTCTTGGAATGTTCAGTTATGTGAATGCAGGCTTAGAGCAGGCAGAGCATTGGCTGTACCCAGCACTGGGGTTTTTACCAGACTTAAGTCAATGAAAGGAGAGTAGGTAATGAAATTGAAGAAATATGCAAGGGGAAGAATTTATGATGGACTATGGTATCTAGCTTAGAGAGCCAATACATGAGGATGAAGGAGAATGAAAAAGACATAGGATCAATGGATAGGAGTTTCCCAAGGGTTGTAGAGCTGTTGGAGTTGGAGTACTAGAGAGAATGATCTGGAAAGCTAGAAAATGGGAGAGAGAAATTATGATTGTGAAGAGGGTACAATTATTGTCAAGGACAGGGTCTAGGAGGGTCTAACCAGCAATGCGAGGCACTAGAGTGGGGTGATTGATTATAGAAGGGGAATAGGTCAAGGAATTCAGAGGCCAGACAATTGGCAGACTCATCTACAACTGTGGCTCTCAAACTTCAGCATGCGGCACTGTCACCTGGAAGGCTGCTCCCCTCCCTCTGTCTCTCCCCCACATCTGTTATAGCCAAAAATTTGCAGTCTCAGCATGTTCCCATGAGATCCTGATGCCGGTCTTCCAGTATCACCCTCTGAGAATTACCAATCTACATAGATGCTGAAATCACAAAGAATCCTGTCAGAAGTAGAATCTTAACCGTCAGGGAATCAATGAAAGGACCTGTGCCAGAACATTTTTATTACCAATTAGAGAGACATACGGGGCAGGACAATGTGTCTCAAACTTCATTGTTCATCACAATTATCTGGGGAGCTTGCGAAAGATACAAAGTCCTGGAGAAGCCCAGAGATTTTGAAAGCATAGATTTACGGTGAGATTCAGAAATATG
Source organism: Eidolon dupreanum (assembly GCA_028627145.1). Classification (NCBI taxonomy): domain Eukaryota; kingdom Metazoa; phylum Chordata; class Mammalia; order Chiroptera; family Pteropodidae; genus Eidolon; species Eidolon dupreanum. The sequence goes on from CM053513.1 coordinate 84,797,118, forward strand.
TATTTTAACAAATGCCGGGAGTGTTTCTGAGTCAAGTGGTCAAAGGACCACACTTCAGAAACTCTGGTGCAGAGTTATGTAGGTGGTTCAGCTGTTTACCTTGGTTCTGTTTATCAACTTCTCTGAGCTATGGATTTCTTGTCTGTAAAATGGGAATAAGTAATTTGCTTGTGAGATCGTTGTGAGGGTTAAATGGAATAAATGTGAAAACCTTTTGTTCAAATTTATTATCAACAGTTTAATTTTTTATTGACATAAATAATCATTTTACTGGCAGAACTTCATCTAGTATATCAGTTTTATAGGGAACAGGGGGTGAGAAAATAAGAATTTGCTTTTGTTTTCCTACTGTGTACAAGGGACTATAGTAGACCTTTTTCTTATTTTTTTTCTAGTATTATTCTTGCAGCAACCAATTTCAGGTAAAGAAAATGAGAGTTTGTGATGGGTGTAGTAAAAGACTCTTCTTCCTGTTGAGTTTTTAATCAATGGAGAAATATAGAAGTCACATAAGAATCAAAAGACTTCATAATGGTAAAATTGGACTAGAAGTAGAGGTGAAATTCCTCTCCCTCGCTGCTAATTCACATACACACACACGAATAGACACACACACATCTCGGGCCAGTTATTATGCTATTGTCTCTTGCCTCCGAATCCACCCTTTTATACTCAGTGCTTTGATGCTGTGGGCTGGGGCTGGGCCTTTTTGTTGTGTCAGTTGCCCATGATAAGACCGGCCAATAGGGGGCACTAGAGATAGGGCAGGAAACAGGAAAGAAGAGGAGGCACCTGTTTATTGGCTTCCTGTTTTCTCTCTAGTCCTGTGAGCATTCCCCAGCCTCCCTTCTTCACCCTGGTAGTGGTGGGGCCTTCCTACAGCATCAGTTGAATCTAGCTTGGAGCTTTTCAACCTGCAGAAGCAGTCTCATCACACTCCCCACACCCCCCTCCCTCGCCCCTCACATTCCCCTCCCCAGCCCCACTAGCCTAGCCGACCTCCTCCTCAGAGGTCTGGGTCCCAGCTCCATGCGCCCCCCACTAAGCTTCTAAGTTTCAATAATTCCAGTTTCTTCCTCCTGTTCGCCCCAGCCTTATTGGTATAACTGCTTCTGGCAGTTACTGTGATACTCTTGAGTTCTCTTTTATCTTTTCAGTTTCCTAGGTAACAACTTTATACCTAGTTAACAAATTTTTATATTAAATTTTCTCTTTTCAAATAACTGGTATGCTTTTTGTCCCCTGAATGCACTTTGACACACACAAACACAGCAGGCAGAACAAATAAACAACTGCAGACCTCCTCCCTCCATCCCCCCGATTCCAGAGACTGCCACATGGAAGAAGGACAATGTGTGTGTGTTGGGGGGTAGATTTACCTCTTATTCTGAAAAAGAAGAGAGAGCCACAAAGGAACAGAGCTACACAGGCCTGGCTCCCTGCTGATGACACCACTAATGGGTTAAGTCACTTTTGCATTGGCAGGTTGTCTCAAACTTTGAGATCTTTGCCCAATAAACAATCCTTAACACAGCCTTTCACTCCCCTCTCCTCTGTGAAAATTAATGCAGTGACATAAAAATCATCCTTCCTAGCAGAGACTCAGAATATATCACCTACCAAAAACCTATAGGTAAGTGACCAGCTCAGGCTCAGGTCTGTTTGATGCAAAGTCCTATTTTTCCCATTATATTATATGACCTTTCTCACCAGCGTAAGTCCCTTGAATGGGGCAGGGGACCAGATCTCAGCCGATAGCTCCAGGATATCATTGCATTCTTTAGGAAGAAGAGATTTTTCTGTAGCTTGGAAAAGAATTTATATGTCAAGTCTACCACCTACCCCAGACAACTATATCAACTTTCCCAATGTTTCCATGTTTAACAATGGCCAAGCTTTTAAAAACAGAGCTATTTTTGATTATTCAGTGGTGGGGGTAGGGGAGAAATTATACTGGTCACTGAGGTTCTCATTTTTTTTTCTCTCTTTTACCCCCAGCCCCACTCTCTACTACACAGACTTTATTATTTGTCCCTATGTGACCACAGGGCTCAATGTGTCCTTCTAGGGCTGACTAACATTATTTCCATCTTTGTAAACTTTTTGCCATACTCTCTTAGCCAGTTCAGTGCCATTTGGAATCTCATAGAATCTCTCGTTTATGTGTCTTTTTGCCTCTCACTGGCATGTGATTTCTTTTGGGGCAGGAACCACGTTTTATTCATCTATGTATTTCTGCAGCTCAGGAGTCCTAAACCAGGAAATTCAAGAGGCTGAGAATTTGAATAGAAACAGATTACATCTTTATTTTCACTAACCTCTAACAGAAATTTAGCATGTCCTTCAATCATGAATGTAGACAACAGCCATGATAGAATCATTGTACCTGTGACTTTGCCACCAGTAGAAATCCCAGATGTTTTTATATCACATTACAGGTTATTGCAGACATCTCAAAATAGCTTAGGTGCATCACCATTCCGAAACTATGGTAGATATTAGACATGCTACTAGATTGTGTGTTTTGATGTTTAAGTAAAGAAACATATATTACCATGTCACAATTTTTAAGATGTATTTTGAAAACTGTATTTCAATATGATAGGTTTCCTTTGTAATCCTGTTTTTACTTTACACACTTAAATATGTTATTCTAAGACATTTTTATGTCTATTATCCATAGACATCACCAAAATGGAAAAAGAATTCTTGCTTAAGTGTATAACCTTGTTCAAAGTTTACATGAAAAATGAAAAAATTACATTAAATAATTTCTGTTTCACGGAAGAATACTTGGTATAAATATATAATGTTAGCATAACGGAAATAATTTGGCAAATCCATTTAAATTCATAGTTCTCAAAGTATACCAAAACAAATTCTAGATAGTTAAATATATATTTAAAATTAATTAGATTTATTTATTTGTTAAATATTTATTAGATGCCTGCTATATGTCAGACACAATTCTAAGCAATGGGGTACACCAATAAATAGAAAAAAATTTCTAGTCACAATTGGTGCTGGAATAATTAGACATCCACATAATGAACCCCAATCTATATCTTGTGCCAAATACAATAATTCATCCCAAATGGATGATATTCATAAAGTTATATCCTAAATCTATAAATTTTAAAAAGAAAACATGGTAGAAAATCTTTTAACCTTAGGTTAGGGAAAGATTTAATAGATAAAATGCCAAAACGATCCATAAAAATAATTGATAAAATTGGATTTTTTCAAAATTAAGAACTTCTGCTATTTGAGAGACACCTTTTAGAGAATGATAGACAAATCACAGATGAATAGAAAATACTTGCAAATCATATATCTAGTAAAAGTCTTGCATCTGGAATATATGAAGAATTCTCTCAAACTCATATAATAAGGAAATAAACACCTCAATTAAAAAATTGGCAAAAAATTTAAAAAGACACCTCACCAAAGAACACAAATGGATGGCAAATATGTTCATAAAAAGATGCTCAGCATAATTTATCATTAGGAAAATAAAAATTAAATCCACAACAAGATACCCTCACTTGCCCTTTGGAATAGCAAACAAAACAAAACAAAAACACTGACAACTGATAATACCAAGTGCTGGCAAGGATGTGGAGCAATTAGAGCTGTCATACATTGCTACTGATGGTGCAGAATAGTCCAGCAGTTCTGAAAAAACAGTTTGGTACTTTCTTATATAATTAAATATATGCTTAATATATGACCTAGCAATCTCATTCCTAAAAGTACTTACCTAAGAGAAATGAAAGCTTATGTTTACAAATCAATGTGTATGTAAATATTCATAACACCTTTATTTGCTATAATGCAAAACTGAGAACAACCCAAATATCCTCAGACTGATGAATGAATGAACAAACTGTGGTTTAATCCACACAACGTCATTCTTCTTAACATTAAAAAAAGGAGCAAATCACTTACACATGCAACAACATTAATGAATCTCAAATGTATTATGTTAAGTGAAAGAGGCCATAAAGTCTACAGACTACATGATTTCATTTTTATGATATCCTGGAAAGGGTAAACCGGGAGATACAGAAAACAGATCAGTGGTTGCCAGGGACTGCGTTGGGGGAGGGGCTGGCTACATTGGGACACAGAATATTTTGGGGGGAGGAGTGGTGAGAGAACTGTTTTCTATTTTGATTTTGGTAGTGGGTATCTGACGATATATTTGTGAAAACTCATAGAACTCTATTAAAAAAATTTAAATTAGGCAAATAACAAATTCCACAAGCTCTTGTGGAGGAAGCAGATTTAAAAAAACATACTCAAATAGGAAAAAGTCAATAGATGTTAAGAACCATGAAGAAGAACGGGGAGTCAGAGGGACTCGGGGACTCAGGACCATGTGTACAAGTGTAGAGGCTGGTCAGGGATGACCTCTACATAATGTGAGTGTAGAGCAGGGACTTAAAGTTAATTACATTTTAAAAACTGCTGAAAGAGGGAAGTGCATACAGGCGTACTTCATTTTATTGTGCTTCATTGTATTGCTCTACATAAGTCTTATGTTTTTTTTACAAATTAAAGACAAGACCCTCCACCAGCAACAACATTGTGACCTGCTTTATTACAGTGGTCTGGAGGCAAACCCACGATTTCTCTGAGGTATGCCTATAGTTATTAAAGCTTTGTGGGGCGATGATTTTCTAAACTTTATAATGGCAGAAAACATAAAGAAGATAAGTAGATTTTCCTTTCTAGTATTTAAAAAAATTCTAGAAAACCAATCCCTGAAAGTGACGTAGAAGATCAAACTGGAGCCATTGGATTAGAAACATATGCCTCAGTGAGTTAGAATGTGGCCTGAGAGTGGATCTCAAGCAGGACATGGGTGACCTTGAGGAAGAAGGGGAAGGAACTATAGGCAAAGAAGAGCACCAAGATGGAATGTTTGGAAGATCCTCTCCTACACTCTAACTTGGACCTGACCCCCAGCTGCAGGGTCTTCCATCAGAGCCTCAGCCCCCTCCTCTCTCTGATTGGAGATGGGGAGGTAAATGAGTAATTTCCCTTTGCAGGTGCTGTGATCAGGTGTTCCCTTTCTAAATATAAAACTCCAGGGCTCATGTGCAGATACCCAGAAAGCTCAATTAATCCCAAACATTCCTTCCCACAGAGATATCCCAAAATAAAATCTTCAGCACATGTAAAGTGGCTTAATTTTTTTCCTTGACTTAATGACTGAATTTAACTTTATGAAGGGTTTTTATGAGGACGATGCTGAGCTTTATTCCCTAGGTTCATGGGCAGCTGGGTAAGAAAGAAGCTTGAATTAAAACTGGTGAGTTTGTGGCTGAACAAAAAGAATGTCTTAATCCGCTGAGAGATTAAATGTAAGAATTAGCTATGTGGAGCAGTTAGGGAAGTTCTATCCCTACAGATGTTCAAGGAGAAAAGACATAATGTCAGTTGTCTTGCTGACATTTATTAAAAGGGCAGAAAATATATCATGTTAATCTTTATATATCTTCATATATATCTAGCATAGTGCCTGGTACATAGTAGAAAAACCTACTTGAAAAATAGATAAATAAGTGAGTAAGTGAATGAACTAGTGAAATAATTCCAGTGATGTGGGAGACACAAACAAGAATAAGATTTGATCATTTCCTAATATATACCATTTGCAGCAGTGTTTGAGAGAGAGAGAGAGAGAGAGAGAGAGAGAGAGAGAGAGAGAGAGAGAGAGAGAGAGAGAGAGAGGTTTAAGAGGAATAATGCAGAGATGCATGCGGGTGTAATACGTAGATGATCTGCCACTTTAAGATAAAAAGAAAAAATTAGAAACAACCTACATTTTCATCTAAAGGGGGGATGTTGACCAAAAGAATTAAGCTATATTTATACCCTGGAATACTAGGCAGACGTTACAAGAGAATGAGAAAAACAAATCATCGTGAAAAAATCTCGAAGACACATTTTTAACTGAAAAAGGCAAGTCATAGAGGAGAATGTATAGTATGATCCTATTTACTTTAAAACAAAAAATTTGACACATAGGTAGCTATTATTTACTTATGTATATAAGTGCGTAAAAACACAGATAAAAGTGTGGGAAAATATACATCGTACATTTAACAGTGATTTCTTCTGTAATTTGGGAATAAAGTGATTTAAAGTCAAAATCAAAATTAAAAGCTTTCCAGGCATGAGGAGATATTTTGGGTGACAGAAATGTCACAACCAGATTGTAGTGATAGTTGCACAAATGTGTAAATTTACTAAAAATTACTGAATTATATACTCAAAATGAGTGAATTTTATGGGATGTAAATTATACCTCAGTAAAAGCTGTTTCAAAAACAAGCTTCCCAGGTAATTTTGATGTGCACCTAATTTAGGGGAACTCATCTGTAAAATGCTTTTCCCACTTCTCCCTTTTCCTGCTTCCCCAAATCCTATCTTTCTTTCTTAAATGAATGTGTGTTTATCCTTCGTCAGGAAAGGTAATAAAATCAAGAACACATAGTAAAAATCAAAATGTCATAAACATTTCTACAAAGTTTCTATTACTTTGCACATTTAAGGATTAGCGAAATGAAAATACATCAGAATTAGAGTCCCTTAGAGAATTCAAACACTTTTCAAGTTTAAAGTCAACCAAATGTTTGGCCTTGAGTCTTATCATTGGGTCTGTGGCTAACCATCATCCTTAAAAAGAAACCATGTCTACGGGGGTGCATTTTGAAACACTAGACTTAACGTCTACCTCACAGGGCTGTGTAGGTTATAATGTTTGTTATTAGTTGGGAATCTACCTTCCTCTGCACACCTGTCCTGCCCTGGTCCCCACTCAGGAAAAAGCTGACTGGGATCTCCCTTCCACACCTCAGAGGCCACTGGCAGCTGATGTATAGGTCATCAAGAGCCCATGCAAGTCACTGGCTAAGTAAGAGATTTAACTGCCAAGACCCATGTTGACCACTGAACCAGTGAGATTCTCTTTCTAGAGGCATTTGAAGACATCTAACTGAAGAATTTTTTTACTATCCTAACAGTGGAGCCTGAGACTGGGGAACAGTGGGCTGTCCACTCACTTATGAGTGTCACCAGCTGGCTCAGGGCAGTGCTTCCCACGTGTTGAGCAATATTCGTCTCTGTGTGGTCTGGCTGAGCACACAGCCCCCGCGCTTCCTCATTTCCTGTGCATTTTCTGGGACACTCCTCATTCTTGTTGGAACCTGAATGAGGCTCTGCACCTTACAGATGAAGCAGCCTAATTCACCCAGCCCTAGAAGTGGCCCAAGAAGGGTGTTCGCTAATGATGGTTTTCTAACGCGCACACTGCCCTTAATATATATGCACCAGGCCCTGCTCAAAACATGCTGTACGCACCCACTCTTTGACACCTCCCTGCCCACTTGAGGTGGGTACTATTTTCTATCATCATTTCCATCTTAGAAATTTGGAAACTGAGACATAGTGAGGTTGGTGACACAGGAAGTGAAGATGGGGCTGGAATGTGTTCCCCAACAAAGGTGCCATTCTGCTCTCAATCGACACCAGTTCCCTGTCCCTTCCTAGTGTTTCTTCATAACACAGTTCCTTAGGAGTCTTCCATCTGCTTGTGCGATCGAACTAGGTCACTGCTTAATCTTCCCATTTACCTTAAAGCCCAGTGACTCAAGAATCATCTCCACAGCCCATTTTGCCTTTTTCCTGCTCACTCCTTCCCCTGTGATTTGCATAACGGAGTAGCTCACATTTCTTGTGCCTTAACTCAAGAGAGCTAAATGCGCTCAGTAGTAGAAAGAGGCATAAAATAGCAGGGACTGTAGTAGAAGGAAGATGACTTCAATATCTGACCTATTTTCTTTTTGGAGTTAGAAACTGCTATAACTTCAGAAGTGCAAAGTATAACTCGAGGGACCAGGGAGACTTTAATCATTCTGATATAATTTTCCAGACAGTTCTTCCAGTAGAAAAACATTTTCTTTACCTTCAGCATTAACTTTTCTTTTAAAATGTTTATGAAGAAGAAATGCATATGACAGAGTGTGAACAAGTTTATTTCTGGTACAAAGAAAGAGCCAGAGTTAGAGGACTTTGGTATCCTGTCTCTGTTCTGCCATTTGCTGGCTCAGTGGCTTTGGGGTGGTCACTGGCTTTCTCTGAGCTGCAGATTCTTTAGTTGTAAGATGCTTCCTTCTGTGACTGAGAGGATAACATACCACGCATATGAAGTACCTCACACACGATCGGACCTGCCAGGGTGACATGAGATGGTATCTGTTATTGTGAACAGAAAGAGCGGTATGTTTCTGGACCTTATTCTTGCACTTAGGTATAACCTTACTTTCATAAGCCCTGAAATTCTTCATCTGGGGGAAAATCTCACATTCTTTGGAGGATTCCTATGAGTATTAAATGACATGCAAAATGACTTTGAAGATCTAAGTTGCTGGTAAACATAAAGGATGATAAGATCCATGTTAAGGCTTCATTCCAAAGATATTTGTTGAGCAGAAGACATGCCGTTGTCACAGTGGGCATTGCAATTGCTATTGTTGTTACCATATTGTGGGGACAGATACGAGAGTGATAAGGAATGCTGAAGAGTCACAGAAGAAGGGAAGTGTGGTCACAGTGGGTGAGGGTATTCAAGGATAGATGAGGACAATTGAGGGAGACAAGGGTAATTGAAGGTAGGTGAGGGTAAGTGAGGAAGCTTTTGAAATGGGGCAGGGGAACCTCAGTTGGAGAGGGGAGGACACTGAAGCACTGTGTGTGGGAACTAAAATGAAGCCACCATAGTGGTGCGTTCAGTAAGGTAAGACAGAATTTATCATTGTTGAGGAGGTCATGGAACTAGGGGTTAGGATTTGACCAGTGCTGAATTTTTTGTTCCTCCACCCCAAATTCATGTGTTGAAACCTAATCATCAATGAGATGGTATTAGGAGGTGGGGCCTTTTGCAGGGGATCATTGTCTTGTGAGGGTCGGGTCCTCCTGAATGGGATTAGTGCCCTTATAAAGGAGACCTCACAGAGTTCCCCAGTCCCTTCTGCCATGTGAGGACACAGCCATCTGTAAACCAGAAAGGGGGTCCTCTCCAGACACCAGATCCACTTGATCTGGGACTTCCTAGCCTCCAGAACTGTGAGAAATGTTTGCTGTTTAAGTTGACCAGTCTGTGGCATCCCATTACAGCAGCCGGAACCAACTAAGATACCTGGGACCCTGAGCCTGAGGGTCAGGGAGGCCGCAGAAGCTGGAGTCTGGTCCTAGGCAATGTTATATCATGCTGTTATGCTAAAACAAAAAGCAACTGGTTTTTTTCCCTCTTTTCATTGAAATTTTTCATACTATTATCCATTGATCTACCTCTTACCGGAGCTGTGGAAGGGAGGAAGCTTTGATTTCTCTAGAAATGGCTCTCTGAGGTTCTGGAATGATGCACTGACAGCTCTTTCCAGACGAGAGGACTGGGCGGACTACAGGGCATGGCCAAGGTTGTTCTCTAAGGTGGGTCGGCAAGTGAAGACTCTGTCCTCTTTGATGAGCCGGGGACAATGCAAGGACAGCTGAGAGAACGAGAGCATGAGAGTGGGAGCGAAGGGGTTCTGCCTCCGAGGGTGCCTGGGTGCTTCTGACACACCCCAAATAATAACGAATTCCCTATAAAAGTTTAGAACACATAGTCTTAGCTTAATGACCTGATGCGTTTACTCTGGGTTGTATGCTAAGATTCAGTCTCAAAAGTGACCTTTCAAAAAGTCTAGATCTGAATATAGCACTTCCTGCTCTAAAACCTTCCATGGCTCCCCACCGTCTATAAGTAAGGTTTAAATTTCCTAGAATAGTATTACCTGATGAACCCAGACTACCTTTTTGGTTTCTCTGCCATTCTTCACATCTCCTACTCTTAATCCGATCCCTGGATCGATCACCATTTCCCAAACAGTCTGTGTGACTCCCCGCCCTGGGACTGGCCTTCCTCCTGAAACGACCACCGTCCCAGCCCCTGAGGACTTTGCATCTGTCCCTTGACACATCCTTTGCAGGACAGTGCGTTCCATTCCGAGGCGTTGCTGGTTTGTAGCGATTGGATGCCTTTGTCTGTCTGGGCTCATACAGTAGTTTGGCTGACGAGTCTTTATAAAGGCACATGTGAGTTTGAAGTTTAATATTAACTTACAACTGATATGTTCCTACTTCTAAAAAAAAATTTTAGGTGGCTACTGTATGTTTTTAATTTATCAAAATTACCATCTCCCTGATGAGGGACGGCCCATGTCAGTTTCCTGTGGGTTCATAACCTTAATGACTACTGCAAACATCATTATTTTATTTCCCGGCTCTTGTTTTTCACAGGCATTTTAGACTGTTTCCCTCAAACCAGGCTGCTTGCTGACTCACTACACAGCATGTTCAAGATTGACAGACCCCCTCCTTTCCCCATCTGCGTTACCTATCCCGGATTTTAGTTTTAGAGAAAGAGCCATAAATATGTGTCCTTCAATTTGAAAAGGTAGACTAGGGATTTGGCAGCCAGGCAGGGGAGGCTAGAGAAAGGTTTTCCAAGGTGGGAAGAAGGAGGTGCACAGTCACAGAATCAAGAGGGACAGAGGGTGTGGATGTCTGCATGCTGAACCCTTGCTGCACATATAGACCCTGTCGCTTCATTTAGAAGCCAGGAGGGAGAAGAGTCTTGGCACATGCTGAAATGACAAATGGCCACTACATCTCTCACTCCAGGATAGAAGGGCAGGCAAGATCTGCAAATGACCTGACTTCTGCTGGCTAAGCAGGCGGAGGGAAAGGCTACAGCAGCTTCCCCAGGCTCTGCTGAGCTGAGGCTTCGCTTGTAACTTCAGCTTCCAGCCTGGATACCTCTCTGTGGGTCTCCAGGGAAGATCTCAACTTTTTATCCAGGCTCCCCTTCCGCTTGTATTTCTTTGTTTTGTGATTCCTACCCAGTGGTTTGTTGGACTGATACACAATAGTATTGCAATTGGACTGGAATCTCTGTTCCAGTGAGATACATTGTGTTTCCATGCCAACAAACTCCAAGGGGAAACCAATATTCCTTCCTTCCTTCCTTCCTTCCTTCCTTCCTTCCTTCCTTCCTTCCTTCCTTCCTTCCTTCCTTCCTTCCTTCTCTCTCTCCCTTCCTCCCTCCCTTCTCCTCCTCTTTTCCTTTCTTCTTCTTTTCCCTTTCTTACTTTTTCTTCTTTCCTTTGAAATGTTGCATACAATATTCAGTTTTATGCATTGAGGTAAATATAATTGCCAGAGGGACAAGCACAATAGACCTTCGGTGGGGAAGGTCTCTGTAGTTTATCATTCAATCTGCACGCTGACCTTTCAGTGTTTAGTTTCATTTTTTTCGTATATGCTTACAAAACTAATTTCCTGGGGGCTAATTTTGTCCAGATGTTGGGTATACAATGGCAAAGATGTTGAGGAAGCTTTTAGCTGATGGTGTCCGTTTTCTTGTTGGGATGGGAGATAGCATCCTGGGGAGAGAGGGAGAGAGAAGGTAGCAGTGGCTTGGGTTTTGGTAGAGGCAGAGGCAAGAAAGAGGTAACACTACCTTTGCTCTGACCTAGTTGGATTGTAATCATTTTAAAGACACAGACCATTTTCATTAGTGTTTATATGTCTGCTCTTCTATCTGACCTTGCCCAACACACTTCCTTCCACATAGCAAGCCCTCAATAAATGTTTGCAGAATTGGCAGAATTTATCTCGTCCCATGATGCTTGTCTCCTTCCCACTGTTGCTCCCCCATCCCACCCCAGTTGCATTGGGGCTTACTGAGCTGGGATTTTTAGGAAATCAAGAGCAGAGGGACCACCTCACGAATCTTGGTCATAGGTGACAAAAACCCAATTCGAATTGTCCCGAGGAAGAAAAAACAGGTGAGAGAGGATATATTTTCCCACAAAACTGCCAAGTCCAGGGAGAAGGATTATCCAAAGAACCAAAGCATCAAGACATATAGATGCTTTGTCTCCCAAAGGTCCATTTCTCTCTGGGTGGGGTTCCCTTCCCACCACAGTGGCCCTCCAGCCCTTCAGGTTTGTATCTGAGTAGTAGGGAAAGTGCCTCTTCATCAAATATTCTAGCAAAACTGTGCTGAGACGAATCTCCTTGACAGGGCTTGTGTGATATGCCTAGTTATGAACCAGTCACTCTGGCCATGGGGATGGAATAATCCTCTGGGCCAAACCTGAGACTTGTATCTGGCTGCAAGGCAAGGGGTGGAGTTCGATCCATCCGCATTCAAGGATTAAACTGGGAGAACAGTGACTTTTCAAGGAAAAAATTCAGTACAGATAGGAGAGGAAATGAAGATATATATCAAGCAGGAAAATTTGAAATGGTGTCCGCCATGTTCCCCTCCCTCCCCTCCCCACTATTGCCAATGTTTGTTAGAACTATTGAATCTTGAGTTACCAGGGCCATGAAAAGGAGGGGATCAAATGAACCGTCAACCCACCTGGTATAAATTCACTCTTCTTTCATATTTCATGAAGAATAATGAACTTCAAAGTGGCATTTCTTTGCATGTGGCCAGTGTCATAAGCGGCTGGCAGTTAAGCCCAGATGCTGTAATGACTAACTCAGAAAGTCCATTTTCATACTCTGGCTCATCCATTCCCAAAGATATTTATGAGCACTTAGAACCGCAGCTTCCGGGCACTGGGAGAAAACATCGTCATCACGCGACATTATGATTTTAATACCAATAAATGGGAAAGGAAGTATAAATGGGAAAGGAAGTATAATAATCTGGGGGAAAGGCGTCTTCTCCTCCTCATTTCCTGCCTGTTTGCCGAGGTGTGTTCTGTTTTGACGGGAGGCAAGGAGGGCATATTCAAGTCTGTCCCTCGTCTCTGTCGACACTGTCACTGCTGCAGGTTCAGTCCTCATGCTCTGTTTCTTGGACCACTTTTGGGTCTCCCAACCCAGAGCTGCACCCGCCTCACCCCCCCTTACCTTAGCTCATCCTCCACCTGCTGCCTGAGGGACCTTCCAGAAAGCACCACACAGCCCAAAGTGTTCTGCAAATTCCATCCCATCACCCCTGCGGCCCCCACGTCTCTCGCTCTATGACAGTGTTCCTCACACTTCCATCATTTGCCTCCTAACTTAAAAATTTTTTTTTTTGCTGTATTTTTGTATCATCTTTACAACGCTTTCCTTACTATTGTCTTTGAATTCACGTACTCCTTTTTTAAAGACTTACCCTTGTTCTAAGCAATTACCTTCATTAAATTTCAATTTCAATGTGCCAGGGTTCCCCGCCCCCCCATTAAATATAAAGAAAAATTAAACTAGGTAAATAATGATTTTAAAATATTTCTAAAGGGACCCAGTATGCCAACAAGGGCATGCACGCTCTCTGTTGTACAGTCTTTCTTGAGCTGGTCCTGGTTTACTTCTCTGTCCCACTCCTGTTCCTCCAGATTCCCCAAATTCTTCACAAATACACGTGTGGCTTTGCACCTGCTCTTCTTCAGCCTAGAATGACATCCTTCTACTTTCTTCTTTACCAGACAAACCATCCTTACCCTAAATGCTCACCCCCTTGGTGAAACTCTGCAAAGTGATTATTATTCCTTCAAACGATTGATCTAATTGTGAGCTGGACATATCGTGCTATGTATGTGGATTATTTTGTCCACTCTGTACCTCTTACCATCCATAAGCTCCTATGAGGTATGGGGCAATCTGATTCACATCTGTTTGCCAGTGCCCAGCACAAGGACTACATTTACCATCGCATTCAGTCACATCTGTTTCATTCTTTTTTCCCCAATAGCAATGGGAATCATTTTAATTTGAAGACTTGCAACAGTATGTATTTGCAGAAGGTCCACAGCTCATTTCATGGGTATTATGTCTGTCCACAAAACCACCTACTATGTGAATTCTGCAAAGCAGTATTTCTTGTTTTTTTTTTCTTTTCTCATGAAAATAGTGAGTAATGGCAGAAAATGTTCATATATGCAATACTCTACCTTGGAGAGACATGGGTTATTATCTACAATTTCCTAAATGCTGATCATAGCTATCCCATTCTCTCTTACTCAGGCAGCAAATTCCAAGTGGCAGAGAGAGAGTGATATTGCCATAGAAATAAAGTTGAATCCATTTCAGTTTATTATTTTAAAAGAGAATCATTTGCAAATTAAAAAAATAGGCTTTAGTAAAAATTACATATGGAACATCTCATAACTGAGTCAATTTTCTGCTAGTGAAATAAAAACTCCAAGAAAACGTAGGTATTCTTTTTTTTTTTTCTTTTTTAAATTTCACAAATACGAACTCACTGCAGTATCTTAAACGTAGTAGGTGCATGGTAGGTATTTTTAATAAGTTATTTCACCTATGCATTCTCATTGTATGAGTGAAATAACTGATCGTGTAGGGGTCGGGTAAGTGGGGAGGGGATATTGCAAGATAAGGAGACACATGCACAAAACTTAATCTCTGGTCTGAATAAGTCACTTACATGTGCCCACTACTACTTTTAAAAATCAATTGACTTTGCAATCAATAAACAGTAACAAAGTAACTTTTCTTTTGTGAGAGTATGACATGGTAAAATTATATAGGATATTATATCCCTTTAGCACATTTTAAAGTCAAGCCCTGTTAATGAGGTCCATACAGCTACAGCTTTGAGTGGAACAAATTATGAGTATATTTAATGGACTTCTTTTTCACTCTTCTCCATTTCTGTAATGAACAGAAGTTACTTTAAGACTATCTTTTTTTTTTTTTTTTAACGTAGAAAGTTTCTTCTTCCTCCCCTTACAAAAAGGAAGAATCTTCACCCCGGGATATTTGGGGCCCACTGTTCTAAACACACCTCCTTCTTGCCTGTAGCTCCTCTCCCTTCTCTGAACCCCTGCCTGGCCCCTCCCTCACCCCCAGAATCCTGATGCTTCAACTACTGGCCTTGATTTTCTCAGCCTCAACCCCAAACTCCTTTTCCTCCCTTCACCACATGGTTAATGTGACAGTGGAGGAGAGGAGGCCATGAGATAGCACAGTGGGTAGAAAGGTGGCTTAGATCCTCTTTGTGATCCCCTTTCCAGGAGGTTATGAGCTTTTACCTGTGAGGTGCCTGAGATGGGTGAGTGGGCAAGGCCTGCTATGAGCTTCTCACTTCTCTGTGGTCTGCCATTTTCCTTCACTTTGGCAAAGGTGATATACAGGCTGCCCCAAGACTCTGGCAATTACCAACATACCAGTGCATTAACCATTTTTAATGATGGGAAGAGAGCTGAGGCAGAAACATGAAAGACTCCTTGTCTGTGATGTCCAGAGCAGTTCTAGAAATAAGCACATGCCCATCCCTGTCACAACCCCAGATCCGCACATCGCCTGAGAGTGCCCTGCACCTCTAATGTTTTCACTTTGCCCTGAGCAGAAGTTAGGTCCTCAATGGCTTCTGAGCCAAAAATTGGGCATTCTTTCCAAAAGAAATGCATTTTAAAGTCAAGCCCTGTTGCAAAACAGAGGGAATAGTAAATGTCATGAGAAAACCAACCAAAGAAGGGAAAAGACTTCAGGTTGGGATGTTCAGGACATCCTCTTGGTGTATAAAAAGTCTGGCCAGAAAGGATCTCCAAAAAGTCTTATGGAATTTCCAAATTAAAAATGCCATGGGCTTTGATACGTAATCCAAACCTCCATCAGCTGAGCCTTGTTTGTAAGCTGCAACTAAGGCTATTATTTTTAAATGGTCATTAAAATCAAAAGCCCACTTATAAATAGAAGATCAAACTTGAAAGGAAATATATATAAAAAAAAAAAGTTTAGCCAGTGCCTTTATGCTTTCCTACAAATAAAGTTTGGTAAATTAAAAGTTTTTATATGGCATTTATTGTACATTTTGGAGGATTTGTAAATCTGGCTTTTGATTTGTTGATATTATGGCTGACTGGTAGGACTTATAAATCAGGTTTCTGATGTGACAAATCAATTTTGTTTTAGAGATGAACTCAGCGGCTAAATGAAGTGGAGAAGTAAAGGGACATAAATACTGTGAGCTTTAGGCGAAAGAGTGTCATGAACCAGGCCAATGAAAACCCATTTGCATCCTGGGAGAGGGAAGGTTTTTACAGTTTTCTCTTTTTTGTGATTACAGACATTAGATTATGGGTAGCAAACTGGCTTCCAAGGGCCAAAAGTAGCCCATAAACATGTTCTGTGTAGATCATGACATGTTCTTTTAAAACTTTGTATTCCTGTCACCAGTGGGAGAATTCAAGTAGAAATTCACGTAAAAGTGCCATCTCTTGAGAAACCATCAGAAGTGCTGGCCACAGGGCCTGTGAGTGTTCCTGGCAACAGCCAGCTGGGGTCTTGGAGCTCCAGTCTGCCACAGTTCCCACTGGCCTGCTCTACTCACTTGCATCACCTGCATGGCCCTTGTGAACATTTGATCTTGTGACCAGATTTTAGACACTAAAACACTCCGAAGACTGGTTTTCGAGGAAAATCACACTAAAAAATTAGTTGTTTATGGGAAATTCAAATTTAACTTGGTGTCCAAGACTCTATCTGATACTCCTACTGTAATAAGCAGAACTTGAAGATGGCTGCCAAGATTCCACAGCCCTGGTGTCTGAGCTCTCCCCTGGAGAGTGGGCAAGATTGGAGATGATGGACTTCACTCCCACGATCAGGTCATACAACATAGGTGAAGGGATTTTGCAAATGTATTTAAGGTCCCAAATGGGTTGACCTTCAGGTAATCAAAAAGGAGATTAATGAGGGGAGTGTGACTTAATTGGGTGACCTCTTGCAAAAGACTGTCCCTCCTTGAAAAAGATTTGGAGGATGAGAGAGTCTTCAGCTGATCTTGAAAAAGTAGACAGCTCTTCTGTGAGACGGCCTTCGGAAGGGCCCACGTGACAAGGACTCAAGAGCAGTCTACAGCAGCTGGTGGGGCGGGCATACCCAGCCTATAAAAGGGAGCCATGGAAACTGGTGAGGTACCCAACAGCATCTGCTAAAAGAATAGTCCTTGCCTTCCAGGTACTTATAATTTGAAAAATATTGGTAAACTTAATAGAAATAGCTTAGATCTTTTTTTTTTTAAAGCATACTTAATAACATTTTATAAGAATGCAAAGGAAGAAAAGAAATGGGAAAGGAGAGATGAAAATTTTAAATAAAACTATATGTGAGATCCTGGAGCATATGTGTCATTCCAATCTCATGTTTATTTAATTCCTGTGCCCTTTCTAATATGTCTCTGCATCTCTTTTTTTCTATTAAATTTTTGTGTGTGTAGTAAAAAAGGTAGATTTTCATCCAAAAGGTTTTAATGCACATGTTGAGTTGGATATTCAAGAATAAGGACTTTGATAGGGAAAGAGGGAATAGAAGGAAGTAGACATTTAGTGGAAGAAGCAACTTGGGGGAAACTATGGTATCTGGGTGCAAGTAGAATTGAGGCATAAAAATCCAGGACAAGGAACATGGGACGAGTGGTCTATATATTCAGTAAGTGATCTTGAAATGCCGCCAGTGAAACAAAGTTAAATTTTCTTTCTTTATATATAAAAAAAGGTAATTTCTCTTTAAAATTTGTTCTCAGTACGCATGAAAGTAGGTTGGTTATAATCCTTGGTTTATATCACACTATCATCCTTGGTCTCTGCAGGGACCATGGTTATGGATTTATTTTTTACTTTTTTATGCTATTGCCTCAGTTTTCTTTTCTCATCCTGGTTTGCACCTCCTAAATGTGGTATAGTTTAGGGTACCCAAATAGTCTATACACTTAGTTCAGTGATATTCACTACGGTTTGAAAGTGTATTTTGTGACTATACCAGAGTTTATTCATTTTCTTGGCAATGAACATTTGGATTATTTCCATTTTTTTCTATTTTGATTAGCAGTACTAAGATTATTCTCGTACACATCTCCTGGTACACAAGTGGAATAGTTTCTCTTGGGTATATGCCAATAAGGGAAATTGTTGGTTGGTGGGGTATGCAAATGTTTATCTTTATAAGAGAATGCCAAAAGACTTTCTGAATTTGTTATACCAGTTTCTATTCTTAACAGCATGTGTAAGAGTTCCTTTTGATTCACATCTTCAAAATTTGGCATTGTTTACACTTTAAAATTTTTGTCCATTACAAATTTGTCCAAAAAACTAATCGTCTGCCAATCAATTGGTTATAAAATGATATATTTAATATTTTTACCTTGGTTACATTTTCCCAGTTACTATGGAGATGGAGCATCTTTTTGTATTGTTTTTAGAATTATATTTCTGCTTCTATTTTATCCCCATTCATACTTTTTAAATCCATTTTTTATTTGAGTTTTGCCTTCTTTTGCATCGAAAGGAGCTCTTCATATGTTCTTTATTGTAGTCATCTGTCAATTAATTCTGTTGCAAATGCATTCTTCTAGTTGATAATTTGTTTTACTTTTTTTGCAGTGTTTTTGATAGATAACTAAAAACCTCTTAAGTTTCTTATAAAATTTTCTATAAAAAAACACACATTTGTTTTTAAATAGAAAAAATTCTTTTAAAGTCTCAGGTAAAGGATTTAATATAGATTTCATTTAAAAATGTGTGTGTTTATTTGGAAGAACATATACAAAAACTTTAATATTTATTATAAAAATTAAGATTATAAATGTTATTAAGTATTTCATGTTTTTGTATTTTTAATATTATGCAATGAATATTTCCTGGAAATGAATCAAGAGAACCCTGGGATATCAGGAAAATTTAAAATCTAACAAAGAAAGGAAAAAGAATGTTTTCTATACCAAAAATAAGGTGATTCTAACACATACACCAAGGTAGATAATTAAATACACCTAAGGTTTTATGTAGTGGGACCATGAGCCATTCATTTTAAATGTAAAACATGTAAATTGCCTTAATTAAAAAAAAACATATAACTCTAGAAGAACTTTAAAAATAACAATCATTATCATTAATTAGAATTATCATTATTGAATGAAAGAAGCCAAAGTTTAATAATGGGCCTTTATGATGGAAACTAACAGAAAACAAATTACACCCACTTTTTGGGCCCCACTGTGATAAGGCCGAGTTAAACTTTATCCAGATCCAGACACAGAGCTTATTATAGGCCACAGCTAGGAAGCTCATTACTAAATTTATACTTGAAGAAGCAAATGGACAGCAGTGTTAGCATTTCTATCTCACCACTTAGAAGCATGACATGGAAATTTCTGAGGCTAAGCAAAACTGTTAAATCCCACTTCGTGGTATTGGGGGAGGGTGTGTCAAAAATTGATTCAGCAAAAATTGGGATATATTGAATTCAACATTTATTAGAACTTTAAATAGTAGCCTTCACCGATTTTGTTGCTGAAAGGATAGTACTTATAAATGTATATTTTTAAAAAAATAACCATTGATGAAAAAAAACGAAAGACCAGATAGAAGTTAGAAATGTGAATTGCATTTTCCTATGTGATAAGAAGTATTGTTTGTATAATCCATCAAAGTTTTAAAATGGCTTCACCTTCATTAATTTATTTGATCCCCATGATAACCTCGTGAAGCAAATGAGACAAAAATCATTAATTCCAATGAGGTAATAAAATTCCACAAGATGCACATTCCTAAGGAAACATAATGGGCAAGTGATAAAGCCAGGATCAATACCAAATCATTTTTCTCCAATTTCAGTGGTTTTCACCTACAGCAGAATGGGACCTAGGAAATATAGCTGCTCAGTAATAACTGCCAGGGATATCTGTTTTTCCATTTCCTAGGTATAGTCGAGAAATTAATCAGTTTTACAAGAGAAAATGCATTTCATTATGAAATAATTAAATCAGTTTTCCTCTTCCAGGGAAGATAGAAAAGCAGCAGTTTAGCTACTTAAAAAAACCAAATGACATGTGGAGGAAAATGAAAGCTAAGGAGCCAGTTAGAGAAGCCGTAAAGAGTAATACAAATGTCAAAATACAGATGCATCAGGGGAAAAGAAGGCAAGACCCCTGCCAGGCCCTGCCTTAGTTAAGCATGCAGCTGTCCATACACATGGGTTTTTTGGTTGCAGGAAACATGGAGTCAGAGGAAAGGCAATGTCACCATATTAAATCTGGGATGTCTAGTTTTATGAAGCAATTTGGGAATGGGGTGAGGGAGGAAATGCAAAGTGCATGAGCAAGGACTTATGGTTGTTGGATCAGAAACACTATGTAGTGGAGTGATGAATCATAAACTTTAAAATAAAAGACCTTGAAAGATAGAAGCAAGGTCCTTATTGAAACATATTTGATGTGGTTTATGACGAAAAGCAGATGAACCAGGGTTATTCATCCATTTTTTTCATTCAATGAGTAAACATAAATCTAGTGCTATATGGCCTGATTAGGAAATATTGAATTTAAAAAATGGGCAATTAAAAAAAACTTCTGCTGAATATGCATTTTGTTAAGCAAACTCATTTGATGTTATTAAAAAGGAGCACTTGGCTTGGACCAAGATTACAGAATATCAGTGGGGAAGAAACCAAAGGGCATCTGTTTTCAATCTATCTAGAGAAAAAATGACCAATTTAGTGGCTTTAATTTCTGAGACTCTGAATTTGGGTATTCTGTTGTCCAAACACATTTTCTTTATGTAACATCAAAAATTCTAATATTAAAATTTAAAGTTGATGATGTCTTCAAGGAAATAAAATAAGAACCATAATTTTATACCTAGCACAGATACAAAAAACATCAGAAAAACATTTTTGAATGTATAATTCCCATGAACCCTTCTTGAAAAACCTCCTGAAGTATGATATTTAGCCAACAAAGTGATGTTAGTCCATTGCAGAAATCAAAGAAATCCATAAAAGGAAACCGATAGCAGTACACTCAGAATTGGAAGAAAGACTAAATAAATATGATTATTTTAGCTATAATAATAGAATATAAATAGTATAAATATTAACAATGTAGAAACTATGCAAATTACAACAGTTGAGAGAGAAAGGTGAGGAGAAATGAAGGGAGTGTAAGTATACTTTTGCCCTTATCCTTTATAACCAGAAGTAAAAGATACCATTGCATAGAAAATCATATAGTCAACTAAAACTGGAGGATGGGACAAGGGAAGATATTTATATGTATCAATTTTGTCACTGTTATAAAAATTCAGTTGACACTGTGTATAAAAAGAAAGGCTTAAATGTATTATGTTGTTAAATGTATTATGTTTTTATAATTAAAAAGAAATTATCTAGATGAAATATGACCTAAATGATCAAAACAAATACAACACACTATACATATAGTAAAAGTATTATTTTTTAAATAAAGAAAACCTGTACAAGCAGAAAGCATATCATGATGTCAACATTAAGACTAAACATAGTTGACATATCAATAGCTGTAAATGCACCAAATACTATAATATAAAAAATGCCATTGGATTATAGAACAAACCCCAATTATATGTTGAGAAAAGAGACAAGAATCAGTGAAAATAAAAGAATTAGAAAAGACACATCAGGCAAAAAGGAGTAAATAAATATAAGAGCAAAAAATAATTAATCGAAAACAATTATTGAATTAATAAATAAAAGCTGAGCTTTTAAAAGGACAGGGTACAAAAAATGTATAAACTCCCTTGGATGAGCTAATTAGAAAAAAAAAGAAACCCAGAACACATAAATTAAATCACAAGAGGTAGATAACTACAGAAAGAAAAATTGAAAGAACGAGAGTATTTGTTTAACAATATGCAAGTAAACTGGAAAAGGTGACTAAAATGAATGTAATGAATAATTATCTAGGAAAATACAGATCACTAAAACTGACCCCAGAAAAAATAGAAAATCTAAAACAAAACAAATACTATAAAATGCCGATGTGTATATTTACATACACAAATACACACATAAGAGCCAAAGTGGATTCTGATTTATCAGGTCTCAATGCTTCAACAATTTTGTCATTCTCTTTATAATAAAGATACAAGTTTTCAAAACAAAAAGGAAATTAGCAAAGTGAATGCATATTTGGAATGAAAAAAGAAAAAGTTACAAATACAAACTCTAAACCCAAATGCCTATATTACAAAAGTCAGATAAATAATATAATATTTCAACTAAGTAATTTACCGTAATACATTTTTCTATAGTTCTCGGTGATATACTTTGTGATCTCTTCATATATTAATAATTTTTGAGCATCATTCTCTACAAAAAGTTAAGAAAGATCATTTCGTCTTTCCTATAGAAATATTCAAAATTTGTTTTTTATTATTGTCTTTTTAATTTTTTCTCAACTTCACAGCTCATTACCGATAATATGAAAATAGTCTAGGAATATTGGAAAATTTTGGAAAACCACTATTAAGTTTCTTTCATACGGAGATATATATTTTCAGGTATTTTAAGTTCTTGTTCAGCGTTTAATCTTAAAAACTGTTTGAACTGATGCTACTCATTACCTAGAACAATTCAAACACATTTTTAAATTGCTGTCATGTTGTATTAAACTGCATAATTGTGTAGTCAAATTCTTCATAAGCTACATGCATTGACATATTGATAAATATGTGTAACTTTGTCACTGGGGAATTAGACTTCACCCCTTTAGTGAGAAGAACTGAAAAGTCATATGGCAAAGGAAAAGGGTACATTGAGGAATGAAGAAAAGGGCCATTATTATAATCAATCTACCCATGGGCTCCAAATTTTTACTGTGAAATCAATTTGTAGCAGGCTTGTTTTCTAGTCCACCCACCACAGCTGGCTGTCATCTCTAATAATAAGTCAGGAACACAATGGCAGGAACCACTTTCCTTTATCCCTAATTGAGAATTCTAGTCTTCCAAGGGGCTCTGGGTTAGCCAGAATTGGCCCAAATTCAGCTGGTCCTCAGGGACATGGGGCACAAAATAGAAATACCCCAATTCGTCTCTTCTACTGTGTCTCTCAAATCTAGCTTACAGGATATCCCTCCTTAGTGCACGATTTCATTTCTTATATCTTGTTAACATCATATTTTAACCAATAGAATAATCTCCAAGCTTTGCAGTTAATTGCCTGTCACTTCATAAGTGTTCAATGAATGATAGCTATTATCATTACAGTGCAGATAAACAGAATAAGCTGCTATATTTTGAAACAGATCCAAAGTTCCCTGGTTAGTAAAGTTAAAAAAAAAAAAAAAAAAAAAAAAAAAGACTTCCTTATAAGCCTGCCTGACCCATGAAGAATGGTCTCCCAGGGCAGCGATGTCACATGCCAGCATGCCAGGATAGGTGTTCCATCGTAAGAATTGCCTGCTAGGATCACCATCCAGCTTTTAGCCATGAGATCTACATTCATGCATTTGAGACTGTTCATTTTATTCAACTTCTGTACCTCTACACACTTAATTAAATGCCATCTTCTTATGGGACTCTTTTAATGGAGAGAAGAGGGGGCATTAAACAAACAGGAACTCCTAATTTTTTTTCAGCCATTAGGCGTTAATTTATCAGTGCTCTTGCACATAATTAATGGTCGTGCACAGCTTGTGACAGCTGGTTTGTTACAGACCAAACCAACCTTACTCAGTTAAAATTTGGAGGTTTGCCACGAGAGGCTAGTTAAACCTGTCAGTAACTCCTCATTTAATATTTTAATAGGCTTTTCTGGCATAGCAGCCATTGCCTGGACTCGGTTTTCGTCTTGACATACAAAGGCGTGAATCGAGCTTCATCACTCTACATAGCCTCGTCTAGTCCCAAACGCTTGGAGAACAGGGACCTGAAAAGGTCAAATCAACACAGAAGAGAAGTTTTTGGAAAAGCTCCAATGAAAAGACCGTGAAAGTGCATAGAGACAATGTTTACTCCTGGCAACTCGTAAAACAAAACCAGGTTGTGAACTTGCCCAAATATCAACAAGCCCTTTCCCCCAAACATACCAAAGAATAAAAGATTAGAAACAACCCTTAAGGGTACAGGTGCTGTCATCTTGATGTATGTATGGCAGTGTTAATCTGGTCTCTGAGGGAAATGAAGAAAATTCCAACATACGGAGGCCCTACTATGTGTTGTATCCCACATAAATGATTTGTTTGCTCTGCCAAGTTGTGATTACTGGCCTCCTTAAAAGAGGGAGAAACTAAGGCTGAAAGAGGAAAGTGATTGGCCCAAGGCCACATGGCTACTTGAGACAGAGCCAGACTTTGAACTCAAGTGTACCTAGTTCCAGAGCAAGTCTTCTTCACTCTGTAAGGTTGGGTAATTCAAACCATATTAAAAAAATTAGAATCCAAGAGGTTTTTTTATGTTGATGTTGATGGCCAATGGTATTTCAAGCACACATAACGGTAAGTATTAGTACTTTATAGCTTAGTGTTCAATGGGAGAGGTCAAGGTAAATGTTCACCAATGACTTCTTTCTGGTGTCACCTGTCCTGTTACCTGAGGGAAAGCTCTTTTTGGATATGGAAGAAGCCAGGCAGAAATTATTCTTCCAATTCCTCCCAAATGCCTTATTAAGTACTTATTGTTTGTCAACAACTGCAGTAGGCACTCCTAATAGGGAATCCTATTTTCATCTGTACAACAATCCTTGTTGGCAATTATTGACACCCTCAATATTACCTATTTTGAAATTGAGACTCAGTTTCAGAGGTGTGAAATAACTTGCTCAAGGACACACAGCTAATAAGTGACTGACTATTCTAGCACTGAACTCAATTGTATCTGACCCCCAAACCCATGTATTTTGGATTTTACTCATTTTTCACTAATGTTTTATGCAACTAAGATGAATACCTTGATCTTGCCCATTTTTCTGAGAAAAGACACCTAGAGGCAACACCAGAGGGTGAGTCTCTTTTATCAGGACCAAATTTTCTGGCATTTGAGATTTGCTAGAAGTATGGATAGAGGCCAAGGTAGAGGGGAAAGTAACTTTGTGAAGATGGTCCCAGGAAGCCTCAAGTTCTGTGAGGAATTATGGTCTGGCTCTTAGCTTCCTGAGAGCAGGAGTCCTGACTGGCTATGCTTTGTTTCTAAACTCAAGAAGAGGGGGACAAAGTAGGGCGACAGTTGGTGGATTCACCCCTACCTCCCAGGTGATCTTAGATTATTGATTTCTGGTGGAAAGTTTCATTCTTTTACCCATATCTATTCTCCTTGACCCAGGGCACTACTTCAAATGTATGTTACTCATTACTTACAGACCTTGCAATGAAGACATGGAATCTCCTAATGTGGCATAAATGTTCTAAGAGAGTAGGAGAGACCATAAAAACCTGGGTGTGTTTGTGATTTGGGATGGTCAGTCTATTTAGAGCAGAAGGTCAACCAGGAGTTAGGAGACTAGATCCCCATCCTTGGAACTTTGGAATGGAGGGTTCTGATTTACAAGGAAGGGTTAGACAGGCTGTGGAGATCCAGGCCAGTATCTGGACCAGGTTCTGGTCTCAGTGGGACTTTGAGTTTGGGTCAGCTTCCAGCCTTCATGTGAATTAAGAAGAAGGCAACTTTCCTGAGTGGATGACAGCAAAATGTGCTTCTTCCTCTAGGTAGATGTCAGCCTGAGCCAGGTCTCACCATGTGGTAGGGGATTCTGCCTCCAGTTCATTGCCTAATGCACATTTGGGCAATGAGCAAACTGCATCACTGTTCATGGCAACCTGGCCTGGATAGGGGGTAGGCGATGGAAGCAGAATCCTTTGATATTATGGGAATAGTAATAATAATGGTAATAAAGTTTTTGTGAGGATCAAAGGAGATATTATAATAGGATATGATATGATATATGATGATATGATATAATATGATATGATATGATATGCCTGGTACATACAAAGAGTTAGATCAGGGGTTGTTAACTAAAAAAATCCCCGAACTGGGTCAATGTGGCAGCTTCCTTTTTTCAATCCTTATAGGACCACTGAAGATAATTTTCCATTTTTGAGTCTGTAACTACTGACTTTACTCTTGAGAATAGAGCGAACTTTGCAGGCTTTCTACACAACTTAAAAGTTCATCCACTGCAGTTAACTTTTATTCATTGTATATTGGTCCATCATCTAGTTGCTTTTTCTTTTTTCTACTCTTACAATTTTATAAATCTGTGGCCATTTAGTCTTCAGATGTCTATGTAAACACCTATCTAATAATAGCTTCTCTTTAAGACTTCTCTCTCAGAAGATAAGAAGAGAATATCTTATGATGTGGTGTTGCTGGGAAAATGGTTGCTTTTTCAAATGCCTAATATCTACATATCTAAGAACTATGCTATCACCACAGGCTATTAGCAATGACCTTCCTTTTCATTGTGTCTTCAGCCTCCAAAGTGGTCCATGATGGTATTCTTCATGGGCTTTACACTTTCTCCCCCTGCATCCAGAGTCTCATCAGACCCTTTTCCTACACTACATCTTCTTTAGTTCTCACCTAAACTCTTGCAAAATCTTAATAAACCTAACAGATCTTTTGCCACCAAATCATGTTCTCTAACCTATTTTCCAAACTGCTAAAAGGAGCTTTCATAAATTAAAATCTTATTATAAAATTGTTGAATGTCTCCCCTTTGTCCTAAGGAGAACATAATACTCTTAACAAGCACTTGAAGGTCTCTCCATGGCCAGGCCCGAGTCTAACTTCACAACCACATCCCTAGCTGCTCCCCTTGGAGAGTCTACCCTAAGCCTGATGAACTAAATATAGCTCTCTATGCTGTTTCAGACCACCATGTCTTTGCTGGTTTAAAAAAAAAAATTCTTTGAGTATGACTATCCTTCTCTTGTCTAAATGAGGATCTAATCATCCTTCAAGGTAAGATCAAGTGTCTTTTCTAGTTGATAATTACTTAAAAAAATTTTTGTGTTAGTGTCAGGTATACAGTACAATGGTTAGACATTTATATAACTTACGAAGTGATGCCCCCAATTACTCTGGCACCCATCTGTCGCTGCACACAGCCATTCCAAAAATACTGACTATATTCCCTGTGCTGTACTCTGTACTCCTGTGACTATTTTGTAACTACTAATGTGTACTTCCTTCCTTCATCTTTTTCACCCAGCTTCTCAACCTTGCTCCCCTCTGGCAATCACCAGTTTGTTCTCTGTATCCGTGAGTCTGTTTTCATTTAGTTTGTTCATTTATTTTGTTCCTTAGATTCTGCATGTAAATGAAATCATATGGTATTTATCTTTCTCTGACTTATTTCACTCAGCCTAATACTCTCTAGGTCCATCTGTATCATTGTAAGTGGTAAGATTTCATTTTTTTTATGGCTGAGTAATATTCCATTGTATGTATATGCCATAACCTCTTTATTTCATCACCTATTGATGGACACTTAGGTTGCTTCCATATTGTGGCTATTGTGAATAGCACTGCTGTGAACATAGGGGTTCATAGAGCTTTACAAATTAGCATTTTGGTTTTCTTTGGATAAATACCCAGAAGTGTGATTGATGGGCCAAAATTGTTCTATTTTTAATTTTTTGAGAACTCTTCAGACTATTTTCTATAGTGGCTGTACCAATTTGCAATCCCACCAACAGTGTATGAGGGTTCCCTTTTTTGAATATCCTCACCAATACTTGTTATTTTGTGATTTATTGATGATAGCCTTTTTGGCAGATGTGAGATGATATCTCATTGTAGTTCTAATGTTCTTTCCTCTGATGATTAGTGACCTTGAATATCTTTTCATAGGACTATTGGTGATCTGTATGCCCTCTTTGGAGAAATATCTATTCAGGTCTTCTGCTCATTTTCCAACTGGATTGTTTGTTTTTTTTGTTGTTGAACTGTATGAGTTCTTTATAAATTTTGGATATTTATTCGTTGTCAGATGAATCATAGGCAAATATCTTCTATTCAGTAGGTTGTCTTTTCATTGTGTTGATGGTTTCCTTTCCTGTGTAAAAGCTTTTTAGTTTGATATAGTCCCATTTGTTTATTTTTGTTTATTCCCTTGCCTGAGGAGATATATCAGAAAAAAATTTACTAATAGCTATATCAGAATTTATTGTCTGTTTTCTTCTAGAAATTTATGGTCTTGGGTCTTACATTTAAGTCTTTCATCCATTTTGAGTTTATTCTTGTATACGGTATAAGAAGGTAGTCCAGTTTTATTTTTTGCATCTATCTGTCCAGTTTTTCCAACACCATTTGTTGAAGAGACTGTTTTTACACTATTGTATATATTTGCCTCCTTTGTCATAGATTAAATGACCATACAGGCATGGATTTATTTGGATTGTTTGCCTCCATTTTGTTTAATTTTTTCTGGAGTTTTCTCCTGCTGTTTCATTTACTGCACGTTTCCTTGTTTTCTCATTTTAGTTGCCTCTCTCTGTTCATTTCTGTGTATTAAGAAGATATGTTACATCTCCCAGCTTGGCCAGATGTGGTAAGTGTCCTGTGTGGCCCAGTGACACAACCTCCTGGATGACCTGTGCTGCGGACTCTGGGTGTGTTGCTTGTGGGGGTTGTGTGTGTTCTGTGTTGTAGCTAAGTCTCAATTGCTGCTAGCACATCAGTGGATGGGACTGACTCTCGAGCTGACTGGCTGTGGGGACTGGCCATGCTCACAGGGTGTGAATTGCTGTGTGTGGGCTGACCCCTCAGAGTGGGATTTGCCCCAGCAGGCTCGAGTGCCTGTTGAGACCACCCTTTGGGTATTCTGTTTATGGGGCTAGTCAGGTGGTGCTCTGCTGTGGTCTGATGCCAATCTTTACGTGTGTTGGTTCTGGAACCCCTTGGGAGGGGTTCCCATGTAGGCCAAGGTCAGCCGCTGCCTTTGATTGCTCAGGGCTACCTGGTAGGAGCTACAAAGCGACCGGGGGATGTTTGCTGCCTATGCTGGACCTGGAGGCAAGTGGGAGAGACCCCACGCCATGAGCTGAGGTCAGTTACCCCCAGTAACCAGTATGGGTCAGCTCAGCAAAAGGACCAGTGCACCTCAAGGCCTGAGGCTGCCTGCCAGCTGCCCGTAAGACTCCGTGGTTGGAAGAGCCTTTGGGTGGTAGGGGAGTTGGGTGGGGCGAGGAGCCAGGGAGTCCCTGGGGTAAAGCGAGCAGATTGCCTCTGGCCAGTGCAGATTCAGATTTTGTGCCAGGGCTGAATCTGCACCTTCCTGTAAAAGTGTTAGATGTCGTCTTGGGCCTGCAGACACCTGAGATCTATTTATGAAGTACTGTAGCTTGGGGCAGGGCTTGTGGCTCACCACCAAAAATTTCTCCTGTGATCCACCCAAGAGACACTGCCACTCAGACTGCCACCAAAAGTTTCCCCCAAAATGTGCCGGTTGTGTGGGGGTTCCAAGAGCTAAGGGCTGCTGCCCTCCCATAAATGTGCAGCTGAGGGAAAGCGCCAAGAAGGGCTGGCTTCCTGGCAATGTGCCCCCATGGGTAATTTGTGAGTTGGGTGGGGTGGGGTCCCAGGGAGATGTGCGTAGGGTGGGCTGATCTCACCAGCCAATGCAGCCTCGTAATTGGCCGTGTCGGGAGAAGGTTCACACAGGCAAGATGGCACCCGTCTGCAGACGCCCTGGAGTGGGGCCTGACTCAGGAGCAATGGTGGCTGTCCCTCCAGCCCTTGCCTGGAGCCACATAACTCAGTCTTTTTCCATATGTCTCTTCTGTCTCCCAAGCTGCTGACCCTCTGCCAGAGCCCAAGATGAGTGTCTGTGAGTGAGTGAGTCTGTGCGTGGGTCCTTTGAGAGAGTGTCTGGGTTTTCAGGCATTTTCCACCTCATCCAAACGGCCAGAATCTCCAGTAATTTTTACAGTCAGATTTTGTGGGAATTCCTCTTCCCGGGACTGAAACTCTGGGCTGGGGAGGCCCTGTGTAGGGCTAGGGCCCCTTGCTTCTTCAGGGGGACCTCTGTAGCCATGCTTTCCCTCCTGGTGCTCAACTGCCATATCCAGTGCAGGGCCAGCCTTCTTTGCATCTCTGCCCCTCCTACCAGTGTCGGTGTGGCTTTTTCATTATATCCTGAAATGTACGTGTTATGATTAGCTAGACTTCAGTGGTTCTTCACGTTGTTTGTTTCATAACTTGGTTGTAACTTTAATGTGGTCCTGAAAGGAGGTGAACCTCGCCTTTATCTAGCCTGCCATCTTGACTGGAAAACTTGTCACCTCTTCCCTAGTCTATGATTTCTTTAGTCCCTTCACTATGCCTAATTCCTCTCTCTGTGTTAATGATGATATTCATTCTCTGGGATGCGATTATGGGTCTACATGTTTCTCTGTTCTATTGTATTAAGAGGTTGTGGATAACAAAAAGGTGTGGGATATTTTCTATTTATCCTTCCATATCTATTCTCCATACTTTTCTACTCTGATTTGTGTCCAGGTCTGTGTATGATGTGCATCCATGAGATCTTCTGTCCCAGCTGTCCAGGCGGTTTCATCCAATGGGAGATACTGGTGGGAAATCTGCAAGAGGAAGGAGAGTAGATGGGAGTGTTTTTCTTATAGCTCTTCCACTCCCACTTAGGTTGTGCATTGGCCGTATCTGCATTCCCCTACTAGAGGCCACAGGCCCATCTAATAACTACACCTACTATCTCTGGGATCCAGTGATGACTGGCTCCTCTTGTCTCTTCAGACCCAGGGGAGATAGCAGTTCTCCACTGTTCCTAGCAAGGGTGCTGCACCATCCAATGAGATTCCTTTAACTTTTGAAAATGATCCCTTAATAAGTTTCCTTAACTACAAGTATGTGTTGTGCATCTGTTTGCTGCCAGGTCCCAGATAGATGCATGGACTACATCTTTTTCATTTTGGTATCTCCAGAGTTTAGCACAAATCCTAGACTTCTGGTAGCTGCACTATACAGTAGTTAAGAGCTCAGGCTTAAGAACTTGTGCTAATCCCAGCTACACTATTACCTGATAGAAGGCCAGTTACCCTAGGCCTTTGCTTCCTCATTAAATGATGGGAATTATAATAATATTTACTTACCAATTTATGAGGATTAAATGAGATGATAAATAGAAAGTGCACATCACATATGTATAGTAATGTATAGTAATGCATAGTATAGTAAAGAATTTGGTCTTGCCCAGGGAGTGGTCTGGCCTTTGTCCCTGGCTCCTGGGAGGTAACCTCTAAATCCTTGGAATTTCCTGTGCAATGGGAGAGAGTTTATTACACTAATGAGGTGGCTCATGCTGGGCCCCTCAAGCCACAAGAGATCATCCCTGACCTTTATATAAAGGTATCTAGAGACTGAATCCAACCATATGAGTAATCAATCAATCAATCATGCTTGAGAAATGCAGCCCTAGTAAACAAACAAACAAAAAGCTCTAGACACTAAAACTTGGGTGTTCTTCTAAGCTGATGACAAGAGTGTGAATGTCAAGCATTAGTGCTGGAGGGAAATGGAAATGCATCCTGAGGTCAAGGGAAGCTTCACTCCCCATACCCTCCAAGACTTTACTCTATGTGTCTCTTCCCTTGTTTGGGTTTAAGGTATCCTTTTCCTGTAACCAACTGTAATTGTGAGTCTAACAGCTTTTAGTGAGTTCTGAGTTCTAGCAAATTATCAAACTTGAGAATACTTTTGAGAAATCCTTAAACTTGCAGTTGGCATTGGAAGTCTTGGGCAGTCTTGGCAGTCTGGACGATGAAATAAAAATTTTAAAGATTAAAACTTCCAAATCACCAGATCAGAGAGATTTTTGGTTCTAAAGTATTTATTTTAAACATTTCTTTAAAGCAATTGAATCCCACATTCCAATGGAATAGTCCTTGAGAAAGACTGGCTCTCCAATGTCAGCAAGATTTTCTACTTAATTCTTCCTATGTGAGAGGTCATCCTCAGCCACACCTCTTCTGCAGAAATTTCCATGCAGTGACCAGAGAGGTGACCAGCCGTTCCATTTTGCCTTGGATTGAGGGGTTTCCCAAGATATCGGGCTTATCATTTTAAAACTGACTGAAGGATTTCCTGGGATGTAGGGCTTTCAGGGCCCAAATCAGGAAAGTTTCAGGGAAACTATGATGAATTGGTTAGCTTAGGACCATGTGACGCTGCCCCCTGGCCACAGAATTTAGAGTAAACAGTGGTCCCAAAAGCATCCAATCTCTAGGCTGGAGAGGGATTTCTGAGTGGTTTTGGCTTGAAAGCTGGGTCCAACAGAGGCTACAATGGCTAATTAGGACAATCACAGTTTTCTCTAACAGAGTTAGAACTTGAGATGGAGAGAGTTGGACAACTGGTAGATGTCAAAAGACATATGGAGAGAAGAGACCAAGAGGGTAAACCAAGTCATAATAATGGATGAGATCTAAGAGATGATCAGTGAAGTCCTCTGCTGGTGAGAAACAATAGTGCCAAAGCAACATTGGATTCTAAAAGGCCTTTTATTTTCCAAATTCTGTTCTTGTGTTCTTGAGGCCTGCTTTCTTCTCATGGAACTAGGTTAAACAGTTAAAATTACTGCTTTTTATCTCTATACATACTCTTTACCTAAGACTTTCATTTCTCAAATTAAACTGAGCAAACTCTGTTCTTCTACATGGAACATTTACACTGGATGTTATGTTGAGCTGGGAGGGGGAAAGAAAAAGTTAATTAGGGGAGATGATGGAGAAAGTGAATTTAAAGTTCACACTAAGTATGGCATTGTGTGTCGAGTGAATTTCTTTGACTCACCTACTGTAGAACCAAGAACAAAGGGATTAACATCTATTTAGTGCCTACTGTGGGTTGAACACTTTACATAGTTTATCCTACTTAGTTTAGTCTTCTTAACAAACAGAGAGGTAAGTTAATCATCTCGTGCACATGCAGAATCTTCACAGAGGTGAAATAACTCGACATTGGCTCTCCAGGGATGGTGTCTCAATTCCAGATTGTTTGATTACAAAGGCATTAGACTCTACTGCTCTCATAGCATAAGAGAACTAGTTAAAGTGACTCTGGGCTGTGATGGGGGTCATTTCGGACACATTTAGTGGACAGAGAATTTCATGGTCCAGCTATCCACTGCCAGGGGGCATTTTGCCTCCAGGCTCCTCAGTTTCTCTCCATAGATGACTAATCCTGGTCCCAGGGCCATACAGTCACCCACTTTAGATTTTTCAGAATACTTTTACAAATAGAGTGATAATTGATCCTTTCATAATAGCCAAGGAAATATGCGCTTAGAGAGTGAAACAACTTGCCCAGAGTCACAAAACAAGATTCTGCCAGATTTATGATGAGATTACCAGGGCATGGAGGAGCAGAAAGAAGGGAAGTACTCAGAAAAGTCAAGGACTTAACAGGCGTGCAGTCTTGGAAGTGGGTAGGGACACCTAAGCCTGTTGCCCAGTAGCTGGCCATGTGGCCCATGGATGGGTCGTGGTCCCTCTCTAGCTCTCTGTTGCCCTGTTCACCCACATTGAACTCAGCTCAGTTAACAAGCACTTCGTTCTGTCTGTCACTGTGGGCTTTTTGCATTCGCTGTGGCCCGAAGCTGTGTGTCCCTTTCCCTCTTTTTGCTCCTCCACACCATCCTGTGTCTGACTTGATGCGACACATGATTCAGGTGTAACTCATAAGTCACCTCTTCCAGGAAGCCTTCCCTGGTCTCCAAGCCTGCATAAAACTTCCCTCTTTGGTGTTTCTCTAACACCTGGCTCCCCCGCATTCAACTTATTGCAATGTCCTACTAGACAGTAAATGGGGACCATATTTGTCTTGAATAGCATTGGGCTCCAATGTGCCCAGCACACATTATATTTAATAAATGATTGTTGAATAAATTACTTAATAAATTAAAAAAAAAAATGAAGTTAAAAATAGTAGCCAACATGAAGAAGCTCAGGAGCCAACCAAAGAAAGGAACGATTAACAGCAGTCAGTGTATTTTTGAATGTCCAGTGGGCACCAGGTACTTCTTCACATTGTCTGTTGTATTCTCGTAATGATGCTATGAGGTGGGCATTATCATCCCATTTAAAAGGCTGACATTACCTCAACTGCTCAAATCGTGCAGTATGAGAGTTGGCATTCAAAGGCTTGCTTCTTTGAATGCAAACTCATGCTTAGAATCCAGAAATAAAATAGAGCACCAGAGTAAGAGGAAGAGAAAATCGAGGTGGCTCAAAGCCCTCCCTGGGAGCAGAATGGTGTATGGGCCGTGCGGGGCCGGGACAAGTGGCCAGCTTGGTTTAAAAGTCCACACTGGGGCAGCTGCTTGGGACCGGCTGGCCTTTTGTGAAGGGCTCCTTCAGTCTGCCACGGAAAGCAGATCCCTAATGCTTGGTTTTGTTTGTCAGCATTTCTCATTCTGCCCACGCAACATTTCTTCTAGAGTCTGGAGTGTAACCAGCATGTCTTTCCACAGTCAAGTTTCCCCCATTACCCAGGAATAGCCAACCCGACGGGGCCCGCATTCTCTGCTGTTTTTCAGAGCTTTTGTGCTTCCCCTCACTGGGCCTCTTTCCCTTCCCTCAGTACGGCTGAATCCCCTGATGGTAATCATAATTGTAAGCATATGTTGTTGCTCTCAGCTGCCATTGGACTTGCAAGCTTTAGTTTTAAAGGCGAAAAATAGAAAGTCATTTTTAAAATACATTTTCTGTCAAGGGGCAGTTTCTGTGGACAGAAAAGTGATTGTCAAATGCATTCTTGGAACAGATTTGCATACTAAGCACGAGTTCAAACCAGGTAGCCATGTCAGGCAATTACTGCATCAGCAGAACAATGTTTTATAGCTTAATGTGATGGTCACAGGATTTGAATCTCAGAGACTTGTTGGCTTACAGAATGCTAATGGGGAATCGAAAACTCTGAAAACATCTCAACAAGCTTTGCAAATCAGGTCAGAAATTATTCAAAAAGGCAGATATTTTGTAAACATTGTTGATTTGTTTAACTCATTGTAGCCCCCTTTTTCCAAATTCCTCTCCTCTGAAATAGAGTACACTTTCGAAGGCAAGCTGTCCATGGCTTGGTTTGGTTTACTCCCTGCATTGGTGTAGGGATGAAGTGGAAGGATGTGGGTGGAGGCATGGGATGGTATCTCTTTAGTATGTGTGTTGGGTTTTGGTCATCCTGCCATCCCTCCTAAGTTCTCCACTGCATTGGAGAGGCAAAGCAGAGACTACATGGCCCCAAATCCTTTCCCCTGGTTTGCTAGTGAGAGAGACTTATGCAAGATTTGGGAGGTTATGAGCAGAACCCATGATTCCTCGGAGGCAGTTCTTGTAGATGTGTGCATGGAGGTGAAGTTCACAAATGCTTGAGGACCACCTACTGCAGTGCTTCAGGCTAAAGACTTCCACGTTAGTTTCTGTGACTTTCAGTGGTGACTTTTCTGCCCTTTACTTCCCAGTTCTTCCAACAGTTGTGCATCCC
The DNA here is from genome assembly GCA_028627145.1 of Eidolon dupreanum. NCBI lineage: Eukaryota > Metazoa > Chordata > Mammalia > Chiroptera > Pteropodidae > Eidolon > Eidolon dupreanum. Next base: position 84,832,451 of record CM053513.1, read on the forward strand.
CCTAGTTCTAGTATCTGGGATTCACAGGGTGGCTTCCAGTTTACTGAGTGAACCTTGGTTAATACAGTATGCTTTCCAGAAAAGCATAACACTTCATGAAGCAACACCCCTCTGGCAATTTTGTTTAATTGTTTCTTATAGAACCATAGTTTGTTGAAGCTGGAAAAGACCTTTGAGATCATGTTGGCTGATAGTTCCTTGAAATTTAGATTTCATTGACCAAGTTTGTGGGGCTGACATGATATTTGCAGTTTTTAGTTTGCTAAGAATACTCTGATGCTCTTCAAGTTATCTATCACAATTGTTTCTAAAGGACAGGACATTGAACATCTCTCTCTAGCAAAGCAGACCATAATATCTGTAAGAAGGACAGTATTTCAAAGTGAATACATTTAGTTTTATGAAAACTTTACTGCAACCTTTTAATTGTTTTTACTTAGTTGCAGACAGATCTAAGCCAAAGTCTTCATTTTCTGGATAAGGAAACCAAAGCCCAGATTAGTGCTTAGTTATCACAGAGCTTATTCGAGGCAGAGTTAAGAATAGGACCCAGATCTCCTCATCTCTGGTCTAGGGTTTATCTACCTCAGCACTATTGACAACTTGGGCTGTATAGTTATTTACTGTATGTGTGTGGGTGTGTGTGGGGGCGTCCTGTGCCTTGTAGAATGTTTACAAGTGTCTTTAGTCTTAACCCACTAGATGCCATAGCAACCCCATTGACGACAACCAAAAATGTCTCCAGGCAATGTCAGAGGTCCCCTGGTTGCTTTTTATCACCAACGACCAAAAGTTAAAAGAAGCAATTTTTAAAAACATCGATTATCATTTAGCTGAACATAAACAAAGAGAAGACACTTGGGGGCCCTATGACTGAGAAAGAAGCATGTAGAATACGTGAAATGTCTGTCTGGGACTACGAGGATGTTCCCTGTACCACCCCAGCTGATAGATTAAGTCGCTTCATAATAAGAGCCCTTCTTTACTGAGTGTGTTGAGTTAGGCACTTTGTAGCTATGATCTCATTTTTTTTTTTTTTCTTACTCAACAAGTCTACAAGGTAGACACTTTCAGCCTGCATTTGTGGAGGTGGAAACAGAAGCTCAGAGAGATCAGAGCCACCTACCTGGGAAGCTGCAAGGGAACCACACCTTCCCAGCTCTTTCCACTCAGCCAAGTGTCTTTGGTCTCAGCAGTAGTGGAGGCATCCATCTTGGCCCGGGTGCTGCCCCAAGTAGCTCCGAGTAGGTCAGGTTTGCAGGCAGGTTTTTAGGCATGAGCTTTGAGGAAGGCTAATGAGGCTTGGGGACCCTTTGTTGCCACTGTTTTTAAATCTCCGGAGAGACTTCTGGACTTCCAAATGCCTTTCCAGTCTTTTTTTCTGTGTTTCTCCTATGGAAGCCTGTCTGTCTCTAGCTAGGCCATCTTCCTCTGGTGACCTGGACACTCTCATAATTTTCTACTTCCCATTTTATTTGCCCCATTTCCCCTGCTTGAATGCCCATCTTTTAACTATTCCATCAAGTACACGAATCCTGTTTTTCAGGATCTAATTCATATCTCACCTTATTTATGAAAACCTCCTGGGCCAGACCAGCCTTTCTGACAAACCCTTCAAGACCACACGGATCCCATGGCTCCACTTCCATATTCCGCTATTGTTACTGATTTTTCATCGAAATACACATTTATACTTTCTTAGAGATAAGAGCATAGGATGCTTGATTCTGCCACTTACTAACTTGGTAATCTTGCCTATGTCATCTAACTTTCCCAAAGATGACCTTGGGATGAGGATAATGGTATTTCCACTGTCTGCTGCTGTAAGGATGGAATGAGAGGGTGAGTTAAAGTCCTTTATAAATGGTAAAACTCATCATAAATGCTTCTATTAGCATGATTATTATAATTTTTAAAATTCTCACACTTTCTGTATGTAATATGTCGTCAATAAATATTGCATTTTTATTAAGAGGAACCGTCTCATTAGCAAATGTACTGTACAAAGGCAGGATTAGATCAGGACCTTTGAAGCCGGACGATGTCCTCACGCCCCTGCACTGGGGTGATACTGGCTGCTAAAGAGTCAAGGTGCTCATGTGTCGAAGAGACTATGAGCAGCATTCTAAGTCGACATCCAGTGAATCATGCCTTTGTATAATCGCCTCTCCTTGAATGTGTGTGGAATCTGTGACTTGCTTCTAGCCAGCAGACTGCAGCAAAGGTGGGGGTACACTACTCCCATGCATTACATTATGTAAGACTGTGGACAGGAGTGAGGGATTCTCCTGCTGGCTTTGAAGAAGCAAGCCGCCACAGTGTAGATGGCCTATGGGAGGCCCACAAGAAGATGTGGGGGTCTGGCTACATTGCTCCATGTTTACAAGTCTCTTCCTGGGCTCATTTGGAAGGACCCAGTCTCAGCATTTACCTGCTGCTTGGGTACAGGAAGTTCCCTACCCCACTCACCATCTGGCAGAGCTACAAGGAGAGGTGAACTTTGGAAACGTGGTGTTTTGCTGCCTTCCTTTCTCAAGCATTCTTTTCCGGCCACTTTTGAGATAGAGGGTCCCTACAACCCTGTTCTCTTGCCCTTTCTCTTTGCCAGTCACTTCCTGTCTCCAGAGCACGGTGAGTCTCGCTTCTGTGGAGAAAATGACTCCATGGAAGCATTTAACAAATAAGGAAACCGAGGCTCAGAGTAATGAAGAGACTTTCCCATGGTCATGCCCAGTGAGTAGGCCACCAAGTGAGATCTCAGGCCTCTGGTCTAGTCTTATCCTGCTGAGACTCCACCTCATGGCCAATCTACACAGTTCGTTGGGGTCTGGTTGATGGCAGGCATCCAGCTCTTTGGTTTGCTCAGTGTCTGCACGTATACAGTCATACTATAAATATTGTTATCCCCTAGCCCAAATTAGAGTTGGTGATAGGTCTTGATTTAGTTTTGAGAGGGGAGTGGGAGAAATATAAAATGATGCTCAGAGACATTGCCGTCAGTTTGGGTACTTAAAAGCAGATGGCAAAAATAGCTCCAAAGCTGTTTAAAATGTATCTGGTCAATAGTGCTTCCTAAAGTCCCAGAGCACAGCTGCAGGGAGAAGACAGAGGGAAGGAAGAAGAGGTTGGACAAACTGAAGAGGATCATAAGGTCTTATTTTTCTGGGATTGTACTGGGAGGTTGAGGGTGTCAGCAATAGCCCTTTCATTCTGGTTTGCTCGGTGCTTGTAGACAGCAGCTGTGAACAGGCTGACAGGAAACAAATTTAAGAAGAGCAGAATTCTTGCAAAAAAGGGGGAAAAAAAAGCTGATTACTCCTGAGAACTCTGGGAATGCCTCGGAAATGTGGGCAGGCCTCTCGTGAAGGATGCCGCTGACAGCAGCACGTGGCCTCCCGTCGCCACGGCAGTTTGAACGTCACCAGCCAGACGTGTGAACAAATTGCAGTCCTTTCAGCATGTGGTTCATATTCTCCCCTCATGGTCTGAAGAGAATACAGGCCCATCCAGCGAGCCAAGGGTCTAGATTTGGAGTTGAGGGAAGGCATTTGAAAGCAGCAGGTTAGAGCAGAAGAAGGCCTGAAGAAAACAGGACTTTATTGCAGAGAGTGATGAGATGGCAGAGCTTGAAGCGATTTTAGATGTCATGGAGTTCCGGAGATGCTAACAGGTTGACTCTTGAGTGGTGTCCCAGGGGATTTCTGAGAGCCCAGTGTTGAAGATGAACTTGGGCACAGTGGGAAGCAGTGCTGTGACGGATGAGCAATGTCTGTGCAGGGGGGCAGATGTAGGAAATGGGAGCAGGTAACAGGTGTACCATTGGCATTCTCTAGTAGTTCAACCAGCACATGTTACAGATGAGTAAAACGAGACCCGAGAAAAGAGGAAGTATTTCTAAGAGACAAATTCAAGAGACAGTGGCAGAGCAAGACTTAACATTTGGATTAGTTTACTATCCTCACGCTAGGTTTATTCATTTATTTATTTAACAAATATTTATTGAGCCTCCACCTTGTGACAGGTATCTTTACATTTCAGGCCTTAACCTTTCATATGAATGTGGGCTTAGCTCCTTGTTTTCTTGGCAAAGCATTAATGTCCTGAGACATATTTGTTTTAATTTCCTGAATGGTGGCATTGAATGCTTGCCACGTGGTAGGAATTGCCTTGAACATTCTGTGACTCTGAAACAGTATAACGTACTGGTCAACACCATTGACTCTGGAGCCAAACTTCCTGGGTCCTAATGTTGGCTTTGACTTAGCTACAAGCAAATTATCTAAGCCCACTATGCCTCCACTTTCTCATCTCTAAAATGAGGGTAAATGATATTGTCATTCACTTCAGAATGTTGTTGCAAGGATGAAAAGAGTTAATCCACGCAAAACACTTCAAACAGTGTCTGGAAAATAATAAGGGCTTCATAAGTATCAGTTATCATCATTTTTAAAATTCACTCTTCACAACAACCCTATAAGATGAATATGATTAGTATCCCCATTTTGCGGAACAAATTGTCTCAGTTTGGATCATATCTCTGGCACTGATTTGTTACTCGGTCTTGGGCTTCACTCTCTCAACCATAAAAATGGGATAGTAAAAAAAAAATACAGTGTTGTTAAAATAATAAAATAATGCATAGAACAAAGTAATAGTAAACGAGGGTTTTTCATCACTATCACCACCATAATTATTACCATCAGGACCACCATCACCATCATCATCACCATCACCATCACCATCACTATTACTATCACCATCACCATTATCACATTTAAGGGCTAAAAATAATAAAGTGGCTTAAAATCTGAAAATGTAAAGATCTTTGCTTGACTCTGCATGGTTAATGGAAAATCCTCTCTCATACCCATACATCCAACTACTTATTCAGCCTTCACTGCTATGTCTCAAAATCACCTCATCTTCAATAATATCATAGCCAAACTCCTGATTTCTCCTCTCCCCTTCTTGCCTTATCTCAGGGTCGAGACTTTTTCAACGAGTGCCATCCCATCAGACTTACAAACCAGGCACTCCGACATGTCTCACCCTGGAGATCAAATCCATCCCCAAATCCAATCAGATTTATTCCCTCTTTCTAGAATCTCCTCACTCTTCTCCACTCCATCAACTCCTTTCTGGTCCAAGTCACTGTCACCTCTCACCAGACAATTACAGTAGATTTCTGAAAAGGCTTTAGCCAAAGAGATTTATGTAAAATGCAAATTTAATTATTTCACACCCTTCTTTTTTGCTTACCCCACTCTAAACATATACTTAAAGCCTAAACACTTGAAGCCGTTCTGGGATTGTCATGAGAAATAACGTGGGCTGTAGCAGAAAAGACTCTGAAATCACAGGCCCCCACTTCCTCTCCCGTCTTACTTTGAGGTGCTCTGACTTTGCTTTCCACTAGTGTCATGCTCTTCCTCATCCCTGGGCCTTTGCAGATTCTGTCTTCTGCCAAGAACAGCCCTGTTCCTACCAAACTTACTAAGTTAACTTATTCATCGTTCAGCTCTCAGTGAAGCAGATATCAATCTTATTCAACTATGACACTTGGTACAAAAAGAATGGCACATTGTTTACTTCGAAAAACAAGATTTCTATTCCCAGCTCACTAGGGAGACAAGAAATCCCATTTCTGTGCTTAAAAAAAAAAATTTTGATGAAGAGGGCGAGGGTAGGCAGTGTCCAGGGTCTCTGGTTTTCAGAACATCAAGGTCATTGCTACAATGCTCAGTGTCCGAGCTCAGAAAGTTCACTCTTCTATGCCACACTTTGCATGGGTATCAGTGCTGAGGTTGGGAGTTTTTGTGTCTGGTGCTAGCCCCCTGGGCACACTGCCTGACTGCTTGCCCATGGAGATTGGATCCTGGCATCTTCCTATGGTCCTGCAAAGGGGGTAGTAGTAGAGGAAGGAGATGCTGACATAGTTACATCACTTGAAAAGAAAAAAAAAAAGGATTCTTAACCACTTTTGTGTCAAAGGTCCCTTTGGGTGTCTGATGAAGCCTATATACCCTCTTTTCAGATTCATGTTTTTAAATCCATACTCTACACAGGAGCACAATCCTACTGAAGCAAGTTATCAAATTTTTCTTTAATTGTGGTGTCAGAATGTATATACTTCTTCATTAACGCATTAGCTATCAGGATCTTGTGGCAGGTTTAGTAACTATAATAACTTCAAAGCCACAATGAGCATAAACACTATTTCAAGATCTCTGTAACTACTGTACCACTACTGTATACGCTAGCCACAGTTATAAATTGGAGGAAATGCTTAATTTCAGTTAGAGGGTAGTGAAAATCTGTATTTCCTGAGTTCAAGCCCCCCCTTCCTCCCCTACCCCCCAAATTTAATTTTAAGTGCAGTTGGAGAGGCCATTCCTCCTAGCAGCTTTCTCCATCCTCCTGCTCATTTGTCACTGAGCCCTCTGTGCTACTCTGCATACCCCTTTTCATAGTTTGCAATCATATTTTAATTTGTATGATTGTTTGGTCATATGATAGACTGTAAACTCACTGAGGACAGAGAACATTTTTATTTGCAATTATATTCCTGTATCAAGCACAGTCTCTGGTCCTTAACAAGTGGGTGCTTAGTAAATGCTTGACAAACAAATGAAAAATGAATGAATGTTAATCAGTCCAACATTACATGCCTTGGAGAATGAATTATGGTTATATTATCAGTCTAAACTCTGCAATTTTCCCCAGATGTCTGATGGCTCCTTCAGGAAGGAAGCTGGATGTCTGGATTGATTTCAGGGGGCATTTCGGGGGAACTGTGGGGCTACAGCCAGAGAAAGATGGGTGATATGGTGCTAGAAACTGTGGAAATGCAGAGGGTCCAGTTGTAGAAATTCATCCAAGCGGGTTGTTAGAACAAGAGATCTTGGAATGAATTTTGGAGCTGTTATTTAGGATGCTTTTGGCTGCAAGTAACAGGATATTAAACAAACAAACAAAAAATGATTAAAAGAGCAGTTGCCTACTTGTGCCCAGAACTAGGGAATTTTAAAGGAGGTTTAGCAGCTCGACGATGTCATGAGTTCGTGCTCTTCATCTTTCTAGTTGTCCAGCTCCAGTGGGTTGACAATACTTTCTCTTATAGAGACATGCAAGGTGGCTGCAGCAGCTTCACACACCAGAATTTCCAAAAACAAGAAAGGGGAGAAAGTCCTCTTTATGTTGTGTTGAGGAACTGGGTCGTAGGGCCACTTTGAACCCCGTCCTTAGCAAATAAGAGGCAAAGGATAGTGATTGTTTTAGACCAATCATGAATCATCCCTTGGGACATATCGCCAGCTAGTATCTGAAGTGATGAGTGTTCTCATAGAAAAAAATGGGCTCATGGCTGCAAGTAAGTAATCAACTATGTTGACTGAGATGTGGAGTCAAGGTGGCAGGGATGGGGGGTGAGGAACATAAGAAGCCAGACTAGGAAATTATCCTTTGGTAATGAAACAACTCACTCTTTAACCGTGTCTATCGGAGCATTTCCACTGAAGGGGCAAAATCCTTTGTTGAGAGCCACAGAGGGTGAATCATAGAGCAAAAACCTGGAGTTGTTATAACCATTGCTTTTAAAATCTGAAGAGTCTTAAGAACTTCTAATTTTTTAAATAAAGGGTTTTGTTTCCCTGAAGTATTTATATACATGAATACCTGCTTTTTCACATAAATTTTCTAGAAGTTTATACAATGATTAACAATGATTGCCTCTCAGAAGAATTGAGCCTGTATCATTTGAGTTTTTAGAATATTCATACGATATTTTTCAATTAAGAAAACTAATTTATTTTAAAAATATATTCAAGTGATTATTTTTCATTGTAAAATTTTCACTAGCAAGACATACCGAACACAGAAAATCTAGATAATATTTTTAAAGTGGCTTCAATTTAATTAGTACCTATTATATGCCAAATAATTAGTGTTCATTTGTTATTCCATTTAATCCTCAACGACCCTGTTAACAACCCTATAAGTGTTGTTTCCATTTCATAGATCATAAAATTGAAGCCCAGTGAGATTAATAATCTTGCCCCAAAGCATACAGATATAAGTGACAAACCTGGGATTAAAATCCAGATCTGTTTAACTCTAATGACCATGGTCTTTCAGTACTAAAGGGCCTCTCTGTATGTGGGTGTGGAAACAAAAGGAGGGGTGAAATGCCATCAATTGTCATTCTTCGCTGTAGTAATGTCCTTCGACATCTCCGTGAATACTGCACAAGCAAATACTGAACCATCGCTTCTAGGAGACATATACAGTTAATTTCCTGTGAGCGTCTTGTGGTAATTATTTTGTCAGCTGATCAATACATAACTTTATTTTATGTGCATTTTTGTTTAAAGACATCTTCTTTAATGTATATTGTTGATTTTTAACACTGAACTCAGTCAACAGCAAATAAACGAAGCTTATCCAATACACTTATTTTCTCCATAACACACATTCCAATCTTCTTGAACTTAGGAAAACAAAATAGAATTTCAACACTACTATGCTTGGGCAGCCATTTTAAGCAACAAATCACCAAGAAAAAGCACAAATGTGAAAATCATGGCAATAAATAGACCTCAAAAAGGACATTTGTTTGCAGCATGAGAGCTGGAACAAGGAGGCAGAGCAATAGTACTAGACCTTAGCTGGAAACACTGGGTGACCCCAAATTTTTTACCACTCTGCACATATCTACGAAGGACTGAAAATATGCCAATTATTAACTTTGAAGTTACAAACAAATTTTAGCGAGTAGGCAAATTCCCAAATATAGAATCCACAAATGATGAAAATGTTAATATTCAAGTCAATTAGTGTCCAGTATTTCTAAAGTTAAAAAGATAACAGACTCTTTTCTAAGCACTCACATAACATACAGTCTCCCCATTCATTGGAATCCGCTGGAATATGGCTCCCACCCATTTCAGCGCTCTCCAGTTTTCTTACCATGATTAACGTTTTGTATTGCATTTCTCTCCATGGGTTCAATATTTGTTTAATGATCTGTCTCTCCCACTAGAATGGAAGCTCCATGAAGACAGGCACTTTGTTTTGTTCAGTCTTATATTCCCGTTGCCTCTGAGAGTGATTGTCCCATACCAGGCTCTTGGTACATAGATTCTTGAATAAGTGAGTAACTATTACGTGCTTGGTATTTAAGTGTGATAGCGCACCATTGGCTTATTCCAAGCATTCAATCATGTATGATGTCTCGAAGACAGTTTGATGGTGCTGGCAGAATTCTCGGCTTATAACTATGTGTGTAAAATATTCTCACCCACTATCGTAAGGGAAATCCAACACAGGCTGTGTGTTTCTGAAACTCTGGTGAAGATGTGTAAAGGTTAAGCTCAGTGCTAAAACCACTGACATTTGAACAGCCTCAATGAGAAAGCAGAGTGGTTGTGAGAAACATTTATTTGAGGTTTTATGCTGGAAGTGTGAGCGCCCACAGAAATGACTCCTCAAGAACCATATAGACTTGCCGGGGATTTGCATGGGGTGGGGGGATGGTAGTGAAAATGCTGTTCATTAAAATAACACACACATGGTAGGTCCTTCCAACTGCGGGTCGGTGGAGCACGGCACACTCAGGGTCATGTTTAATTCTCAGTGCACCATAGACAACATCGTTTGCTGGGTAAACTCTGTTTGTGCTGGAACGCAGTTACGGCTGCTTGTCTTAATTTAGTTTCAAGACAAACTCAAACCCTGCCATTCTGCAAGAAGCCTTCTCAAACTGCAAGGGTAGAACTTGTCCTCCCCTTCCCCTGCTGGAGTTAAAGCATGCTTCCCATAACGTGACCAAGCTCATACCATCTGTTAGGGCAGCGGCTGCCTCTCCCATCACATTTGAAGATTCTACCTACTTTCTGGAAATGTCATCCTGGTATCCCCATGTTCCGTCTTGTCCCTTTCTAATTTGTTTTCTAAGATCAGATGCTCTTTGCTGAAAAGCAAATTTGACCACGCCATCTCTCTGTTTAAAACCCTTCAGGTCTCCCTGTTGTCCTGGTTCAGTCCCCACTCCTCACATGGTTTATTCTCCAGTTGCTTCCTGCTCCCAGGTCCACAAAGCAAGCAGCACTGAACTAAGATGATAGTATTGAATTTGGTTGATGGGCACATAGGGGTTCATTACAATATTCTTTCTACTTTTGTATATGTTCAAATTTTTCCAAAGAAAAAAAGAAAAAGAAAAGTGATTCCTGGAGGTGGCTGGGTCTTAGCAGGTCCCCGGGCGAAAGCAGTTGGGAGGTGGCATTGTGACCTGAGGTGACAGCACTGACAAAGCCCTAAAGATAGCACCGAAACTTTGTACGTGCTCAGATACTTGACAGAGCACTAATCTGAAAGACATTTTTCTGCTCCCCGGTCAGACAGAGCCGTGCTGGTGTGTGTCATTAGTACCCTCTCTATGTTGTCAAATTGATGATCTCAATTTATCTGACTCAGAGGGTATCAACATTCTACTTCGATACATGTTACAAAGACTGAAAGTTATTCAGAGAGACACGGGCTCGTCAAGGACCACAGTGGCTCAGAGCACCTAGAGCTGGATGTGGGAATTCCAGGAGCTGAGTACAGAGAAAAAAATAGGCTTGGGAAGTTTACAGTGAGTGTTTGATGACTGAGTAAACAAGTGTAGCAGATGGGAAAAGAAATGTATGCGACATGAAGAGACTTGAAATAAGAGTTTAGTTACGGCTGTTGGAGATGGCTATTAGACTTTATTTGGCAGCAGTGATAGGGAGAGGAGTGACAGGAGGGGCTCACACTTATTGGTACCCTGTGACATGCTCAGCACAATCCTCAGCCCTTGACTTGGGTCTGTTTTCCTTAAGCTTTAAGGAGAAGTATTCAGTAGGCGCTTGCATAGTAAACCATGCTTCCTGGAGTATCTGGAAATTCAGAGGGTTTTAAAGTGTGGACTTTAATAAATAGAGAAGTAGGCAAAGGCTTTGGAAACTTCTGGTCTTAGCTCTCTGATTCGTTTAACACTGAGCTGACTGTTTAAAACTGGGCTCCCTCAGCATGAACCGTCTCGGTGTGAGTCATCAAGGTGTGAGGATGGTTTCCTGCTGCCATAACGGTTCTGTTGATGATTTTTCACTTGAAGCATTTGAAGAAGAATTGGATTCCATGGCAAAACATGAATTCAGGGGAGATAAAAATTTCCAGAAGTTTAAAACTCAAATAGCCCTTGAACCAGAACAGGTAAAATAGAACTCACATACCTCCTATTGTGTTTTTTTTAGGTCATGTTTCATGGGTTTAATCCCTGAGAAGGAACTCTTTATAATAAAGTAAATCTCTTCCTTAGGAGCCTATACAAGCAGACTTTCGTTATCTTTTAACAAAAGTTTTCCACACAAATGACCCAGTAGAGAGGTGTTTTTGTAGTACCGATCCCTTTCATAGTTATTCAAAAAATTAAGGTTATACAAAGATGTTGATACGTGGAGTTTGGTGATCAATAGAAAGAGAGAGAGAGAAGGAGAGAGAGAGAGAGAGAGAGGGGGAGAGAGGGAGAGAGAGGGAGAGAGAGAGAGAGAGGGAGGGAAGTGGCAGAACATTTTTCTCATTCTCCAATGGGAAACTTTGGCTTGTAAGACCACATGGCATATAATACAAAGACATTTTTATGGTGTGTGTGTGTGTGTGTGTGTGTGTGTGTGTGTGTGTGTGTGAAAAGAAGATGGGCTTTGGCATTGGAAAGACCTAGTTTCGAATCCTGTCTCTATTAGTTACACAATGAGTTTCTGATGTCATGCCATCTACTGTGTGTGAAAAAAACAGAGGGTAGTTGTGAGGATTAAGTGAAATTATAGGCACATAGTATGTGTTAAGCAAATGTTTTCCTTCTTTATCTTTCAATTCTTCCGTCAGCATGATTCCCCTTAACCTCCCTCACCTAATAATATAAAGCATGAAAGAAAACTTAGCTAAATTCTCAAAAACCAGTCACCAAACCAAATAATTATCCCCGGGCTTAATAAGAAGAAGCATCTAGGTCCTAAACACAAACAAAAAAAACCAACCAGTTGTTACCTGAGCCTTATTATAATGATATTTACCTGTGTTTGTAATATTGATCTAAACACTGTGTTTCACAAGGTATTTGCCCTAAAATTTTTTAAACTAAGGTTCCTCACGTCTGTATAAATCTCAGCGCCGACTGTGGCTGCATTTTGGATACAGAGCGTGGTAATGGGGACACTCTATGTCCCCAGGACTGACCCCTCCCTCCCAAGGCTCTGTTGCCCTGTAGTTCCCGGTTGGCTTTGGCCATGGCAGGTGCTGGGTAGAGATGGGAGGCTGCAGAAGAGAGCCCTGGAAGCTCGGCCTTCATTCTCTATCTCCTGGCGCCATCCCAGAATTCCATTCATGGCTGGGAGCCTTTACGACGACATCCTCTGGTGGGTGACCACCCTCACAGCCCCAGAGCCCACCCCTTTCTTGCTCCCTCCACCTCGGAGTGGCACTGGCTTCACTGCTGCTGGTGCTTGGACCCTTCAGCATCTTTTGCAGGTCCCTTGACCCTGCTCTGTGGATAGTCCCTTCGGTCTGTTCGTGCCAGGACCCGGAGTGACACACTGCTTTCTCTGGTGCATTGTTTCATCTTTTTATTCCCATATTACAGTAGCAGGCAGATAATAGATGTTCAATAAATGCTAAATCAACGAGTAAAGGCACAAATGCATGGGCTTCTATCTCAAAAAGAGCGGCGCTCTGTTTCTTTACAGGTCTCACATTTAAGTTAAATATAAACGGGGGTAGTTACAGGTATCGAAAGAAAGAAGTAAAGAATGCGAGATGTTAAAGAACTAGATTTGTTGATGGAAAAGGGAGGTTAAAGGAAATCGCAGAAAAAGAGGTGAGCACGCACACAGATTTCTTAAACTTTGGTCTGAGAATACTTCACGTTCTCAAAAATTATTTATGAGAAAATATTCAAGGCCTAGGGCTAGGCAAAGAGATCTGAGACTTAATCCCAAAGGCACGATCTATAAAAGAGAAAAAAAATCAACAAATTGGACTTCATCAAAATTTAAAACCTTAGCTCTGCAAAAGATCTATTAAGATGATTAAAAAGAAAAACCCAGACTGGGAGAAAATATTTGCAAATCATATATCTGACAAACGACTGATATTCAGAATATATAAAGAACTCTGAATGCAACAGTAAGAAAACAAATAATCCTGTAAGACTTGAACATTACAAAAGAAGATATATAGACAAGTACATATAAGATACTGAACATCATTACCTCTTAGAAAAATTCAAATAAAGCTCCATAAGATATCACTACACACCTGTTGGGACAGCCAGAATAAAAACACTGACAATAAAAAGTACTGATGAGTATATCAAGAACTGGATCTCTCGTGTATTGCTGATGGGAATGAAAAATTATACAGCCATGCTGGAAACACTGTGCAATTTCTTATACAGTTAAACATATTCCGCACATGACCCAGAAAATATAATATTTTACCTAGAAAAATCTGTACATGAAGGTTCTTCATTTGTAGCTTTATTTGTAATAGCTAAACACTGAAAACAATGCAAATGTCTTTCAATGAGTGAATGAATAAATGAACTGTGGTACATACATTCAATGCAATACTACTTAACAATGAAATGAACTATTGATACACACAACACAACTATGGAGATGAATGTCAAAAGCACTACGTTAAGCAAAAAAAAAAAAAATTCTCAAAGGATTATATGCTGTATGATTCCCCTTACATAATGTTCTTGAAGTGACAGGATTACAGTGACAAAGATTATTGGTTGCCAGGAATTAGTGTCTGAAGCCAAGCGTGACAATAAAGGAGGAACATAAGGGAGTTACTTTCTGGTGATGGGACAGTTCTGTATGCTGGTCAAGGTTCTAGTTACATCAATCTGCGTGTGATGAAATTTCACAGGCCTTTACACACACACAGCAGAGGTGCAAAAACTGGCGAGATACACATAAGATCTGCAGTTAACAGTGCTGAACCAATATCAGTTCTCTGGTTTTGACAATGCACCATATTTGTATAAGATGTCATCATTGTGGGAAACCAGGCAAAAAATACACAGGATCTGGTGGTGCTTTGTTTCCAATTTCTTGACATTCTTACACTATTTCAATACCATTGAGGTCCCTGAAGAACTTTTGTTTATATGTGCTATCTATCGATACTCACTGTATTAGAAATTGATTCTGAGATTTAGTTACATGTTTATTTATTAATTAATTTAAAAGCCACAGTAAACAATTTCACATTAACGTAACAAGTCCATTTTTATGAAAAATAACCGTATTTTCCAAAGACAGACAAGAGCAAGGAAAGTGGCATTATTTTACATTATGTAAACCTCGTTAATAGCTAGCTTAACAGAAGGCAGCTGGCTTGTCCTATCTGCGTCTGCATCCGATCTGCTGTGGCTTTACACGTCATGTCACCTCTGAAACACTCCACTGGATACTCATGAGAGAATGAGGGTGAAAAATGCAAGTAACGTGTTGCTCTTTTTAAATTTTTTTTTTTTAAATTTTGTAAGTGTTTGGACCTTAAAGATGCTCTGAAAGGGTCTTGGGAATACCCAGGGGTCCCTGACCATATGTTGAGAACCGCTGATCCAGGTTAGGGCACGTCCCACCGTATTCTCACCATTTGTTTTTGTGTCATCGTCTCCTGTACGACTGAGCTACAGCAGAGCAGCAACTCAGTCACATAACGCCAAGAACTCGGCAGAAACTTAATACGTATGGTGGAAAGAACCAAAAAATGGATGGAAAAAATCATTTGTTGTTCAGTTTATTCTTTTTTTCTATTTTCTTTAAAGGTTTGCACACGATTGTAGTTTTTAAGATATGTAGAGAAGTTTGAGTCTCGAGAGCTGGACTATCTGTAGGAAGAAAGTCAGTTTGGTTTGGTCCAGGGAGCCAGGGACGGTGGTTGGGAGACCCAAGGAGGCAAGCCAAGTGACTTGCATTTATGTTGTTCCATTTGACTTCTCCCTCCCCTTGTCTCTTGCCATCTTTGATTTTTATGTTCCTTGTCAGAACACAGGAGTACATACAGGAAATATAGCATATGTTGCAAGTTCCAGCACGGCTTCGTTGCAGGACCAGGCACAGCCAGGATCAATTAAGTAACAAGGAAGGTAGAAAATGTAGCTGCAGCTGGAACCAATCAGTTTGTCAGGCACATGGGTTGCAACCCATAAAAGGTCAGCAGGCGACTGGTGTGAGTAGCTATGAGTGAAGCTTTTGGCTTCATGGAGCTAGAAGGAGCCAAAGACGCCAGCATCCTGGCATCCTGATGCAATCGGGCATCCAGAGAGTGGTGGCGACTTTGCGAATGACGGGCCACGTTGGGCCCAGTTATGTTTCTCATCTGGCTTCTCAGTTGGTTTCTCCCCTGCGCCACCCCTGCCCCTCCTCCCCTGTCCTGAGTTATTTCACTATAGTGACAGGTTGGTTTTACGAATGGAGGTGGGCTTCAACTACTACATTTCAGTGAGTAAGAGGAGCTGGACCTGTGTAGGAATTAGGGGACTTCTTGGAAGGAGGAAAGTAGCAGCGATGCCTAAAAAAACCCAGAACCTCACAATTCATCTTACCACATGTGTATATAACTAGAGATCAGATTTCAGGTTAATTTCCAACTATGAATAACTTCTTGGCAAATTGATTAGCTATCTGCTCTCTTGTTATTTCAGTAACAAGGGATCATTTTTTTTCTCAGCTTGACTCAGTTCTTTATCCTGTTTTGCTCAGAATCATTATTTCATACACACACGTATATTTATGTTGTTGTTAGGGGCAAATGTCCAAAAAGATGTGTGGGGATGTATTTTGAGTATCCTTACAAATTTAATCACACTCCTGTTCTGATCAGAGTTCATTTAAGAACGGAGACCCCGATTCAATGAAGGATTTTAACTAAAAATAGATTTGTAAATATGATTTTAATGACCATATTTACTAAAAGGTCATCCTTTCTTTTAGGAAATAATTATTGAACAAGTGCACTGTGCCAGACTCAGAGACTGTAGAAATTAATAAAAATTAATATAGGTTAGATGGGCTCATTCTAATGCTGCCTGCTAGGAGGTAAGTCAAACACAATAAGATCACAAGGAAAAAGTTGTCACCTCTACCAGGTGACTTTATGGAAGGTAGAGACTTAGAGGAGGCCATGGGCTTAAAACATACTTTCACACAAAGGGTATAATTTTTAGAATCTTACCCTTGAGTTATTATTACCCTGATTAAATTCAGAGAGATTATGCCTCATGTTGAAGTTTAGAAAGCTGGTAAGAAATAAAGTATATGTGTGTGTGGGGGGGCTCAGCTTCTGACCTTTTGACTTCAGAACATTTTCTAGACTACTGTTGGGAGAAGAATTAAATTGCATAGTTATATACAAGGATTGTGCACTGTCACTGGTAGAAAATTTTCTGTAAAGTGATAATTGTAGTGAAGATTAAAGGAGAATAATCCTTTGCCTTTTTTATACTTTTGAACAACTTTATGCAAAGTGCATTCCTTCCAACTCAGTATTTATTAAATTGATGCTGCCGTGTACCTTGTGGACTTGAAAGGCGGCATTCTAAACTGGCCTCGTTCCTTTATGTTTGAGAATGGGCATAGGAGGCGTGATAAAAGAGCAGGACTTTAGGAAAAAAACCTCACAGGAAAGCAAGTGGGCAGGGAAGGGGAACAGGTTTCTGGGAGAAGCTGGGTGATTCCTTTTGGTACATGGAGAATTGGAGGTGCCAGGAAATTCTTTGGAAGGACCGGAGCAGGGCATGCTTACTGAGAAGACATTGGAGCTGTGGCAGAGAGGTTCGACTGAAAGATAGATTAGGGGGTGTCACCCCAAAGAGAAAGAAGAAGTCTCTGAATTTGAGGCAGCCTAGAACCAAAGCAACAGTAGCTTTGGATCAGAAAGGGAGGGCAGGAATGCAAGTGAGAGAGAGACAGAAGGTCGAGAAGCAAGCCCACGTCCTCCATATGATCATGGCTGGGATCCACACTACTGAGGGAGTGGTCCTGCCCATCTTTCCAGAAAGCTTGGAGGATAAGAGATGTTGGGAGCACTTAACCCTGGAATTTATACCATATCGCAGCTACTTGGGGTTGTAAATATGACCCTCCCTGGCAAAGACTCTCATCAGTTTGTAGAAGGATGCTTTGCAGATTAATATGTATGAAGCTTGGATGAGGAGCTGAGTTTTATACTTAGGTACCTTAAATAGAAAAAAGAAGTAGAATAAGCATTTTGTTGTATGTCTGTAAAATTGAGGAGCAGAAGCACCAGCAAGAAATCCTCTGTTCTACCCATTATTTATTTATTTTTTCTGGGGTAGGTTGAAGAGATAAAAAGAGCCCCAATTAGTTCAGGGATAAAGAGGTGGCTGTAAAGACAGCGTGAGTCAGTATTGAGTCATTTTTCCTACAAAAAAAGCTCATGTTCACCAGGAATGAAGGGAAGGGAAGAAAACTCAAAGTTTGCTGAAGAGAATAACACTTTCTCTAGATAAGAATAAGTTGCCAAAAGCTCTGGCGTGACCTTGGGTAGTCAGTTGCCCAAAGGCACCACTTGAATCTGCTGATGCAGAGCAGTGGGACCAAACGGTGGTCAGACCGCGTCATCGGGGATGCAATAAAGCTAGTTTCCACCTCAGACCTCCAGAATCCAGTCTCCCCAAGAGAACCCACAAAGCTACTTATTTTAATAAAATCCC